>CM060968.1:13957455-14557455 GCA_030765045.1 Tenodera sinensis | reverse complement strand
TTCGAGGGGCCTTCCTACCAGGAGAGCAGAACAATAGAAGAGCTGCCTGTGACCCGGCGCGGCGCGGCGCTTGGCATATAGGAGGTAAATCTAGCACATCTTACGGCGCGCTTTCCTGTCTCACGAAAATGTCCTTAAGAGAAGGCAGCTGCGAACTTTAATAAAAATCTGGAAAAAGTGCAGATATGTTTCATACTTTGATTTACTAATATCATCAGTATTTATCAACATATTGTATTCCGCTCGAACATTAGATACGGCGACTTTACTCGAAATGTATGTTTTGAGGTCCTTTGAATCCAAAAAAAAAAATCTGTGTTGCACTCACGTGGCTTTCTCTACTCTTAAACTAACCATTCTTACAAACTCTTATTCCTATATCTTCTTCGTGTTAGTTGAGATAAACATTTGTACAAATTATCTTATTGCTTATTTCCTTGTAGGTACAAGGGGAATATTAGAATACAGTAGGCTTTGTGCGATAGTCAAATCTTTTTGACCTTTGAGATTCCGTTCTCTTTGCACATTTAACATATAAAAAAGTGAACAACGATGTTCCATTTCACGAAAGTTTTAAGTTTTCCGATACTCACATACATAACAAGGAATATCTCCGAAATGGTTCACCCTACAAGAAAATTTATTCAGATATAAATTGTGTATTTTAGCAAGATCTACATTTTTTGTATAGTATGATTTGGTCTATCTCTAACGGTTTACCAGTTATGCAAAAGTCGTCCAGAGTAAATACGACTACAGGGACTATAGCCAAAAAATTGAAGATGTACATTTCATTTGGCAAAAAATGTCTCAAACACATGACATTTTAATCAAAACGTTAGAGCCGTTTTCAAGAAAATAAAACTTTTCGAATGGTAGCTTAGGGTGGGTCTATTTTCTTCAAAATCTTCGTGTCGCATCCTTGAAAGACATTAAACTTAAATACCAACTTGGTTTTTAAGCGACTTTTCGTTTTTGAGTTATGCTGTTCACAGACACACAGACACACACACACACACACACACACACACACACACACACACACACACACACACACACACACACACACACACACACACACACACCGTTTTCTAAAAATACTTTTTTGGTTTAGGTCGGCCTTAAAACATATATTTCCGGTGAAACCTCGACATCGAATTTTTGGGTGGAATACAATACTTCCCCTATACATAGCAGAGAAAGTAATAAAGAGAGAACTCACCTGTGGGTGGGTGGGTAGTTACTGGTACCAGAACCCAACTTTCTGTTGTCCCTGTAGTGGCCTCTGTCGATGTTGCTGAAACATGCAAAAAACTGTTAGTGGCTATTCCGTTATTGTGTGGCCATACTTGGAGTTAATGACATCCACAAGCAAGGAGAAGGGAAATTTCCTTCATAAACTTCCCTTTATGGCTTATTAGATAGAATTGTATTGAGTACGTTCCTTATTTATAAGAGTTCTTGGAACTGCATGACCTTCGAGGGATCTTACTGTGCAATACACTGAAATAAATAAATTGGTTATAAGCTATAGCAAGAGAGTTTGCTTTTGATGAGTTTTGCATAACTAGTAAACCGTAAGAGATAGACCAAATCAATGTAGTTTATTTAAAACAAAGAAGTTGCATTTTTGTTGCAGTGAACTATTTCCGAGATATTCCTTGTTATTTGTGTGACTTTTGCATTAGTCTATGTACTATGGAAGGTACTCTATATAGTTATTTAAACCAAAGAAGTTGCATTTTTGTTGCAGTGAACTATTTCCGAGCTATTCCTTCTTATTTGTGTGACTCTTTGGACGAAAGATTTATACAATAGATAACTCAGTGTTATATATAATGAGGGAACCGAGGTAAATACTCTGAGAGCTTGCTCAAGCTATGATGCTCATATTTAACAGCTAAACATTGAATCATAGGATACTGCTATTTCGTGCCAGTGTGAAAGAGGCTTTAGTTGTTCCTACAAGCGTCTAACGGGACGACGCAAGTAAAACCGGATGAACCCGGACAGTTCAGCAAATGTATGTACAAACTTCATCCTGTGAGGGAGGCCAACGGCACAGAAATTGAAAACTGGCGAACAAAATGAACAATGAAAACTTTTTCCTTTTTTGAAATAAACATGTCTACTGCTTTAGTTTTGCGAGAATTATTTTCAGTGCTGGATCTGTTCTTTCTTATCGAGTGGGATGTCTAGGGAGGTAGCGCCTTGGACCGAATTTGGAGGTCGCGAGTTCGATTCCCATAGTTGACTTTCTTGACCGTTTACCGGGGTTTCCCGGGTTGCTAGATGAATTCTGTAAAGAAAGTTGCATCCGCTGAAAATTTAAAAAAGAAAGTATATTATCCAGCACATATAATAAATGCAGTTAAAAGCTTATGCCAGAATACAAGAATACGAATAAAGGTAAAGGTATTGGAGAAATGTTTATGGATATTAATAATGGTGTTAAATAAGGTTACCCTCTGTTGCCATTAGTTTTTAATATATATTTGGACGATGCTATAACAAAATGGCAAAATGTTTTAGATGAACATTTTAGGATAGACGAAATGCAAATGAATTATTTGCAGATGACCAAGTGATAATAATCAATTCTAAAAGACAACTCATAAATTGTGTAAATAGTGAAAGAACATAACTTAAAAAAATCTGATGTGTTACACTCACATGATTTTCTCTACTCTTGTACTAACATTCTTACAAACTCTTATTCCTATATCTTCTTAGTGTTAGTTGAGATAAACATTTATACAAATTATCCTATTGCTTATTTCCTTGTAGGTACAAGGGGAATATGGGAATACACTAGGCTTTGAGGGATAGTCAAGTCTTTTAAAGCTTTGAGATCCCCTTTATTTGTATGGTTACGAGTGAAAAATGAATAACGGCCTCTCTTTTAGAAAAGTATATGTGCTTTAAAATTCTAAGAAATAACAAGGAATATCTCGGAAATGGTTCACTGCACAAAAAATGCATTTAACAAAAATTGTGCTTTATGAAGATCTACATTTATTGTATAGTGCAATAATTTTGTCTATATGTTACGGTTTAAAAAATTTGCAGACATAATCCGCATAGAAGACGGCTTTTGAGAATATTCGCGGGAAATTCAAGACATGCGTTTAATTAAAGTATCACAAACGTATGGTGTTTTAATGAAAATTGACAAAGTCAAAATTTTCGAGTGATGTTCTGTGTAAAAGATAGTTTGGGGTGCTGAGATTTTCTTGTCGCATCTTTAGATTCTGTTTTATGTCTAAGCAACTTTTCGTTTTTGAATTATGTTGTTCACACACACACACGGACCTATTTGTTTTAGATTCAGGGGTGTGTCAAAACATATTTCCGGTGAAATTTCGATATCGAATTTTTGGGTGGAATACAATACTTCCTCTACTTACTATACATACTAGGGAAAGTAATACGGTTTCTTATAATATTAGTTGCAGAAGATTGGGTAGAGAAAGCGATGTGAATGTTGGCTGACGATGGACTACTGTTGTTACGTAGTGGTCGGCAGGAGGCCCGTGAACCCTGTGCGACAGACCGTGAGGTTTTAAAGGTGGTGGTGTTCTTGCCTGGAGCATAATCTCCACAAGCCATTTGGGTGCAACGAACCCGGTTCCCACAGTTATTTTAGCTGCAGAGTCATCTCTCAACAATGTGGCAAGCGCGGAAACTGTTGACATGCGTTGGTGTACATGTAAGCGAAAGTAACTTCACTTTTTATAGCTCCTCCCAAGACAATACCTGTGTATACAATCTATAAAAGGATTTGCTCCAAGATTCCGGTTCCATTACGGGCCGAATGGAGTGGCATATTACCTTAATTATTTTTATGCTCAACCATACCCAAATTTATTAACGATAAGTCTGATAGCGATCCTTTAATAGACCTCCTTAAGTTCAAACTTTCCTTAAGGGACAGGTGTTCCACCAATCAAAGAATTCCCATGCAGCAATGGCAAAGCGCTATATCGATTAATTCTCGAAACGCTACTAGCGCGAGTTTAGAAAACGCTAAAATTTCGGACACTACTGACAGTGAGATGCAACTTACACAAAACACACAAATTAATCTCGATACAGAATCTACTTCCAAGAATATTGCACCAAGAAGCACAGTCCCGCAAATTAATTTCACTAATTGTACAATAAATAACTTGTACATGAAGTAAAGTTTCGTCTGAAAACCAATATATTCAATTTACCTTCTATTTTTCAATGTTACGTATCATTCCAAGGTTATCATTTTCATCGTGTAGCTGTGACGTGCTGGAAACGAGTCGATCGTTTAGCGCCTGCGCAGAACTCCAAATATCAGCTGATGCAATATCTAGGTCATTGTCCCTGGTGAGTGTACAACATTTTACAATATTTCAACTATAAAATTAGGCAAATGGTCGAGCATAAATTGTCATTTGAAACTTAATTACGTACTCGGGTCTTAATTACTACCATTATAGTCTCGTATCATAATATACTGTTATTTTCTGGAGACACCAAACTATCAAAAATTCTCTTTACACAAATTTCCACTAATACTGCATGACATTCTTGTCTCTTATAATCTGAAGTACTTGGGAGACTGAACTTCGCTCGTCATTGTTGTTTTCTCCCTTTTTGTTAAATCGTGTATTTCGGGAGACGATAAACTTAAACAGCAAAACGCTAAGTAAATATAAATTTTCATCTTAATTATTGTTAGAGCCATTTCGGGAATACAAGAAGTAATAGAGATGTATGTAGATGTTTCATCATTTCAGCTGGAAGACGTCCACTGCTTATCATTAGGTCTCTCCCATAGACATCTACCTAGTTTGAGTTTTTCGTCGAGCATTTGTTCCATCATGGATTTTAGTTCTTTGGTGCTGCAGCCAACTATATCTTCCAGGGCGTCTACACGTGTATATAGATGACATAAATTGTTTGTAGAAGAGTGAGTGGAGAGAGAGAGAGATGTGAATGTGTCACCTAGAAATATGTGCTTTTAAGTTCATAGTTAATTGAAAAATATGCTGTTTTAATTAAACGATTTACTGAGAAATAAGATAAATGGGCACAAACATAGTCAAAACTGCACATCTAAATGTATCTTTCTGCTCATCCTTAAAGGTGTGGAAAAAGTTAATCATTTTGGTTAGAAATTCGCACTTTACGTCCTTCTATGCGTGAAGTGAGACAGATAACAGTTACAATGCGCATCGTAGAAGATTGAGCAGGTAATAAAATGAGTTATGTAAGAGATTTACATTGGTCCAATAAAGGCTGTGGAGGTCAGTAGGTGTGGTACAGGATAGAGGTCAAGATACCGTACGTGGGGTAGTGCTGCTCAGCACGTTTCCAAGGAAACCGTGAGCTGCTATGGGCCAACACACGTGCTCATCACAGAATAGGTGAAGCAATTATACAAACATCTGCCCGGTATCGTTTAATAGTGAATGTACAGACTATACCTACGAAACAGTTCTACTTTCCCCAATTTTAGTAAATAAGAGGAAGTATTGTATTGCACCGAAAAATTCGATGTCGAGATTTCGCCGGAAATATACAGTACACTACAGCTTTGCAGTGAAGAGCCATTCTTAAAAACGTTTGCTTTCTCCATATATACATGTTTGATGAACCTAATTCAAATGCATTCCAATAGAAAATACATTTCAAGACCTATACTATTGTATGAAATAACAAATGTTATTCGATCGCCGAAGTTAAGCAGCATTGGGCGTGGTCACTACTTGGATGGATGACCGCCTGGGAACACCACGTACGGTTGGCATAATCTTAAGGGGCCCGCATGTGGTATTTGTGGTGGACGTCAGGGCGGGTTTTCTCCGGGTGTTCCGGTTTCCCCCGCTATTTATTTCACCAATTAATCCGTTATCACATTTCATATCCATAAGGCCCAGAAATTTTGAAACAGCGTGATAGAATCCGACGAGACTAAGATAAACGAACAGTCTGGAGAATAGTCAATTCAGACTATGATCCCAGAAACAGAGTGAAACATGGTGGTGGTTCCATCATGATTTGGACCTGTATGTCATCCACCGATATTGGTAATAAGCAATTTATTGATGGATTATTAACAAGCTTGTTTACTTCGACATTCTAAGGCGGGACTAAACATGAATTGGTTGATACGCCCCCTCAGAGTCCAGATTTGAATACCATCGAACATTTGTGGCGAATTTTGAAAAAACCAGTCCGCTAAACCAGAGGAATGCAATAACTTGAACACTTCTATGAAGCAGAGTTGTGAGGCAGTTATCAAATCCAAGGAATACCTAACAAAGTATTACTTTATCAATTATGCCATTGTCATTAAAATATATTTCTTTTGCAATTTAATTAAAGTTAATTTGTAACTTAATAAATTAGTGTTTATTTAATTCAGAATACATCATTGGTTATATTGTTCAATACAGACAAAGTATGTATCAATTAAAATGTATGTTCCTGCAAATATTAAAGTATTTTCTTAGAAAGTTGAAGTGCACCAATAAGACTGTTATATACTTTATGTTTTGAGGCCTCTAAATAAAAAAATTAAAAAAAAACACCTTTTTAAAAAAGGTGCTGTGTGCCTCTCTGCCTGTGAGCAGTATAACTGAAAAACTAAAGTCGGTTAACAAGCAAAGTTCATATTTAAGTTTAATGTCTTTCAAGGATGTGGCACTAAAAGTTTGAAGACAATTGCTCAACCCTAAATTACCCTTACATGTAAAATTTTTGAAAATATTTTATTTTCCCAAAAATGGCCCTAACGATTTTGATGAAAATACCCTATGTTTAAAATATTTTTATGACAAATAAAATGTATACTTTGAATTTTCTGGCTATACCCTGTAGTCCTATTTACTCTGGATGACTTTTGAATAACTGGTAAACTATAAGAGATAGATCAAATCTTACTATACAAAAAATGTAGATCTTGCTAAAACACACAATTTATGTCCAAATAAATTTTTTGTAGATATTCCTTGTTATTTGTGTGAGTTTTGGAAAACCAACTTTCGTCAAATGGAACATCGTTATTCATTTTTTTATATTTTTTCCGTGTAAGAAAAGTTGGGACAGGAGTAGAGGAAGTCATTCGAGTGCAAGACATCAGATTATTCGGGTAAGATACTTGTATTTTCTGATACTTAAGTAAACTGAAAATAAATTTAAGTATTTAATTGGAGTTAATGTTATTACTTGCAGGGAAATACATTTTTGTTTTTATGAAGTTGTTGGTGTAATATTCCTTTTCTCTTCTGCGTAGATTATTTTTTGTGCACCAATGAATAAAGCAGTCATCAAATTCATATTTGAATATTTACATAACATGTTTAAGATTATGTATGTCAGTTTTTACACAAATCAGAGCAGAACTTGAATATAAGGAATTAATTTCATGCAAAATGCAAAACTGAGGGTGAAAATCTGATGTGTTACACTCACATGACTTTCTCTACTCTTGTACTAACCATTCTTACAAACTCTTATTCTTATATCTTCTTCGTGTTAGTACAAATTATGTTATTGCTTATTTCCCTGTAGGTACAAGGGGAATATTAGAATATAGTAGGCCTTGAGCGAGAGTCAAATCCTAAAGCTTTCAAATTCGTTCTGTTTGCTCGGCTAACATAAAAATATGAATGACTTTGTTCTATTTGACGAAAGTTTAAGTATTCCAAAACTCACATAAATAAGAAGGAATATCTCCGAAATGGTTTGATCTACAAAAACCTTTATTCAGAAATAAATTGTCTGTTTTAGCGAGATCTACATTTTCGTACAGTAAGATTTGGTCTCTCTTACGGTTAACCATTTATGCAAAAGTCATCCAGAGTAAACAGGAGTACGTGGTCTACAGCCAGAAAATTCAAAATATACATTTCATTTGTCATAAAAATACCATAAACATGTGCCATTTTAATAAAAATCGTTAGAGCCATTCTCGAGAAAATAAAAATTTTCGAAAAATTTTCCATGTAAAGGGTAGTTTATGGTGGTGGAATTTTCTTCAAAATCTTCATGTCGTATCCTTGAAAATATCCTTGTTAAATATCAACTTTTGTTTTTATTCGACTTTTCGTGTTTGAGCTATACTATCCACAGACTGGCACACACACACCTAATTTTTGGGTAGAATACATTACTTCCTCTACTTACTATACGTAGTAGAGAAAGCAAGGTGAAAGAAGAAAGAAAGAAAAAAATGAAAATGAAAAAAAAAAAAAAAAAAAGGAAAGAAAAATAAAAGATTGTTCCTCCATGGTAGAAGTTCAGCCTTTTTAAATGTAGATGGCACAGTAAGCTTTATTTTTCCTCACTATGAGAAAAAGAATCAAAATTTAGCTTTAAAAAGCTCAAAATGAAATGTGTTACTTATTATAATAAAAAAAATTTAAAGTTAAAAACAAATCAATACATAGAATTAAAAAACTTGGTTGCTCTACAGTGACGCTCCGAACTATCTAAATATCATATCATCTTTTAACTTCCGTCATGTTTATTGAACCTAAATTTCACTCGGATCCGTCTCATAGTAGTACTTTATGCTTTTGTGTGCTTTTAAAGTGCGTAACCTTGTGAAACTCACGTACTCGTACTTTCTCACTAAGTTCATCGCAACTGTTCAATTATCAGGGTCCGTATTTTTATAATGTGTCATAGGTTTTGTTTGTGTTTTTTCTCCTGAAATATAAGCGAGGCGTGAATTCATATTATGGAATTATACAATTCTCATGGTTCATATGAAGTCATATTTTGGCATTTTTAAACATTTTTGTCATTTTCACACATACGGACGGACCTTTTTCTAAAAATGCTTTTTTTTTTGGGGGGGGGGTGGGATTCAGGGGGCCTCAAACATATATTTTCGATAACATCTCGACATCGAATTTTTGGGTGGAATTCAATACTTTCTCTAGTTACTATACGTAGCAGAGAAAGTAAAAGTGGGGTATATTTTTAAAATCCTCTCCAAAATATGATCCATACATCGCTTAAATAGGGTAATATATCCTTGTTTCAAACTCTTATTTTGTTTTCAAATAACTTGTAGTTGTATTACTTTCGGCTCTAAAGACAAAACTTTATCCCTTCGCACAATTTTTGAAAGCCTTGAATAAATTTAGTACTGGCCGCGTTACACTTTATATAGGAATCCTTCGTTGCGGGGCATAGTCCTCTGGTTCCCGACCACGGAATGAGCCGAGATGGATTCTACCCATGAGGACGCGGATATGACCAAGAAAGTCAGTATTCCGACTGGGGGATGCGTGATGCTGGCCCCAGCACCTCCCCATATCGGTTGGGCAATTGCTCACCTCTGCCACACTACTTGAGCGTGAGGTCGGCGTTCAGCTTGGCAGTCTTAGGTCCATTAAGATTATTACTGTTAGCAATGCTTTACTGTTTACAGTGTCGAATGCTTTCTCAAGATCACATCAGCGATAGTTAGTAAACGCGTATTATGAAAGAATATTTTTGTAACCTCTAATAAATGATGACGAGATTTCACGGTAAATATATGCTTTGATGCCCGAATCCAAAAAATTCATATTTAGAAAAAGGTACACGCGCTAGCGAGTGTGTGTGTGTGTGTGTGTGTGTGTGTGTGTGTGTGTGTGTGTGTGTGTGTGTGTGTCTGTGTCTGTGTGTGTGTGTGTGTCCGTTAACCTGTGGGCAGCATAACTCAAAAACGAAAAGTAGGATAAAAACCAAAGTTGGTATTTAAGTTTAATGTCTTTCAAGGTAGGGAAGCAAAGATTTTGAAAAAATTTCCACCACGCTAAACTACCCTTTACATGGAACATTTTTCAAAAATGTTTATTTTCTCGAAAATGGTTCTAACGCTTTTGATTAAAATGCCATATGTTTAAGATATTTTATGGCAAATGAAATGTATATTTTGAATTTTCTAGCTATAGTCCCTGTAGTTGTATTTACTCTGGACGACTTTTGAATAACTCGTAAACCGCAAGAGATAGACAAAATCTTACTATACAAAAATGTACATGTTGCTAAAACACACAATTTATGTGCTAATAAATTTGTTGTACAGTAAACCATTTTCTTGTGTGAATTTTGGAAAACAAACTTTCCTCAAATGTAAGATCTTTATTCATTTTTTATATGTGCAAAGAGAAGAGAATTTGAAAGCTTGACTATCAGTGAAAGCCTATTGTATTTCCATATTCCCCTTGTACCTAGAAAGAAATAAGGAATAGGATAATTTCTGCAGATGTTTATCTCAACTAACACGAAGAAGATATACGAATAAGAGTTTGTAAGAATGGTTAGTACAAGAGTAGGGAAAGTTATGTGAGTGCAACATATCAGACTGTTTTATGTAACGACAGATATGTGATAATTATTCACAAATAACCAGAGATATGCCGCAAGGAATGTGTCTATTGTCCAAGCGTTGGTGATCCAAACAGTATACTTATCATCATTAGTATTTTACAGGCCGGCCACATTGACCCGTTTCTTTAACGACCTGTGATCATGGCACGGTAACGATAATTGGCTATCCCAACTTGTTGAAGTAATGCCATTAGCTGGCACTTAACGGAAATGGCGACGGCGTAACAACTTACGTTCTGTGACCAGCATAGTCGCCATTGTCGTATGTTTCACATTCAAGTCTAACTCGTGACTGTTTCTAGATTCTATTAT
The DNA here is from genome assembly GCA_030765045.1 of Tenodera sinensis. NCBI lineage: Eukaryota > Metazoa > Arthropoda > Insecta > Mantodea > Mantidae > Tenodera > Tenodera sinensis. The sequence continues at coordinate 14,546,775 of CM060968.1, read as the reverse complement.
TTGTCAAATATTGTTAAATTACCGTGTGGAACATGTGTACTGCTTCGGCCATACGTTAATTAAGGATTCTATACATTGTTCGGTGTTTTGAGACAGTGGAAGTGGCAGATACGACATCGCGTGGCCGGCGTGAGTATAGGAACCAAAACAACCCAGGCAGAGTTGCAAGGTTTATAGCTTCGCTCAGACACGAGTAGTGGCACACAACAGGGATTGCACAAAACTCTTAAACCTGTATAAATATGTGGCGACCGTGGGAAACTGATAATGCACCTGCTATACATTGTTGAAAATGTGGACAGTTATTTTAAAGGAGGGGACGGCAAGTGTGACCCGCCCATTGCACATACTGTGGCTGCAAATGGCGTTCTAACTATAGAAAACTGAATATTCATCATTACTTGAACCAATACACAATTTCAGTAACATTCACATAACATTTCGATTCATGTGGATGAACATTTTTACAAAAATATTAAACCTACCCAAAGGAATCTTAGTATTTTGTATTTCTTAGTGCTAAATCTATTAGCCAGGCTATTCTGGTCGAATCAGAACGTTCCACCCTGTATACACATTTTAACCTTTCTTGTTTATTAAAAAAAATTAAGTATATTTTTCTATAGATTTATTAACGGGCTATATCTTTGAAAATCCAAAAATAGGACATACGCACACTAAAGGGCACACACGGACGTACAGATATACGTGCAAACACAAATATACACACAGAAACACACAAACACATAGAGAATACAGAAATGGACATACAAATACACACACACACACACACACACGCACACGCACACACACACACACACACGCACACGCACACACACCTGTTTCTAAAAAGGTTCTATTATTATTATTATTATTATTATTATTATTATTATTATTATTATTATTATTATTATTATTATTATTATTAAAGAAGTCTCATTTGGTGAAATCTCAGCACTGAATTACAGAAAATAAGTTGCTAAAGGATGATTTCTCTAAGAAAGGAATATGGGTGATACTCTTAGTTTAAAGGACTGGTTGTTTTGACCCAATTTCAAAGCTGGATTGCCTTAAGGAATTAAAAGTAGCCCATTATGGCAAGGACGCGTGAGAAAGTAAAACTTGGCAAGGAGACGTGGGCAGAAATTGCGGACTTGACTGTACAGGGCAGTGTTAACTGTTTCTGATGTAGGTACCGCCAGGAACCGTTGTTCGTCATAGTGGAAGTTAGTGGGATTTGCTAGTTCTCCTAGTGCTAGCTGCAAATTTACCTCCCTCCTTATTTGTAATGCTTCATTCTTCTCTTCTCTATCATGTTCGCTCTCGCAACGGTTACATAGTCATATTTCGGCTTTTTCAAAGTTTTTATTTTTTCTCATCATTTTTCATATTGCATTGCCTCTTACATTTACGTATCTTTGTCATATTTTTATATTTCTATTCCAGTTTCGCACTTATGCTTGCAGTCATCCCAAAAACGATTTTCCACGACTCTTAAAATTCTTGTCTGTAATATTAGGAGGTCTTTACATAGTTTAAAATTAGGGAAATTTTTAAAACATTTGATGTATTGCACTCACATGACTTTCTCTGCTCTTGTACTAACCATTCTTACAAACTCTTATTCCTGTATCTTCTTCGTCTTAGTTGAGATAAACATTTGTACAAATTATCTTATTGCTTATTTCCTTGTAGGTACAAGGGGAATGTGAGAATACAGTAGGCTTTTAGCGAAGTTAAGTGTTTTAAACCTTGGAAATTCCGTTCTCTTTGCAGGGCTAACGTATACAAATGAATAACCGTGTTGCATTTTACGAAAATTTAAGTTTTCCAAAACTCACAGAAATAACAAGGAATATCTCCGAAAAGGTTCTCTATGCAAACAATGTATTTGGACATAAATTGTTTTTTTAGCAAGATCTAAATTTTTTGTATACTAAGATTTGGTTTACCAGTTATGCCAAAGTCATCCAGAGTAAACAGGACTACATGGGCTATAGCCAAAAAATTTAAATTATACATTTCATTTACTATAAAAATATTGTAAACATGTGGCAGTTTAATCAAAATCGTTAGAGACATTTTTGAGAAAATCAAAATTTTCGAAAGATGTTCCATATAAAGGGTAGTTTAGGGTGGGGCTATTTTCTTCTAAATCTTCGTGTCGCATCCTTTCGGTTTTAACCGAGTTTTCGTTTTTTAGTTATACTGTCCACAGACTGACAGACATACGATTGTTCTTCTAAAACTGCCTTTTTAGATTCAGGGGCCCTCAAAACATACATTTCTGGTGAAGTCTCGATTTCGAATCTTTGGGTGGAATATTATACTTCCTCTACTTACTATACGTAGTAGAAAAAGTAATAAGAGCATATTTCAATTTTAATTACTACCATGAATAATATACTATTATCTGGCTTTATAAGTAATATTTTGTAAGAGATGTTTTAAAAGAACGACTAAAGCAAGAATGTGATCTCTTTCTGGGCACATAATGAACGCTTGTCTAAACGGATTAGCTGCTGGTGTTTCCAGTCCTTGAGAAGGTCGTTACACAGCGAGCCATTATGGGGCCATTAGATAATAATGACTCTCCTGCTCCACCCCATTTACTGATACTATAACGATATCTCACTCACAAAAGCAACTTCACTTCTTTTTTTACGCAATGCGGCGGACTTCTTGATGGCTTCCTAACTGCTACACAATGTCCTCATGAACTTCATTGTTGCTTTCTTTGTGGTGCAGTCCAAATGTTTCTCTTTCGTGTGCTGCAACTTTGTAATGCTTTCCAATACTACAACAATGGTCTTAACAACAACAACAAGAATAATAATAATAATAATATTTTGTTCAAATATTGCCGAAAATTTCAGCAGTAAGGGAATTTAGATGTATAGCACATGACATTTAAAGCCTGCGCTAGACTTATAAAAATGGTGAAATCTAAAATAATTCACTGCCAACCGATAAGTAAAGGTTTGGGGAACATTTATATGCGTAATCCTAAAAATCGTCAATTTGATAGTGTTTCGGTCATGTGTCAGTCCCAGGATTCCTTAATGTTCTATGTATAGTGTCGCATATCATTTGAAATTTTAATAATTTGTTCTCGATATCATTTCCTGTTCTAATTCTCCTCCTTCTTAACAATATGCATGCTAAAGGGCTGTTCCGAGTCTAAATAAATAGGTCAGTCCATGTTTTCAATTCTTGGCCCAGAGGTTTGATAAAATAAAAGCTTTGCCATGGATAACTCGAAGGGGCCATCCTTAAAATATGATCTTTGTACTCCTTCTGATAACATTGAACTCCCTAAAGTATACTATCCCCCATGAATTGTGCTCTTATATCGGTCGAATCTTGTTATTCACAACACTGATCTTACAGCTGCTTCTACTCTGACCTTTTCTTCAGGATATCAGGACCCAAGTTTCGCAAACTTATGCTTCTTAATTAATTATTACATACATAAGAAATTAATTTGTACTTCCAGGTGGAAATAGGATTATGTCTGAAGCAATTATTCATAAAATAATTGTACTTGTAAGCTATTAAACATAACAAAAGAGGATTCTAAAGCAATAGTCAAATCTTTTAAAGCTGATTGGTGTATGAAGGCTTAAAAATCCCGTGCTGAAATAAGTCAAGAAATAAAAGTCAATAACAACCTTGCATTTGAGAAAAGTGTAAGTATTGCAGAAATTACACAAGTAACAGGAATATCTCAGAAATCGTTCACTGCACAAAAATAATGCATCCGATTTAATTGCGTGCTATGTCTTCCCAGAAAGTTCAAGATACACATTTCATTTTCATAAAAATATCTTAAATATGTTGTATTTCAATCAAAATCCTTAGTTATTTTTGAGAAAATCAAAAATTTTAAAAAATTTTCCACGTAAAATGTAGTCTGGGATGGAAGATATTCTTGAGAATCTTACTGTCGCATCCTTGGAAGATACTGAACCTAACTACCAAGTTTGGTATTTGACTAACTTTTCGTTTTTGAGTTACGCTGTTCTCAGACACACACGCGCATAGAACTCTGAATGTATGTACAAATTTTATCTTGGTAATCATGTAATACAGAGGTCCATATGGGTAGAGATTAGTTAAAAACAATTGATGCTTGACAAAGGTGTGAGGTAGGATATTTTCCGCTCTGAATTGCCTCGCCATCTGTGACAGCAGCCGGGGTTTTATGTGTCAGATAACGGTCCGATAATGAGGCCGTGAATGCGTGAGATGCCCTAAATGATGTGGTCGGCATTATGCGCAGTCCTCCTTCCTTTGTAACATTGGACACGGCCGTCTTTGGGACCATAATATATCTCTTTTTATTGTTTCTGAGTCATCTGTCGTCTTCTTTTGTCTCCCTGCCCGCATTCTCCACATTACGTTCTTGGTTTTTCATGGTTACGCAGCAATTTTAATGTATTAAGTTCACATTTGGCAGCATTTGCCTTTGTTTAGTGCATATACAGATTTCAGTAATTATCACAAGTAATGTAATAATACGTGTGATCTACTGTATATTCCTAATACCCTTGTATCTACAAGAAAATTAACAATAAGATAATTTGTACAAATGTTTATCTCAACTAACACGAAGAAGATATAGGAATAAGAGTTTATAAGAATGGTTAGTACAAGAGTAGAGAAAGTCATGTGAGTGCAACACATTAGATTTTTTAATCAAGCGTTCTGTTCCGTTCTTCCTTTCGGTTTTCCTGTTACTTCTCCGAAATTGCATATTAACCACTATGATGCGTGCACTTCAGGCAATACAGTGACGCAATAAGGAAAACTTGATCTCTAATTTGTTGGGATTGTTTTGGTCTTATAAATCTGCACAACTCTGGAGATTTTCTCCTTTGTTGTTTAAATCTCTTGGATTTAATATAAGCTGATTTAAGTTTTTCAGGTCGCGAGGAGGTTTTTAGGGTTGGTCTGGGTGGCTCAGTTGGTTAGACGTTGGCCTAACGATATCTATTTTTCATTTATTTTATTATATTTTATAAGGAGATTTTAATTCAATGAACATCTAAAGAAAAAATTAAATGAACAGTAGGGCCTGAAGGAGGAATTCTTGATAAAAGATGCAGAGAAACAGTTACTTCTAATTGATACTAATAACTGTTCACAAGGTCGAGGGTTCAAACTCAGCCCAGACCGTTGGTTTTTTAAACAAAAAGTCGGTTGAAGTTCAGCATCTTACTAAGATACTTTACAAAGATATTTAAAAAAGTCATCCCACCCGAAACTACATAGAAAAACTTTCGAAAATTTTTATTTTTTCAAAAATGGTTCTAACGATTTTGATTATGATAAATGAAATTTATATATTGAATTTTATGAGAATACCCTCTGAAGCCCTCTTTATTTTGAATGACTTTTGTATAACCGGTGAACTGTAAGAGTAGTTCAAATCTCACCCACAAAAAAGTGCAAATGTCGCTAAAGCATGCAATTTATATCAAAGTTCTTTGTAAAGATAACCATTTTTATGTAATTCCTTTTATTGGTTTCAGATTGCGAATACTTTCCTGAAATAGGAAATGGTTATTTGATTTTTCTATCCTAGCCATGCAAAGAGAATGAAATTCCAAAGCCATCACATAGTGACTAGCTATGTATTCCTATATTCCCATTGTATATGTAAAGAAAAAATAATTTCCGCAGATGTTTATCTCTGTTAACATGAGGTAGATGGAGGAATAAGCATTTGTAAGAATAATTTGTACAAGAATGAGTAGAGAAATTCATGTGAATGCAACAAGTAAGTTTCCTTTGTTTCGTTTTAGTACTGCTTAACACACATTCTTGCTATGTACGACACTGCAGACCGGGGAGAAAGCCAGGATAGCTTATCAATTAGTTATGCCAGGTGTTCCCAAAGGTCGACTTGCCAGCTCATAACTGTCTACAATGTTGACGGGCGTAATGTGTTTGTAAGTCCAAAGAGAATATCATTCCAACATTTCTTTTACAGTTGGTTGTAAGAAAGTAATCTCCGTGTAAAGAAAATAACATTAACGTTATAAATCCAGAACAAACTCGCAGCTAAGATTTAAACTAAATATTCGGCATTAGAGGCGTCATACCTCTATATAATTAAATTTAATTTAAAACGCTTAAATAATTTTAATATAGCACTTTTTTTAAAAAATTTAGGCTCTTTATGGAGACACACGCATGCACGCTGTAAAATTTGCAAATTTTATTCAGCGAACATGAAATCGTGTATTTGACGTCAAATTTCACATCGAAGTTTGAATGACTGTTTGTCGGAAATAGCAGGAAAACAGAACTTCAAAGGAAAATGCAGCAAATCGCAAAAGAGCATGTTTCAAAAAACTTTGAGGCATTAACCTGTATAGGTTACGACCTATCTTGTCCCCCCTCCCGCAGCTTTCACCCTTGTCTATCACCCTTTAAATGTGAACCGGTTTATCTATTCTTATTACTATTATTATTAACCAGGAATACATCATACGCACTATGTTTGCTTAAGGAATTGTTTAAACATATTTCTTAAAATAATGTGCTGATTTTTTAATAGCATAAAATTGATTATTTAGTTTCTTCTTTGCTCCCCGCTGACCACTCCACAGAGCAAAACAGTCACAAGAGTAAATAATCTGGTGAAGCCATCGCTGAGCCGGGCGGACCAGGCACAAGTAATCTACAAGGCAATTTTTCATCTCTTTCCTCTACAGGATCCATCGGAAAACATTTGGAGCCGGTTGTACTTCCAAAGAATTTACGACCAAGGAAGGCCTCCTCAGTCAGGGAGGAGTGATTCATGAGTCCGTGACTTAACGACCTTGGCCACCAATCTCGGTATCTATCTTGTTCCTTTCAATCTTCTCCGTTTACCTTTCTCATGTCAGGTGCCCAGCCTGTTAAAATATTTATAACCTGCTGTGTTGGTGTTTGCTTTTCCAGTTCATTACCTTTCACAAAATACTTTCTGTTTATCTCAGTGTTCTGAGGCTTACCGTCATTTATTTACTCTTTCGCAGCTTAGTCAAATATTTGAGACATTATAATATTGTCGTTACGAAGTTCTTAAAATTAGAAAGGGAACAGAATTCTTGGAATTTAGCAAATCAGAGACTAAAAATTCTGTTTCAAATTCGAATAAGAAATTAATATTTCGTAATGTATAATGTAGGTAATTTATTGGGCCAGTCATGAAGTAGGTGGAACTTATGTTAATAAAATAACGTACATTTATAAAATTCGAATTCTCTTCTTCGTGTCTTCTGTTTCCTACAGTCCTGTAGAAGTATTTTTTAATTTGAATATTAGCATACATAATATTTTAAAACAATTTTATTAATTTCAAATTACATAGAATCGCACGATAAATAATTTCACTGTAAATGAAAACATTTATCTGTCTCTTTCTTTTTTCTTTATTTCTCTCTTTCTCAGTCTCTCTCTATCCATCTCTCCTTCTTTCCTTTCTTTCTTTCCTTCCATTCTTTTCTTCTTTGCTTCCTTTCTTTCTTTCTTTCCTTCTTTCACTTTTCTTTTTCTCTCTCTCTTTCTTTCTTTTTCTCTCTTTTTTCCACGGGTCCGTGGGATCGAACCCGGGCCGCCTAGGTGGTAGACGAACGTTCTAACCGCTCGGTCACATCCGCCCCTGCATACACTGAAAGATCACATAATGCACCACTGTAGCAGCCGGCAGTTGATACATTAAAGACGTATATATTGGAAACAGCATCAGAAAGTGTGAGCAAAGGTAGACCTTATCACAAACATCAGCGCATATTTCCACAATTTCCCACAGTATTGAATTCACCCACAGCGTTATTTATCATAACTTCGCTTATGCATTGTACTCTTGAAGTTCCTCCATAGTGATGTCACCCGTGAACATACATAAATATATTGAACAGGTGTTCAATAACTATCGCACCATCTGTTGCAGAAAATAACAACCTCCTCCTCGCTATCACTTGCAGTTAATCATAACCTCTAACGATGCTAAGACTCGCCTATCATTGCGGAAGCATTAAAAACGCAATTTTAAGACCTAGAGGGCTCCGATAAGAATCCCGGTTGAGTCAAATTCAATTGTGGGATTTTCCCACAGTCCAGGAAGACTGTCTTCCACTTAGCTCCTCGAGTTCATTTCTGTTACCATCTGCCTAGTTTATAGATAACACCCTTAATTATTTGGACATAAATTGTTTATTTAAGTAAGATCTATATTTTGTATAGTAATATTTTGTCTATCTCTTACGGTTTACCAATTATGCAAAAGTCATCGAGTAAATAGGGCTTCATGGGCTATAGCTAGAAAATTCAAGATATACATTTCATTTGTGATAAAATATCTCAAACGTATAGCATTTTAGTCAAGATCGAAGAGCCATTTTCAAGAAAATAAAAATTTTCCAAAAATGTTCCATGTAAAGGGTAGTTTAGGGTGGAGGAATTTTCTTCAAAATCTTCGAGTCGCATCCTTGAAAACCATTAAACTTAAATACAAACTTTGTTTTTAAGCAACTTTTCCTTTTTGAGCTTTGCTGTTCACAAACACACACGCGTACCATTTTCTAAAAATACTGATTTTGTATTCAGGGTGCCCCAAAACGTACATTTCCGGTGAAAACTCGCCATCTAATTTTTGTGGGGATTACAATACTTCCTCTACTTACTATATGTAGTACACAAATTAAAAATATGACGTGTTACAGTCACGTGACTTTCTTTAGACAGTCTTCCACAAAATATTCTTACAAAACGTATTCTTCTGTCTACTTTTTATTCCCGATACTTTTTCATTACAAATTCGTTGTAGAGGTAGCGTGGCTGTCTCACATTTAACACGTCGCGAGTTTCAATTTCGGTTTTTTTCCGGGGTTTCCCTTGTCCTAAATACAAATGTCGGGTAACTCTCAGTTACATGGTCCTCGGGCTCATTTGAGTATCATTTCTCCAATTTCACTAATGATCCAACCGGTTAAAGGTTATTAAACCTTCAAAAAAACAAAAAAAAAAAAAAAAAAAAAAACAATAACAAAGGTAGGCTTAAGAAGTATAAGGGAGGCTTAAAGTGATAGTGAAATGTTTTAAGAGCTAGTTGTTATGTGATGACTTTGAAATGCCATTCTCCTTGCATAGCCAAGGGATAAGAAGACAAAAAACGATTTCCCATTTGAATAAAAAAAAAAAAAAAGAATTTCTGGAAAACTTTATATCCACAGAAAAATGATATACATTCTGAGCTCGAAAATACATGACATATATTTCATTTGAACGTGAAAGTATCTCAAACATATTGTATTTTAATAAAAAATCTTAGTCATTTTTAAGGAAGCCAAAGCTCTCTTAAAACTCTCAATATAAAGTGTATATGAAATGCTTTCTTGGATTTAGGGAAATCAAAACATGTATTTCGGTGAAATCTTGCCATCAAATTGTTAGGGGGAATTACATACTTTTCGACCTACTGGTGCAGGTGAGTAAAAGGAAATAGCAACTTATCACTTAAACTGATAACAAAGAATATCTCGAAAGTGGTTAACGCCACATACGCTTTAACGAGATCTGTACTATACTATCTTCTTTCGTCACGAGTACACAGTACAGGAGAACTGTACCTCCACTTCTGTGGGGCAGATGGCATTAGGGTGCCATCCAGTCTAGCTACCTTCATTATTTGTGGATAGATGGCACAGCATCCGCTATTACCATCTAGTTTTCATATTTAGCATGTTTTAGACTTAAGGTGGAACTTTGGGTATTAAACATACAGTCCGGTGTTTACCTTGGCGAAAACCCCTAATGAGATTAGTCGAGAATTGAACCAGGAACCTGGAGAATATGACCAGAGACATTACCGCTTGAACCATCCTGTTCGATACCTAATTTATGAGGTTATACGAAGGCTTTGCTCAATAACAGCTTTTGGTTTTATTATCCTGTGTTGGTATACAGTCTTCACACGCAGTCTTCCTCCGTTCTACCGGAAGGCGCCGGAGGCCGTCAGAGGCGTCCTTTTCTTCAGGTAGAGTGCAATGACCGGCTTCTTGCTGCTAATCGAGCTGGCAAAGGTGAAGCAAAACAAAACAGACATGCAAAATATCCAGAGACCTTGCTGGGTGTTCTAATGTTTTTCAACTTCTGTTTGACCAAAGTTCTGCGCAATTCCCATACAATTCAGTCGACTGCCTCAAGCTTTTAATTACGAAATACCACATTCACTGGTGGTTTAGCCAGGGATAGGCAATAATACACTCGCTTCTATTTATTACACTCCAGCAATTTCGGGAGGCATTCTACTGGCCTTCACAGGTAAGGTAGGTCTAGCAAATAGGAGGTGTTTATATTTTTGTACCTTTTGATGTACGTAATGGCGTCGTTTTACGTGTATAGTTCCAGCCCAGGGATGTGAAACTTTGTCTCTTTGAAGAACCTTACGTAATGAGCAGCTATACCCCACTCCACTCGTTCAGTAGGAGGGACAGATAGATTCCAGTGACGGGCACAAATAGGCGATTCCATGGCATACCTTGAATTTTCTGGGAATGTCCTCCGAAGGCCTCTTCATTGTGGATGATTTTTGCATAAATAGTAAACAGAGACAGACAAAAGTTTACTAAATAAAAATGTAGATCTCATTAAAACACGCAATTTATGTGAAATAGTTCTTTTTTTCTTCTGAATGAACCATTTCCGAGATATTCTTTCTTATTAGTATGCATTTGCCAGTACTTACAATTTATTCAAATAGCAATGTGTTATTCGCTTTTTATATCCTGGCCTTGCAAAGAGGACAGAATTTCATACGCATTGCATAGCAACCAGCTCTTAAAACATTTCACTATCGCTTAAAGCCTACTGTATTCCCATATTCCCGTTGCACCTACAAGAATATTAGCAGTAAGATAATTTCTGAAAATGCTTATGTCGATTAATATGTAGTAGATAGAGAAATAAACATTTACAAGAATAGTGTGTATAAGAGTGAGTATATTGTGAACAGAGTTTCTCCAAATTGAACTATATTAAAAGTCTGTATCGCAATACGTTACGCGACGATCACTTGGTGTATCTTCTAAGGCTATGCCAAATATTGATAGACTTAGAAACGTAAGCAGTACCATAGAAGTCACTAATGAAGAGTTACAAAGGCACTGAGACAGAATTTAACTTTTTCAATTTTAAAGCCGTATAGTAATACAAGTAGTAAAGGATAACAATGTCCTACCTTCTGTTGTCTCGGTGGTTGGGTGATGTTCCTCCACAAGGGTCCAAGTCACCAAGGAAGCAGGGGCTGTAGTTGTAGTGGAAGTGGTTGTGGTAGTGGTTGTTTTAGGAGGCGGTTGTTTTGTAGTTGAAGGCACTTTAGTAGGCCATGGTTTGGAGGTTGTTGTAGGCTTTGTTGTGGAAGGAGTTGGTTTAGAAGAAGGTTTCGAAGGCGGTGGTTTTGGTGTTGGCTTTGTAGTGGTTGGTTTACTGGGCTTCCGGGTAGTAGTGGTTGTGGTTGTTTTGGGTGTTACTGTAGTGGTGGAAGATGGCTTGGTGGTCACTGTCGTTGTCTTAGGCGTCGTAGTAGTCTTTGCTGACGTAACAGGTTTCTGCGTAGTCGTCGTCACTGTTGTTGTGGTAGTGGTTTTCTCTGTAGTGGTCAACACTGGCTTCTTTGTTGATGTGACAGGCTTCTTCGTTGTCGATGGTACTACAGGTTTTCTGGTAGGTTTCTTGGTCGTCGTTGTGGTTGGTTTCCTTGTTGGTGTGGGCTTCTTTGTGGTGGACTTCGTTGTGGAGGCCGTGCTGGTGGGATACCTCGTGGGCCATGTGGTGGTACTGGGAGATGTCCTTGGGGTGGTGGTTCTCCTCGTGGTGGTAGTTGTAGGAGTCGTCCTCCTGGTCGTCGTGGGGGTACTTTTACTTGTAGTGACTGTGGTTCTCTGTGTGGTTGGTCTGGTGGTAGTAGTTCGTGGTGTGGTTGTTGGCGAAGTGGTGGTTCTGCGAGTTGTCGTGGTGGGTCTAGTGGACGTCGTCGTGGTCGTCGACTGTGGAGTTGTAACGGTACTCCTTGGTGTGGTTGTAGGACTTCTCGGTGTGGTGGTAGGGAGCGGTGATTTATTGTCCTGGACATCTATCGTGTTGTCCTGGACAGACTGGAATGTTGAAAGATAATACTTGGACTCTGTTGTGGTGGTGATGGGCGAGCTTGGAGGCAGGATGGGGATGTGGTTGTCCTCGGAGTTGTTGCTCCCGAAGATGGTGTTATGGTCCAGATCTCCGAGATCCGTGTCCGCATCTCCTATGCGGCAACAGCTACCGAAGTAGAAGCGGTCTATGCATGTGCCCAGATGAGTTCCGTTCGCCTTCATGCAGGCGAATGCAAACATGCAGGTACCAGTTTGTCCCGTCCTCCTGCTCACACATGGCAAGTGCCTGATGTTCCGTCCGGAGCCTGCAAAACAAAACACAAATCATGTAGCAGTGTTTCTCAAAGTATGTATGTACTGTCCGACCACCAGAAGAACTTGGTCTGCAGGAATGTGCTATGTAAACATTTTCTGCAGTCCCCGTCATCTTTATGCAAATTAGTATAATATAAATACACAATGCTATCAGTAATGCCTATCACAGCATTTACATACAAGTATTACATGAGGCTGCATGGGTGATTCGCAGATAACCCAGATTAAATATTGTTAAAACAAAAATTTCTAACAAAAATGTAATAATCACCTTGGAAGACGTGAATTGAATTAACAAGTAACAAACATTGAAGAATGAACTAAGCTAAAACTGAATGGGCCCAATTTTCAGTATGATTTAAAAAAAAATATGGTTGCACTCACATGACTTTCTCTACTCTTGTAGTAAACGACTATAGCCAGTAGATTCAAAACACAAATTTCATTTATCATAAAAATGTCATTTTAATCAGGATCGGAACTATTTTCAAGAAAAACTAAATTTTCGAAAAATTTACCATGTAAAGTTTAATTTAGCGTGGAGCAATTTTCTTCAAAATCTTCGCGTCGCATACTTAAAAGATGCTAAAATTAAATATCAACTTTGCTTTTTAACCGACTTTTGTGCTCTTCATAACTGTACGGACGATTTTCTAAAAATCATATATTTCAGGTGAAAACACGACATCGAATTTTTGGGTGGAATACAATACTTGCTCTATTTACTGTACGTAGTAGAGAAAGTAAAAATTAGCAATAATATAATTTGTGCAAATATTTATCTCTATTAACATGTTTGTAAGAAGAGTTAGTACAAGAGTAGAGAAAGCCGTGTGAGTGCAACACATCATATCTTTTTTACACTGTTGTTTTACTCGTATATGAGTATTGAGCCAATCAGATGAGCAATGCCCTTCCTGGCTCCCTATTCTCCGAAATGCCCCCGACTGACAGACATCCTGTGCTGGAATAGAGAAAGCTGGACTTGATCAAAACCTTTCTCTTGGCCAAACGGAAGACATCACCTTGTTTTGAAGGATGTAGCCGCCGCGACCGACCTGTATTTCCTAAGCTGCCCGTTTATCATCTCTTCTGAGAACTGTGAACAAGATTTGAACTAGCACATTCCGTTAGAAGGGATTACCCGAGCCGGAAGTGCATCATGAAAGTGCCTTAACACATTTCCTCTAACCCAGATTCGCACACCTTTTGTTTATTGGAAGATGAAATTATGGACTCTGTTGTCTTGCAGCTTCTGTCAGAATGTGACAGGTCAGATAAGATTAAATGATCAATGTGTTCCATTAATATGCGCTCTATCTCAATATGGTATTATTTTGCGTCGTAAATGACAATTATGTGAAATAAACTTGTATCTAGTGACCACTAAGCTCATATGGGCCCTGTGGCTGCCAATCCGTCTGCCGACCTCACGCCCACATACCGCAGCAAAGGTATCCAACCGGGCCAGTATCATCCATCCCCCAACCGAAATGTTTGACTTTCTTTGTCACAATCGTTACCTATCGCACCTCCTCATTTCCCCTGTGAAGGCGCAGAGTCCTATAATACTTTAGTCTGGAAAAATCCATACAAAAGTGAATATTTCAGAAATGATTTGACAAAGTAAAAGATTGCCTATACGTATGTGACACCGGCCGTAGCGGACAACAAAGGATGGTCGGGCTAAGCTACCTCACGTCACATGCCAGGCGCGGTGGTATCAAAGGTGCTTGTCAGGCTCTCTCTTGTGACTGTCTGTGAACACGTGAAAATGAGTGCGGCAATACAAAGGGTTTTCGAGATTATTCGCGAAGTGTCCGGCGACCGGCCGCTGTGTGTATGTGTGTTTGAGAGAGAGAGAGAGAGAGAGAGAGAGAGAGAGAGAGTGTGTGTGTGTGTGTGTGTGTGTGTGTGTGTGTGTGATAGAAGTAGTGGAAGAATAATTTTAGATAGTAGATAGATAGAAGAAGTACTAAAACAGAAGTGTTGTTATTGTTATTATTATATTGTTGCTGCTGAGGTTATGAAACAGTTGGAAAAGGTGTATTCCTACTTTAGATTATGTGACGGTGCTGGACATCCAAAAAGTTCTTGCAAAGTGAGCGTATATATTTAGATTTCTGTTCCCGAACATGTTCGTTCATATTTGACATCATAAAATGGAACATTAATTTACTGTCAAAGACGAAACGTGGTCTAATCTGCGGAAATGACACAGCAGTTTTGTGTGTAACCGGGCGAGCTGCATTCCTTGGAAGTTTATGATTTTCGATGTTAATTATGTTTCCACAATTCCGGTCTTTTTAGATAATTCGATACCGGACGGCCGCTATATAAGTACACGATGAACCTGCTGATCCCAACCGCACGGATACAAGGATTTCAGAAGCACAGTTCTAGACAAAGGTTGCTCCACTATGCTTGTCCTTTAACCTGTTAGATCAAATCGCACGATGAGTGACTGAATTCAGTGAAATGATGCTGAAATGAGCCTGGGTTTCATAGGATTTAAAGCTACCTAACCTCTGTCTTCTCGGGATAAGGGAATACCCCAGAAGAAGCCTTATCCAGATAACTCACCCTAACCGAGATTCGAACTCGGGACCTTTTGACCCCCACACTAACCCCGCAACACAGAGACGGGCTTTCAGTAATTTTACGCTGGAGAAGACAAAAGGTTCTACTCGGTCTGTGCGCGCGCGACTTATCTGTTCATGATTCCGACTGCCCGGAGATCTCCCGCTAACCTAGTCCTTGCACCAGATTACATAAAATGTTAAAAGAAGTGTGTGTAAAAACTATAGAGGAACAAGTTTATTGAATGCAGGTTATGAACAGTGACAAATAATAGAGTGAACAAAGCTGATACACTATTATTAAATGAACTATCTTGCCAAGATTAGCATTGCTTTATAAGACAATACAATCTTGAGACGCGTTTGGCCTTCATACACTATAAAAAGGCATTCTACCGAATTAAAAATGATAGACTCTGGAACATCGTGATAAAAAGAGGATATCCCGTATACTTAATAAACACAAAAGGATATATAAGAAAAAATATTGTAATTAAAGCAGAGGAAAGAAACAAAGAAGGTTAAATATTAATATAACAGCAAGACAAGGGCCTTTCAAACAAAACACTGCAAAAAATCACGTCCTCCAAGAATCCAACACACCAACCTGCACGAATCAAATGGAAATGTGGTAAGACTTCACCACGACAGGTGGACTCAGTCGACAACCACGTGGGACCCATGCACTGGAAGATGGGCAGACAACCAGAGAGCCACTGCTGCAAGATTCACAACTATTTGGAAATGCTGTTAATAAAAAATAGTAGTCTATACATACAAAAACTACATCTAAGTTAGCTTAATTTTAAGAATTATTAGTAGAAGTTCAAGTGTGCAATGATTTATATTTGTAATGCTGTCTATCCACGTGGAATAGCTCACTACATGAGTTTTACTGGGGTCTTTGCCCTTTATGGCTACATTCATTCATTAATTCCAAACAAGGATAGCCATTATCAAGCACACTATTTAATATATACACAAAAGGCAATATTATAAGACAATAGAAAACCACAGGAATACACTCTACCCCAGTAAAATATGTATAAATAATTTAATGTTCGCAGACGATCAGTTCATTATTGAAATCGCTTGCAGCACGTCACATTACTAGTTATGAGGGAATTATAATTTTAAGATATCTTATAAGAAGACGACGTTTATGACATTTAAAGGAAGATCCCCATTTCGTTTTAAGATAGTAGTTAATGGAAAGATAATAGAACACGTATCTCATTTCAACTTCTTGGTTTGTGACATTAGCTATAAAGAAGAAAATGATGCAGATAATAATCTATCCATAGAACTTTAACAAGCAAAACAAGACAACAAACAAAAATAAGACTAAAGTAGTAGCTACACCTGTGTTAATCTATCGTAGTAAAACAGAGGAAATATAACAAGGAATACAACCAGCAGAAATGACAAAGGCATCGGAGAAAATACCCAGTCAAGACATAAGAACTTATTAACCATTTCCGACATATTCCTTGTTATTACTATGAAGTTTCCAATTATTTTCTCAAATGGTAAGTTATTTTTTAGTTTCTCTACTGGTAAGTAGGGGAAGCATTGTATTCCACCCAAAAATTCGATGTCAAAATTTCACCGGAAATATGTTTTGAGACCCCCTGAATCCAAATTTTTAGAAAAACGTCCGCGCGCGTGTGTTTGTGTGTCTGTGGACAGCATAATTCAAAAACGAAAAGTAGATTAAAAACTACAGTTGGTATTTAAGTTTAACATCTTTCAAGGATGCGACATGAAGATTTTGAAGAAAATAGCCCGATCCTAAACTACCCTTTACATGGAAAATTTTTCAAAAATTTTGATTTTCTTGAAAATGGCTCTAACGATTTTGATTAATATGCCATATCTTTGAGATATTTTTATGACAAATGAAATGTATATTTTGAATTTTCTGGCTATAGCTCCTGTAGTCATATTTACTCTGGACGACCTTTGCGTAACTGGTAAACCGTTAGAGATAGACCAAATCATACTGTACAAAAAATGTAGATCTTGCTAAAATACACAATTTATGTCTCTATAAATTTTCTAGTAGGGTGAACCATTTCGGAGATATTCCTTGTTATATATGTGAGTTTCGGAAAACATAACTTTCGTGAAATGGAACATCGTTGTTCATTTTTTTGTATGTGAAGTATGCAAAGAGAACGGAATCTCAAAGCTTTAAAAGATTTGTCTATCGCACAAAGCCTATTGTATTCTAATATTCCCCTTGTACCTACAAGGAAATAAGCAATAAGATAATTTGTACAAATGTTTATCTCAACTAACACGAAGAAGATATAGGAATAAGAGTTTGTAAGAATGGTTAGTACAAGAGTAGAGAAGGTCATGTGAGTGCAACATATCAGATTTTTTAACCTTTATTTTCAGAGACGTTCGGTTGGAGGAAGTTTGAGCGTGAGAAGTTTGTGGTCAGATCCAAATTGGCCCGTTGGAGGGGTCAAGGATATCGAACCCTGAATCTCCCAGCAGGTGCTTCTCTTGACGTCCGTGTGACCTACTGGCCTGCACGCCCCCGTCACTGAGTCACGGACCCCAGGTTGGGAGTTTCCAGGAAGTGAAATGTATGTCAGCGAGCGACAAACTGCAAGTCAAGTTCGTGCGAATCGCTCGCTCGCTCTCTCGCTCGGCGGTGGGCGGCCGACTGGCGAAAGTAAACTGATAGAAATTCATCAGGAAAATCCCCAACTCAACTCCAACTTACATCCGTAGCAGTGTTTGGCCCACTTCTGTTACGCCTTCGGATCTTCATACTTTCGTTTGCACAGTGTCCGAAAATTACTTCCACTTTTATAGATATTACTCGTACAGGAGTCACAAAAATAAATAAAAACTGTATTAGAACCACGTCCACAAAGTCTTGTCTCGATGAGTATGAAGGGGATAGAAGGGTAAGGTGTTTGTAAGAATAGTGTGTTCAAGAGTGAGTAGAGAAAGACATGTGAGTGCACATTGTTAGTGTTCAGAGCCTTTACTAACCGTCTCGACAGTGATGCTGCAGGTTTTCCCAGTATTTAGGTCACACAATTTGTTGCGTAATGTTTGCTGATAACGGAACAGGTGTTCCTCTGGCACCGCACCCATCTTGTGGTTCCATTCACAATCACTGCCTCTCTCACTCTCTTGTTTTACTTGCTTTGTCTTTTGTTAAAGGCCCTCGGAACATTGCAATGTCTAAAATTGTACTACACCTCTCTGAAAGTTTCATTAAAAAGTCTGCTAGGATATCGGCATTTTCACAAACTGCAACAATTATACTCTTGAACTAGCTAATGGTGAAATCAAGCAGCGTTTAATTGGCAAACTGGCAGTAGATAAGAACCCACGACCCAACCTTCACTTTCTAGCACTGAGAAGAATAGAGGTTGGTAAATTAAAATTAAAAAAAAAAAAAAAAAAAAAAAAAAAAAAAAAAAAAAAAAACTATATTTTATTAGGGTTAGGGTCAAGGCACTCACCTAAAGCTTATTTTTATGCACATTCAAAGTATTTTAATTTAGTGTATTGTATCTATGAAAGAAAACATTACAAAATTATAATAGTATTCCTTGTTCTGAATGAAGCATAACCTAAGCTAAATACCTTTTAAAATATGTTTAGATTTGTTGTATTAGTGCTTATTAAAAATTAATACAATGTGACTAATAACTTATTGCCACAAGAATCAAGAAACATTTAATAAAAATTCTATACACGCCATGCATAGGAGACAATCAAAATGCACAAACCTAATTTTCAGAAAATATATTGCTGGTGTACTCTGAAGAATTGTCACAAAGTATGAAAGAACCAATTTTGTGGACTCAGTACTCTATTTTGTAATCAAATGTTCAAGCTCGAGATCAGAAGAAAATCAATACTTTCGCGTCTGCGCACATACCACAACACTGCAAGCTGTCTCACTGTGAAAGTAAGGTCAATATACTTACTGACTCAGGTGAGGGTAGAGTATTAAAAGTAATTTATACATGTTCTGAAGTTAAACACACGGATGAAGCTTGACCATAATGACAATTAAAATTAAGATGTGTACAAAATTATTAAACGAATGGAGCAAGTTTCATAAACATGCTCGTATCTTAATTAGTACCATTATAGTCTAGTTGCATAATATGCTATTTACTGCGTGACTTTCTAAATTCTAACAATTGTTTTCGCTTTCTGATTTTCAAAGCTGGCCTAGCACCTCGAATTCATCCTCTGTAATCTACTACTAGGCTTCGCTTTCCGAGGTCGTGGGTTCAAATCACGCGGAGAGCAAAATTTTTTTCGAGTGTATAAATCCTTAGCATAAAATAAAAATGATTATCCGGGCTTGTGAGCCCTGGTCTAGTGGAAAATTTCATTCCAGACGCTTCGTTCGAAGGTGCGTCGAACATCTTCAGTGGTGTTACCGTAGTACTCTTACTCTCGGCGGCGACTGATACAGAACCTTTTGATTTCCATGATTTGTGAACGTACAGTTACTACTTTTCCATGGGCGTTTGAAATCGATTTGAGCGCAATTCCATTCTCAATACGATCCTCATATCCATGCTGATTTCAATCCGGAATCAGATCGATAAATAATTGAAACGTTTATGTTGGTCACTTGCTTTATGTTAGCAAACCTGTAAAAATATGTTTTCTGAGCATCTTCGGCGTATTCAAATCGATTTGAATCCGGTAGGTGTCCGGAATGAAAGCTCAAATCGATTTGATTTCCCTATGAATACGCACTAAGTGTTTCAGATACCGAAACGTGGTTCAACTTCCCAACGCAGTAATCAATAATGATAAAGATAGGAAATCTAATTGGATAATTGCAGATGGTGAAACTAAACCAGGTGTAAAATTTGCAAGGGCTTCTCTGCACTCTGCAACTTTCTAAGATAACATATCGTTCCTTTGTGTTGTGGCATTAAGCACGTCTATTGTACGTATATAGACCAGTAATAAAAGTCAGCCCAAGGCTCGGAAGCACACAAATCACGTGTTAAATTCCCCAAAAGTCACTGACCCTACCCAGGGTGCCAATTAGTATCAATAAAGGTGTATAAGACAAGCTTTCTTCTACCTGCATAACATCCCTTCTGAAGTGGTCCCACAAAAAGCAGAGGGGTTAGATAGGAACAGGTATGTTGGGGTGGTCATGGACTCTATAATCCCGTTACATGACTGTGACGTCAGCACAAGATTTTGTTTCATCCAGGTTCCGCATTGCATCCTCTGAACGTGTTTGCCAGCTCCAGTTAAACAGGGAGGTGATCTGAAGCCTGAATATTGAAGCTTCACAAATTTTATTACTTTCTCTACACGCACCTTACATTCCCCCAAAAATTCTATATCAAGATTTTACCAGAAATGCATGTTTTAACACACCTGAGTCACTTTTCCCCTTCTGTGTGTGTGTGTGTGTGTGTGTGTGTGTGTGTGTGTGTGTGTGTCTGTGTCTGTGTGTCAGTCTGTAGACAGCATAACTCAAATACCAAAATCGGTTAAAAACCAAAGCTACTCTTTAAGCTTAATGTCTTTCAAGGATGGAAAATTTTTCGAAAATTTTGATTTTCTTGAAAATGACTAATGATTTTGTTTAACGTGCCACATGTTTAAGATATTTGTATAACAAATGAAATGTATATATTGAATTTTCTGACTAGAGCCCCTATAGTCGTATTTACTCGTAAACCGTAAGAGATAGACAAAATCTTACAGTACAATAAAAATGTAGATCTTGCTAAAAACACACAATTTATGTCCAAATATTTTTTTTTTTTTTTTTTTTTTTTTTTTTTGTTTTGTAGAGTGAACAACTTCGGAGATATTCCTTGTTATTTGCGTCAGTTTCGGAAAACTTAAAACTTTCGTGAAATGGAGCATCCTTGTTCATTTTGTTATATGTTAAGTGTGCAAAGAGAGCGGGATCTCAAAGCTTTAAAACATTTGAGTATCGCTCAAAGCCCACAGGGAAATAAGCAATAAGATAATTTGTGCAAATGTTTATCTCAACTAACACGAAGAAGATATAGGAGTAAGAGTTTGTAAGAATGGTTAGTACAAGAGTAGAGAAAGTCATGTGAGTGCAACACATCAGATTTATTCTTGTGGTGTCCTGACAAGTGTGCAGGAATTTAAAGCCATAACGGGTCGCAATAAAATTCGAGTATCTTGCTTGTGACTTGGTTTCCTGTATCCTTTTAAACCAATAACAAAATGTGTAATTAATCTATTTCTCTGAGCGTTTATCTCGATTAATGAGAAGTAGATAGAAAAAGAAATTTGTAAGAATTGTTAGTAGAAGATACGTTATTATTTAAAGAAGGTTATATTCTATCCCTTTATTTCATTCCCCTCCCCTTATGTAGGACTTACAAGCCCGTGCCTAGTGTCAGATACCTGTTGGGGAGCAGAGGAACCTATGGACCAGAGGAAAGTGTTCAGTAGGAGAGTGAGGAAGAGGATGTGATGATGGAGCAGTTGGTGGAATGAGTGGCAGGGGAAAACCAGAATACCTAGAGAAAACCCGCCCAGAGGCCGCTTCGTCCACCACGAATAACACATGCGGGTCTTTGGGATCGAACCCGGGCCGCCTAGGTGATAGGCAAACGGTCTAACCGCTCGGCTAATAGTGATAAACATTAGTAGAAATGCTCTTATTACATATTACCTGTAGGTACAATGGGAATAAGAGAAGACAGTGGGCGTAAGCGATAGTCAAATATTTTAAGAGATGGTTGCTCTGCGTTGGCTTTGACATTCCGTTCTCCTTGCCTAACTATAAGAACAAAATTACTTTCCACTTGAGAAAGGTATACGTATTGGAAAATTCAAACCATTCTCGGAAATGTCTAACTCTACAAAGAATTATTTCACATAAATCGTATATTTTAACGAGATCAATGTTTTTGTGTACTAAGATTTTGTCTACGTGTTACAATTTACCAGTTATTTAAGTCATCCAGAATGAAGATGACTTCAGAGGTTATTCCTATAAAACTGAAGATATACATTTCATTTGTTATGAGGTTACCTTTGGTAAACATAACATGCTAAATAAATATTTGGTATTTTAATCAAAAGCGTTTAAGCCATTTTGAAAGAAATAAAATTTTTCGAAGATGTTTTTCTTTGGATTCAGGGAATCTGAAAGCACATATTTCCGGTGAAATCACGATATCGAATTTAACATCATACTTTTCTTAAAGAATGGAAATAAATCATAGATTTATTACATATTTTAGGTGATAAATTGCCCGGTGTTGTATATTGCGCATGCAGAAGTTACCGCCTCCCCTATAGGTCTGTTACGGGCCAGGTCATTCACTTTGTTTCCTGCTGGTGTCACGTGTATCAATTATTAAGGCATTTTGAGACTGGAAGTGTAACCAGGCATTATCTCGCGATGCTGCAAAATTAGCGGAAATGATTATATGCTATCAGTTACCTGTCTGAGAATAGGCCCAGAGGCTGAACAACTGTTTATAAATACATCAGGCCTTGCGCCAGTATACCGCACCAAATGCTTTATTTATGGTCACACCGGTTGTATAATTATACACTAAAAGTCTGAAGTATTGCACTCAGATGAGTTTCTCTACTCTTGTACTATCCACTCTTAGAAACTCTTATTCCTATATCTTCTTCGTGTTAGTTGAGATAAACATTTGTACAAATTATCTTATTGCTTATTTTCTTGTAGGTACAAGGGAAATGTGTGAATATAGTAAGCTTTAAGAGACAGTGATATGTTTTAACAGCTAGTGGCTATAAGATGGCTTTGACATTACATTCCTTTTACCAAAAAAGAAACATTCTAAGAAATTAGAAAACTGCAAACCTCAAACCGATAACAAGGAACATTTTGAGTGAGTGAGTGAGTGAGTGAGTGAGTGAGTGAGTGAGTGAGTGAGTGAGTGAGTGGTGTTTAAGAGCCCGAGGAATATTTTGAAAATAGTTACTTCCACAGGAAACTTATTTGTCACAAATTTGTCATTTAACGAGATTTATACTTTTTGCGAAGTAAGACTTTGTCTATCGTTTACGGCTTATGAGTTATGTAAAAGCCATCTACAATGAAGAGGACTTAAGGGAACACTCCCAGAAAACTCAAGATGAATTCATTTGCCATGAAAGCTTCTTAATAATATGGTATTCTAATCAAAATCGTTAGAGAAAATCTAAATTTTCGAGATATAAAATTAAATAGAGAAATATGCAGTTGCCATGCAATTCTGGACGATAAATCACAAATTTCGCCGAGAAATTAAATTGTTAAGATCGATTCAACTGTCGTCTCATTTGTACTTCTAGGAAAATGTTTATAATATTTTAAATAGAATTGTTTGCAATTCAACACAGGAGATTCCAGATCACACAGTTCGAGAACTTCAGCAAAGATGATGCTGACATGATACAAGTTTACTCCACCAGGTAGCAGCACAAGCTATTTTGGATACGTATAATCAAACTATCAAGAGCAAAACTTGCACTCAATACTACACTGAGGTTGAAGACGATGCTTCGTAAGTACTTTTAATTATGACATCGTTAAGAGATGATACGTTTCAGCAAACGAATTCGCTGCCAGAAAAGAATAGTGAAATGTATCATCACTCTCACTGAGAAGCTTGTGAATTGTTAAATGTATATCAAAACATTTGCACTTGTATCCCTAACAACTGAATCCGGAGGATTGCTTGTTGCGTGGTTATTCATGTGAAAAACTGGCGGAAGAAACAAGAAGTTTGAGAGGAAGGACTGTGATGATAATGGTGACGAAGACAATGCAGTTCATGACCTCTTAATGACGTATTGTGGCGAAAAGCTTCTTCCTTACACTTTTACTATAGTGCAACATGATTACAAAAAATGCTATAATTAAGTGTATTTTCCCAGGACACATTATCAGCATCTTTATGGCTCTGTGTCTTACAGCACTTTTATCAGGAATCAGCTCTTCCTGCATATTTCGTCCGCTTATAACCTACAACAATATACTCCGTTATAACAAAGGCAATGAACTGTTGATCTTTAGATCATTTTTAATTTTTCTACTGCGTATAGTAAGTAGAAGTATTGTATCCCACACAAGCATTCGATATCGAGATTTTCGATGTATGTCTGTCTTTCCTTACGGAAAAAAGCATAACTCAACAACAGGAAGTCCATTTTAAATAACTCGTAAACCGTAAGAAATAAAATCTTGCTGCCCAAAATATGTAGAGTTTGTTAAACCACACAATTTGTCAAATGCATTTTTTGTATAATTAACCATTTCCAACATATTCCTTGTTAACTATTTATAAAAATCAATCAATGAATACTTGATCGTTTTTGTGTGGGCAGTGCTTGAGAAGTAGAATCAGGACTAAAAATTCAGTTCCGGCTGCTCTAACCACTGAGCTACCATGACAACTTGCCAGTATGATTTTAAATTCCCCAACCAATTCGCATTTTCCCAATAGACTCCTAGGGAATTGCATAAAGCCGTACCGGCAAGTCACCATAGTAGCTCAGCAGCCGCGCGAGAAGCGGAATATCCGTGGTTCAGATCCCGGCTATGGCACTGAATGTTTTAGTCCTCTCATACTCTTTGTTATTAGTTTGAATTTTCAAATAATTTTCTCAAATGGGAAGCCATTCGTTTACCATTTCTTGGCATTCAAAGAGAACGGAATTCCAAAGCCATCAACATAGCAACCAGCTCTTAACAGATTTGACTATCACTCAAAGCCTACTAATATTCCCATATTCCCCTTGTACCTACAAGGAAATAAGCAATAAGATAATTTGTACAAATGTTTATCTCAACTAACACGAAGAAGATATAGGAATAAGAGTTTGTAAGAATGGTTAGTACAAGAGTAGAGAAAGTCATGTGAGTGCAAGACATGTATTTTTGTTAGTGGATTATTGAAGTGAGAAATTTGGGCGACGTGTTGAGTGCGTCCTTCAACTTGAAAGCAGGTGGAGGAGCAGTTCATTGTACTCTGTATGCAATTGCAACATGCAGCGCAACTGACCTAAGTCACGGACAGAAGGTGGTCGGTCGATCTGACCTTGCCGTATACATACATATACACAGATCATAGCAATAGATACCTAGTGTGCAGCCTTGATGCTTCACGTTCTGCATGTGCTACTCTGTAAAACAAAGTGATTCGTCACACTGAGATAAGCACCCCAACCAAGTTCCACTCACATGACTTTCTCTACTCTTGTACTAACCATTCTTACAAACTCTTATTCCTATATCTTCTTCGTGTTAGTTGAGATAAACATTTGTACAAATTATCTTATTGTTTATTTCCTTGTAGGTACAAGAGGAATATTAGAATACAGTAGGCTTTGTGCGATAGTCAAATCTTTTAAAGCTTTCAAATTCCGCTCTGTTAGCACGGCTAACATATAAAAGATAAATAACGATGTTCCATTTGACAGAAGTATAAGTTCTCCAAAACTCACGCAAATAACAAGGAATATATCCGAAATGGTTCACTCTACAAAAAATTTTATTGAGACATAAATTCTATATTTTAGCAAGATCTACATTTTTTGTATTGTAAGATTTGGCCTTTCTCTTACGGTTTACGAGTTATTCAAAAGTCATCCAGAGTAAATACGACTACATGGGCTATAGCCAGAAAATTCAAGATATACATTTCATTTGTCATAAAAATATCTCAAACATATGGCATTTTAATCAAAATCGTTTGAACCAATTACAAGAAAATCAAAATTTCTATGTAAAGCGTAGTTTAGGGTGGTGCTATTTTCTTCAAAATCTTCGTGTCACATCCTTGAAAGACTTTAAACTTAAATATTAACTTTGGTCTTTAACCGACTTTTCGTTTTGAGTTATTCTGTTCACAAACACAGACCTCTTTCTAAAAATGGTTTATTTTTGGATTCAGGTGGACTTAAACATATATTTTCAGAGAATTCTCGACATCGAATTTTTAGGTCGAACACAACATTTCTTCTACTTGCTATACGTAGTAGAGAAAGTAAAAATCGAGGATAATTCATTTGGTTTACAAGTTTGAAGTTATATAATACGAACAAAGAGGAGGGAAGTGAAATATTACGTTTGTGAAGTGGGCCGGGACTGCTGCCTTGGGTGTAATACCAGGGCAATAAGTTGGTGTAAACCGCAGTGTTATCTGTGCACTGTGTGTTGTAAGTTGTGCCAGCATGCACTTGCCCGCAGCTCTAATACAACATCACGCTTTCTACCACCTCGCATGTGGCAACCAACTAATTATCTATCTTATTATTATTCTGAAGTTACGAACACTCAACCTACCTGCTCCCAAATATCGCAAGCATTCGCATCTTTTGTTTATTTCGCACCCAATGCTGGTGCACGAGCAGCAATCACAACTGTAACTCCATAGAAATTAAAGTAAAGATGTACGTAAGTGTGTGTGTGTGTGTATGTGTGTGTGTATGTGTGTGTGTGTGTGTGTGTGTGTGTGTGTGTGTGTGCCTGCGTGCGCGTCTGTGTGTCTGTCTGTCTGCCTGTTTGCACGTAGGTTAAAAACCAAAATTTAAATTTAAATGTAACATCTTATAAGGATGCGACATGAAGATTTTGAAGAAAATCTGATGTGTTGCACTCACATGACTTTCTCTACTCTTGTAGAGTCATTCTTATAAACTGTTATTCGTGTATCTTCTTCGTGTTATTTGAGATAAACATTTGTACAAATTATCTTATTGCTTATTTCTTGTAGGTACAAGGGGAATATTAGAATACAGTAGGCTTTGTGCGATAGTCAAATCTTTTAAAGCTTTCAAATTCCGTTCTCTTTGCACGGTTAATATATAAAAAATGAACAACAATGCTCCACTTGACAGAAGTATAAGCTCTCCAAAACTCACACAAATAACAAGGAATATCTCCTAAATAAAAAAAAAAATCATTTATGCATAAATAAAATTGTGTTTTAGCAAGATTTACACTTTTTGTATAGAAAGATTTTGTCTATCTCTTGCGGTTTACCAGTTATGCAAAATTCATCCCGATTAAATAGGATTACAGGGGCTATATCGCCAGAAGATTCAAAATATACATTTTAATAGCAACTTCGGTTTATAACCGACTTTCCGTTTTTGAGTTATGCTCTCCCCAAACTGACAGACTGACACACAGACACACGGACCTTTTACCAAAAATGCTTTTATTGGATTCAGGGGGACTCAAAACATATTTCCGGAGAAGAAATCTCGACACCGAATTTTTGGGTGGAATACAATACTTCGTCTACTTACGTAGTAGAGAAAGTAAAAAAAAGAAAAAATATATATTTAGCAAATTGTGTGCTTTAATGTGTTCTATATTTTTTGTACAGTAAGATTTTGTCTATCTCTTATGACTTATCAGTTATGCCAAAGTAATTCAGAATAGACACTATTTCTAGAAAATTCAACATATACATTTCATTTGTCATGGGGATATGTGAATAGCGACCACAAGGTACCCAAGCTGAGCCTAACACTACTTCCAGTTACTGGTGTTTTGCTCCTCACTGTAACTTTTCTATCTGACCTTACCTTGGTCATCTCTTGTTCTCTTCCGACCCCGATGCTATTAGGGTTCCTGAGGGCTAGGAAGTCTTTATTTTTCCAACCCCTCCATTTCTCTAATTTCTCTATAAAACCTTAACCCCTAACATGCTGACCTGTCATGGCATGTAATACGTCCTCTGATTGGTAATCAGAGGATATGGTCGGTGAATTTATTTTGATAACTCTCCCGGTCAGGTCGGTGAGACCCGTAAACCAACGACAGGTGTGGTCCCCCAGACATTCTGGGGGTTGTGAGAGAGCGATGTGACCGCCAAAACATAAAAATATGGTGCTCTCTAAAAAACGGTTACTATTACTGCTATTGCTCTCTTCAATATCATCAGTGAAAAATATTGGAGAGCAAGAGGATTAGTGACTTCATTGTCAGAAATCCAGCATTAGCTAACAACATTTCATTTGTATGAAACTAATATAAACGTACGGTATTTAATTAAAATCACTAATTCAAGGCATTTTTGAGAAAATGAAAAGAGTGGTGCATAGAGTGAATATCCATTATGCAGTAATGTTGTTGCTGATATGGAGGTGTGGAGTCGAGGGCCAGGGAAGGAAAGTGATGGACACCCCTGTCCCACTTTGTGAGACAACAAGGAAAGGAACATTTCTGGTGCAACATGTTCTCCCGGTGTTAGATTGCAACGTATCGTACGTACAAGAACTATCTAACGGTACATCAACATACATATGTGGGCTGGGGCCTCTGCACTTTCTCCCTCCCCGTTACCCACACCCTTTCAAATTCAGAGTATCTCTCATATTGCGCATCAACTCGCCAAGCTGTAGCTTTATGTCTAACAATTGGATAAAAACAAATTTCAACAAATACATTTGAAAGCCAAGATGTCTAAACTGTAATATTCATATAACTTTTTTCTATCCATACCGCTTGCTCTCACACGAAAAATTTTCCATATAAAGGGTAGTTTAGGGTGGGGCTGTTTTCTTCAAAACCTTCATGTCGCATCCTTGAAGGGCATTAAACTTAAATACCAACTTTGGTTTTTAATTGACTTTTCGTTTTTGAGTTACGCTGTCCACAGACTGACAGACACAGACACACGGGCATTTTTCTAAAAATGCATTTTTTTTATTCAGAGGCCTCAAAACATATATTTCCAGTAAAATATCGAAATCTAATTTTTGGATAGAATACAATACTTCCTCTATTTTACTATACGTAGTGCAGATTTAAGCTGGTAGGCAGAGCTTAAGGGGTATAAAAATTAGTGATATTCAGTAATTTAATTCCTCTGTATGTGTCAGCCATACAAAGTTGCCATTGATGTCTATAAAAATAAATGTTTTTTAGATCACTGATGAACCTAATTTCAATTTCACAAAATTAATTCACATTCCTTATATAGTTGTTGATAATTTCGGCAACCTTCTTTGCTGGAACCAGCTTTATCCCTAATTTAAACATATTTCAACTTTATTTTAAAGCTTTGTTTTAGAGAAATGACCGGAACTGGACTTCTATCTACATAAACAATACTATCAATGTATTTGTAAATTAGCTAGGAAATTTTTATAGATTATTTAATCCCATTTTTCACAAAAACTCACAAAGGAGGGTAACTGTGGTTACTTCTCTGGATTCTGTAACAGGTAAGTAACAAACACAAATAGTTCCATTTAAGTCCCTTCAGTAGTTTTTTTAACTATAAAGGTTAAAGTTTAGGAAGATGTTCTTCGTGGGAAATGAGATACCAGATTTTAAGTACAACATGGTACAGCATTTTGCCCTTTAAATCATTACTCTGCACATATTTAAGCAATTCTTTTTTTCAAAATACACTTAAATGTTTGCTGCATACAACTATATTTTTTAAAAATTGATTTGTTGAAACATTTAAACTGCATCGACCTCCTTAACCCGATTATACATTTAATTAACCCTCTAACACGCAGTCAACAAGGTATTGTTGCTTCTTGGCTGTCGCTATTTTTAACCTTGCTCCTCACACTTATATTTCCCTGACCCATATGTACTCCATTCCTTGTCATTTTCCAATAGTAGTACATATTTCTCAAATATTCTTGTTTCCCTCACAGTTAACAATGAAACTGTTACTTAGCTTTAACTATGAACGACCTAAAATCAAATGATAGATTTCAGTTGTGGTAGACTCGTGCTTACAGCTTAAGGATAGAGAAATATGACTGCTTCAAATGGATTTATCAATATGAAATACCTGTGGGGCGGCGCTGTGGCTTAATGCCTGTACCGTCGCCTCTCACCAACACTGCCTCAGTTTGATCGCAGAGGAGCGTATGAGGGATTTGTGGTGGACAAAGCGGCGTCTGAGTTTCTCCGGTTTCCCCTCCATTTATTCCACCAAGTGCTGCATAATTACCTCATCTTGTCAGCCATCCTGACTACTCACTCTGATATAGAGATTGCCTCCTCCTCGACAGATATTTGACCTCAGGCGCCCACTTGTAAGCCCTTGGGGTATTCAAGAAGAATAATGAGAGAAAGAAGAAGAAGAAGAAATAGCTGTCTTAGGAATGAAATGTGTTCATAGGCTGTCTCTACACACGAGAGTTTAGCACCTCCTTGGTTAAGACAGTTTCCTGCAGCATATTTGTGTCCCAACTGGTTTGGTTGACGTAGCAGAATGACTGTAGCTAGAGCCAGCAAAAACAGCACCTTTCTGTAGGTCAGGACACAAATGACATCAAAATTCTGTGACGGAACGCGAGGCAAAACCTTGGCAGGGCAGTTTGTTCTCTTTCATTTCTCAAAACGTGACTGAGGAGGAAATTAAGAGAGCAAAGCACCGTTATCACAGACGTTCCACTTGAGGTGTTTACTGACGAAGACGACGACTCCTTTGTCCTCATTCTGACGCTGCTCTGGGCTAGGCAATATGGAGCACAATATCTATTAAAATCTAGCTCTCAAATACAGTTCTTCATTTACCTACCTCCACATGCATAATCAAAGGGTACCTTAAATATAATATTACATTTGGAAATTAATAAGATTTTCTTTCCTTTGAAGCTTTAAAAGTGCAGCTTTGTTGTTTAAAGAAAAATGCAGTACATTGGATTGGTTTAAATTAAATAAGTAACACATCGTTAAAATATGCCTGGATAAGTACTTTGAAAGATTTCCAAGTGATTTGTAATTTCTACCTCTAGGGTAAGTTAAAGCATAAAGTATATAAGACAAACCCACACACCCTGGAAGAATTAAAACAAAATACCCCAGGCCAGGAAATTGCTAGCATTCCTCAACGTGAACTACGGCGAGTGATGGATAATTTCCTAAAGAGGTGCCAAAAATATATGGACAACCGACGGTGTCGAGTTTCAGCATCTCCTTTAGTAACATTGGCAAGTAAAGCCTTTAAAACTAGCTTTAAAAATGTTGTAAAGTTTCATCCGCGCTGTTCTATAACAGCGACAGTCGGCGACGAGCGCCGAGGACATGTACAAGCAAAACACTACACAGCCGATTCGGAATCTTTTGGATCACGCATTATAATTACATTTACGTTTGAATTGCAATACTGTTCTGTTGGAAACAAACTTCTGTAATGAGGAAATTTCTCACTTAATAATAAATTTTAAAATAAACAATGCACAGTAAACGTCCCACACCACAGAAATAGGACACGATGTCTATTGTCTTTGCTCGGCTAGCTAAGTTTTAGCGGATTTTAATGTGAAGTTATGTTGGTAGCGCTATCGATCCCAGAGTGATTTGGTGTAAGTTTACGGCTTAGAGGAATCAGCAAGAGCTGATTATTTAATTTTCGCTGCAAAATGATATATGTATCTTGTGTAGTTTTTTCATGTTACAATCAAGAGTAACAAATCATAAAACGTGTTTTCAACAGCTTTCACTACAGATTCACTGAGTAAGTAGTTATAACGTTGTATTGAGCGAACAAAGCTCTCGTATAATATAATAAATCAATTAATATAAAGCTTTCCTTCTTCTAAGGAATCCAAATCGAAAACGGATCATCTTTTGAGAAAAATTCAATGTTGTATTTTGTAACTAACTTTTGGAAAAGGACAAACGATATGCATTTATTCCTTGTTTTAGAGTTAGGTTATGAAAAACTTTGCCAGACTAGTTGGCGATTTATTTATATGAAAATACCTTTAATTTCGAATACGTTTATCGAAATGGTTATTTCGGTTATTTATGCAAACAATAGTTCACAGAGCTGTTCCCACTTTACATAAGTGTAACATTTCTATAACCTTAAATTATACAGCAAACAACTTATAGGAATATCCCAAAAAAACAACTGTGTCATTTTTCCCCCATTATGGTGCGATCTGGTTATATTTGGTGATATTCCATCTGTTAGGTTGCATTAGTACCGCCAATTGTTCGTAAAATATAACCATGGTGATGCTATGGCTATAGTTGGTGTTATTGCATCTGTTATGTTGCATTAGTACTGTCAACTTCGTAAAATATAACCATGGTGATGCTATGACTATAGTTGGTGTTATTGCATTTGTTATGTTGCCACAGAAGCCCTTGTTTTTGAACCCTTTCCAAGGGGAGCAGCCGATCAATTTTAAAACAAGATTCTGTTTAGACGTCGTATTAATTTATGGACACCATTGTATTGCTGGTGTGTGCGTGATGGTGATGATGACTGTGATGATTATGGTTATGGTGGTGATGATTTTAAAGTGTGTCTGTTTTATCTAGAAAGAATTTGTTAAATCATTTAACACAGTAAAGTTATTTTCTATCCACTTTCCACATTTATGCTTCTCCAGAGTGGTGGAGAATTCTCAGTTATAACATTTTTGAAAATAATATTTTCCAAACACCAGCAACATGTGGCAAGAGTACACTAACATCTTATGTGCAAGCAAACTACGGCGCCTGCGCATACCGTCACAAACTGTCTGCTATTTTCATTTTGTTTCATTAATAGAACTTAAAATAATAGGTCCTTTTATTTCTCTTCCAAAAATAACCATAGAATGTTAGGATTTGAACCGAATTATTTTATTTAGACGAAGAGACGACATGCTAAGTCGAAAAAGTTTTAGATCACGCACCAGCCAATAAGACGCCTCGTTGTCAGTTCTTTTTACAACTCCTTTAAATTAAGTTCTGTGAATATACCTGTCTTTTTCTAAAAATCCTCGAGCACTTGAGTAGAGAGGTGGAGTGAGTGAGTGTATGAGTGAGAGAGTGTATGAGTGAGTGAATGAATGAGTCAGTGAGTGAGTAGGGTTTAAGGGCCCATCTACGTCATTAGGCCCGAAGAGAGGTGAAGATATAGAAAAGAATGTCTTAAACGCGTCAGGTGAAATCTAATTTGTAATTATATAGAGGTGGCTAAGCATAGATCGGGTCTTCAAATGACTCGGATTGGCGAGAATTTCCTGTCTATGTAGACCAAAAATGAGATGGGACAAGACCAAGGAAACTTTGAAAGAAATGTCTTTGAAGGCGAAACAGGCTAAAAATCTAATCCTTGAAGTTAAGAAAAATATGAATAAATCTCCTCTTAAAGAAGAATTGTGAACCATTTTCTATATTTATGACTGAAGTTTCATTAAAGTGAAGAAAAAATGATTTTATTCTGTAAAATAATTGAGGCATTGTTGAATGCAAAAAATACTCGATTTTTCTCTGGGCTCCATTACTGTATGTTTAAATGTTGTCTGTATTTAAATATGAGCTATAGATTCAAATCTTTTATCGCGTTTTTCTTCCTGTAAAATGTTTCTTGCTTAGCAGTTTTTGTGTTGTACTAATAAATTTGCTACACATGTTCACAGAAACGTAACAAATAAAAATTACCCTAGCTTGTATTGTCATAAGTGTTTAAGCACAGGTATATTTTTAATTTTCAAACACAAAAATTAGAATTTTAAGCAAAAAAGTATATTTGTAAGTTTAAAAATATTTAAAACAACTTTGAAAAGGAGATACATTTTGAAACTAGGATTAAAATATTTAAGTCACGAGTGACATTTTAGTGACGTAACTACAAAATTGGTAATAATTTCTTAACTATTTAGACGAAAATGAATGAAATTTAGGCTGTGACATTACACCAGTAGTATACATTTTAAAAGCCAGCATTATTAGTTCAAAATTTTAAATGTTGAGGCATACATAACCTTAACTAATGTAGAAAATGTTAGATTTTCTGTTGGTATATTGAAGCTCGAAACCGAACCTCAAAAAACAGAGAACACAGTCGTCGAAAGTGACAATAAGTGGTTCATTATTCATCCTGAGCTGATACTCAGAAGTTGTGTTCATAATAACTTTCTAAAACTTTCAGTTTCGGGTGACAATTAGAGGGTTTGTTGCGTTTCAGGGCGGGACATACCTCCCGAGAGAAACTGTGGATTCCATACAGGTGACGCCGCGACGCAGGAGACAAAGATGGCGGCGCCTAGCAGCAGCACGTTGCTGCGCATGGTGACGTCACGAGCCGCACCGCATCCTGCAACAAAGAATGACAGGTGAAAGTCTTTCACAGCCAGGTAATATGCGTCACGCATGTTGGCCCCATTTCACCGTCTAATGCACTAACGAGGTTAACTAATCTGGACTCTGACTCCTTATCCTTGAACCTCTACAAAGTAATGCCATTACTGAGAGCAAAAGGAAGAAAACACAGCCATTTCTGTGCTTACTCCTCAATACAACCAGCACAATGACTCGCAGACACCTTAATAAAACTCTCTCAAATTAAAAGATATAACATTTTAAATTTTATAAGGCTAAAGAACAAGCAATAAGATGTTTTAGCTGCTCTGACAATTCTGGGAACTTAGTTCATGCAACACTAGCATTAAACCAGTCTTTTTTGACGTCATAAATCGTAGAAAATGACTCTATTTCTGGCACCAGCAACAAAAAATGAATGACGTAATTACAATGGCAACAAGACAGCAATGTCATTAACGGCACAACGTAATTTTCTCTAACGTGCCTCTAAGAAAACCTGAAATCGTCACTCTCGTAAGTGCAGCAACATTCAAACACAAGAATCAGCTCATTTAATTTATTTCAAAATCAGAACCAACAACAATATAAATATTAATCAGATCCTACGTTACTTGATATACTCACTTTCCTTGGTAAATATTAACAGTACATATAATTAATAAATCCATATTTTTAATATTCTTGTCATTACCTTCAATTTTCTTCTATAAGTGTTGAAACAACTGAAGGAACATATTACGTTGAACATATCTGATCTCTGATACATTATAGTTTTTCATTTAGCAAATTTGTTAATTACCTTTACTTTCACTTTACACTAGTTACATAATTAATAATTATACAAATTTTACAAAGTTGCTCAAATTTTTAGCTTTTTATATGCAGCATTTTAGAATTAACTTATATGCATTTAATGTTGTGTGATGTCTCAAAATTACATGACAATACTATTTTAAAGTGGCGAAGGAATAATTTTATGAATTCATGAAAATTGAGAAATCCAGAGTTTTGAAAAAAAGTTGCTTTACACTTCACAAATATATTTCCTTGTCACTTTAACTTATAATTTCAATTATATTTTTATTTTCGTTTATTTCACTAAGATCTGCTCTTAGACATGTTGATTAATGTCTAATATATTGGACATTAAATTTTTGAAAATGACGTGCATGATTTAAGGGAAAGCTTTATTTTAGTTACTTTGATTTTTTTAGGTTATGGATATATTTAATTAATTGTGGATGTAATTGCAAATTTTGCCACTTTTTAAATTTCTTTTACAATTTTAGATTTTAACAGATGAGTGTAACTAAGAGTACTTGAGCAGGCGGCAAACTAGAGTTCTCGAACCAAGTACCCTTTGTCAGAGACTCCGAAAATTGTCCACAGAGAATAGCTAGTATCTGCGATTCCGTATCGTAACAGGGTGAAGGGCGGCATCGCACTGCCGACTTACCATGCGCGTTCTAAATGAACTTTTGTCATATAGGAACTGCATGCATTGTTCGTCACTGTAATACAATGGTGCCACACCAGCAATATTAACAAATCTAGCCACAGCACTGAAACACAATTTTCAAAGTTGATTTACTGAATGGCAGGGAGCGAAGAGGATAGTCATTTTCACAATAAATAGTAAAGGTAGTTTGTCTCTAACAATTAATATTGCCTAATACATATGTCTGGGGCACTGGTGCAGAGGTTGGCAGCGTATGGTTCTGCAGTTGTGGAGGTTACTTGTATAGTTATTACTGGGCAACTTCGGCTTAAATCTTATGAGGTTATAGTTATGAAATCGCTTTATAAAATTAAAACTACCATAGGTTTCAAAACAGTAAAAGCTTCCTTTTCGACTTCCGGGAGATGAAATATTTTGGTGTGCAGTTTCCATGGCAAAAATCAAGTAAAAATTTATAGCTCCCGTTGTTTATTATGCCGCATTAGGTAGGTTCGGAATGTGACCCTCAAAGGAACAGGTTTTTATCTGTTATGACAAACTCGGTATTCGGTAATACAGAAATTATTCATGGTCGAGTCCCACCTTGAAGATAGTGTCATCTTCCATTACGTGGTTGTCAACAAAACCAAAGATATTTTGACTTGCGTGGGGTGCATTGATTTGTACCAAATAATCACACTTTATATTTACGTGTAAACGACAGCTTCTGTAACCATAGTTGTCTGCCTAGAGACAAATGATTAACCGCAAGCCTGCGTCCTACATTTTTCCCTTTTTCAAGTTTTCTCTTCGTCCTCTAGTATAAATGTTAATATTGTCTTTGTACTCCAACACTCATTCCTCCTTGCTTCAAGCAGTTTCTTCTCGTATACAGCCCATAAGGAATTTTTTCCTTTTCTTGTTTCGTTCTTCGTGGTGCCTCCGGACACCATGCTAGCCTCTGGTTCCTGCGATTGTACGTACATTTACGATAGGTAAAAGAAGCTCAAGTTTGATTCAGAGGCCTTTGGGAAACACTTAGGTGATCTGTCACACTCATAACAGAATGGTATGCTAAGAACCATAGTAGCCTTCATAGACAAAACTAAATTATAGGCCATTCCCACAAAATTCAAGATATACATTTATTTGTCAAGTAAATATTTTTATACTTTGGTAGAAATCATTACAGGAAATGAGGAAATCAAAGATTACGGGGAGTATTCCATATTAAGGGTAGTTTGAGGTCCAGATTTTTCTTGAAAATCTTCATGTCATATGTTTGAAAAATACTGAACTTAAATAAGTTACATAGTTATCAGGCCTTCTGGTTTTGAGTTATGCTGTTCAAAAAAAAAAAAAAAAAAAAAAAAAAAAAAAAAAAAAAAAAAAAAAAAACCACACACACACACATACAGATGCACACACTTGTTTCTAAAAAATCTTTTTTGAGGAATTCAGGGACCTCAAAACGTAGGTAAGATCGATTTTTTTATGGAATACAGTGCCTTCTCTACCTATGCACTAATACATGGTGGAAAAGTAATACAAATTGAATACCAGCATCCAGGTGAACAATTAGAATTGTTATTTGATAGCGCAAAATTTCCATTATACTTATATATATATATATATATATTAGATCAATTTTAAACCGTTCAAGTCTTACATGCAACACATCATATGTTTATCAGTAGTTTAATTAAAACAATTATAGTACGATATAAAAAGTTCCTTGTGGAGCATATAATATTTGGTAAGCTTGCACTTAATACATATGCAAATACAGTTTGGTCTGAATCTTGCTGTATAATGAAGGTAAAAGATGCAGAATGTTTTCTGTTAAACATGTTTAATATTTAAAAAAATAATATAAGTTCACTGTTTACTACATTTACATGCTAAACGATGGATGTCTCATCAAAACCCAGATCAAGTTATAAAATAAAGGTACTAAGAAACTCATATGCCAAATTTCATAACAATATCACCAAAACTGCACCGCAAACGTTTTTACGAAGAAAAATCTGTTGGAAAACGAGGAACATTATTTTAATAGATATTTAAATGCTGCGCATTCTCATGTTTATGACCACCGAAACTTTTAAAAATGGCGTAAAATATAAAATTGTACCAGTTTTAAATAGAGAAGGCGAAGAATATTTTATTAATGAAAACCAAAAGTCACATATTTGGTCCAAAACCAGGGATTTTGAGTTGACTTGTGTATAAAAGATTGGAAGGGTGGGAGAGAGGGCAGGTTGGAGGAACCTGGGTTCGAAGAGCCTGACCTAGATTAGAACGGTACAGTTAGTTTTAGGAAGGAATGCAGTACGCGGAGAGCCTCCAGCTAAAGGTCGATACTTCCGTCTTGCAACTGTTCGTTCATTCGTTCGTTCGCTTATTGCTTTGTCTTGGAACAACATGGGAACACTGCAATCAAAGTGGAGCTTTGACTGGGTCACGAGGGGCAATAAAACCACTTTTATATGCAGGTTGTTCGTGATTAACCAAACATTACAGCAACAACAAAATCTACAACATCAATTTAGGGTATGAAATCTGTTATTGAATAATTTTATCCTTTAAGAGTAATAACGTTAACTGATTTTGTTATTCTAAAAAAAATGCATATAGGAATCAAGCTCCTTGATAATTTACCCCTTTCGCTCAGTGTTGCCAAATAAATACAGTTGCCGGTTTCAGTGTTAAAATTCGCAATTAAAACATATCTCCACACATAACTTCTTTGGCCATCGATACAGTAACAGCCGTACGATTAATGTGCATAGAAACCGTGTAAAAATGACAGCAGATATGAAATGATTTGGGAATCTTCACTTGTAGAGGCACCTGAAATGGCAGAAGATTCCAAACCAGGAAAAACTTATATTACAGATGTATATTACACAACCTTGTTTATGGACATGCAATGTCAAAACTGGGACTTCATTTTGTATAGTTCCAAAGACACTTAACAGTGAAGATATGCTGTTTATAATAATCCATTTAACTTCAGAAGGCCTTGCTTGGCAAAAATACAACCAAGTTTATTTAATATACTCCATAAATACGTAGTTCGTTTTTAGAGTTTTAGTGTCTTCTGTTCTTGTATTATTCACTAAAATAGTCAAACCAAATCTAACTCGAGTCTGTGTTAATTCTTTAGACAAAATCACTCGTGACTTGCAATCGCTCGCGATTTTTTTCGGAATAACATAACCTCTAATTAGATTACTTAAGATGAAACAACTGCACCGTTCACGGGCAATTAGACAGAAATCTGCGCTATTTATTAGAACATCCGGAAACCACAATATATAGAAAAGAAGAGCTAAGTAAAAAAGTTGGCAAATATTTTCTGAAGTTTGATCTTGTACAACTTGTGAGTCAAAGGAAAGACTGCAGCTGCATATTTTATTGCAAAACGTGTAGAAGGGGTGAGGAGGAAATGGTTACATTTAACTGCTTGCATAAACAACACATTTCAAAATCAAATAAGATATATGTTTATTCTGTATCGTTATTAATACAACTCAACTATATTTTCAATATAGGCTTATATCGTCTTCAAATCACAGACTGCCTTTCAGAAATCAGTTTTGTTTCAACAATGAATTAGTTTCAAACTCTCAATGACTATATTTTAGATGTTTATTATTCAATGGACTTAGTGAAGGGTTGTAAGCACAGAGGATATCTTGGATTTTTATCCTAATATTGGTATAGTGATACGTATATTTCTGTGTAAACCTAAAGCAAATTGCTCGGCCAAGGGAACATTTCCAGTGCTCAAGGGAGTTAAAAATTATCTTCGTTCAATAATTCTTTGCATCGAATCTCATGTGCTTCGCCAGATCGATGTCAGTGTTTTGTCTAACAAGAAAATATGTATGAAATCGTTATAATTTACAAGTAAGATGCATGCATTTTTATTCCAAATATGTATATGTTTCCTGAATTGTAACTTTCATTTAATGTCTCATTTAAAACTAATTTAAACTCATAATGGCCTTATAATAGCTGCTTATATTGTTTGGGGAAAATTTTAGCACTGCCTAAGGGTGGCAAAATGGCTAAATCCGGCATTGTTGGTAGCTTCAGTATATCACCTCGTTTTTTTTTTCAGAGTATTCGCAGTCTC
Organism: Tenodera sinensis; assembly: GCA_030765045.1. NCBI lineage: Eukaryota > Metazoa > Arthropoda > Insecta > Mantodea > Mantidae > Tenodera > Tenodera sinensis. Next base: position 14,507,096 of record CM060968.1, on the reverse strand, counting down.
ATGCATAATAAAAAAATAATAACAGTAAGTAATTTTGATCAAATTTTCAGTGGGTTCTATATCTGAAATTTGAAAATATTTGAGTTAAACATAGAAACAGTGGATAATATTAACCAGTTACATACAATATTACAACTGATAAACATTTCATCTCCCTAAAATAAATAAATAAATAAATAAGAGCTGGAGGTATTGTTTATCTTTGATTTTTTCCGCAAGTTGTAATTTTCAATCTTCTCAGTAGTCACTTATGTTAAGAAGGTGAAATTTTTACCGCTTGTTACAGTGTAGCTGTTTGTTTGCGTGTGTGTCTATGAACAGCATAATCTAAACAGAATAGTCACAATAGCATCTTCTAAAGATGCGACACAAAGATCTTAAAAAAGCATACAAACTAACCTTTACGACAAAATTCTGTAGAATATTCCGATTTTTTCACAAGTGGCTGGCGATTTTGATTAAATTACATAGGTTTAAAATATTTTCATGAAAATTGAATCGTATATTTTGAATTTTTTGGGTAAAGCCTCTGAAGTCCTCTTCATACACAAATACGTTTGCATAACTGGAAAATCGTAATAGACAAAGAAAAACTTTCGGCCCAACCTTAAAACAAAGTTTATGTCAAATACACTTCTTTGTTTAGTTAACCATCTTGGAGAGTATCATTGTTACTGATTTTCATTTTCATATACATACACCTTCCTCAAATAAGAATTCATTATTCATTTTTATGTCCTAGCCATGGAAAGACAATGGAATTCCAAAGCCACCACATAACCACCAGCTCTTAAAACATTCGACTCCCTTAAGCCCACGGTAATCTCCCATTTCCCTTGAAAATTAGCAATAACATAATTTCTACAAATGTTTATCTCGATTAACACGAGGTAGATAGAAGGATAAGGTTTTGTAAGAATAAAAGGGTGCAAGAGTGAGTAGAGAAAGTCATGTGAGTGCAACACATCAAATATTTTTTTATGTATTTGGAGTATCTCCTTAAACCTATGATTGTTGATGCGTGAGATAAATAGTATATATATATATATATATATATTAAATAGCCAGTGTGTGCGCGTGCCCGTGTGCGTGTGCGCGTGTGTGTGTGCATCTCATATGAAAAGAACAGGGCGTATTTATTGAATATCCATCAGGATTATTGATGGAGAAAACTGAAGGTGATCTGGTGGAGATGAGATGAGTGAAAAGCTATACTGCGTCCCGTGACATAACCGCTCTGTGGTCACAAGAAGTGCGTGGTCGGGAATAGCACTACTGCCCTACAAGATAGTACCTACCTCGTGAAAGCTTGGCACGTGACCTGGACAAGGTCGGTCTGTGCGTGGTGCGACACCAAAACAGGAAGTCGTCCTCCCTCACGCGCGGCCTCCATTGGCCTACTTGAGTGGCATATGTACCTGGTCCGATACAAACTATCGGGTCTTAGGGGTACTAGGTTTATCGATTGTGAGGCTTCTTAGATCTTAGCCTTTATGATGTGTTTCTGATAAGGTCCAATTCCAATAGGGTACGTAAATGTACGTCGTACAATGGAGGGCCCTCTACAACCGAGGCACAACACCATACCTAGGTCAGTTTTACCGTGACCTTTTAGAGGGGTCACCGCCATCTCCCTCAATATTCAAGCAGTAGCCCTTGAAGCCTGCTTTCGGGAACCGAGGTGAATTTTTTCGTCTTCTTTCTTGGCCCGACCCTCCTTCCCTCTTATTTCGCTCGTCTCTTCATCTTTCAGCGCTGCAGGGTCAAGCGCACTGAACAGTTTTGTGCGGCGTATGTAAGGAGAAAACTTTCTACCCTGGCATCATAACCTTTTGTCCAAACCTGCCCATGAGGAGCCGCTGTGCCAAGATACGCTCTCTGTGAACGTGAGGGTCCCTGCTGCTTTGTGCCTACCGCCGCCAAATATGGCCGCCCTTGATCAGCCCTTCTTTGAGGTCAATAGACCAAGCACTAAAATTGTACTCAGAATGGAAATGGAAATGATAACCGTCCGCTTGCAGAAACCAGCTGGGGAGAAGTGAAATGGTGTGGAGCAGCAGTAAATATAACGGAATTGTTATTTTGGAACTGTTCCAAGGATACAATGAAAAATATAACCATGCAGTTTCAAAATAATAGTCCTGCAACTCACGCGATCGACCGAGTATGTATATAACCAGTTCCAAAAGCAATGTTCTAATCTTAGAAAGTGCACCGCGTTACAAGTAGCACAGGTCTGGACGACTCACGGCATACCTTGAGCGACCCTCATTTTTTAAAGCAGTTAAACACCCAGTTATGAGTGCAAGGCCATGACCAGGTTGCACTCAGAGAGCACCAGTTGCCCAGTGCTGGTTTAGAGCTTACAAATATGTTTATAATGTGAAAACTATATCAGTTTCTAAACTTTAATAAAGACCTATTTAAGTTTTTTCCATTCAAGGAGTTTCAAAACATGCATTTCCGGTGAAATTTCAAAGTCAGATGTCTGGGCGTAATACAGTACTCCCTGTATTTACTGTAAGGCGTAACGTAATGATCAAAATAATAAAAAATAAAGTTTGTTGGTCATTTTGATATACAAAGCAGCATTTTATATTAGTAATAGGATTAGTTGATGCCATTAGCCTTAAAGAATACAGTTATTCATTAATACAGCATAATTTAATACCCGTAATTGCGTTTACATATTTATTTTCTTGTAGTTTTCTGCTAATCCTCATGATCCACCGAAAGCTCTTGAAGTGGTCTAAATATTCTATACATATTAGAGAAAGTAAACGACAGATTTCTGCGACGACACGTGATACTTGCATCACGTACCAAACTGAAAGTCTTATAATTTGATAAGGTGTTAAAGGCAAACAATGGAACGAGGCAGTGACTAATCTCCCTTCAGCAGTTCTTCTGTACTTTGGCACCGCAATCCTCGCCATAGCGCAGTGTGTTAGAGCGTAGCAAGTCTGGTTCCCGGCCAAGTTTCTGTGCCTGTTAGTCTATGGGCAGCATAACTCAAAAACGAAAAGTTGGTATTTAAGTTTAACATCCTTCAAGGATGCCACACGAAGATTTTGAAGAAAATTCCACCCTAAATTGCCCTTTACACGGAAAAGTTTTCGAAAATTTTGATTTTCTTAAAAATGGCTCCAATGATTTTTAATGTAAATCTTGCTAAAATACACAATTTATGTCCAAATAATTTATTTTGTTCAGTGAACCATTTCGGAGATAGGCCTTGTTATTTTTTATATGTTAACCGTGCAAAAAGGACGAAATCTCAAAGCTTTAAAAGATTTGACTATCCTTCCCATATTGCCCTTGTACCTACAAGGAAATAAGCAGTTAGATAATGTGTACAAATGTTTATCTCAACTAACACGAAGAAGATATAGGAATAAGAGTTTGTAAGAATGACTCTACAAGAGTAGAGAAAGTCATGTGAGTGCAACACATCAGATTTTTTTCTAATGAAACTCTTTGTTTTTCAAATCTATAGCGAAAAAAAAATCGGTCAGTTTTAGATCTAGAGATAGCAAAATAAAGCGTGAATAAAACGACCAAGCGGGAGAGTTCAACGCTGGACATACGATGAACCCTCGCTTACTCTCGCAGCCCGGGCAGAGAGCTGTGCACAATGACACTTGTTCTGTAAACACCCGCATAGCAAACATTAGCGTAATTCATGTGACGTAGTATGTGTTGCACCACGCCGTGTTATGAATCCACTCACCTGTTGCACTAGCGTCACTCTCTTGTTTACGGACGTACCTTGTCTGCTTCAATATGAAAGTACACACAGCATTTCCTTTATGAACAACTCTCTGTGGTTTTATTCTACAGATTTAATAGATCATGTAGTATATCTCTTACCTGAGATTTTATTGTTTTGAAACACTTCAGTAAGCAAGATTTGTTGACCTCGTGATTAACACGACTTCACGTTTTGTTTTAACAAAATGAGAAATTCACTAACAAGAAAATATAGCTTGAAAATAGAGGATAATATTTTGAGAGAATATTTTACTAAGTTGATTGTAAAGTAGACATCAATAATAATAATAATAATAATAATAATAATAATAATAATAATAATAATAATAATAATAATAATAATAATAATAATAATAATAATAATAATAATAATAATAATAATAATAATAATAATAATAATAATAATAATAATAATAATAATAATAATAATAATAGTAATAGTAATAATAATAATGATGATAGTAATACTAATGGTAATAATAGTAATAATAATAATAGTAATAATAATAATAATAATAATAATAATAATAATAATATAATAATAATGATAGTAATACTAATAATAGTAATAATTCTATATTCCCCTTGTGCCTACAAAGAAATAAGCAATAAGATAATTTCTGCAAGTCTTATATATTTAAACTAGCAATTCTTATACATATTCCGCGTAACTTGGAAACGGCATTAACGATTTCGATCAAATTTTGTATTCAGATAGGGTTTTGCTTTTTAAGTTCATCTATGTAGGTGTAATTCCCGAAAAAACGCGATTTTACATAAAAAATAACATTTTTTATTCCCGCTTCTACAGTGCAATTCTTGTATATAGATACATTCCCGGTATTTCAGAAATGGCTCTTAAGATTTGGTTAAATTTTTGTATGCATGCATACTATATTCACAGTGTTTTCTCTACTCACTTTTAGGTAACACATTCACATCTCTTTCTCTACACACTGTTCTATAAACAATTTTCCATAAAAAACGCGATTTTACACAAAAAAAAAAATTTTATCCACAGTTTTAAAATAAGTCATACCATTTTCTGTATGTTTGAAATACAAGTACTATTACATTCACACTGTTTTCTCCTCGCACTTTTAGCTAACACATGCATATCTCTTTCTCTACTCACTCTTCTACAAATAAGTAATACAATTTTCTGTATGTTTGAAATAGATATGCTGCATATTACATTCACAGTGGTTTCTCTACTTAAGTACTTTTGGGTAACACATTCACATCTCTTTCTCTACTCACTCTTCTATAAACAATTTTCCATAAAAAACATTGTTTACCCCAAAAATCATTTTTATCCCCAATCTTTAAAATAAGTCATACCATGTTCTGTATGTTTGAAATAGAAATGCTACATATTATATTCATACTGTTTTCTCTACTCACTTTTAGGTAACACATTCACATCTCTTTCTACTCACTCTTCTACAAATAAGTCATACAATTTTGTGCATGTTTGATATATAAATGCTACGTATTACATTCACAGTGTTTTATCTACTCACTTTTAGGTAACACATTCATATCTCTTTCTACTCACTCTTCTGCAAATAAGTCATACAATTTTGTGCATGTTTGAAATAGAAATGCTGCATATTACATTCACAGTGTTTTCTCTACTTAAGTACTTTTTGACTCTTAACAATTGCGACAAAAATGATCATTTAGTTAACGTTTTTCCTTTCAGGTTTATCTATCTTCTCCCACAAAAAAAATTAAAAGATTTCTCAAAAACAGAGGCGAAAAACGCCGAGCGAAGCTCGGTCGCCCACTTCTACACGTGGCGGACACGTGGTACCGTCATGTCTACTAGCTTTCATTATCTATGGATAGATAGCAGCGCATTCGCTCTTACCATCTACTTTCATTTCTACTATTGTTTTAGAGTTACGGCAAAGCTTTGGGTCGGCGTATTAAATGTGCAATCCGGCATTAACTAGGCGACTGAGGAAAACCACGACAAACAACCAGTCAGATGGGTCGATTTATGGGATTTGAACTCCGAACTTCGCTAATACGAGCTACAGACGTTACCACCTAAGATATGATAATTTTCTTTCACGCTAACCATTATAACTCAGTTGGAAGGTTGAATGGTGCTTTAACCCCTATCCAAAATTAAAACTCTGAAATTAAAATTACCTTCAACATCACAGTCATATTTCAAGTAGTTATGATATCTCTAATGTTTGAAATCGTCTTGAAGCTATACTCAGATGACAAGATTTAATGTGTGCACGTGTAATGTGTCACGGTAGCTCAAGCGGAAAGAGCATCGGCACGGAGAACCTAAGTTTTATGATTCGAATCCGGGAAATGAATCAGCTTCTCTCTTTTATTTCTGTTTACTCAATCTGCGTTGAAATAAATAATACAGGGACCGAAAAAAAAACGACGAGAAAGATTCTGTATCTCTTTAAATTTTATGAACACTTCCCTTGTAGGGGTTTTACGGTATTATCTTTGACTAATACACACATAGGCACACTTTAATTTAAAAACATCTTACGTGTGCATTCACATGACCTTCTCTGCTTATCACCCTTGTATAAATATTATTAAAAAGTTATTTTTCTATTTCATATTAAGATACACGAATAATGGCCTCCCGTTTGAGGAAAATATAACTATTGGAAAATTCAAATAAATATCAAGGAATATCTCAGGAATGGTTAATTATACAGCGAAAATTATTTGGACATAAATTGGGCGCTTCAAGGAGAACTACAGTTTTTTTGTAAGATTTTGTCTATGTCTTACGGTTAAACGAGTTATACAACAGATTTCAGAACGAAGAAGACAAGTATTCCCAGGAAAAAGGTATTAGATCTAATGGAAGTAATGTTTGAACCAGATGTCCTCTCAAACACAGTTACTATTTAAGATTTACATTTGCGCTGCTCCATTGTATCTCTTTGTGATGCAATATTGGTTACTGTTGCTATTTCATATATAAACAAAAGTAATTGTTACAGCTCGCGTACCAACTGACGTCAACAAAACAAACGTGATGAGAGCAAGTCTTCAGTCACGGACATGAGGTCACAATGTTCTGCATTGCACGTTTAAGCCACGCCTCCCCGCTCTCTCAGTCTACCCATACACCCGCTGTCAGGGACGTGTAGCCGAGACTCTTGCATTTATTTATATTTACTTGTTTTATTTAAATTCCACATGTATAATTTTATCACTTTGTCCCTTTCAGTGCATTTTTGCAACACGGCCTTGATTGGAATGTGTTGAATTGAAACATAAGCTCGCATATAGGTGTTAAGTGTATGCTCAAATTTGGAGTGATGATAGATTCAAATAGACAAATAAAGAAGTCCAATTCATCTATCGTGAAAGATAAAGGAGATGATTAACATTATTGATTACATTATCTGCACAATTTGAGATCAGCAGAGTAGGACTGAACAAGCGAATCTTTTGTTTACTAATCGGCTTCCGCTGCTATGCATGCGCTCACACATAAGACGAGTGAAAGTGCAAACGAGGTCAAACTAGAAAACTGGTTTCTCTACGTGTCTATGTCTTTGTGATCAATTACTGCAAGCAACGAGGGGAGGATTGTCATTCCTTCAAGCTTTCCAAGCAGTATACACCAGACTTGAGCAGGTACTCCTTACTGTCCATGTTCCTGATCTTCCGCTTTGCGCGTTTGCCAATAGACCATTGAATATTTATCTATTTCATAAATAAATCATGAATTTAAATACTGTAGGCAAAGACGTGACCAGAAAATATTAAATTATATAAAAATTACATAAAATATATTAATTTTGATTAGTGTAGATCGAGTTACTCAGCAGTACCAACTGAGGAAAACAAAACCCAAGAATTACATGTATTTTAATCCCTTGTTGTTATAACACAAAAACAGTTTATTATCTCAAATAAATCTCACTTAATTTTTAATATTAATAAATAACATTTCTTCTGAAAAAATGCATTGATTATTAAAAGAGCAATTATTAAAAACGCAGTTGTCAAATTGAAATAGAGTGGTGTTTTGATTGTTAATCGATTGTATAAATTGTTTTTGGGTATTTGTGGGAGACAGTTGGCGACATTTACTAAACAAAAGAACGTCCTAGTGGTGATTTGTACAAAAAAGAATGACTATGTAATAATTCGTATATGATAATTTGATGCCTTTTATTATGCAATAGTTAATAAGATAATTTATGCATATCTTTATCCCCATTAACACAAAGAAGATATAGGAACAAGAGTTTGTAAGAATACTTTTACACAGTAGAGAAAATCATGTGAGTGCAATACAACAAATTTCTACTTTGTCTTCTAGTATAGTAAGTAGCAGAAGTACCATATTCGCCTAAAGAATTCGATGTCGAGATTTAAGGCCCCCTGAATAAAAAAAAGCATTTCGAGAAAAAAAAAGCCCTGTGTGTGTCTGTCTGTGAACAGCATAAATCAAAAAGCAAAAGTCGGTTATAAACCAAAATTGGTATTTAAGTTTAATGTCTTTCAAGGATGCGACACGAAGATTTTGAAGAAAATTGCTCCACCCTAAACTACCCTTTACATGGAAAATTTTGTTGAACAATTTTGATTTTGATTAAAATGCCATATATTTAAGATATTTTAATGACAATTTAATTTATATCTTGCATTTTCTGGTTATAGCCCATGTAATCCTGTTTACTCTGGATGACGTAATAGATAGACCAAGATTAGATTAAATTAGATTAGATTGGATTGCGTTCAGCGAATTCACATGTAACCATGGAGGCCAGTGAACATTGAACATGTCAATAAATATACAGAATAGCATATAAAACATAAAAAACAAAACAAAGAAAGGAAGGAAAAAAAGCAAGGTAATGGAGAAACTTCTTTGTAATTGTAAGACTTGCATAATTTATATTACAGATGTATAAATTGAACTTTGACCAGTCTTTTCCTGCCACGTCCTAGTGTTTAGTTATAGCATAATTAGCAATGAATGACATCTTTTGTCAGATTGTTCTGTAGATATATTCATTTAGGTAGCTCTCACACAGGCATTAAATGTAATTGTTACTAAAGAAGTCAGAGATTACTTACAAGGCTATAAAACCATTAACAGGATAATTTGTCATTCAGATAATTATTTTATACAGAATAAAATGTATTTCTATACAAAAATGTAGATCTCGTTAAAACACACAAGTTATGTCCTAATGCATTTTTTGTAGAATAAACCATTTCGAAGATATTCCTTGTTATTTATGAGAATTTGGAATAGTTATATATATCCTTGTCAAGTCACTATGTAGCCACCAGCTGTTAAATCATTTGACTGCCAACTGTATTCCCCTTGTACCTACAAGAAAATTAACAATAATATGATTTGTAAAAATGTTTATCTCTATCAACATAGAGAAATAAGCGTTGGTAGGAATAGTGCAAGAGTTGCGACTTGATTACTTATGTGAGGTTATGATTGGCTGTGATATAAGATGTGCTGATCTGCGGCGATTCTGGCAGAGACTTGCGCTTCCTGTGTACAACATCATTATTTCCCAGAGCGTAATGAGGTCACCCATCACAGGAAGGTCAGCTTGCGGTCAGCGTTCATCTTAACTTTATTAGCATACCAGTATTATTATTTTTGTAATTGTATTACTGCTTGGAACAAGTCACGATATGGCCGTCTGGCAGCTTTTTTAAGGTTGTCACGCAGGAGACTCGGGTTCGAGGTATTGACCTCACTCAAGGCAAATTCTTGCTTTAAGGAATTCCTTTCTCTATTTTTTAACAACTGCTGGTAGTCAACGAACCGTGAACCAAACTTAAGTGGCACAAGAGAACACCACTCTTTGCTCAGTGGACGGTGAAAACAAGTGCATTTTTGTTCATTGCCGGAAACTCGGTGACACAAACTTTTTGCAGCGGCAGCGGCACTAGATTCTTAAGGGGAGATTAAAAAAACCTATGCTGGTAATGTTAAATTAGCTCATTTTCTTCTTTCTGTATAAGATAATATTCTGTTCACTTCCCCTTTTATTCCTCGGCTGAGCTGTAAACACTCAATCCATCTTCTAGCGGCCTCCTCTTCTCCTTTTCCCATCTAAAGGTCTGCCTTCTTTGGCTCTTTTTACTAGACGGTTGTGTTCCTTCCAGTATTTCTGTCGTTCATAAATAAATTTTGTTATATCCTGAATTTGAAATATTCTCTGATTTCTGTATCGTGTATTTCATCTATTTTTTCTTTGAATTATTCTTAATATTTTCAATTTGCACGCACTTTTGACTGTATCTGCTCCAAAAGATTGGTCTATTATTTTATAAATGCGAACTTTACACTCCAGTGCCATATTTCGCCAAATTATACCTTTATGCATCTTGATATCTGTGTTGCTTTATCGGCCTATAGTTTTGCTTCTCTTTTTAGCTAATTTTATAACTCATTATATAAGAAACCAGCTGAAATACCCGCATTGCACGTGGTTCAACGATTTATCCTTAAAACTTTTAGACTTAGGTTGCATTTGTCCAATAGCGTTGTGTTTCTTTGAAGACATTTGAAGAAAGAGTTAATTAAAACTCTTTGAATACCATAAAGTCCATAGAATAAACAAAGGAAATAAATAAAAACATCGCGAAGACGCTATGCAAAAGCACTGACGAACGAGTAGGGAAAGCGGTGTGAATGTAATACATTGCATTTATATTTCAAACATATTGAAACTTATATGAATTGTATGTTAAAGGGCGAGTGGAGAAAGAAGTGTATTGTTTCGTAAAAGAAAAGTGAGTAGAGAAAACCGTGTGAATGTAAGTTTATGATCCATTGTATAAGAAATTATTTAAAATATTAGACTAATTAGCGCCTTCGAACCTTCAGCTCCAATTGCATGTAACGGCTTTGCTCTCAGAAACCTTATACCTACCTTCATTTATTAATATTCAGAAGTTTATTTACAAGGTCCCGGGTTCACTTCCCGGTTGAAGGATGGGAATTTTAATTTAACAAGGATTACTTTTTCATCCACCAAGAGTCTGCCAGTATATGTGTGTGTATGTGTGTGTGTGCGCGCGCGCGCGTACGTACGTGCGTGCGTGCGTGTGTGTGTGAATTTAATGTTTATAAACAAAACCCAACGCCGACATAACCTTAGTTTTAAATATAAATGCTGGTTTTAATTTTATTCGTTGTTTTACATAAATGGAGTGTCGTGGTCCACTGTTTAGATCCCTACCACTCCCTTTCCCTAACTCCAACATAATTCCTTCATTTGTAGTGTCCTGTGGGAACCTTACTGGATTTACAAAATGTCCTGATTATTCGATCTAGTGTTACCCAGTCGTTACTGCCTCCCCATAGCAGGAAACACTGCACCATTTAGAGTTATCATGTTTTTATACATGTTGAAGGACATCGCTGTTATATCCATTATTGTCACGTATTAGTATTGTTATATAATCAACAAATCTGATATAATACTTTAACCTCACTTTTTCTACACATAACACACTCAGATTACTCGTTTAAAAAGAGATTCTTCTTTAACTCTACTTTCCTCGCGATATATTTTTACCAAGTAGCCCTTTCAAACCAAACAAGAAGGTTTCAGCATGCAAAAACAGATAACGATTGAAAGAAAGTAAAGGAGTAAAAAGGAAGAACCGCAAATTTTCAAGCATGTCCATTAGTTGACCCCTAAGAAGGGTCTAACTTGTAACATGACATATTTCGAAAACGACGACCTTACGAAAAAAATGTTTTGTTGGAAATTGTATATTCCAAAAAACTTTGCATTTTTCTTGTAGTCAGTTTTCTCTATTTTTTTAAGATTTCTTTATTATACAGAATATACTATATTCAATCAAATGAAGCTAAGTTAATATTCTTAGAAAATTCAAACGAACGTTTACCATGGAAATATCTTAAACATAGGGTATTTTAATATCTAGATATTTTATGAGATCAGTAAAAAGTATATTTTGGAAATAGTGAATGGCACAAAAAAATAGAAATTGTGAAATTTAAAGAGATTTATAATTATTTTGTCATTCAGGCTATCTGCAGAAAATTCAACATATACACTTTATTTGTCATGAAAATTCTTAAAATATGGCAATCGTTATTTTCGACAAAACCAGAAAAATTTCAGAAATAACTAAGGTTACAAAAAATTGCTCGAAGTTGTGATTTAACGAGACCTATATTTTTTGTGCACTAAGATTTTGTCTGTGTTTAAATTTTGCCAATTGAACACTTCATTTATCATGGATATATCTTAAATATATGGCTTTTAATCAAAATTGTTGGAGCTATTTTTGAAAAAATCAAGATACAGTTTAAGTTTTTTCCATTTAAAGGATGGTTTAGTGTGGGACATTTTCTTGAAAATCTTGTGTTCCATCTTTGGAAAACGCTAAACTATGGTGTTCACAGATGGACAGACTCACATGGACATGGTCATGTATTTCCGATATCGAATTTTTAGGTGTAATACTACACGGAATACTATTGGTAGTTGGCATTTTAGAAGGCTACACACTATTTCCGTCACAATGTTTATGTACGTTGCTATTTGTAGAAATTCTTGGGGCAAACGTCACTTGAAACCTAACCTTAACTTCAGGCATCACCAGGGTTGCGACCTTTACAACAATCAAACAGTGGACACATCCTTAGAAATAACGAACAAACATTTCACAAAAATAATGAGCATAGTCAGAACTGCCAACAATATGTGAGAAAATATTAAGGCTTTACATATTAATAAAAAAAATGTAAGAAATTCGTATTTATATTTTCTTCGTCAAGTTGACAATCATCAGTTTATAAATGCTTCCAAGAGTATTTGATGTCACATTTAACTTGCAAAAGTGCAGCATACTTTTCACCACGTTATAGAAGTCTTTGCAACACAAAGATCATTCTTAATCGGAGAATTTGTTTTTGTCCACTTATTTCTTCAACAAATGCACTGGAACCTAGGACACTCAAAATAAGCGACACGAACTTAGTTTTATGGTAGCTGCACATTGTTTCCTTCAAATAAATGTCCAATTTTCTACCAAACTTTGTTCACGTCCAAAAATCATCTTTGCAGTTGTCGGTTGATAGTAGCAGTATGATATTGAGTTGATCTAATTTTGGGGGACAAATGCAGATGGAATGGGACGCAAATTTGTGTCCTAAAATTGAAGGGGAGGGTTGGCAACCCTAGCGAGCAGGCAGGCACAGAAGCACGTGCTAGAGCTGACAGTACTCACCAGTGAGTGTGTTGGTGTCGAGTTGTCCAGGAGGTGTGATGCGACAGTACGGGGCGGACACTATAGACGTCTAGCACATGGTCTGACTGACTCGGAGGAACACCGCGCGACGACTAACAGCTGAAGGTCCTGAGTGAATGACCTGCTAACAGCGAACGCTGCCCCCTCTCTCTGAACCTGTCTGAATCGCATGGACACCGTACGTACGTCCTTCTGTTTGTTGTCATTGTCATTTCCATCCAGCTGACAGGAAGGAAGTGGCTGGGCTGCAGCGTGGGAAAACCCCTTCATCTCTTCATCGAGCGTTAATTCGTCAGGAATGTCGATATATGTCCTTAGAATGTAGGTCATCCACCACACAACTCACATGGGATTAACACACTTTCATGCCCAGCCACATGGCGCCGCGGTAACATGTGAGGCTTGCATTCCGAAAGTCGTGGGTTCGATCCCCGTGGCCTATGAGCTTTTCCTGAGACTCTCCGGACTGCTAGGCGAATGCTGACAACGACAATTACATCTCCCGGTTGTTTCACGGTTCTAAGTGTCGGCGGGAGTAAGTACTTTCTCTCTATAAACCGTTGCCCTCTGTCCTGGAATCCCGGAGTTCCCAGGGGATCTAGAACAGTGACATTCAACCTTTTGTCTCCGCGTACCCCTAAAGACAAATTTTTCTTTCAGCCTATACCCCTGGGCTAAGCCCTAGAATTATCCTTAATTCAAATTATGCATACCATATCTAAAATAGATTATAATATTTATAGCTATACAAAGAAGGATTAAATTAAATTTTACATGTCACCTAAGAAGTCTTCGCGTACCACTGAGGGTACACTACCGCAGGTTGAATATCCCAAACCTAGAGCCCGCAGAGGAGGGGGGATCCCAAACACGAGTCACCACCGGGGACTTTAAATCTGTAGTTGTTAGGGGCCCTGTCCTATTGTCATCTCCCCCCAAGTCCGACCACCCCTAAGTATCATCTGACCTCACCCCTCCCTCCCGGGGGCCACCCCGCACAAAAGATTTCATTATTCGAAGTGCCTATTCCCCCTCCCAATCTTGTTTACCCTATATATCCGTCCTACTGCTTATAGTATTGGTGGAAACGGTTTTACGATCAGTTTCAATGAGAAAATAACATTATTTATTTGAAGAAGGCAAAACACTTCAAGTTGTTTCAGGTGTCAACCCTTCATTTACACCTTTTAGCCAACGGAATTCACATATCCTGCTTCAGGAATGAACCTGCAGGCTGTTAGGGGTACAAATATTGATTTTTTTTCCCTCATTTATATGGCACCTTTTACATCTAAGGTCACTTCGAAGGTTTTACCCTTGCAACAATTGGTCAACAACTACACTATTCACTCGCTCATTATTTGTATAACTTTGGATTTGTTTACGTTAGGTAAATATAAATATTAAATTCACACACACATTTATACACTTCATACTTTCATTCCAGACCCTAGGAAGAGTGGGGAACCGAACGCGCGACCTCTGAATTTGGAAGCTAGCACTCTAACCACAGACCAGTGTCTTTGTTGTTTTTTGTAAGCCCTCAAACAGATTTAATTTACAGGACAACATTTGATTTAAATTTCTACCATGTTACCATGTCATTACGTTAAAATTGCTGATTCAAATATTTAAAGTATAACTGTTATTCGATTGTGCATACGAGAATCGATTGTTGCGCCTTCAACTGTGAAATTATTCATTTTATTATTGAACCTGACGAAATAATACAGAGAGTATGTGTGCTATAAGTTATAACCTTTAAAAAGAGTAGATTTTCAAGAACACAAATTGAATTTATTGGAATGATACTAACAATACTAACACTAATTATTAAATAAATAGAGTAGCTTTATTTCATACACAGGAATTAATAGTTTCGCTTTCAGTTGAGTGGATATGTGCGCAGGCGACGAAGTATAGATTCGTACACGGAAATCTTTTGATTGGTGATAGTAGTAGCATTATGACCAGGTGCGCCTTTGATTGGTGGATAGTAGTATCGTTATCAGCAGGTGCACGTTTGATTGGTGGATAGCAGTATCATTATGAACAGGTGCACCTTTGATTGGTGGATAGTAGTATCGTTATCAGCAGGTGCACGTTTGATTGGTGGATAGTAGTAGCGTTATCAGCAGGTGCACGTTTGATTGGTGGATAGTAGTAGCGTTATAAGCAGATGCACGTTTGATTGGTGGATAGTAGTAGCGTTATCAGCAGGTGCACGTTTGATTGGTGGATAGCAGTGTTGTTATGAACAGGTGCACGTTTGATTGGTGGATAGTAGTATCGTTATCAGCAGGTGCACGTTTGATTGGTGGATAGTAGTATCGTTATCAGCAGGTGCACGTTTGATTGGTGGATAGTAGTAGCGTTATCAGCAGGTGCACGTTTGATTGGTGGATAGCAGTGTTGTTATGAACAGGTGCACGTTTGATTGGTGGATAGTAGTATCGTTATCAGCAGGTGCACGTTTGATAGGTGGATAGTAGTATCGTTATCAGCAGGTGCACGTTTGATTGGTGGATAGTAGTAACGTTATCAGCAGGTGCACGTTTGATTGGTGGATAGTAGTATTGTTATCAACAGGTGCACCTTTGATTGGTGGATAGCAGTATCGTCATGAAGAAGTGGATATAATGATGTGCATTACAGTGGCGTATAAGTGCATGGTCGAGCATAAAACTTTTAAGTCGTTCAAATGAAAACTGTGGTTTTTGAGATTCATTGCCTTAGTAGTTGAGATTTTGTCCTTTCTCAGCAGGACTTCCGTTTGTTAGGATTCTTGACGACAATAGTTATGCCCTATCAGTGAGCTCACCGTCTGCTGATGTCACGCAGAAGTGGATTTGGTAAAGATAGCGGAGAAGAAAACACTTCCGGTGTGACTAACCTGTTGCTTCGGTGTTGGCCACCGTAACAGGCCACGTGGTATGGGCAGGCACACCTTCACTCATCATGAGTGTGCATTATGGAAGAATACAACTTGAGCCAAACTCTTCCATATCGTTCTTATAAGTTGCAAGATGAAAACATTCTAACAAACTCTTATTCCTATATCTTCTTCGTGTTAGTTGAGATAAACATTTGTACAAATTATCTTATTGTTTCCTTGTAGGTACAAGGGGAATATTAGAATACATTAAGCTTTGCGCGATAGTCAAATCTTTTAAAGCTTTGAGATTCCGTTCTCTTTGTACAAGTAACATATAAAAAATGAACAACGATGTTCAATTTCGCGAAAGTTTTGTTTTTCGAAGCTCACACACATAACAAGGAATATTTCCGAAATGGTTCACTCTACAAGAAAACTTATTCAGATATAAATTGTGTATTTTAGCAAGATCTACATTTTTGTATAGTACGATTTGGTCTATCTCTTACGGTTTACCAGTTATGCAAAAGTCGTCCAGAGTAAATGCAACTACAGGGGCTCTAGCCAGAAAATTCAAAAGGTACATTTCATTTGTAATAAAAATATCTTAGATATAAAGCATTTTAATCAAAATCGTTAGAGCCATTTTTGAGAAAATCAAAACGTTCGAGAAATTTGCTATGTAAAGAGGCTATGACAGAACTTATGACGTCACTAGTAAATGATTAACATGAAGTAGATAGGAGAATGCGCTTTCTTTAAGAACAGGTTGTTGAAGAAGTGTACATACAGAAACTTAGGTGAATGTAAATTGTTGATTTTAACGCTATAAGATGCCCTTAACCCTGGTGGTGATGTCATTTATATCCCGCCGCTGGAGGTAGCTATAATGGACTGGTCGACAATTGCCAACTGCAACCGACCATTAGGTTTTCCTTGCAGAACAGTGCGGCTTTGCTGGAATGCCAGCCCAGCCAGCCAAAAGATTACAGGTTGCTCATGGATCTAAGTACACACTACAAACGCAGCTCAAGATGTACCAACAATTTTGTAAAAGCTGCGCTGATTACATTCATGTCTTACTGTTCTTGCGCAAGTGTATATTTACTCCTGTAATAGTTCAGGAAAATAGATGTTTTATTGTAGCATTTTACACTTCTCCCCCAGGCACCGAGCAGATGGCACTACAGGAAGGCAAGTACCCAGTCGGGGACTGTGGCAGAGGGAGGCCAATCCAGGAGTCCCTAACGTTTCCATACCGAAGTCCCCGGTGGCGTCTCAATTGAGTTTTTACCTATGAACGTTCTTTAACTGCTGTGGTTCTCAGCCTTCCATTGCGTATTAGGCGTGAAATACTGCTTAATTTTGCTCAGAGACCTCTTTATCAGGTCTCTAAGACGCGGGACTACCGGTCTTACTTCCCTTCCAAAGGATATCATGCTACGGATTTTTACTCCCATAAAAAAGTTCATCCTCTCAACCGAGTTTGAACTGGCGACCTCATGAACTAGAGACTAGAGTGTTACTTGCTCTGCCAGGCTTGGGGAAGAAGGGTGATAGGAATGAAATCGAGTATTTACCCCTTCTACACACCCCATCACCAAATACAGGCCACTTCACCTTTCTGGTTATGTGTTTACGTGCACACACGTCTTTGCAAACAACGTACCTACACAAGTTGCACAGCGAAACCGAACACAAACATGAATATTAGTCCTCTGATTACGTTACATACATTTACTCCCCTGAATAATAATAAAAAAAAAAAGATTAGAAAAAGGTCCGTATGTGCGCGCGCGCGTGTGTGTGTGTGTGTCTGTCAGTTTGTGGACAGCATAACTCAAAAAGAAAAAGTCGGTTAAAAGCCAAAGTTGGCATTTAAGTTTAACCTCTTTCAAGGATGCGACACTAAGATTTTGAAGAAGATTGCTCCACCCTAAACTACCCTTTACATGGGCAATTTTTAGAAAATTTTGACTTTCTTGAAAATGGCTAACGATTTTGATTAAAATGCCATATATTTGAGATATTTTTATAACAAATGAAATGTATATCTTGAATTTTTTGGCTATAACCCATGTATTCCTATTTACTCTGGATGACTTTCGCATAACTGATAAACCGCAATACATAGACCAAATCTTACCATATAAAAAATGTAGTTCTTGCTAAAACACACAATTTATGTCCAAATAATTTTTTTTTGTAGAGTGAACCATTTCGGAGGTATTCCCTGTTATCTGTGTGAATTTTGGAGAACTTATACTTCTGTCAAATGGAATATCGTTATTTATTTTTATATGTTAACCGTGCAAAGAGAACGAGATCTCAAAGTTTTAAAAGATTTGACTATCGCACAAAGTCTACTGTATTCTAATATTCCCCTTGTACCTACAAGGAAATAAGCAATAAGATAATTTGTACAAATGTTTATCTCAACTAACACGAAGACATGGGAATAAGAGTTTGTAAGAATGGTTAGTACAAGAGTAGAGAAAGTCATGTGAGTGTAGCACATCAGATTTTTTTTTCTGTAGTGGCAAGCTGTCAAAGGATAGAAAAGGACAAGTTTGGGTCCAGTGTAACACGTGGGCACACAATGACTGCGGAAAAGCTTGATCGTGTTTACGAGTTCTGCAAATAAATTTGCAATGCAAAATAAAGCCAGCACTATATTTTGCAGCTTATGTTTACACTATTGTAATCCAATTCAGTGCATTATTATGCGAGAAAAAGTGTTGGCAAGTGTTTTTATGTAAATTTTTAGGCTGAAAAAGTTATTCGTTGGGAAATTTATGTAGTATTGCACTTTCTATTCCATATTACCCACCATAAATAATTTGACAGTTTTTATCGAAAATGAATAAGAAGTTCTTAGAAGTTCAAAGTAAGTTGTAAGAAGTGTCTAAAAAGGTTTAATTTATTCACAAAAGACATTATTAGTCAATAAATACTATTCCTCAAATATGGCGGAAATAAAAACTGGTATTCCATATTACCCGCACTTCCACTATATGTATAGAAAATAATTTATTTTGTTTGTTTTGTGAACGTTTTACTCCAATGAAATCTGTAATTAGAATTTCAGTGCTTAACAAAGTTAGTAACAAATAAAGAAGCTTTTGAAGTGGAGAAGTTGAAGGGGAAAAAAAGGAGGTAAAAAACCTATGAGGTGCGTGAAATTGGTGGGGTATTGTTGTCAGTTGTGAAGTACATGAAATTATCTCCAGTGTTGCTTTTAGGCAGAATGGATCGTGGTCGCGTTAGGTTTGTGGACAGAATCGAACCGGTTCAATTGCGGAAAACAGTTTCACGGCCTCTTGAATACCGCTAGGTTACGGAGCGGCCACTGTTCCACGTATATACAACAATGCAATGTCTTTTTTCCCCGGCCTGTGCAATACTGCGGAAAAGTTCTTCCGTTTGTGGTAAATAGACTCACCGCAGATTTAAAACCGCGATCATCGGAAAATGGCGTGTTTTTATTTCTGCAGCTTATGATGATATCAACTATGACTGGCCTTATAGGGAAGTTTAGTGTCTGAAATGTGCTCAGTTGACGTCACACATCTGTCAGGCTTCAAGTTTTTACAGTAGGTGCACCTAGAGAATTCAGAATGAATAATTTAGCACTATAGAACCTGAACTCTGCTCGCATTATTTTATCTCTCAGTCCCTCTCTTTCTTTGTTATTGATTCGCCCCTCCTTTCCTCTCTCTGTCCCTAGGTTATTTGTTTTCTTTCTCCTTTTTAAAATCTTCTTATGGGCACTTAGTAAATAAGGAGCAGCAATTTCCATGCCGAACCTCAATGAAATATACAGGTGTCCCATAATTAGACCGACCTACTTTGGGAGCTGATAGATAACATTATTTTAAACACTTTTGGTTGAGGAAAGTTTCTTGCTGCGGTGCTTCGTTTAAGCGCTAGACGAGTTAATGTCATAGATTACTGCGTCCCACCCAGTTTAAGTATGTACGGCAAAATCAACAATGCACATTAGTATTGCATTTATCTTAGTAAGGCACACAATCATAATCCAAGAAGCAAACACAGAACACATAAACAAAACACAAATGTCTCATTGTTTACAATTAATCACAGATTTACTATTCAAAATTAGGCCAAGCTTTTAAACCAGAGAAATTGTTGATGTGTTTGCGAGAGTATGGCAGAATAGGGCACGTCGACGCACTCTTTGTGATAATCGCAGTTGGCGTGCATTCCAACATTTACTTTGCAATTATAAACAAAAATTAAATATGTAGGTTTAAAATTGTGCAAAATAGAAATTTCGCCATTAATTAAAATGAAACAGCTGGTAAAAGTAGGTTGTATGGGAGAAAGAGACAAGAGGAAGGTTTGACAATAAATATCTATATGTAAGTCGGAGCGTACAGCATGAGGATTGTATTGTTCTTGAACCGTTGTGTGTTCCACTGAGCCACTTGTGAGGCCTGCACAACAATGAGAGTGAGAGGTGCAATTGGACCAAAATCTCCTAACAGCTGAAGGTCGGCTCACCCACTTACAGCAAAAATGATCTCTATTCGTAGTTACTGTGTTTTGTGCGGCTTTTTCCTTCAAGAGGCTGTACAAACGAATATTCTATTTGGAAATTAATTGTTCTTCCACACGTAGTGGTCAATTTAAAGGGGGGGGGGGGGGGGCTCACAGTAGCTTGCAGTGGCGAGCAGGGATAGAAGTAAACATAGGTAAACAAGGAAGGCACGCTGAAATGCTTCGTTCATACACGATGTGGTTTGGAGAACAAAAACATAACTCACATTTTACAGAGAAATAAAAAGTGATTGGTGTATATAGACGAATGCAGTAAAGGAGAAAGAGAGGGAATGAGAGAGAACAGATACCATATCCAAAGGGTCTAAGAGGAGCACAAACGGGCATATGTGAACAACGAGGGGAAGAAGAAAGCACTGAACATTAATGTAAACAAGTAAATGGTGAAAATAAATAAGGGAAAGAAAATGCGATAACATTAGTAAAAGAGTAGAGTAAAACTTGGTTTATCGTGGTCTCCGGATTGGAGTGCAAACCCGACATCGCCCCAGCTGAACTAACAATGATAATGACCGTAATAATTCGTGCAAACCTCACACGTCTTTCAAACAGAAGACTGCGGATCAATCCTTTGTTGAGAAATAATTTTGTTTCAAGAGTTTTTTATCGTCATAAACTCCAAGTCTGCTTATTTGAGCATTTAACAATTTTGTTTTACTTATTACCCATATACACCGGATTTTCGATTTTTTACTGCAGTAGCAAAAAAAAATTGCTCACAGGAAAATAAATAAAATAAAATTATGGCAGATTTCCTAAGAAAGGCAAAAGAAAAATGGAATAGAATACTAAAAGATAACAGGGGAAGAAAAAACAGAAGAGGGAAGCTAGGAGATGAGAAGCCGGAAGTGCAGGTAACTAGAAAATAGGGAAAGGGAAAGATCGGTAAGGGTTCTTATTTGTAATTAACAAAAAATAAGCATCTAAGTGTCAAAAGCAACGAACAAAATAATCTAGTCGTGAATTTTATCTCTTTATAACATTAGTATACATAGGTAACTAGAAACAGTACAGTCATGTCATATTAAAGGACCCTTACACTAAAATATGAATTTTGTATATTTTTATAGGTATTAACCCAACACACAAAATTCCAGCATAACTTGTTTTACAGTTTTGAGGGAATTAATTATGCAGTTTATTCACAATGCGAAAATACCATAAAATTCAAAATACTCCATGCGCATCAAAAACTAAAATATCACAACAGTTTTACTATTTTATAAACGCTGTAATTGACCAACAATCTTCACCAATATCTAGCAAGAAAAATGTTGTTTTAAAACTAATTAATTTCCTTGCTTTGATAGGTATTGAAAATATTTTTAAAATTTTTTTAAAGCTAAACAAATTCTCAGACTTTGAAACCAAAAACTGACATTGAAGTCACATAAATTGAGTACATGCTGAGAAAAATTCAAGGAGCACAGCACAAAATTTAATGCGCATACAGCAGATAGTATATTAAAAATGTAAAGTCGAGAAAAAACAATTTTTCTACACTCTTGCATCACTTGCTTCTTCCCTGTTTTGTCTACTAGGCTCTCTTCTCGGATTCATAGAGATGCCATTTAACCATTTGGCATTGCTTGTTTTTCAGCTCTTTTTTACCCATATTTTGTTCAAACACTGCCGGAAATTGAAGCAGAAATGGGGCGTTTAAATGTAGCACATAAAGCTTGCACTAGACCTTTAAAAATGACGAAATTAAAAAACTTCACTACCAACCGCTGACTGAAGGTTTGGGGAACATTTATATGTATAAATCTAAAAATCGTCATTTTGTAATTTTTTGGTCATTTTTCAGTCACACAGTCCCCTAAAGTGCTACTAACTGATTTTAATATAATTAGGTATTTATCACTAAAGAAGATCCACGTTTTAGCCTTATGTTGAAAAAATAAATAATTAGTTTGTTGTTTAACGACGCTGTCAATTGCCGGAATCACATCAGCGTCGCCGGTGTGCCGAAATTTCTTTTACATGACAGTAAATCTACTGACATGGAGCTGTCGGTTTTAAGCACACTTAAAAACCATCGGCCTGGGCCGGCTTTGAACCCGCGACCTTGGGATCAGTAGTTCAGCGTCTAACCAACTGAGCCATCCAGACCGACAGCGGATATTTAGGGAAGTGATTGAAGAAGGGTATGCATTAGGAAAAGTAATTTCTAAGTTAAAATAGATGTTTATTAGTTGCTTGTTGTGACATGAGATATTTTAGAATATGAATAAGTGCAACAATTAGCCAAGGTCAATGCACTTAGTGACTGAAGTAAGCGTAGAATATTAAAACATTTTATAAAATGTTTTAAACTTAGACACATGGTCGAAAATAAATAGCTATATGAAACTTCGCTATAATGGCAATTAATATACTGTTATGAAAATTATGTGAGAGAGAAACAGAGAGAGACAGAGAGTATATAATACAAAAAGGCGGACAATACACACCGAACTTTGTTTTTAAACTCAGGATCTTCTACAAACCGATACGAAGATTTTTAAAGAAAATCCCAAGCTATCCTTTACATGGAAAAATATTGGACATTTTTGACTTTCTCAAAAATTACTAACAATTGTAATTAAAATATCAAAGAGGTAGGTAGAGAAGATTCCATCCTGAGTCTATGGTCAGATCAGGGAAGAAGGGAGGGTATGGGAATGTCCTAGAGTGTGCCAAAACCCGGGTAAAGAGCGTGAACCATAACTTGTACTGAAGATTTTCAACTTGGCACCAATAAAAAATTCAATAAAAATATGCAAAAACTGCCAAAACACAAAATATTGTTATAACACACAATCTTTCTCGTATAACTTTTTGTGGCATCAACCATTTCCGAAGTATTCGTTCTTATGCGTTCGTATTTTTAAAGTGCAGTAGTTATGCACTTGTTTCGCGTCATGTTATGGAAAGAGTGTGAAATTTTAGGTTTAGCATACTACGAGGAGCGTTCGGAAATGATTTACAATTGCGTTGTTTAAAAAATACTGCTATGGGTACGTCCTCTTATAGGACGATGAACTGGTGCAGTACACCACGCAGACACTAGATGGAAGGTGACGTAAATGGATTGCATGATTTTTGTGTAAGGAAGGAGTGAAAAGGTGTGTGCATATCGGGACTTGAAGCAGGGCCAGAAGGAGAGTAGAATTGTCAACTAATGGAGATGGAGGATGAAGATCCAGATGAATCACTGAGAAGAAAGTCTTTGTTAGATAAGATGAAGGGCGCGGTGCAATGTAAGATTTCGGCAACAATAAGCAATTGCAGGCAGCTGTCCGTGGGTACATAGTACCTCCAAACAATGGTTCCGTGACGCAATGAAGTTCACAGAAAGCTGGTAGCGGTAAAGTATTGAGTCCAGCATTTTTGGTGGTATTTAATGCCCGATTTTACTTCATACGGCACCGCAGGCGGTGACACTGATGATACATGGAATGAAGGTGGAGCATCGGTGGAATGAGATGGCGGGGGAAACCGGAGAACTCGGAGGAAACCCACCCCAGCGCCGCTTCGTCCATCACTATCCCACATGCAGTTTCCTGGGATCGAGCCCGGGCCGCTTTGGTGAGAAGCGAATGGTCTAACCACTCGGCTACGGCGCGGAGGAGTCCAGCATTAAATTTGCCTTTACTTTGCACCACGACCAAGATAAGACAAGAGTACTAGTAGCTTCTACCAACAGCGCTAAGACATTCTACTGACGTCATAATACATTCGACATAGGAAGCTCCCGCTACAGCATTTCCGAACGCCCCTCGTATATTCCGGTTTTACAAACAGCTGACTATCCATTCAGTTTCCTCTTTCCACTTTACTCCTACCACGAAAGAGACTAATTCTATCAGGGTTTGCCTCGATAATATGAAGTAAATAGAAAATAGGCTTTATTGTGGAAGCTATATATAAAAATAAGCGCATAGAAGGTAATATAAATATGTCATTGACAGAATCTGAGTAGGAAAATGAAGCAGACGAGAGCCGAAGCACTGATCATATGTGATAGTGTGTTTGCAGCGTTTTCGTTGCCCTTGGTAATGATAGCTCCAGACTCTCCCCCACTTCCTGAACCTCCGCCGATGCCCGAAGAACCTCCTGGTTTTGCAGCTATGCCGTCCCAGTCGTTGCAGAGGTTGGCTGTACACTTGCGGGTGTAAGTGGTCCTGGCCGAGTCCACGACCACGCCCTCGTGCACGACGTCCTCACATCCTCGAAGGAACGAGTAGATCTGTCCTGCAACAAACATATGTACAACAGACGTAGCGATTCCCTATCAACTTACTGCGACATTAAATTGCAAAAATTATCTACAACTCTACTGTATTGCATTCACATATACTTTTCTACCCATTCTTCAACAAACTGTTATTACAAACGCTGTTCTTATGCTTTGCGGCCCGCTGTATCCAAAAAGGCATTTTTAGAAAAAAGATCTCTATGTGTCTGTGGACAGCGTAACTCAAAAACGAAAAGTCGGTTAAAAACCAAAGTTGGAATTTAAGTTTAACATATTTTAAGAATGTAACACGAAGATTTTGAAGAAAATTCCTCCCCCCCCCCCCCCAAACTACCCTTCACATGGAAAAGTTTTCGAAAATACTGATTTTCTCGAAAATAGCTCTAATGAGTTTTTATTAAAATGCCATATGTTTACGATGTTTTATGGCAAATGAAATATATATTCTGGCTAAAGCCTATGTAGTCCTGCTTACTCTGGATGACTTTTGCATAACTGGTAAACCATAAGAGATAGACCAAATCTTACTATCAAAAATCTAGATCTCGCTAAAACACACAATTTATGTCCAAATGAATTTTTCTGTGGAGTGAAGCATTTTGGAGATATTCCTTGTTATTTGTGTGAGTTTTTTAATACTTATACTTTGCACAAATGGAAGATCATTATTATCTTTTTTATATCTTTGCCGTGCAAAGAGAGCGGAATTATAAAACTTTAAAAGATTTGACTATCGCTCAAAGTCTACTGTATTCCCAATTCCCCTTAAGGAAATAAACAATAAGATAATTTATACAAATGTTTGTTTCAAGTAACACGAAGGAGATATAGGAATTGTAATGATGGTTAGCACAAGAGTAGAGAAAGTCATGTGAGAGCAACACATCAGATTTTTTCTGATATCCACAAAATTGCACACATGACGTATCGGCTTAAGTTTTAAATCATGGTGCATGTGCCCACTAATTAAAACTGATGTAATTTATCCTTAACTCAACTTTGAAACATGGTCTCTGAAGAAGCGTATGTGGAGTCTTCTGCTCTCTAGACGAGTGAGGGGGACAGTACCACATTGAAGCTCACGATAATTTCATGAATAGATCTACTATATAGGTACCTTAAATGTATCGCGCAACGTTAGTATTGCAGCATCGGTATATTGGTTTCACTCTGGCCAGTCCACTCAACGTCACGCACGTATATTATCCCCACTCTCACTCTGCACTGTCTCTCCCTCACTACTTACTCATGAGAGGAGCAGGGGGACGATTGCCCAAAGGAGAAGTGACCTTGAGTGGACTGGCGAAAATGAAAATACTATAGCTCAACTGAGCGAAATGGCTGCACGGTAACGTGTGAGGCTCGTATTCGGGAGGTCGTGGGTTTGACTATCGCGGCCGTTCTTTCTGACCCACGGCATCTAAGGGCGTTGGAACCCGGCGAGGTCCCCCTGGTACGACGCGGAAGGCCTCGAGAAGTGGTAAAACTCAGTAAGCCTTCGCAAACACAAAACTCAGTAAGCATTAGGGATCTCTGTCAATGTCTGTACCACTAGTCTGGATCTGGCCGACCGGTGTCTCCTCTCACGTCATCCTTCCTCCTGGGGGTGCACCATAAGTACAGCTTCAGTGCCGAACCCCCTCCGTATCTATCCCATTCGTATTCTCCTAGAGCACAAGGGCGTATGTTTTCTAGCAGGCCTTGGCCTTGCTGATATTTGGAAAATCTAGCCGTAATGTTTCTCAGGTAACGCAAGAGTTATTGACGTTAACACATTCTTTACAGCCATATTCTCGTGAGAAACCTGGTACTTTTACATCAGGGACTAATCTTTACGTCCGCTTTTACGCGCGCAATATTTGCGCGCATTTGGGATCTAACCACACATGACTTTTGTCTGATTTGCGTATTAAAGAGAAAGTGGTGGGTAGACCCAATTAACAGAGCACGGCAATTTTTACACACTGTATCCTCCACTCCATGAAGATAGTGAGAAATTTTAAAATTATTTTCGAATGTTAGCTTCATTTGATGAACTTCTTTCACAAATAAAGGGATGCTTGTCCTTGTAGACATCACAAGCGGTGTCCCATAACACAGGACGAATTTTAACCTCACTTATTAATCACTCTGTATCCATATTTGCAACTGCGGAGGCTCTTGGAGAAGCAGAACGCGCTGAATGTGAAGTGTTTCACTTGTTCTGTTGTTATGCTAGTGGGTTGAGTGCGCACGCAGTTTCTAGATTACCCGCACTCTACATTTCCATTCTAGACGTGCGTTTACGCTCGCTTTGCTTTCATGACCTTGATTACGCGCTGAGCATGTGTGTATTCCATTAGATGCTTAGTGAAGCTAAGCTGCGCGCATATTACGTGCCTAAAACGCACGCAAAATAAACGCTCGTGTGTCCCCAGGGCTAAGTGTTTCATTCTTCACAACTGCTAGTTGAGTTATATTAATTAACATTAGAGAGAAATCCGCCCTATAAATGCTCCAACTTCTGCGAAACTGTAGAACTGGGACATCCAGGTGCTGGAGCACTAAACAAGTGCAAACACTTCCTTATCAGTGGTTCTGTTAACTGCTTTCCTAATTGCACATCCTCCGAGTTCTGAGGTAACATTCCGTACAGGAAATACAAGCATTTCATTTAACAAACCGAAATTAGAACGTGCTTCAATTTAAGGAAAACATCGGAGCGTTGCCACAGCAGATAAGAATCCAGTGCAGGAAGTATGATGAAGCGGAAAATACTTGATATTCAAGATTTCAGAATTCCGCTTGACGAATAGCGCTATTAGGAAAATGTTCATAGAAAACGGGATATTATGCAAACGCTGTACCAAATCAATTTACCAACATTTTTATTTTCCTTACTGCTAACCTATAGTAATTAGAAGTATTGCATTCCGCCAACATTTTATATGGAAAATACAAGTCTTGAGGCTCCTCGAACAAAAAAATTATAAAAATGTATCTGTGTCTCTGAAAGTTCCGCATCTTCCAAGGTTGCAACAAAAAGATTTCTAAGAAAATCAACCACCCCCAAAGTACCCTTTACATGGAAAAATATTCGTTATATTTTATTTTCTCAAAAACCGCTCTAGCCCTTTTGACTAAAATACCACAAGTTTAGGATATCTGCATGATAAATGAAATAAATATATTTAAGTCCTCTTCTTCTGAACTTGTAAACCGTGAACGATAGGTCAAAGCGTGTTTGGACAAAAATGTAAAATTCGCTAAATCGTACAGATGACGCGAAATAAATATATTTGTAGATTAATCATTTCCGAGATATTCTATACTAATGGCCTGAACTTTCAAGTGCTTTATAGTTCATCAGTTCCAAAATCACTACTGGTTTCTTTTTCTTTACGCTTTCTCTTTCATGGTCATGAAAAGAAAACGGAATTTCTAAGCCCTCACATAGCGACAATTTTTAAAAAGATTTCACTATTATTAAGTCTATTATGTTGGCTTATTCCCCATATAGAGGAAATGTCTAATAAAGCCAATTGCTTACTAGATATTGCAAGCTGGTACATCGGCAATATAAAACAGGTTTCCAATTTGTGCCGATTGAGGCGCTCAGATACCTACACCATAATATTCCAGCAGACAGCTTTAATGTAGTCTTGACGACTTCCATAGAAATAGTTTACATATTTTATATTTATGAAATTGTTGATTAGATGGACTTTCACTGATTCTAGATTCGAACTATACAAAACCATGCTTGAAACTTCTGTCATAGAATAATACGTAAACATTAAATATACATGTGAGAATGAATCTCGAGCAAATATGCCTTTTGCCCCTGCTATAGGTACTACGCCAGTATATACACTGGGCTGACTCGGAATAAATCTATTTGGGTTTTCCAATGTGTACAAATAGCATTGCATGTAAAAGCTTTCCATAGTTTATGGTTTATTTACGACCCGTGTGTGTGCGTGTGTTAAGCTCTCAAAAGTGAAATGTGCAATATTTAGATCTTAACCTATAATTAAATACAATAATTTATTGACGTGTACTTTACTGCAATTCAAACTAGCAGAAAGGATATGGTTTGTCACTTCATTTACAAAACAGAGATGACGCATAGTAAAATGTGAACTAACAACAGATCTGATTTTTATTTTAAACAAGGAAGGATTAGTTGTTCAATACGTGACTTTCAATGCATAAACATTTCTATTGCTGTATGTTGATTAGAATTAGGAGTTGTGAGTAAGGTTTACAAGTTTTGGACATCTAAATGCCATTTAATAGTTGGTCCATTATACATTACTGCCGTAGGAATTGTTTACTACCTTAATAATACTAAAATCATTCCGATATAATGTGTATCCTTAATAACTTTCAGGTTCAATAGATCTTCTTAATCCGGTAACCACTGACGCTGTTTTCCAAACCCCCTTCCTCCCTGTCTAGCCCCTGTTGAGGATACAAGTTCCTAGAAGTCATGGTGGCCTCTTTTCCTTCTTTCTGATGGAGTCCATCCCACAATTTGACGTGGAGATCGTTCCTCCGTCATTCTTTTTACGTGTCCATACCATTGTAGCCGTTTTGTTTCTATTATATCTATGATGTCTGGTTCTTCCCCTACTTTCATAAGTTCTCTTATGTCTATTCTTTTTTCTTTTTTTTTTTTTTTCCTTATTTTTCTGCTGACCTTAAAACATTCATTTCTGTAACTAACATTTTGTATTGGTTCCTATTAGAGATTTGCCATACTTCTGTATATTTTGGATTACTGTCTTACATATTTGTAATGTTCTATTTTATGTTATCTTTACTCCACCAAATTAAATTTAGAACATTGATTGCTTTCTTTGTTTCGGTTCAATTGATAATAATTCCGCAATGTTTACAAGCTACCCTAACCTCCAAATATGCCAACGCTGCGTCTGTTATATACAGCAATACAAAGAACTTCCGAAGGTATATTGTCGACACGATTACTAATCCTAAGCCAATACAAATACTATAATCGTGATTTATCTCTAAGTTCCATAACCCAGCTACAATTCGCAATTAATAACTCACTTAACAATGTACAGCAATGGCAGAGTACAACTTTATGGTGTGATTCAGCGATCCTAGCGGCAGTAAGAGCAAACGTTTAGGGACGTGATCAGAAATGTGAAAATGCCAGCTTGATATACTTATGTAGTTGGCAATGAATAAAACCACTTCTGCAACTGTTTATCTCATTTAGCATAAACTAGACAATAAAACAAGCGTTTTTAAGAAGAGTGTGTACAAAAGTAAGTAAAAGTTCTGTGAGTGCAGCACATTAGATTTTTGTTTCCTTCCCTGGTTGACTAACTCTATTAACGACTACAGATTAACCTATCTGCTTTGTTTAATACTGAATGAAAAAGTTCAGATTCATGTCTGTCATATGATAAACTGATAAGATAGAGCTGGTGTCTGTCAGATAATGCCTAACACATTTCCAATGACTGATTCAAAACATTTCAACTGTCACTGTCAAGGTGACTTTGTCTTTGAAGATTTCCAACCGCTCCGTAAATTCGATCCATAAGGTCCTCCGCTGACGTTACAGGAGTGTCATACACCACACTCTTCATACAACTCCACAGAAAATATTCCAAAGGTGTGAGATCTGGCAACCGTGCTGGCCATGGAACTGGTCCACCTCTATCAATCCATCATGTGTATATGTGACGTTGAGGTGATTCCGCACATTTACATCAAAGTGTGCTGGAGCTCAAATCTGCCGTTTCAGCAGCTGTGTACTGGTACGTGTCGCACTGCTGTTAAAAAACTTTATTGTACTGGAAAGTGCACGAGTAACGCAGTAGGATGCGCACCAAGGACTCCATGGAGCAATTTAGCTCATGCGCATGAATGTTATCATGCTAGGTCGTTCATCTCAGTACACAGGTGGCTAAAGGGTTGCATATCTTCCGTATTAAGGTACCAAAATGAATGTTAATAAATTGTCACGTTTGTTCGACACTCTCCAGCATCCAAACCGTGCAATTCAGGACAGGGGTTCCTGTTTGAAAAACGATGGACTTGCCATCCCGAACAATATACTAAGTATTGTCGGTGTTTTTGGGACACCAGTATATATACGCAACCTCTTCTTCGGATGGCTGACTCGCTGGGGAGTCGGAAACAATCTCTTGCAGCAGCGCTCACTGCACTTCACAACAGTCATCATAAACTCACTCGGAGAATAGTACTTTTTTGCAACAGAAACGCACTCACCAACTCAGTTACTATCTCACTGACTCACAAACACGTTGGCTTATAATATAGCAGATAGATCCTAGGATGTTCTGCAGGCAGGAGGAAGGGAAACTTTCAAACAATTCTATTTATCTGTGATATCGCTTCTGGTTCTGCTCAGCACCAACCTCCCGATAAGCTTCCCGGTACCGGCGTAGGTATTTTCATCCGCTGGGAGACCTTGTTCGGGGTGCACTCAGCCTCGTTAGGCCCCTGATGAACCAATTGAGGAGCTACTTGATTAAGAAGTAGCGGCTGCTGGTTGCGAAGACCACATATATTGGACTGGAGCGCTGACACGTTACAGCACCTCACTCATGACGCCTCTTGTGGCCAGATGTGGGGGACACGCGTCCCGGAAAAGGCTATTGTGCCACAGGGTTAGTTAGTTTATACAAAGAATGTCGATTCGTACGTTAGGGGTTGAAAATAGGAGTTAAATTATAAGGATATCTGGTACGTTTAGTCAGTTTGTAGAATCTAAATGTACCCAGTTTTGTTAAAAATATACCAAAAGAATAGTTTGATAAACCTTCAGTGAAATAAGTATAAAGGAAATGGATAGGAACGATATAAAACCACCGTAAAACCCTCAAAATAATTAAACCTTAAAATATTTAAACCTTGCCATTTACTCCTTTGGTCAAGAAATCATTAACAATGTACCATATTTACGATAAACTGCCCTGTGTATCTTCGATATGTACTCGTAAATTCAATGAAACTGGATTGGTATTCGATGCCGTGAATATGAACAAGAAGCGATTTTTAGGAAACACTACATAGCCTGTGACCATTTGGAAGAATTGGGTTTTCCAATGCTGAAAGAATTATTGTCAAAAATTAAATGGTTTGTTTGTGATTGTCCTACATACACAAAGTAGGTTTACAATGTTTACAATATTAGTATAGTTTTGAAGTTTGCTCACCTGGTGGGTCATTTTCCTCTATACGTATTATGAAGCAATACTTCTTGTTGCAGTTGACGAAGGGATAAGTGGACACAGCGGCTGGATCTGTTAGACATTTTCTGTCCACGTCACCTCCAGACAATGAACACGAATAGCACCTAAAATCTGAAAAACAAACATGCATTTATATGAATTGCCAGGATCACATCAGCGTCGTCGGTGTGCCCGAATTTTATCCCGCAGGAGTTCTTTTACATGCCAATAAATCTACTGACGTAGAGCTGTTGTTTTTAAGCACACTTAAAAACCATCGGTCTGGGCCGGATTTGAACCCGCAACCTTGGGATCAGTAGGCCAGCGTCTAACCAACTGAGCCACCCAGACCGACTAAAAGGGAAAATCTCGGAAAATACCTTTTCCGGATAACCTACCCTTAGGGAGATTCGAACTTGCGACCTCTTGAACGTAAGACAGACACGCTACAGAGGCGAGCATCTACCCACATACGCCCGAGACACCTTTGCAACAGCCAGGGTACAAAATCGTTAAAACTTGGTGTGGGGGGGGGGGGGGGCATGTTTACATTGTCATTTTAAAACAAAAGTAGACGTTAAAATATGTCATATAGAAGCATTTTGGTTCACGACGTGAATACAATACTTCCAATCGATTATTGCTGATATTTTAATTTATATTCATAAAGTTTAATGCCTTATTTTTAGTCATCTAATGAAAATGAAAAAAAAAATGTTCTTGAAATGAAAATATGTTAGTACTGTATGCCTCGCTATTTGTCTCGTTACGATAAACCGCCCCCGGGATATTTTAGTGGGGGGGGGGGGGGGGGGGAAATCGCGCGCATCCCCCCGGGATTTCGTCCACTGCCAACAGCCAGACCTCAAATATGACAAAGATACGAGCAAAAGGACTCCTTGGATTAAAGAAATCACCTAGGGACAAGGGAAAACCATGGAAAATCCCAAGTAAGAGTGGTCGGTCGACCGGATTCGAACGCGCGACCTTAAGAATGCGGGTCGCAGACTGAGCCATCCCGTTTGTTAAGTGCACATACAGACTGTTGGGGTGTGAGTACAGATATTTTGATAAACGTATCTCAATATGTATCCCCTTCAAGATGATAGTCGTTTTTTTCTCTTCGTGTAATAGTTTTCCTACAAATCAATCACATAGTTTACTATCTGATGCATTTTGCATGGTCGTAATTATTGTGCCACGAAATGATAAACGCCTGGCGTATATACTAGAGGTGTAGCCTACTGCCCTAGGTAGCGTGGGATTTTTGGCCTTATAGAAAGCGATGGAACTCAGTTCTGGTACACAGTTCGTTATCACGAGACCGTCATGGCTTCTTTGCCACGCCTACCTAGAGATACTAACCAACCTGAAAACATACTATTTTTAAAATGTAAAATAATATATTCGCAAATGAAGCAAATATTGATATAATATTATTACATTGTCCTCAATTACCAGTGAAAGCACTTGCACAAATACTCCTAACGCCCTGTATACTTGCTAACATAGAGCATTTCCCACAATGTTGTAATTTGGTTGCTTGTTGAAATTTCTGTATCGTTGAATGTACACCGTTACTTGCCAGTAGTAAGAAGTTAAATCGAGTTACAATCAAAGGGAAGTAGATGCAAACTGGCAACCAGTTGGAAGAGCTGCTGGCTTCCAGTAGCAAAGCTAATACCTATTATAGTTGAAAACATTATTAGAATTATCTTAAGGGGAGCTGGCTCTGCCTATCTTAGTATTTAACAGACTTTTTGTTTTTGAGTTACGTTGTTCGCAGACGGACACAGACACACACACTAACACACACACACACACACACACACACACAACCTCCTACGAGTACTGCGAAAAGAGTGTTACAGGAAAGATTATTTGACATAAGTTTAATATTTCAATGCACACTACAAATGCACACTACTCTTACCAGCAATACAAAATTATGCAAATGCATTCAGAATGAACAAAACTCCAGCTATTTATAAAACTGCAAGCCCACTTTATTAGTCATGCAAATTTCTTAACCTATGGAATTTTAATCAATACCGTTATATGTAAAGGGTAATTATGGTTGGGGAAATTTTCTTTGAAAATGTTCTTTGAAGTATCTGTTTAGATATGTTTGGAATTAAAACATGCGTCTCTGGTAAAATCTCAAGATCGACTTTTTGAGTGAAATGCGATACTTCCTGTAAGGTGATATAGAAGTAAAAATAAGTATTAATGTCTGTGTGACAACTTACTTTTGGCGTCACATACTGTCCATAGCAGCAAGCTTCCAATGAAGACCGCCAGGAGCGCTCTGGTAGCCATGACCAGCTAAACTGATCCATTACATGCTTTGAAACTAACGATAATCTGTGCAAAGCATGATAAGATAATTACTGCCTGAGATTAATGTGTGATAAAACGTGTGTTGCTATTTCCGCGATTACTATCAGCAGACAAGCTTTGAGGAAATAGGAAATCTATCATTATCACACACTTCTGTGTTTAGACAAAGAAACAAGTTACTACTGTTTCCTTGCTCTCCTTTAACCATAGCTCCTTCATATAGGCTGTATATACATACATATGTAATGCCTCGATTTCTGACGTGGCTAACGAGAAAGACAGGCCACGGCACGAATCGCATCGGAGCTACGTAGTAATTATAGTCTGATATATGGCTAACATTGTATACCATCATGATAAAACTGTATCGTTTGTATGGGCATTTTTTTGTTTGTTTAGAAATTACGTCATTGTAGTTGGCGCCGTGGTGCAGTTAGCACCTCGAATGAAAGGCGACCTTTTGTACCTGTGCCCTTGACGGGTTACTGCCCGGGAGGATGGATGAGGCGAATGGATCCTAAGGGCGACCGAAATGTTCCCACGACAGAGCAGGTGACAGGGTCCCTACATTTTCCCAGTTAGAAGCACCCCAACAGAGATTTCTCCCCCACCTCTTGGGTTCGTACTCCCAAGGGGAGCGCCGGACTTGGAAACCGGCTCTCCTCCCCCTCGAGCTTGTACCATCCCATGGGGGAAGGGGGGCGGAAACCAGTATCCTTTCCCCTACCGTCCTATTGCCTCGACCCTCGCCGACGCTTCCAACTCTGAAAGAAACCTAACGGGAGGAACGGTGAAATGAAATGAAATGATTAGTGTTAGGAAGTGGAGTGACAGAAAATTCGGAGGCTATGACCATTTACGTGTACATAACGTTTAAAAGTTAATTGAAGGATAATTCATCTTTGTGCTTAAAATTTGGAAGCCATACAAAAAGAAGAGTAATTTATACGGAGAATGGGAATTTTAGGATCATTTTCCAAAATGTCCACTAAATACCAGAACAAACGTCACAAAATGTAAATGTTCTCATTTCAGAGTAATTATTCGGGGCTACCTTAACCTATTTAGTGCATAAAAATGCAGTACCGTAAGAAACGTGCGCTAAAATTCGTTATTGTTCTAATTTCAGTTTTATATTACAATTGTATTTCACGGAGTTATGGGCTTTCGCCTTGTAGTAAAAGAGAAATAAACTTTCACGTGTTCATTCCTAACGTCCTTAATAATCGTAGTGAAACAACTGCGCATTTCCTGTTCAAATTAATTCTTCTGTATTTCCTAATGTTTATGTTCGTGTCGAAAAAGACAACTTCCCAGCTCAAATATTTCATAGCTTCTCAGATTAATTATAACTTTTAAACTATTTCAGTAATCGCAATTTTAATATTTTAAAATCACCAATGTACTTGCAGACAGCGTCTAAATATTTCTGGCCATAAATATTCAACGAAATGCGTAATTTGGGAATACATGTAGTCACCCACAAGTTTCTTTTAAACTTCTCATTTCTACACATAAACTGTCTGTTCATCTATTATATTTATTAAGAACAAAGTATTGTATTAAACTTCAGAAATGTATTATCAGTTAACGAACATAAGTGGAAAAAATTATGTTTGTTCCGGTGCCATCTGAATTCAACTGTTTGAAAAAGCGCGCTACGCGTTGTGACGCCTACTTGCCAGCCTCGTGAATTTCTTGATGAGCACTCTCCAGCGGATGTTATCGTAACTATATGAAGCAAAATGAAAAGCTTGCCGCATTTGGTTATCAATGTTGCCAACGTAGTAATTATTTAACTAAATAGCATTAGTTGTTAAGTTCTTTGCAGCCGAAATCTGGAAATATAAAGTTTCTGTTATAGGTAACAGACATTCTTTAAAGTCTGTTAATTACAGAAAATGGTGTAAATTTGGACTTCTGCATGCATTGTTATTGACAATATTTCATGTAATAGTTCCATTGTTTCAATGAATGTTAGGAACAGTGTTTGTAATGGAGCCGATCCGGCGTTCTGTAAATTTTGCTGAAATATAGGACCAGTTATTGATTGTGCCTAGTAAATGTGTTTTTGAAAAAAGCATTTAGTTAAACTCATACTTTTCATTCCTCTGAGTGGAGTATTCGGCTAATTCTTCAACGTTAAATGTGTATATGTTTAATAACTTGGTTATGTTTAACTTGGCGTGTTTCTTACGGTAGTTAGTAATTTTGGCGGCTATTAGCTGTCGTGATTTTAATTGTTGTACGTTGAGTATTAAATAGTCATCATGAGTGCTGGTATGTTATATGGTGGCGACGAAATTGGTGCATTAGTTTTTGATATTGGACACTACTCTTTGCGAGTGGGCTATGCCCAGGAAGACACTCCGAAGGCAGAAATTCCAGCTGTGGTAGGAGTAGTGGAAGATGCCGGGGGACAGGCAGTTAAAAATGAAATTGGCCTGGAGGAAGAAAAGAAGCCCGATACCAACAATGTTACTAGCGGTACTGGGGAGACCAAGTATTATATTGATACTAATTATCTTCATGTTGCACGAAGGGGCATGGAAGTACAAAGTTACATGAAGGATGGAATGATAGAAGACTGGGATCTGTTTGAGAAGGTACTTGACTATACGTACTCCAAATGCATTCAGTCGGAATCAGAATTTCACCCTGTTCTGATGTCTGAAGCACCTTGGAATGTGCGCAACAAAAGGGAAAGACTGACGGAATTAATGTTTGAAAAGTACAGTGTGCCTGCATTTTTTCTTGTGAAAAATGCTGTCTTAGCAGCATTTGCAAACGGCAGAGCTACAGGTATAGTAGTCGACAGTGGTGCGACACATACTTCAGCGGTTCCAGTGCAGGATGGCTTTGTCCTTACCCAAGCAATTGTAAAGTCACCTCTAGGAGGAGATTACATCAGCATGCAGTGTAAGAATTTTTTGCAGGTAATATGTCATAGGATATTACTATAGTCACTAAATAAGCTATCATTGCCCTATGCTTCATTATTAATTTATTGTTTAATATTTTCTAGGAGAGTGAAATTGAAGTTGTACCACCATATCTCATTGGCAGCAAAGAAGCAGTAAAGGAACGTGAGAAAGCTCGTTGGACTAAGAAGCGAAATGTGCCCGAGGTTACCACATCTTGGCATAACTACATGACCAAGAAAATCATTCAAGATTTCCAAGCAAGTGTGTTGCAAGTATCAGAGACACCTTATGATGAGAAGACTGTATCATCAATACCAACAGTTCATTACGAGTTTCCAAATGGTTACCATCAGGTATATACAAACAAGTTGGGTAAAAGTTTTAGGTTATCTGTAGAATAGCAGCCTCTGCTCATCTATTGCACAGCTTAGCTCCTTGTATTATCTTTAATTGCTGCTACGCATGGATGACGATGTTGTCAATGGTGGAACTGTGAAATCCAAAGAAGCATGTGATTATTACCAACCACAATATATAAATAGTGGAAAAGTTATTACTTTGTAATCAAGTGACATTAGTAATAACCATAATTTGAAAAGAAGAAGAAATAGCTCTTTATGCATTCGAGGCCACTTTAGTGATGCAGTGTTGGTATTTTCAGTGTGTTCATGTTTCTTTGATTGGCATACAGGCCAAGCCCTCGGTATCTCTAGCAGAAGACAGTATGGAGTACAACGATTAGAGCCGCTATTCTACAGGATAACCAAAGTTTTATGCCAATCTTATAAAGCAAATGTGAAAGAACTTTGATTTAAAGAAGGAAAGCGTAGGGCGTGGGTGCTAACTCCTGCCATGACATACCCTGGGAGAATTAACCTGGCACTTGACGTTATAGATGCCTGCCGGCCACTCTGTCGCAGCCTTGCCACTTTTTCACTGGGTGTCCATGGCCAGTGGTTCCACCATTTTCCTTCTCTTTCTCAAAGTGTTCTCTTACAGCACAAACCATCTCCTGGGCCTGACATTTTAGGGTTGTTCCTGCACACACCCATGCTTTTTGGCTTTACCAGGACTATAAGCCATTTTTGAATAAAACGCAATGTAATCAAGATCACTAAAATCTGCTACGAATGCAACAAAACATTTAAGTATGCAGCAGTAAACCATATAAAGTATATGAAATAATAAGATTACAATCCTCCCAGATACACTATTGTATGTGATTCGTCCATAAGTCACCTTCTTTCACTATATGCTTTTTAAACAATCAAACAATATATTGTTGCGAGTGGCAAAATATGCGCAAGGCAGAAACCGGGCATACACGAATACACACACATATTGCAACATGGATGAGTACACACCTCTGGTCACGTGATAGTCACATGGTGTATTTGAAATGTGATTGGATGTGATAAGCCAAGCCTCCTTACCCGCCCCTTATGAGCCACATGACCAATGTGGCTGTCAAGTGTCATGTTTGTTCTCCCAGGGTATCGGCCAGTGTTGTACTCATACAGGAGAAGCGTGGGAGTGAGGCGTTTTGGGCAGGGAACAGTCATGAAAGTAATGTCCTATTTTCTCCCTTTTCCCCCATCTCATCCTCTTTCCACCTTATGTGCCTTTGTTCCTTGCCCTTTTGTACATTATGTTACACAATTACACATATACATATATTATTTTATAATTCCCCGTAACAAGTGGCGATTCGTTACTTGTAAATTTGGGAGGGCTGCATATGGTATTTTCAGAATCAGCGTGCTTTACATGACAGTTAATTCTGAATTTCACAAGAAAATGTGTGAAAAGAAAACTATTTAAAGTGAAAGATTGTGCATGACCTTCCATCTGCACCCTGTTTTAATTCCTAAACATCATGTGTAGTATTCAGAAATATAATGTACAGCAAATTGCATCGTGCAAAAGAAAGCAATGCCGAACAGGAATAACAGAAAAATTAAATTTTAATTTTGCATCCACAAAGCCTGCATTTTAAGAGGGAGGGGTATGTATAGTATGCGAGTGGCAGCACTGTTAGCAGTGATCACACGACGTTGATTTGTTTCATTCTGATGAGACATCCCAGACAAAACTTATTGCAGGCACTTTCCCCCTCCACCCAGATCTTTCGTCTCCACACCCTTCGCCATTAGTCGAAGTCATACCCACATCTGTCCATGCCACTTATGGTATCACCAAGATGCAAGATTCCTGGACAGGCGAGGTGCAGCCCGAAATTGCATCCACAATGAAAACATTGATGCTCTTCCGTGTATTAGCGGTGTAAAAACATTTTAAATGAAACAAAATGAGTAAATAAAAAGTGTAGGAATGTATTTCGGCGTGACGTCTGATGTCAAGGATATTTAAACTAGTCCTCTTGATGTAATGTTACCTTTTCTTTCTTATTTTTATTTATTGGAAGGGCGATGTCCCAGAGTCCTTCATTGCCAGCCGCTACTTTCCATAACTGTAGAAGACTCAATCTGACAAGGTCTAAACTTTTCAATCCAGCACATTAACCACTATGCTGTGGAAGCTAGGACATACTGTGCCCTTATGTACCAATGTACCCTGTGATATGTGGCATCAGCCAATGAACGTATATTTGATTCACGTTTGTACACATGTTTGTGTTTACATAAGGACCAATCCTTTCAATGAAACCGGTATAATAGTAACTGCTGTCAATATTGCTACTAATTTTCAAATCTTTGATCAAAATGTAATGAAACCTAACATCTCTCTGTTACTGTCATTTGAGAGCTTCAAAGATAAAACATTGTATGTTAAAATATGCAAAGAGATTTGAGCTTTGTTTTGGAGGCTTTTCAATGAGATTTTAATATGTTGTAGGACTTTGGCAGTGAACGATTCCGCATTCCTGAAGCGCTGTTTGATCCCAGTGTGGTGCAGATGAGGGGAGGTCTGGTGGGAAACACAATGTTGGGCGTAGGCCACATTGTCACCACTAGCGTCGGCATGTGTGATGTTGATGTACGTCCAGCATTATACGGCAGTGTCGTCGTCACAGGAGGCAATTCATTCCTCCAGGTAAGTGTAGTGGTTATATCCTTTTTCAGTGGCATATATCACAGCAAATTGGAAAGTAAGTTCCATTAAATTTTTTTAAGGAATGCTACTTTATTTTTAGAACCTTTGTTATACACAAGTGAGGTAAATTATTTTTCAACATAATTTGCATTGACATTCAGCCATTTGTTATACTCATTTAAAATTTTAAAATCTCCTCTCTGTAGAACTCTGCTAGCCATGATTCTAGTCAATGTAGAACATGGACTTAAAGTACGAGGGCTGTTATTTTTTATGCCGGCGTTTATTTAGTTTTTAAATATACAAGCCATGTGTCATCAATGCTTAAGAGGTAGAATTGGCACTGAAAGCGGGATTTGAACTGCTTCATGCACAGTGGCTCGAACCACTGAGCTACGAAGGCACCTTGCCAATTATTTCTTTATGCCAAGAAACGTACTGCTGGTGGTTTTTCTTTCTTCTTCTTCTTCTTAAAGAAAAAAACACAAACCGTGTGTGACCAATGTTTAAAAGGTATAATAAAACTGAAAATTCAGTGCCACAGCCAAGAATTCAGTTTGTTGGAGAACTCAATTCCTTCATTCAGCAGGTGAAATTGGCATTTGCCACGTTAAGTTTTAAATACAGTTTAACACAGACCAGGGAAGAGTGCCCCGAAGGTGTAAACATAGTAGTCCCTCCCCTCCTTATCTGCAATACCTACCGGCACACATACATGCAACATTAGGTAGAATTGGTTTTTCCTACCAGTTTTCTGCTTTGATGTTCGCGAAGGGAGGGGAATGGCTTGGCACCTTGTGATTACTGTTCCACAGACCTAGTTTAATGCTTCTCAAAAGCTTTTGTTTCCTATACCCAATATTTCATAACTTTTCATATGGTATTTGTAATGTTAGCTTACAGTTCCGATTCTGCCTCTTAAACAAGGGCTATTGTTATTTATTTATGCCAACAAACTTACTGTTGGTGCTTTTAAACACACAAGCCATGTGTGGGCAATGTTTGAGAGGTAGAACTGGAACTTAAAAATTCAGTGCCACAGCTGGGATTTGAACCACAGACCCTCCGCTTACTAGGTGGGTGCTCTAACCATTAAGCTACTGTGACAACCTGCCAGAATGACATTGAATTCTCAAACAAGTTCGTATTTTTCCCAGTAAACCACAAAGGCAGTCTCACATCAGAGACAATTACCCCATTGGTGACTTACTATTGCAAGTACTTTATGTCCCGGGATTAAATAACTTTCAGATGGTAATTATTATTTATTTATTTATGCCAACAAACTTACTGTTGGTGTTTTTAAACACACAAGTATCCATAGCCAAGCTTTAAGTGACCAGTTCACCTTTTGCCAGTGATGCTAATATTGGCTAGAAACCAGCAATCATATAGTGCAATCCCCCACCTCCTATCACTAATTGGGCCACCTGGCAGCACCATCAGAGGCTGAGAAAAAATAGTCCTCGTAACAAACTCCAACTTTGACATATAAATGAAAATAACTTCATTGTTTTCCTTAAGGGACCCTGGGACTGAATTTTCTATATTTTTATAGTTATGAAATCAATACTTTGCACACTTCAGGGTGTTTATGTTATAAACTATCACACAAAGTTTCAGCTTGGTTTGATTAATAGTTTTGAGAGAATTAATTATTTAATTTATTCACAGTGCAAAAATACCGTAGTATTCAAAATACTCCAGCTGTTTCAAAAACTAAAATATCACAACAGTTTTATTATTTTATAAACTCTTAATTGCCTAACAAACACCATCAGTCTCTGGCAGTAAGAAAAAATGTTACTTTTAAAGTAATTAATTTCTTTGCTTTGATGGACACTTA
Organism: Tenodera sinensis; assembly: GCA_030765045.1. Classification (NCBI taxonomy): domain Eukaryota; kingdom Metazoa; phylum Arthropoda; class Insecta; order Mantodea; family Mantidae; genus Tenodera; species Tenodera sinensis. The sequence continues at coordinate 14,464,978 of CM060968.1, read as the reverse complement.
AAATATTTTTTATAACTTTTTTTGTGCATTTAATTTTTTTTAAAGCTAAACAAATTTTCAGGTGTTGACACCAGAGATTGAGATTGAAGCCACATAAATATAGTACATGCTGGAAAAATTCTAGGGGCATAGCACAATATTTAATGCGGCTGGAGCACATAGTGTATTAACCCTTTGCGGTTGTATGTCGATATATGATCGACACGACAGTAATGCCCATACGGTCGTATGTCGACATATGATCGACAGCAAATCGCTTCACGTTTTCTCGTCTTAGTTACAAGAAGTAACGCTTCTGGCAACATGTTACAGGCATTATAGTGTTCGTGGAAGCTTTACCCAGCCTATACTGCCATCTGTTTGGAAATTACTTTAACTATTTCAACATACAGAGGAAATGTTTCTGTGTGAGATGCACAGTAGTTTGTAGTGGCTTCGCGTGCGTATAAACCGGGTCCTTCTGGAATTAGAAAACGAAAGTTTGACGTGTTGTGCAATGAAGATGTGGAAGAATTAGGGTTAATGATTCAATCTGAGTTGGATGCAGTGAGTGACGACGATGTGGACAATGAATTATAAGAGGAGAATGATGTGGAGCTATCGGGTGCTGAGGAGTCCGTAAGTGAGTGTGAAAGCGGCACAAGTGCAAATGTTGTTGTTGTTGTTGTTTTCTAGTGCCTTGCATCTGGCAATGAAGCCATTAGCATTCGTGCTTTCCAATACTTTGAACTGTAGTTTCTTCTGATCTTAATGCTTCACAGGTCTTCAAGTGTTCTTCATTCATTTCTGCTGGATCGTTACACAGGACACATATTGGTGAGGCTGAGATACCTATTCTGTAGAGATGACTTGCCAAGCAGTCATGATTTGTCAATAGTTGGAAGGCTGCAACAGCTGTTATCCTTGGTCTCTGGGGGATTATATCTGGATTGGAAAGTAGTGTAATCCATTTTTTATCTTTGGCATTTGTTTCTATTTCTTGTAGGTATGAATGACAAAAATTTTTAATGATCAAGCGTTTTATTGAGGAATATGAGAAATTGAATTTAGACTTTTGTTTTATTGTTGTGCCTTTCTTTGCAAGTGAGTCTGCAGCTTCGTTCCCCATGACTCCACAGTGTGCTGGAATCCATTGGAGATGAACAGTCTTATTAACTTTTTGGAGTTGTGTTAACATTTTGTAGCATTCTCTAATTTTTGTTGACTTCTTTGTAGTATTTGAACATATTCCCTGAATTGCAGCTTTAGAATCCGAAAGAATTACTGCCTTGTTAAATTTATTTAAGGGAAGATTTAATAATTGTCGGAGAGAAATGTATATAGCCTCTATTTCTCCATCATAATTTGTTGTGTCTCTGCCAACAGAATGATAAAAGGAAAAATGTGAACATGTAACTCCAGCTCCAGTAAGGTTTTCCTTCGAGGATCCATCAGTATATATGTGCAGCCATTCTTCTGTGGGATACCTAGTATTGATTGTTTCCAGAGCTAGAAGTTTTTGTATTTCTTTTGGTGTGTCTGATTTACTTATTTCCTCTATTAATTCCAAATTGAAGGTAGGTTGCAATAATTCCAATGGATTTTCTCTAATAAGTAAATTTTCTCTGGTGTTAGGAATGTTCAATTTGGATTTAATCTGTGTTACCTTTTCTAGTAAACTACTATGAGTTTTAAGGATTGAAGGGGGGAGGTTCTCTTCTGTCCATTTAGAGTTTGGCAGTCGTAACATTTTCTCGTGTTGGAGCAATGCTTGTTCTTCTATTTTTGTTGTTATTGATGGGGTCCGTGTTAAGGCAAGCATGGCATCAATAGGTGTGGATTTAACTGCTTCAGTGATTAGGCGAAGAGCCTGATTTTGTATTTGTTCAAGTTTATTGATGTTAGCATTTGCTGCTGTTATTAAAGCTTCAGAACAGTACAAGAGGTGCGAATGTTGCGTGTGCCAATACATGGAAATTGATAGGCAAAACTGACCAAAAACCTAAAGAATATAACTGTTCCAAGAATGTAGGTCTAAAACTGAATCTTGCCTATGATGCTAAGCCAATTGAATACATTGGTTTATTTTTTACTGATGAGCTAATATCTCAAATTGCTAAGGAAACAAATAGATACGCGAGACAAAAAATTGCCACATTACAATTGTCCCCACGCTCTATTTGGAAAACTTGGGCTGATGTGTCTGTAGTAGAAAAGAAAGGGTTTTGGGGGATAATAAACTCGTACATTTTGTACAAGGTTCAAAATTCCCAGGCAAGCACCCATCCCTTGTCACATGTAAAATACAGATGGTGTCAAGAGTCTGGTGAAAGGCACAAGCAACCCAAGGCCAAGGTCACACCCTGGTAGGGCTGAGAGGAAAGGCTAAACAATGCACCACATTTTATATACCACTTTGAGGGAAAAAAGCACAAAGACTGTGTTGTCTGCAGCAATCGAAAACTCAATTGGGCGAGAAAAGAAACCTATTTCTACTGCAACACGTGTGCAAATAAATCGGCCATGTGTATCGGTGAATGTTTCGAGCGTTATCACACGCTTGTCAATTATAAAATGTAATTGTTCTGTCATAATGAGAGGTGTGTGACGTGTATATGTGTACATAGTGTTCGTGTGTCCGTTTACATTTTATATAAATTACTATTTATGGCCGAACGCTTTTTCATTGCTATGTGTTTCTTATGACATGGATACTTTATTTTGGTCTAAAGTGCTTACAAACTTAAAACAATTTAAAAATCTCCATATTAGTGGACAGTGTAAGCAGCAAAAACTGTTCCAGTGCATCAACAATTCTCCATTTAGCTCAGCTACGTTTGATAATCATCTGCAGTGTAGGTAAGTGCAGTAACATAGGCCACTTTTGCATGAAGTTTTTCTCCCATTTGCATAGCCCTAACAGCAAATTTAAAGCTCCGTCCTGGCTACGAAAATTTCTTCCCAGGACGTCGACCGCAAAGGGTTAAAAATGTAATGCCAAGAAAAACCAATTTTTCTACAGATATGTATCATGATCATGAGTCAGATTACCTGTTTGACCTAAAACTCATTACGGATTTTATATTGAATACATAGTAATAGCTCACTGGCATCTCGCCATATAGCAGCACAAGATACCGCTACATAAATTTTCAGCAATATTTTAATAAAATATGGGCCAAAAGGGTTCAAAAACAACCAAATTCAGTAGAAATGGGTGGTGAAGCATAAAAGGGGGCATTTAAAGGCAGTGCACATGGCATTTAATGCCTGCGCTAGACCTTTAAAAATGGCAGAATCTAAAAACTTTCACTGGCAACTGATGTCTGAAGGTTTGGGGAACATTTATATGCATAAACCTATTGTCAATTTGACCATTTTTTGGTCATTATTCAGTCCCAGGGTCCCTTAAGGAAAGATTCAAATGCATGATGTTCCTGTACACTGCAATAATTTTGTAACTGCATTTTTTCTTGGGGGGGGGGGACTGGAAAAACTCCTTTGTGGGACACCATGTGTATTGAAATATATAAGCTTTTTGTTTTGTTCCAGGGATTTCCAGAGCGTCTGAACAGAGATTTGTCAGTAAGAATACCCTCAAGTATGAGACTAAAGGTGATAAGTGCCAATGGATGTGCTGAACGTCGATTTGGAGCCTGGATTGGAGGTTCCATTTTGGCCTCTATTGGAACATTCCAACAAATGTGGATATCAAGCCAAGAATATGAAGAAGGAGGCAAGGGCCAAGTTGAGAGAAAGTGCCCCTGAAATGAACATGAACAATGATATGATATCCTTTACTTTTACCTTTCTTTAACATTAAAGCACAATTCTGCAGTGTAATAACAGCTGAGCATCAGCTACTAAAAGTGAATAAGAAGACTCTACTGAATGTAAATGTTTTATAATAAATATTTTGTGTCATTTCCTTATTAGTTGTGAAAATTCAACCTTTTGCTCATTGTGAAATGTCATGTTCAAAACAGGAAGTTGAGGCAGTACCTGGTTCGTACCTCGTTGAAGGTAGTAGAAGTTCTCCTTATTCAGTCCTGGTTTTGACGTCCTTCCTCAGCTAGCGTCACCATTTGCTCGTTGATGTAGCACAGACCCTGCCCTTTGGCAAAGGTGCGAGGATCTCAGGTAATGGTATCAGTAGCAAATAAAAAAGAGTGTGGAATTCTACTCAGGAGTAGCGTTCTCGAAATTTATTGAATTGTTTACCTTTACATCAATCATAGGTCGTGAGTTATCGTTCTTGTTATAACACTTGTCCTCTTAGTTTTACCTGCCCGTTACGGCACAGACCAACACGATCAGGAAGAACAATATCTCTGCGCACTTACGACAATTAAGTGAAGACACCAGACTGTTTTAATTCTCTCGTTTGTTGTTTTCAAAAGCCTGTGTGCCCCTTCAATTCACTTTATTCTTATTGGTAGGCTTAACAGATGATTTTACATGCCTCGACATTTTTTTTTCAAATCCTGGATTTTCATTGGCTTCTCCATCCCCACCTTCGAACCGCCATCTCTGTCAAGGGGGGGGGGTTCCGGACAGTGTTTTAACAGGAACTCCTATATTTCATATGTTCAAAGCTTATAAATACCATAATAATTACATCTACAATGACACAGGCATAAAAATCCCTATTTACACTTTCCTTAAGTATGCCTCATCACACTCATATGTATGTATTTTTAATTAATGACAAAAAGTATTTTGAGACTTCCTGGTCTAAGAGTATTGTCTCAAAGTTTAACAGAAGGGCAGCATCTTTCACATTATAGGACTGTGTAATTGCTCTACATTCTCAATTACAGGGGTGTGAACAAAATCCATTGTTGAGAAAGTAAAATAGGTATCAAATATGATACAAGATTGGAAGCTTTCACGGCGATGGCTGATTATAGTGGATGAGTTTTAACCTGGCGCTTCTACTATGCTTGTCTAGCACAGGTTGTAGAAAAGCCTGGAGTTTCTTTCCTTGAAATGGTCAACTCTATTGTATTCCCTAATTACTTGCAGTGGTACGAGGATAAATAGGTTTGCCATAAAAAAGGTACAGCTTAGAAAGAGATGGTGAGTATTTCTTTCTTTAAATTAAGAACAAATTAGAAACTAACAGCTCCACTTATGTTATTAATATTGCAAGGTGGTATAATAGATCTTTTGAGTTGAGCATCGGTAACTATGGTAACTTGTTTGGACAGCTTTGAGAATAAGTTGGATGCAACTTGAAATTAGTCAGCATTATACCACCTTACAATATTAATAAGTGGAGCTTTTAGTGTCTAATTTGTTCATAATTTAGATTCTGTTGCTTCACCGTTATTAGCTTCAGTCTTTCCTTAATTTCTTTCCTTTTCTTACGGGCAAGTGCCAGGTTACATCTCGTCCAGTATACGTAGAGCTTCTCGGGTTACCAGCAGTGTAATATAATATTTACAACCAGAAAAAGCAACAATAATCCAGGATAACCTGGACAGTGATCACAGAATTTTATTTGACATGGTTGTGATACTACACTGCTGTAACTAATATTATGAGACTCATAAAAGAATTGAAAATTAGAGACCAATAATGTAAATAGGAATAACAGCCTATGGCTCAGCACAGCTTGGAGAGGAATACTTAAAAAGGAAGGGACAGCAGCTGCCAGCCGTTCTCTTCTAGACCAATCAGAGATTGCTGTCCTCCCATTGGCCTGCAGTACTTAGCCCTGCCCCTCCAAATGAGATTTGTGTATATATATATACTGGGTGTTCATTTTATCTGTGATTTCAATGCTGTTTGAATTAACATTATATTGAAAATCTCCTTTAATAATCTAGCACTCTTAATAATACATCTTATATATTTAAACAAGCAATCCTTGCATATAAATATATTCCGCACAACTTGGAAACAGCTTTAACGATGTCAATCAAATTTTGTATTCCGACAGGGTTTTGCTTATTAAGTTTATCTGCATAGGTGTAATTCCAGAAAAACCGTGATTTTACACATAAGTCACAATTACTCTAAAGCTTATTTTGGCCATAATTTCTCTGTTAATGGGCCAATTTCAACAAGTCGGGATATTAAAGGTCTCATCAAGAGCTTTCAGAAAACCTAAAGGAAGTTGACTTAGCTATCTTAGTCTACGCGAATGAGTCACACTTAGTTGAAACCTTATTTTGGCCATAATTTCTCTGTTAATGGGCCAATTTCAACAAACAAGCCAGGATGTTAAAGGTCTCGTCACGGAAATGGCTCCAACAATTAGGATGAAAGTTTATATTTAGTTAACATTTTGCTTTTCAAGTTTATCTAAATAAGTATCTTCTCCCAAAAAAAACAGAATTAAAAAAAAGGAAAAGAAAAGCCGAGCGAAGCTTGGTCACCCAGGTACTAAATATTATTATAGTTTATTGTTATATTTTAAATTTAATTGCTCAATTCAGAGCTAACCCTCAGCTCTGCACAGAATGAAATAAATGTCACATTTCGAAGGACGATCAAAAAGAATTACAAAAGCAAATTACATGCATTTTAAGGTTTTCAAAAGGCAATGATTTTCTATTTGCACGCAACATTGAATTATAATGGGGGAAAAAGACCTCTTAACAAGTTGCCACATATTTCTCTTCACCATTGGTTGTTTCATCCATAGATAACCAGAACTTATCAGCAGTGCAATGGCGTATTCTATTTAAAAAAAAAAGTGTGGAAGAGATGATTAACTTTCTCCAACGGTATATCAGCAGATATCACCATTGTATATACATGTCTGTTACAATCTGAAGTTCAGCTTGTCATAGATGGTGGTGAAGTTCTCTGGCACTGAAGCTATTGATGGTTCTCTGATGAAACATTTCGAGCCTTGTTTCTATATCTTGCTATGCTGCAGTGTTGTTGAACGTTAAATCTCTTTTAGCTTCTATTTTAGTTTTGCACAGCCTACAGAACAGAATAGTGTCATCTGTACTGAAATTTTTATCTCCAAACTCACACATAAATACTTGCAATGTTTCACGCATTGAACCATTAGTTTTAAGCATGATGCGGGAGTTTCACTCAGGAAAATCTCAGGATGGCCTTGTGCACCGTAAAAGTGTTTAATAAGGTAAGAGTTCTACAAATCTGCTTATCATATTTGCATATATCCGTTTTGCTTAATTTGACGCTTATTTTCATAATTTTCACTTTGTCTACTGGTAAGTATAGGAAATATTGTATTCCACCAAAAAATGTGATGTTGAAATTTCACCAGAAATTTTTTGAGGCCCCCTGAATCCAAAAAAAAAAAAAAAAAAAAAAAAGTATTTTTAGAAAAAGCTCTGTCAGGCTGTGGACAGCATGACTCAAAAATGAAAACTCGGTTAAAAACCAAAGTTGGTATTTAAGTTAAATGTCTTTCAAGGATGTGATATTAAGATTTTGAAGAAAATATCCCCACTTTGAATTACCCTTTACATGGAAAATGTTTCGAAAATTTTGATTTAGTTGAAAATGGCTCTTAATGTTAAAATGCCATATGTTTAAGATACTTGTATGACAAATGAAATGTATATGTTGAATTTTCTGGCTATAGCCAATGTATCCTATTTACTCTGGATGACTTTTGAATAACTTGTAAACTGTAAGAGAGAGACAAAATCTTATTATACAAAAAAATGTAAATCTCGCTAAAACACAATTTATGTCTAAATAAATCTTTTTTAGAGTGAACCATTTCGGAGATATTCCTTGTTATTTGTGACAGTTTCGGAAAACTTAAAACATTAATGAAATGGAACATCGTTCATTTTTTTTATATGTTAAGTGTGCAGAGAGAACAGGATCTCTAAGTTTTAAAAGGTTTGATTATTGAAAGCCTACTGTATTCTAATATCCCTCTTGGGCCTACAAGGAAATAAGCAATAAGATAATTTGTAAAACATGTTTATCTCAATAAACATGAAGAAGATAAGAGGATTAAGAGTTTGTAAGAATGGTTAGTACAAGAGTAGAGAAAGTCATGTGAGTGCAACATATCAGATTTTTGTAAATGTAGTTCTTCAGCTTTATGCATTTGTTGTATGTGTTTCTGATAGTGTTCTGTTATATGCCAAAATTCATATTCATAGCATGTGTCACATTGATCTTTTTTAGGCATATGAATTGCATTGTTTTGCTCCTCCAGACTCTCCATAAAAATAGCCACAGCTTGCATCTGATTGGTTTTGTTCACACCAGTTTCTGAATACACTGTACATGATTGTTTTTGACAAAAGTGTTGACTCCACAAAAACTTTTGGAATTTGGAGCAAAAGATCAAGCCATTTTCTTAATGTTTTCTTTGTCCCTAATTTTCTTCTGCTTGGTTTTGAAGCAACTGAGCTTTGCTCTATGTTCTTTATCATCATATATGTTGCTTTCTTCTTTGTAGCATTTTTCTTTCTTCTTAGTCAACTTCTGACACAGCTTTCTCCTATGGGAAGAGAAGGTATTAATAAAGAGTGTGCTAACAACCTTCTCCAGCTTGAATATGATGCAGATGTGGCAGAAATACCAAGTGAAGGTAAGTAGAAGTAGAATTATTATTGCAGAGCATAATCTCACATAGAATAATGATTTGTTGCTATAAACAACAAAATGTAAATAAAGCTGTAAATATTTAAACTGCCAGTCAAAAGCTTTTGGACACTTGATATAGGGTAATATGTTGTTAGCTAATGCTGGATTTCTGACAATGAAGTCATTGATCCTCTTGCTCTCCAATATTTTTCACTGATGATATTGAAGAGAGCAATAGCAGTTATATATATATATATATTTCTGTGGTTATGTCATCAAAAAACTTGGCAGGAATCAGTAAAGGGATTATGTAATAACTGCCTTATGTTAACTCCCTCATTTCAATTTTCAAGTGTCACTCTAGTAATAACACAGCTTAAACAAAACAAATTATCCTGTTAGTGCTTAGGCAGCTCTCTAATTAGTTTCAGCTTATTTTTTCATTTTATTTATTCATTCAGTTCAATACAGTGGAATACACAATTGAACCATATCATGAGTCAATACATAAGATGATATAAAAAGGTACCCTATAAGGGCCCATGTCATGAGAAACATAAATAGAAAGGAATTTAGTAATTACATAGTATATACAATATAATTAGATAAGAAGTTAAAAGTACAATTAGTATAATCAAAACATCATAGAAAATATCTATAAGTTTAGGTATTCTTCAATACTGTAAAAAGCTTTGGTTATTAAATAATTTTTTATCCTATTTTTAATGGTATTATAATTTTCATATGATTTTAGATTTTCAGGCAAAGCATTATAAAACTTTGCTCCCATATAACTAGGGACCCTCTCTGATAAATGTAATTTGGTTCTGGGGAGATTTAGTAATTGATTATTCCTGGTATATGTGTGAACATCTGACATGTTTTTCATTGGGAATTTAAATTGAACTAAATATAAAATGGTTCTATAGATGAACAAGCTTGGTAATGTAAGGATTTTCAGCAGAATAAAAGTGCTTTTACATGATTCGTTATACCTTAGACCACCTAAATACCTAATAGCCTTTTTTTGTAATACAAATATTCTTTGAAAATTTTGTTTAGATGTATTTCCCCATAATTCAATTCCATATGACAAAAAGGAGTGGATAAGCCCAAAGTACATAGTTTTAGCAGTAGAAATAGGAATAGAGTTTCTTAGACATCTCAGGACATATAGATTTTTACTAACATTAGCTACTATCTTGTCAGTTTGTGAGTTATAAGTGAGCTTATTGTCTAAAACAATCCCTAGCAACTGTGTTTCGTCCACACTTTTTACTACCTCTGTATCAATTTTTAATTGTAGTGGATGATTCATAATTTTGAATCCAAAGTTTATCATTTCGCATTTATTAGGGTTAACACTTAAATTTAAAGTATGGAAGTATCGAACAATTGATTCTGTATCAGATTATCTGAATGACATATTATCCTGTTGATACATATGTAGCTTTGTAAGTAATTGCTAGCTTATTTTATTCTGTATAAGATTATCTGAGTAACAATCTTAAAAACAAATTATCCTGTTAATGCTTAGTTGTAAGTAGCTTTTAGCTCATTGTATTCTGTGTAAGATTATCTGAATGATAAATTATCCTGTTAATACCTATATAGCTTTGTGAATAGTTTTTAGCTCATTTTATTCCGTGTGGGATAATAATCTGAATGACAAATCATCCTGTTAATGCTTATGTAGCTTTGTAAGTAATCTCTTGCTTCTTTAGTGACAAATCATTGTTAATTACATTTTATGCCTGTGTGAGAGCTACCTAAATGTATATGTATAGAACAGTCTGACAAAAGATGCCATTCATTGCTAATTATAACTAAACAGTAGGACGTGGCAGGAAAAGCCTAGTCAAAGTTTAAAACAAAGTTCAATTTCTATCTGTAAATATACATTATGTAAATCTTACAATTACAGGGAAGTTTTGATTGTGTTTCTCCATTACCCTGTTTTTTTTTCTTTCTCTTTGTTTCTTTTTGTTTTGTTTTTTATGCCTGTAAATGTGTTTTATATGCTATTATGTATATTTATTGACATGATTGTTAATTTCAATTGACATGTTCAATGTTCACTGGCCTCCATGGCTACTTGTGAACTCATTGAATGCAATCCAATCTAATCTAAACCTAAAACATCATACGGGTAAGATGAACTACCCCCATTCGTTATCAGAGAAATAAAGCAGGAAATTAGCAGCTTACTCTGCCAATTAATAAATCATTCCCTTGCAATAGGTACTTTTCCAGAGAGAATGAAGTATGCACTGGTAAAGCCCATTCACAAAGGCAGGGAAAAAGAATTCAAAAACTACCGACCAATCTCCATTCATCCTACCTTCTCCATTTTTTAAAAAGATTGTGCATTCACAACTTACTTCATATCTTGAATACTTTGGCAAGTTAAGTAATTCCCAACATAGGTTCTGTGAAAAATGCTCAAAAATTATTGCCCTAATAAATCTAGTAAATAATACCTCTAAAATGATAGACGAAAAGCAGCATACAGCCATACTAATATGCGACAACTCCAAAGCATTTGACTGAGTTGTACATGACATACTACTAGACAAATTAGGATTTTATGGCATAAGAAACACCAAACTAAAATGGTTTGAAAATTATCTTCATAATCGAAAACAAAGAATTACTACAAATAGCCAAACAGGTACAGTTAAATCAACTTGGAAACTAATAAAAACCAGTTCCTCAGGGGTCTTGGGGCCTCTACTATACACAATGACCTTCCAAATTGTCTAACTGGAAAAACAATTATGTATACTGATGACACATCTATCTTGCTAAAAGGGCAAAACTGTGAGGAACTACAACAAAATGCAAAAGAAAAGTAAATCACTTAAAAAAATGGTTCCACAGCAATTGGGTAAAACTAAACATTACTAAAATATTTAATGCAATTCAATACCCATGTAAAAGCTGTTTTAACAACATCCTTACAGATTCAGTAAGTCATGCACACGCTGCAAAAATTTTGGACATCTACTTAAATAAGCAATTAAATGGGAAGAACACATTCAATACATATCCAAAGTTACTTGTAGCACATGTTTCAATATGAGCTGCATACCAAAAATAACCGACTTAGAAACAAAAAAAATTGTGTACTTCAGTTACTTTCATTCCATAATAACATATAGGATTTATACTTTGGGGAAATGGCACGGGCTGGAAACCGTTTTTAAAAGACAGAAGAAAATAATCTGCATATTGACAATAATTAAACCTAAGGAATCTTGTAGAAATATGCTCAAAAACCTAAAAAAAAAATACTAACCCTACCATCACAATATCTATATAAATTAAATAAATATATACATACAAACTTTGGAACACTATATAATTCACAAAATCATCACTGTTGCAGAACAAGAACTAAAGACAAATTGAAACCTATCATGCAGGGGCTCTAATGACCTAGCTGTCGACGGGCCCTTAAACCCTAATCACTCACTCACCAGCGACGCCGTGGCCGAGCGGTTAGCGCGCTCGCCTACTACCTAGGCGGCCCGGGTTCGATCCCAGGGACCTGCATGTGGTATTCGTGGTGGACGAAGCGACATCAGGGCGGGTTTTCTCCGGGTGCTCCGGTTTCCCCCGCCATCTCATTCCACCGGTGCACCATGTTCATTCCATGTATCATCAGTGTCACCGCCTGCCGTGCCGTAGTAGTAAAAGCGGGCGTTAAACACTACAACAACAACTCACCCTATAATGCATAGGTTGCCACTATATGAGAAAAGCCCCTATATGCTGAAATAAAAGCATACAATATGTGAGCTAAGGCTTTCACGGCTGGCATCTATCCAGTAAAATGATGTTCTCGGGTTTATTGGCCATTGTCCAGTCGATGCCTAAACACCTGACGTTTCGCCTGCCATTCTGACGAGCATAATCAGAGGAAGTTTTTTTTTTTTAATTATTATTTATTTGATTCACTATATTAAAGTTATTCTGGGGTGACACAAGGTGACAAGGTGTGTCTGGTACCGCCGAAGCAAACCGGATGATTGTGAGTGCATGTTAGATGGATCATTGGCTTGGGCAGGTCGAGTATCATGGCGGATGCCCTGACACTGATCTACAACTTGGGGTGAACGCGTGTGGAACTCTGGAAGGAAGGGGAAGTCTGGGAAGTGTCAGAATGTCCTCAATATGGATGAGTCTAGTCTCCAGTGTTGTTGCGTGTCCTTGTAGAATCTCTTCCACGAGTGTCGACAGACTTTTTTCCAGGGGGGGCACATGTTGGAAGTTTGCAATCAGATAATATTAAATCATTATTTTAGTGTCAAACTTTATATTTGTTGCAGATAACCATATTAATTTGTGCTAAATAAAAATTGTTCTTTACATCAAAATTAAAATAATAGTTTAATAGTCAGTAATTGGCTGCACATTAAGTTCACCAACTTCCAAGGGAGGGGGGGGCCGCGGCCCCCCTTCCCGACACCCTTGATCTCTTCTAGCGGCTTACGGACTTTGTGTATACGTGAGTCATTTATGTAGGCGACCACTTTCTCCAGCTGCTTGTTGAAGTGGCCAAGGAGGCTATTGTTGTGTTGATGAACTGTGGCTGGCAACGTAGTTTGCAGGTTATGGGGTGGTGTCCTGAACGCCCTAAAGAGCACAAGTCAGGGCTGCCTCCCATGCTGCAACCCGGTCGGTGAGAGTCTGAAGTGTTTCCTGTAGTTTCCACAGTGCCGCGATGTTCGGCTGTTTGACGGTTGGTGTGTGACGGTGATGATCTGGGAGTCGGAGACTGGTTGTTGTGAGGGCCGCTTTTGAGCTGCAGGCGGCTGACGGCGTGGATTCCTGGGGCATGCCGCCTGGCCCGTGAAGTGGCTGGTGCAATTGCACGTGGCACAATACACGGGGCGATGTGTCAGGTCGTGGCTGGTGCTGATGGCGCCAGCGCCACAGTAGTGGCAGCGTGGGGCGTCGGTGCGGGCGTCGGCGGTGTGACCGTATTGGCAACAACGTCGGCAGGGAGTAGGGCGGACACCTCAGCTAGCCTCAACTGGGAGCACCTGTCCGAGGGCAGGGAGCCTGTCAGTCAATGCAGTACGGTAATCCGCCCCATCCCAGAACTCCAGGCGTACCAGCGGTGACGGTCCTCTGGCTGTAACAATGCGCGTCGCTTTCATGAGAGAAGGCCAACGACATCGGGCTGCGCTAAGGAGGAGAGAATCCGGAAGCTGCCGATGTACTCCGCGCACAACTGCGCTGTAACTCTGCAGCCTCGTGAGGTTAGGATGACTCTGTGTGGGCATTCGGTATTCAACTTCTGACAGTGTCGTCTGTGAGCGGTAGGTGGGTGGTTTCGGCGTGGCGTCGCAGGCTGAGATACCGCGCTCTGACGGCCTAGACGGAGATGGTGGAGTTGGCGAGGCGGCTGGCTGTGAGGCAGGGACGGCGCTGGCGTTTTCAGTTTCCTCAGAAGGTTCTTGAACTGCTGCGGCGACTCTCTTCTTCCTGCCATGTTGTCTTGCGGCGGCTATGACTGAACTCCTCCACTCGGAAGTGCAGCAGCAGCAGCACTTGTTGGCAGGCTGAGAACAGCCCGAGATGTGTGAATCGTGTACCTGCCCTTTTAGGGCTTAACCACTTTCTGACGGGATGTGGGGTTTTGCAGGGTGACGGGTGATGTTAAGGTTGAGGGTAGAAAGGAGGTAGCAACTTTGCTCCTCAACGGCTGCTTTTCAGTGTGCAACATTCGTTGGGCACTGCTGGTGTGTGAATCCAAATATGGAGGTTAAAATTTAGAATTACCATTCGGAAGTGACTTCTGGCGTCTGTCTTATATATGATGGGACGAGACCGCCCCATCTCTCCTATTGGCTGCATCCAGCTATAATCTTCGCAAAAGTTAAAGGCATATGGAGGCGGGTCGTACTACAGACTCCAGCGAATACTTTGTCCCTCCTAACAGCGCTACCGAATGTGGTACACGCATCTTATGTACAGAACCTCTGCCGGTACACGCACTACGCTTGGCAACAGCGCTCCGCTTGAACATTGCCAACGTTCACATGCGAGCAGTATAATCGTGGCCTGGATAAAACTTGACGCAGGCCATGATTAGCTGGGTGCAGCCAATAGGAAAGGGGACGGTGCACACTGCACGTGGCGGGATTGTGTGGCCACGAAGTCTATTGGCTACTTAAAGGTCAAACCTCGTTGTCATGACAACAGACCTCTGTGCCACTCCCCTACCACATGCGTAACAAACGCCGAAGGAACTGTCAGAATATCCATGTTACGTTAATTCAAGCATAGCATACAGCACGTTTAGATAAGACCATTACTTGAATGAATGCTGATCAAGGCCAATACTTATTGGGGGCAGAAAAGCACGTGCGTTAGCTTTGTATTTACCCAATTAAAACATTATGGCATATTTGTCTTTATCGGTCATATGTTCTACTATTGTGAATGAACATTTATAATAATAATAATGGAACAATATTTATGTTCTGTTGAGTACACAGTTAATTTTTCATAATTAGAGCATTCAGACCAATAGTTTCTGGAGTCATTGTACACCCATACGGTTTATATTTTGTATCACCCTGAAATGAAGTGTACATTTATTTTTGCATTTGTATGTGTAATTGTCATACTGGAGTAACCAAAATAAAACAAAATATGTGGTATAATTTTTTCTCTTAAATATAAAGCAGCTACACCTGTCCGAAAAATTCTGACGGTCAGGGTACATTGCTATGGAGTATGTCGTCTGGTGCCATTGTTGACCAAAACGGAGAAGTAATATAAAACGAAACATTTAATAAAATAGTTATACAACATTCATTCGAAAATAACGGGGTTTTAAATTTTATTTGCAACACATTTTCATAATAGAGAAGCTTGCTTTTCTGCGCGTAGGTGAACTAGAGGAATTTAGGTGTGACCACGCTGTGACTGTGGGTTTTGCTTTTTACATGTTGGCAGTTACGGTAACACAGTTTTCAAAATTTCACGAACTTGAAGGGTAGGCATAATTATTATTTTTGTTTTAAGTTTATTACAGCTTAATTTGATTAATAACAGGCTGCACCTAGAGGTAATCTAAATACCATGTTATCTTTATTAACATAAGCTGCTGTGAAACACCATACATGTGTATACCGTGCGTGAAACATTGGTTATATCATCATGGCCGGCTTTTGTATCAGCATTGTAGAAATTCTTATTTTGAAATAACAGCAATCTATCGGGAGTTCGAGGCATATTTGCCCGAAATTAATCGAAAAAGAAACTCGGTACAAAGTGGGGCCAGTTGCCCAGAAACTGTGAGTACATCTGTATAATGTGTTGGGCTGCCTAATCGTATGCTTACTCTTAATTCTCTTTTGGTTAGTGAGAACTCGAAGTAAGCTAATAAACCATAATTAAGTGTAGTGACGCAATCAATCACATTTTCGAGTAACCAGCAACGTAGAACAGCACAACTTAATCTTGCCACCTCCCCTTGCACCCAGTCGGTTCTCCCGTCACTGTTTCCGTTTCTATAAATTTTCTTACTCCGTTTACCATGCGTCACCGAGTGTGAACTTACACACATTTGCGAGTAAATCACACTCGAAAATTTGTGGGTCCTATGACAGAATTATCTACTAATTAAGTAGAATGCTTCTGGAAGAATGCCACACTGAAGAACAAGTACCATCTGACCATCAGAAGAAGGCGAAAGGGGTTTGAGGTATCAGAAGAGACTTGAACTGTTAATCTGCTCATGCAGTCGATTTATTTGCTTCAAAATGCGTATATGTGAATCATCCATGCCACTACATGTAATAGGTGTACATATGTAACTGTGTGATAGTTATGCATTTATCTGACATGTAATTGTATTGTATGTAATATTGGCATGCATAAACACAATGGGCACAGTGTTGCACATTCCTAGAGCTCGCTTTCTTCTGGTGGTAGACAGTAGATGTTCAGTGCCTCTGAAGCTCATGTTGCATTCTATGTATGAGTTTATGTGAATGCCTTCCAGAACATGCATCAGATATCTGTCCTGTATATCATACGCCAGTGTAGCACTTCCCTAAACAGATGGCAGTTTTCACAGCCAGCAAATTATTCTTAAGAGCAGATGGTCTTGTGTTTGAAATAAATAAAATTATTTCTTCCCTTTGCAACCACCTTTCCTTGTCCCATTCCTTATTAAAGAATCTCATTAAAACTGATTTTTCCTTGCCCCATTCCTTCAAAATAAAAATAAATTTGCATGTCAGGATCCTGGGTTTGATTCTCTGCTGGAGAGTGGAATTTTTCATTAGAAGTGAAAGTTGGCATATAAATCGAATATTTAACAAATTAACATGTATTTGTTTCACATACAAATGATCCTTTCTCGTGCTAATCCTTTAAAATAAGTTAATACATGTATGGATGCTATTGTTTCATGTGCATATGATCTTTTCTCTGTCCCAGTTCTTTAAAATAAATAAATATATCTAACACATATCTGTGATAGGATCTACAAAATTTGGAGTGTGATTTACTCGCAGATATGCGTAAGTTCCAAAAATAAAGCATTCATGCTAAATATTTAAGCTTGGTGACACGTAGTGCATAGAATAAGGAAATAAACAGGAAATAGGAATACTGGGGAAACTGATTTGAAAGAGAAGTAATGGTGGGGAAACTGACTTAGTTGGAGGGGAGATGACAGGTGAGATTAACTTGTGCTAGCCCAGAAAGTCCAGTATTATCTAGTTTTTTTGTTGTTTTTTTCTTTGTAGGAAACACGTAAACATGGTCCAAAAATTACTTTACTTCAGCATCCAGTGACCGATTTGTTTCAAACTTTTTTTAATATATGCTAAATAATGCCCTGATGACATTTTGGGGCAAGGGTTAGTTTTGGCACAATAAATGTTTAAAAAGAGTAATACTAAAGGTGCATGCCATAAATGTACATGGGGAGACAAAAAACGATTAATTGCAAGACTATGTGTTTGAACATACCTGATGTTTATTTCTTTGAAATTCAATATATTCGCCATTAAGATCATACACAGGTTTTGGGAAGAGCATTAGCATAACAAAATGCCAGATAACCATTACGTTGAGTGTGTCTGGACCAAAAAAAATGCCAGCTTTTGTTGATTTGCTCCAGCTACATTCCACTTTTCCCTTCGTTTTTAAAGTTTTCCTGCACCGAAATATGTAGTTTCTCCTTTTGTCCACAATTTTCACAAATTGCTATTGTTTAAGAATTATGTCATTTATGAAAATCTGCAAAATATAGTCCTCTTTATGTTATTGCTTCAAAAGTGTTTATTTAAGTTTACTGGCAACTCATATTTAGTCTCAGTCTCGCCATTTCATTCCACCAGTACTCCATCTTCATTCCATGTATCATCAATGTCACCGCCTGCGATGCCATATGTAGTAAAAGTGGGCGTTAAACACTACAACAATACATAAGCATGAAAATGAGATCTGATTATGAACCCAACCTGATATTTCACAATGTAGTCACCTTGACTACAAGCAGTTAGTCCACTTTGCCTCCAGTGATTGGGTACCCTCAGGAAAAAATGAAAAATCTTGGGTGTCAAAATACCCTATTTTAGCTGCCTTGACTGCATTGTAATCGTGAAATAGTTGCCCAGGCAGAATTTTTTAGGGTTTGTGAACCAAAGTAGTCACTGGGAGACAGGTCTGGACTGTAGGGTCGATGGTTAAGTTCTACGAAGCCCGAAGCCACACTCCTGTATAACAGCCTGCAATATGCACAACTTGTGTGCAGGTGTATTGTCATGAAACAGTAGAACACTAGCCTACAACTTTCCACAACGTTTCCGTTTCCTATTCGTGCATAGAGCCACCATTGTGGAAGCAAAGGTCTTTCCAGTAATTGTCTAGTGTAACATGAATTCCAAAAGTTGTTAGCTAATCGTGGATTTCTGACATTCATTAATCCTTTTGCTCTCCAATATTTTTCACTGATGGATGGTGCGCTAGAAGTGGCCGGGCATATTTGTAGGTGGTCTTGTCCATTTCCTCTTGCAGATCATATAGAGGACAGAGTGCTGAAGAATATATCCCAATTCTGGAACCACCTGCATTCCATTGAAGAGTTCTGGTGTTAGATCTTCTATTAATATAATGTTTTGGTTCTCGAGAAGTAGTCCCTGCCCAGAGTTCCGAATGGACTATTTTAACTCCGGAACATTTTAGCCCTCACGTCATATTTCATAATTTGATCTTGAAGAGAAGTAGGAGTAATAGTAACCTGTTTTTAGAGGTCACCATATTTTTATATTCTGGCAGTTACATTGCTCTCTCATAACCCCCTGAATGTCTGGAGGACCACACCTGTTGTTGGTTTACAGGTCTCACTGACCTGACCATGAGAAATATCAAAATAAATTCACTGACCATATCCTCTGACTACCAATCAGAGGACGTATCACAAGCCATGACAGGTGAGCATGTTATTGGTTAAGAGTTTATAGAGAAGTTAGAGAAATGGAAAGGTTGGAAAAATAGAGACTCTCTAGCCCTCAGGAACCCTAATAGCATCAGGGTCGGAAGAGAACAAGAGGTGACCAAGGTAGAAAACCTTCTGAATCCTAAAAGCTGTTGTCATGATCTTTCCAGCAGATTGTTACACGCAAAATCTCTTGGGGGTGGAAGACCCCTTGTGTTTCCATTGCATGGACTCTTGTTTGGTTTCTGGATCATGATGACGGACCCATGTTTCATTCCCAGTAACAGTTCTTGAGAAGTTTTCTGGGTTTACTTCAAGCATGTCTAAATTCTCTTCATTAAATTGTTGACGACATGCCTTCTGCTCAGTGTCAACATTTGTGGTTCCCATCGGGAACTGGCCTTTGATGTCATCAAGTCTGTATGTATAATGCTGAAAACTGAAGCCCAGTTCATGGGCTATAACATTTATCTTAACATGATCTTCCAAATTCATGTCCTATACTTTTTGGCACATTTCCTTTGAAGTTGCTTCCACTGGCCGACCTGAACATGATTCATCTTCAGTCGATTCCCTGCCCCACTTTAATTGCTTGGACCAAAACTTTACCATTCTACTATGAAGTCAAGTATCACCATATACAGTATTCATCCATTCATGAGTCCTCAATACGATCATGAGTGCCAGTCCATTGTCCTGGGGTGTGCAATTGCCTCAATTTTGGGCAACGATCCAGTGTCTCTAAGGCGCTGCATTTCATTGCCCATATTGGCTTTGTTAAACAAGTCTGACTTGTATTATTGTTTTAGGTAGTTTTAACCTTTTACTTTCTCTACTGGTAAGTAGAGGAAGTATTGTATTCCAATCAAAAATTTAATGTCGAGATTTCACCGGAAATATATATTTTGAGACCCCCTGAATCAAAAAAAAGTGTTTTCAGAAAAAGGTCCGTGTGTGTGTCTGTCATCCTGTCAGTCTGTGGACAGCATAACTCAAAACCGAAAAGTCGGTTAAAACCAAATTTAGTATTAGAGTTTAATGTCTTTCAAGGATGTAACACATGGATTTTGAAGAAAATTGTGCCACCCTAAACTACCCTTTACATGGAGAATTTTTCAAAAATTTTGATTTTCTTGAAAATGGCTCTTAATGATTTTGATTAAAATGCCATATGTTTAAGATATTTGTGTGACAAATGAAATGTATATTTTGAATTTTCTGGCTATAGCGTATGTAGTCCTGTTTACTCTGGATGACTTTTGAATAACTGGTAAACCGTAAGAGATAGACAAAAGTTTGCTGTACAAAAAATGTAGATCTCGCTAAAACACACAATTTATGTCCAAATAAATTTTTTTGTAGAGTGAACCATTTTGGAGATATTCCTTGTTATTTGTGTCAGTTTCGGAGAACTTAAAACTTTCGTGAAATGGAACATCGTTGTTCATTTTTACTTTCTCTACTGGTAAGTAGGGGAAGTATTGTATTCCTCCCAAAAATTCGATGTGGAGATTTCACCGGAAATATATGTTAGGAGACCCCCTGAATCCAAAAAAATACATTTTTAGAAAAAGGTCCGTGTGTGTGTCTGTGGACAGCATAACTCTAAAATAAAAAGTTGGTTAAAAACCAAAGTTGGTATTTAAGTTTAATGTCTTTCAAGGATGCGATATGAAGATTTTGAAGAAAATAGCCCTACCCTAAACTACCCTTTACATGTAAATTTTTCGAAAATTTTGATTTTCTTGAAAATGGCTCTAACAATTTTGATTAAAATGTCATATGTTTGAGATATTTTTATGACAAATGTAATGTATATTTTGAATTTTCTGACTATAGCCCCTGTAGTCGTATTTACTCTCGACGACTTTTGCATAACTGGTAAACCATTAGAGATAGATCAAATCATACTGTACAAAAAATGTAGATCTTGTTAAAATACACAATTTATGTCTCAATAAATTTTCTTGTAGGGTGAACCATTTCGGAGATATCTCTTGTTATGTGTGTGAGTTTCAGAAAACTTACAACTTTCGTGACATGGAACATGGTTTATTTGTTTTGCATGTTAAGTGTGCAAAGAGAACGGAATTTCAAAGCTTTAAAAGATTTGACTATTGCTCAAAGCCTACTGTATTCTAATATTCCTCGTGCACCAAAAAGGAAATAAGCAATAAAATAATTTATACAAAT
This sequence comes from Tenodera sinensis, assembly GCA_030765045.1. Classification (NCBI taxonomy): domain Eukaryota; kingdom Metazoa; phylum Arthropoda; class Insecta; order Mantodea; family Mantidae; genus Tenodera; species Tenodera sinensis. Next base: position 14,443,797 of record CM060968.1, on the reverse strand, counting down.
GTTTATCTTAACACGAGGAAGATATAGGAATAAGAGTTTGTAAGAATGGTTAGTACAAGAGTAGAGAAAGTCATGAGAGTGCAACACATAAGATTTTTTAATATGTTAAGCGTGCAAAGAGAACAGGAACTCAAAGCTTTAAAAGATTTGACTATCACTCAAAGCCTACTGCATTCCCTTATCCCCTTGCATCTACAAGGAAATAAGCAATAAGATAATTTGTATAAATGTTTATATCAACTAACACAAAGAAGATATAGCAATAAGAGTTTGTAAGAATGGTTAGTGTAAGAGTAGAGAAAGTCATGTGAGTGCCACACATCAGATTTTTAAGATTTGTTTTATGGTATTTTAATCTGCTGCATTTTTATCTCTGACTTGTTGGTTAATTTTAAAGTTTTAGAAGTGAGAGTTCTCCTTTAGTTTTAGAGGCCTTTTAGATTTTTCCGACTCTCTTTGTAGTCTTTTAACTTTCTTACTTTAGACATTAGTGTTTTAATTGTCTAGTATTTTACCCTCCTATTTTAATCTTTAGCGTTAATCCTTTAATTGAGTTTTAGATTTTGTTTTACTACGGAGCCAAATGACTGTCAATGGGCCCTTAAGCTCAATGCACTACTACCACTCCATTCATGGATTTCTTTTTACTGCATCCTTTCTTTTGTGAGGAACTTTATAACGGAATAAAGTTCCAAATCCCTCATATTCATTGTAGACCTGCACAGCACTGCACTTGCCATCCTTCCGTTGTCAGCACTTACCACAGACTGATTTGTAACTGAGTGTGTGACATGTCAAAACACATCCCAACCTGCACGTGGAAGATCTTGCTTGCTGTAGCAATATAAGATACTGGGGTAGATAACTTAGTGAATGCCCCTCGTGTAACTGTATATAAACATTGAGTGGCTGAAGCTAAAATTACCTCTTTTTTGTAGGTTCTTCGACAGTCATTGTCTTTATATCTTTCATAAGTTTGTAACAAAGGATTAACATCCGAGTGTTAATCTTGTAATTACTACGTGAGACGAAGCTAGTTCTGACTAGGCAACACTACAACTGTGTGATTTGCTACAGCCAGGGAGCCTCTGAAGGTCATATATAGGAGGTTTGACATGAATATTAGCATTATAACCTAACCTAGGGCTAATCCTCCTAACCTTGGAAGATAGAACCCTATCATTTTACTGTACAGGGTGCACACGGTTTCAAAAATTTGTGATAGCAATATTATTTGACTGACCACTACAAAACACTATACTCAGATATAGCAACTCAAAGTTTTTTTTAATAGCTTGCAAGTGCTTGATATGTGCTCCACGAGTGACTTTACAAATATCAACTCGATAATCAAGTTCAGCCCACATTCAATGTGGCATGTCCCTGTTAATTTCACCAAATGTGTTGATGTGGACCCGTAGTTCTCGTAGATCAGCAGGTAATGGTGGCATGTAAACTGCTTCCTTCATGTAACCCCATACGAAAAAGTTGCAAGGGTTGAGGTCCGGAGAGCGTGGAGGCCATGACATGAGTGTGTTATCTTCATTCCTGGTACGACCTATCCATCGATGTCGAAGTTTGGTGTTCAGGAAGTCAAGAACATCACGGTGGTAATGAGGTGAAGCACCATCCTGTTGGTAGATGACAGTATCGGTCTCCAACTGTGGCAGGAGCCAATTCTCCAATATATCCAGGTAGGTGTGCCCTGTAATGGATTTTTCACTGAAGAAGAAGGGACTGTAAATTTTAGATTGTGATTTGCACAGAAAACATTCAGTTTAGGCGAATCATAAACGTACTGCATGACAGAATGGGGCTTTTCAGTTCCCCAAATCCTTACATTATGCCTGTTCATTTTACCACTCAGAAAGAATGCTCCTTTGTCACTGAAAACAATCTTATCACAAAACTCATCGTCTTCCATACGCTCCTGGAAACTGCTACAAAATTTAAAGCATTTCACTTTGTCTTCGGGTGATAATGCTTGTAACAGCTGCAAACAGTAAGAGCACACCTTCAATCTTTTTCTTAACACTTTCCAAATGGTCGAACGTGGGATGTTCAGTTCTCTACTGGCTCGGCGAGTTGATTTTTGTGGGTTACGTGCGAAGCTTGCTCGCAGACAGTCAATTGTTTCTTCAGGCATTCTCAGCTGACCCGTTGATTTGCCCTTATAAAGGCATCCTGTGGTTATCAACTGTTGATGCCATTTACGTATAGAGTTGGCAGTGGGTGGTTCTTTCCAGTACTTTGTTCTAAAATTTCGTTGCACAGTTGTCAGTTCTCATATGAAACTCAAGAGTAGCAAACGCTTTTTCACTGTTGGTTGCCATCTTACAACTGTTGGAGCTCGTGGCAGTACAAGGAAGCATAAGTTACAATTGCAGTCTTGCAGTGGAAGGAAGAAGCATCATGACTGCTTCAAATGAAACTTGGAGAGAATAGCTAACTTACAACATCAAATACCATCACCAGATATTTAATAATATGACTGTAAAAAAAATCATGAAACCTCTCAAATCATATGTGCACACTCTATTTTTTCACTCAATTGTTGGTAGCACTTCACTTCTAATGTGCATCAACAATGAGATGCACAAGTTCCCCCAACTGGTGAAAGCACGCGTTAATCAGAGGGGCTGAATAAGGAAGTTTGTTGATTTTATTGTATATGAACACTTAATAAATTGCTTAATTTTGAAAACAAAAGATGAAAATTGGTTCTGAATATTATTTTATTGTTATATTTATCTCTGTCAATTAGAAAAAACCATGGGTACGAAAACACCAGTTTCCATTCTGCAAGAGATGATGGTGAGGAAGGGTTACACACCTGTGTATGAGTTAATTCATGATGGATGTGGCACTCATCAAGGACTCTTCAAATACCAAGTTCGTGCTGGCACTGTGTCAGGTGAGGCAGTTTCAAGTCTCTCAAACTTGCAATAAAAACATGAAATATACCTACATTGTTAGTTTGCAATAGCTGAGTAAGACTTACGCCTCTTTGCGCGCTAGCTTGTTGTTTCTGTTGATCTTTTGATTCCTTCTGCACATAGAATGTTGTGTGGATGTAAGTAGTGAAGGGAATAGGGTTGAAAATGAGAGTTATTCCTTGTAACAGATTGAAGTTATAAACAGTGAAGCAACATAATCTAAAATAAAAACAAATTAGAAACTAAAAGCTTCGCTTATCTTAGTAATATTGCAAGTTGTTGCAGTGCTGACTAGTTTCAAGTTGTATACAACTTATTTTCAAAGCTATCCAAACAAGTTACCACAGTTACCGACACTCAACTTAAAAGATCTATTTGTTGTCAACCTCTGAAAACAAAAACTTATACAATCTATTTGTGGTATTTCAAAATTGATAACACGTTCCTTTTTTAAAATAAATATTTTTTCCCAAACCATTGAATCTATAGGTCCATCTAACTGTTTTAATAATTTAACCTCTGGATTTATTTCATGATTAAATGACCAGAAATGATCTGCAACAGCTGATTTATCAATTTGTTTATATTTAATATTTCTAAAATGCTCCTTTATTCTGGTTTCTAGATGACGTTTAGTTTTACCAATATAAACCCTATCACAATCCAAACAGCTAAATTGATAAATGCCAGATTTTTTATAATTTGGAATTTTTACCTTTTTAGAAAAATTTAATAAACTTTGTATATTACATTTATTTTGAGGCAGCAAAGTTATTCCATATTCATTAAAAGTTTTTTGTAAAATTTGTATTGGCGCAAGGATGATAAGTAAACCTTTTAAAAATACAATTATCTTTTATTTTCTTTAGGGTAGAAACTTCTTTAACAGCATTTTGATATTTAAATTTTTCTACCCTTTTATGTAAAATCTGTATTAAAACCATTAATTACCACAGTGTTAATAGTGTGTTAATATTCTGTGTTAAATTATTCTTTATTAAGGGGTGTATTTATTAACCTATAAATTAAACTATTTAAAACAACAAATTTGTGTGAAAAAGCATTAAGATTTTTATTTTTTATGTAATTATCAGTATGAGTAGATTTTCTATAAATGTCACAATTCAGTTTATGTTTGTTTTTTTAATTTTTAAATCTAAGAACGGAAGGCATCCAATATTTTCTGTTTCCAAAGCAAATTGTATGACTTTATCTTGTAAATTTAAAAGTTTTAAAGGATCATTTATCTTGAGGCAGTATTTCTCAGTAAAGCCTCTACAACAATTTATTTCTTTATAAGTCTTCTGTACCTAGAATATATAATATAGGATGCATAGGCAACCTCCTGTAATAATTTGTATATGGCTGGCCTATGTTGACTTTCTTTTTCTTTTTGCAATAATTAATGGATGAAAGAAGTGTTTGAAATTGACTTTTGTCTTTAAATACAAATAAGTATATTTAAAAGCATGATTATCGACAAATTAAGTGATATTCACGAAGTTTGAACTGCACTATGAACATTCTGCATAGTATTTGAACATTAATCAGAAGGATTGATCAGATGTAAATTGATTTGTACAATACCAATGAATCCACCATAATTTAGCGGATTATTTAGTGATGTGAAAAGTGTGAATATTTCTGTTTGAGAAGTGTTTATTAATATCTATAAAGAGTAATCAAAGCAACTTCTAACTTTATATAAAAGTACTTCATCTGTACCGCGCCCGGGATAGATAGAATTTAAAAAGATTCTATACACTCACCGATTGTAGCTAGGCCAGGGAATACAATAGCATAATATTACAACACCAATGAATTAGTAAGAAATATTAATTGCTACAATCTGTTTCTCAGGGACAACAGCAAAAATCCATATATCTATACCAGATATATCAGATACACAAATATGGCAAAAGAAATGTGCCTCACTAAAAAAGGAAATTAATACAGCTAAAAAGAATGACTTTAATAATTTCTTAGAAAAAATGGATTGTAGGACAGATGGCAACAAAGCCCATAAGTTCATAAAAAATGTCAAGGACAGTAAAGAAAGCAACAGCACACCTATCATATACAACAATAAAATATTAACAAATGATGCAGCCATAGCCTAAACGTTCAATAAATATTATGCTAATTCACATAAAGTAACAAGAAATAATAAAAAGGAACATAAACAATTTAAGAAAGATTAGAAACAAAGAGAATGTGATCCTAACAGTCAGTACAATATCTTTTTTCAAAATTTTAATATGCAAGAACTGAACATTGCAATTAATAATCTAAAAGACAAAAAATCTCCTGGACCAGATCACATACATCCAGAGTTTATAAAGAACCTTGGAAAACCAACAAAACTACTAAAACTCTACAATCTATCCTGGAACACCACTATACCTGCCGAATGGCGAAAAGCAATAATTGCCCCACTCTTGAAGAAAGATAAAACAGCATCAGAAATAAAAAACTATAGACCAATAGCTCTTGCATAATAGCAAAACTGATGGAAAGAATGGTGTCAAATAGCTTAAATTGGTTTCTAGAATCACAAAATTTAATTTCCCCATGTCAAACTGGATTCAGAGAGCTCCACTCTTCAAATGAACAAGTCTTACTTCTCAGTCAAGAAATCAGACTCCTTCAATAGAAAAGATAGTGTGTCAGTTTTTCATTGGTTTCCAAAGTGCATATGATTCTATATGCAGAACAAAACTGCTGAAGAGAGTAAAAAAAATAGGGATAAAAGGTCCAATGTTTTCATGGCTGTCATTTCCTAACACAACGCTTTATTGCTACCAGATATGAAAGAAATATATCTAAATATAAACAAGTACACCACGACTTACCACAAGGCGCAGTGCTCAGCACTACACTTTTTAATATATTTATTAACGATCTGCCACAACAAATAAATTAATAAATTAACAAATAAATCAGGTGTGAGGTGTGCACTATTTGCTGATGACTTAGTAATATAGACTTCAAAACCAAAGAACAAAAGTACAGAACTAGAAAAAAACCATGCAACAATCCTTAACCAACCTACAAAAGTGACCAAATAAAATTTAATGACTGTTAATGCAACAAAATCAAACTACCAAATCTTTTTACTAAGAAAAAAAACCACTAAAAGTAAAACTAAATTTTGAGGATCAACAATTACCAGAAACAAAGGAAGCAAAGTATTTAGGAGTTACATTTGATACCAAACTTACATGGACCAAACAAATAGAAAATATAATACAGAGAGCAGAAAGGCATCTTTCACTGTTAAAACGTCTAACAGGAATGAAGTGGGGATGTTCCAGAGCAACTCTTAACACAACATACAATGTATATATAAAGCCATTATTTACTTACTGCAGCAAAGTTCTTGTAAGAGCAAACACAAAAAAAATTAAAATCTTTCAAAACCAAAGTCTTAGACTAATTAAAGGTGCTATCAAAACCACACCAATACCAGCTATGGAAATACTAACCAACCAATACCCCATTGAATAAGAAATAGAAAAAGTAGCTCTTACTCAACACGAAAAGTTGATCAGACTCCCGTTCAATACATGGCACAAAAAAAATTTTACACATACACTAAAGACTCAGGAGAGCTTTCTTTCCAAAATTCAAGACATCAAGAAGAATGTATATGAAAACTTCATATCTAAAGTCAATCCGACACAAACATTAGACATCACATATTATTTACACCTGACAGAAGTAGTTAAGAAAAGTGATACTCCAACTAGTGTTCTAAAATTATTGGCATTAGAGACAATCCATACTAGATTTCCAGAACACGAATGGCTCCACATTTATACTGATGGATCATTGATATCAAACTGAGATGGAGCAGGGGTTGGATTCACGTGTCACCTCTTTTCCTATTATTGTAAAGAATTGTATATTATATTGACAGCGCTGCCACCGGGCCATGCTCTAAGCAGTGAAATAAAGTATCTATCTATCTATTACAAATCTTTAAGTTATGGAACTACAAACTTTGATGAAGAAATTGAAGCAATTCGAATGGTCCTACAAAATCTTTTGTATAGAATTTCACATTTTCAGCAAGCAGTTATTCTCTCAGATTCCAGGGCAGCAATTATAGCAATTACTTCCAAGTTGTCACCAAAAAACCAAACAATTATAGAATGTTGGAAAATCCTTACCCATCTAACAGCACTTCAAAAACACCTAGTCTTCCAATGGATACCAGCTCACTGTGGACTGAGTGGTAATGAGAAAGCTGATTTTCTTGCAAAAAAGGTACCAGCAGTGTACAGAAATCTATAGTTAATCCACCATTTTATGCAGCTAAAAGACTAGTCAACTCTGAACTCAAAAAAATAATTGCAAACTATTACTATGAAAAATCAAAAAATCAAAGATGGGAACTACCAAACATTCAAACAGTAATTCCTGAGTATCCTCGAAAAACAGCAGTTGCAACCTTCAGGTTGATTACAGGACATGATTGTCTGGCAAAACATTTAAACAGAATTGGGATATATTCTTCACCACTCTGTCCTCTATGTGATCTGCAAGAGGAAATGGACCAAGACCACCTTCAAATATGCCCGGCCACTTCTAGTGCCCCATCCATCAGTGAAAAATATTGGAGAGCAAGAGGATTAATGACTTCATTGTCAGAAATCCTGCTTTAGCTAACAATACCATATCTTAAAAATTAAAGGGAATGATTTTGTAATTTGAATTTCAGAAAAGCTCATGAAAAGATTAGGAAGAAATGGCCAAGCAGAAGTTTGTTAAGGAAATTAGCATTAAAAGTAAAAAAATTGTGATCCAAACGGAGATTTATAATCTAAAATAAGAACAAATTAGAAACTAAAAGCTTCACTTATCTTAGTAATGTTGCAAGATCTTTTGCAGCTGACATGTTTCAGGTTGATTTCAACTCATTCTCAAAGCTATACAAACAAGTAACTTGTACCATGTGAAGGTTATTTAATCCTGGGATATAAAGTACTTGCAATAGTAAGTCACCATTGGGGTAATTGTTTCTGATGTGAGACTGCCTTTGTGGTTTACCAGGAGAAATACGAACTGGCTTGAGAATTTAATGTCATTCTGGCAGTTTGTCACAATAGCTCAGTGGTAGAGCGTCCGCCCGGCAAGCGGAAGGTCTGTGGTTCAAATCCCAGTTGTGGCATTGAATTTTTAAGTTCCAGTTCTACCTCTTAAGTAACTTGTATTTATTATTTATTTATGCCAACAAACTTACTGTTGGTGTTTTTAAACACACAAGCCGTGTGTGGGCAATGTTCGAGAGGTAGAACTGGAACTTAAAAATTATATGTCACGGCTGGGATTTGAACCACAGACCTTCCGCTTACCAGACGGAAGTATGTCACCATTGGGGTAATTGTTTCTGATGTGAGACTGCCTTTGTGGTTTACCAGGAGAAATACGAACTGGTTTGAGAATTCAATGCCATTCTGCCAGCTTGTCACAGTAGCTCAATGGTTCGAGCAGTCGCCTGGTAAGCGGAAGGTCTGTGGTTGAAATCCCAGCTGAGGCATTGAATTTTTAAGTTCCAGTTCTACCTCTCAAGTAACTTGTATAGCTTTGAGAATGAGTTGGAGTCAACTTGAAACGTGTTAGCTGCAAAAGATCTTGCAATATTACTAAGATAAGTGAAGTTTTTAGTTTCTAATTTGTTCTTACTTTAGATTCTGTTGCTTCACTGTTAATAGCTTCATTATTTCCTTATTTAAAGATTTGTAAGTTTTACAAAATCATCTATTAATTCTTCGTGCAATTCTAAAGAATTTAACCATTTCTTCTTTAAAAATATCAAAAGCTTGTTTCTAGGAATCCTAGGAAATAAAGTGGTTGCATCAAGTGAAACAAGTTTATCATTTATCAGTCAGTACTACATATATTGCTAATCTTTTCTACTAGTTCAAAAGAATTTTTTATACTTAAACTTTCAAATTGATCAAAAGTTCTGAATTTTTTATTTTACCATTTCGCTAAATTGTAAGGAGGTGAATTTATACAATTTACAATTGGTGTAATTTTATTTCCTGGTTTGTGAATTTTGGGAAGTGCTTCACTGTTAATAGCTTTAATTTCTCCTTGATTTACATTTTATTTCACATAACCAATACATCCAGCTGATAGGACATACATAGGCTTAATTTTTGACATAGCACCCATATCGATTTAAGCACTTTTTGCTTTGTGGAATGAGTTTGAATATTCCCTCCTGGTAAAAATATTGTCCTTTGTAGCATTATTTTCAATTTAAAATAAATGTTAATAAATTATGGCATTGGAGTGCGAAGGATTCTGCAAGATTTATACAAAATATAAATGTAGGTTGTTAAAAATGACGCCATTCAGCATGGGTATGCCAACCCAATGGATAATATTTATAATAAAAATTTAAACTAATAACCAATGAAATTGCAATGTTTTAAGAAAGGACGAATGAGAAGACATGGGAGTCAGGTTGGTGGGGGAAGACAAAGGCAGTCCTTGGGCAGTCCGTTAGAAGTGTTGGACAAGAACAGTGGCAATGGGTATGTGTATGTGAGGGTGACTTGCAGAGTTCTTCATAACCTGTGTTTCCAATTCAAGATGAACTTATTTATTTGTGTGATTATTTAGAATTGTGAACCCTTTGATTCCCAAAACCCCAAATATATATTCTTATTGCGGATCCTGAGATTGAAGCCTCCTCGCAAGAAACAACACAACGACAACTCACGCCATAATAAAACAATGTATATGGCACCCAAAGATGAATCTACAACATAACACCACACCTTGAATGTTCAATCATGTGGCAAAGTGTTTAACTTGCTCATCTGAAAAGAACCGTTGACACCCTGGGTGTTCCTTCAAATGAAGAAAATTGTAAGTCGCTGGAACGTGATCCATGCTATAGAGCCTACTGATTCCAAGGGCACGGGTTCAAATCCAGCCCAGACTGATGGTTTTTAAGTGTGCTTAAAAACGATAGCTCCATGTCGATATATTTATTGGTATGTGAAATAACTCCTGCGGGACAAAATTCCGGCACACCGGCAACACTGATGTGATCCTGGCAATTGACAGCCTCGTTAAACAACGAAAATAATTCAATGATGTCCTGCCAAAGTACCATCTGAAGGTTATTTAATCCCGGGACATGAAGTACCTGCAGTAGTATGTCACCATTGGGGTAATTGTCTCTGATATGAGACTGCCTTTGTGGTTTACCGGGAGAAATACGAATTGGTTGGAGAATTCAATGACATTCTGGCAGGTTGTCATAGTAGCTTAATGGTTAGAGCACCCACCTGGTAAGCGGAGGGTCTGTGGTTCAGATCCCAGCTGTGGCATTGAATTTTTAAGTTCCAATTCTACCTCTCAAACATTGCCCATACACGGCTTGTGTGTTTAAAGACACCAACAGTAAGTTTATTGGCACAAATAAATAATAATTAACATATGAATTTGCTGAGTATCCTGTGTTTGAATCAAGTTAGTGATGATGAACAGTGTTTTGTTTGCAGCTATTGGAAGTGGACATTCCAAAAAGGAAGCCAAGCATGATGCAGCTAAGAGAGCATTAGAAAGAATTCGTGAGGCTGAAGAAGAAAGCAGTATTCAGGAGCAAGAAGATATTGGTATTGAATCTCCATATCATAACAAGCTACAAGAAAATGCAGTAGGCCAGCTGCAGGAAGTTTGCTTACAAAACAACATAGTGATGCCAGAGTATACGCTTATTGCTGATGAGGGTCCTCCTCATTGCAAACAGTTCACTATCTTGTGTAAAGTGAACAAGTTCCAGGAAACAGGTATGTGATGGTCATTTTCTCTACATTCTGTTCACCAGCTCATGGTCTTAGGGGACTGAAGGGGACAGGAGAGGCATTCCACGATAGTGTAACCCGAGTTTTATAAACTTTGCAGATAACGTTGCTGCTGGTTAAGTTGCCAACATACCTCCAATGTTATTCTTGTTTGCTCGCTGATATGCTAATGTCTCTTAATTTCAGTTGAAAATTGGACGTGTCACTAGCATTATCTTGGAAGTAAAGAAAAAAGTAATGTAGAAGTAGATTAATCCCCGCCTAGGAGTGTTGTGAGATCTGCTATGATATTGTGGTTGCAGAACAAAGGGGTTCAGAGTGACAGTTCTGTGTGTTAAACAGATCTTTATAGGATGATTGAAACAAACAACTAAAGAGATTATTATTTATTTATGCCAACAAACTTACTGTTGATGTTTTTAACCTCTTGAGCGACAGCCATTTAAAAGCTCTGCAGGCCGAGAACGGATACCCAATATCCAGCGCAGGGCATTTAAATTGTTAAATGCGCTAAAAGTGCTTCCTAAATACACAGCTGTATTTTGTGTAAATTTTAAGTTATTTTAATGAAACAAAAACTGGTATAAAACTCATTATATGCAGTATACATGTACATCATCGGCAATGTTGAGTTGCATTTACAAATCGTTGAAATGGCACTATTTGTTTCACTGTGGTAAAAAGTTAACTTTGCTTTGTCGAACGCATCTCGGAAAGAAACAGTAGTGGACCCATTGTATGTGTTAGCTATGCGTCAGCAAGTCACAGCACAATGTGAAATAGAACGCTACTGTATGCGTGGTTTATGAGTCATCAGAATAAAGCAGGTTTGCAATTTTTCCTTACACGTGTTTCGTAACTTGGATATAGCTTACAGGCTCCGTTTGTTTCTTTCTTGAAATGCATACGTATACTTTCCTGCTTATAGCTGAAGTGAGAAGCTATTGAGTGTTACATCTCAGAGCTAAAACATGGCATCAACAAGCAGTGTTGCACAAAGGTTAGCGAGTGGTGGAAGTGTAAGGGCTTCTGAAATTACACACGATAATGTGGAGGACTTCTTGCTGTGTGACAGCGATTTGGATATCGATGGCGAATTTTCCGAATTTGAGGGAGGTGTGGAGGATATAGGTACAAGTAGCAGTGAGGAAGAACGTGACCAACTTCCTTCAGGTGTTCGTGAAGAGTCAGCATTGTGGAGTGCTGAAAACAATTCCAATACAAACAGGCACATCTTCACGAGCACAGGGTCTGGTGTTCAATCCCAGGCTCAGCTGACTTCTGACAGCCAACCAATTGACATTTTTACAAAATTTTTTACTACCGACTTAGTGTCTCTCATTGTTTCAGAAACAAATGTATATGCGAGTAAGGTGAAGGAAGACCTGCTCTCTAAAGGTAAATTAGGGCCTAAGAGCAGAATTCAAAGGTGGACAGAAGTAACACTCAATGAGATTTACAGGCTAATTGGTCTAATTATACCTATGGGTGTTATTCGTAAACCTGCATTATACATGTATTGGTCCACAGATGACATGCTAGCTACTCCTTTTTTTGGGAAATGCATGTCAAATAACAGATTTACGTCAATTTTGCGGTTCCTTCATTTCACCTGCACAGAGAATGTAAATGACAAACTCCACAAAATTAGGCCTGTTTTCGATTATATTATTTCAAAATTTAAAGAAAATTATGTGCCTGGTGAAAAGCTCACTGTTGATGAAAGCCTAATGCTTTGGAAGGGCCGCTTAGGTTGGAAGCAATACATCAAAACAAAAAGGGCTAGATTTGGCATAAAGAGTTTTGATGTTTGTGAAAGTAAAACAGGATATCTTTACAATAGCTGCATTTACACTGGTCAAGGGACTGACAATACTGGAGACTAAGATTTGGGCTTATCTGGCTCCATAGTAATGCACCTAATGGAACCTGTGCTTGATCAGGGAAGGACTGTGTACTTAGATAACTGGTACAGCTCTCCTAAATTATTCATGGCCTTACACAAAAGAAAGACTAATGCAATTGGAACAGTACGTTCAAATCGTATTGGTTTGCCAAAAGATGTGAATACGAAGGCTCTAAGGAGAGGGGAAATGGAGGTGCGTCAGCTCCCACCTTTGACCTACCTTGCCTGGCAGGACAGGAGGGTAGTTACGGCATTATCCAATTGCAGCTCTAAGATTTTGATGATTGACACTGGAAAAACAGATGCCCATACCAAAATGTGCATTTTCAAGCCTGACGTTATCCAGGAATACAATATGCACATGGGCGGTGTCGATCTAGTAGATCAGGTATTGCAAGCATATCCCTCTTTACGAAAAACAGTGAAATGGTATAAAAAGGTATTTTTGCACCAGCTGGATATAACCATATACAATTGTTTGGTAATTTGGAGAGCTCTAAACCCACACAAGACAATGACCTACCTGGACTTTCGACTATCAATAGCTCGCAGCCTAATTGAACAATACCAGGTTGAGAGGCCTCTTCATACTAGGGGTAGAAAATCCAAAACCCCTGCACCCCTCAGACTTCAAGGAAAACATTATCCTAAAAGGATACCGTCAACAGCAAAGAAGTCCCGCCCATCTCGAAGGTGTTTCGTGTGCCGCAAGAAGGGAATCCGTAAGGAAACTGGGATGATCTGTGGCGAATGTGGAGATGTGCCCTTGTGTGTTTATCCCTGTTTTGAGGCATATCACTGCAGAAGGAACATATAAAGGTAAGCCAGTAAAGCATATAGAATTTAATTAAATGTTTCATAACGGGGGAAAATTAAAATAAGTTGAGTTAGATAGTGGATAAATAAGGGTTAAATGCACAAACGCACAGGACGTGTATACACGTCTATATTGCTCGTCCGTCATTTTAAATGGACGTGATTTCACGTCCATATCCCTGAAGAGGTTAAACACACAAGCCGTGTGTGGGCAAAGTTTTGAAAGGTAGAACTGGAACTTAAAAATTCAATGCCACAACTGGGATTTGAACCACAGACCTTTCGCTTACCGGGCGGATGCTCTACCACTGAGCTATTGTGACAAACTGCCAGAATGGCATTAAATTCTCAAACCAGTTTGTATTTCTCCTGGTAAACCACAAAGGCAGTCTCACATCAGAGACAAATTACCCCAATGGTAACTTACTATTGTAAGTACTTTATATCCCAGGATTAAATAACCTTCAGATGGTAATTATTATTTATTTATGCCAACAAACTTACTGTTGGTGTTTTTAAACACACAAGCCGTGTGTGGGCAAAGTTTGAAAGGTAGAACTGTGGTTCAAATCCCAGTTGTGGCATTGAATTTTTAAGTTCCAGTTCTACCTTTCAAACTAAAGAGATATTTGAGAGGTAGAATCAGAATTGAAAAGTTCAATGCCACAGCTAGGATTTGAACCACAGACCCTCTGCTTACCAGGCTTGTGTGTTTAAAAACACCAACAGTAAGGTTGTTGGCATAAATAAATAATAACTAAAGAGGTATATTTGCTGAGGCTTTCACGGCGGTTGTCATGAAGAATAGAGTTATCTTCCGGGCTTGTAGGCCGTGGTCTAGTAGGATTGATGTAACCCGATGTTTCACCACGGATTGCAATTGGCATTTTCAACAGGTGATCCATGCTAGTCAGAGCTCGATTGAACCGATGGTGGCTGGTGCACTCTTATATATGGATGGTGGGCGGAGCTTGTCACCCAGCTGAGCAGTCATTGGTCCAGATCTCTAGGGGGGCTGTCTGAGGTTTTTGCAAAACCCTGAACACTCAGCTAGGTGACAAGCTGTCCCCACTGTCCGTATATAAGAGCGTGCCAGCCACCACCGGTTCATTCAAGCTCTAACACAGATCGCCTGTTGAAAATGCCAAGCTCAGTCCTTGGCAAAATGTTGGGTTACATCATCCTACTAGACCATGGCTTATAAGCCCGGAAGATAACTCAGTTCTTCAACCCTAAATAGGTTTCTAAAGTGGATGCATTTTGGATTTCATTGGGTCACATTATTGTTTGCCCCCATACATTTGTGATCTCAATCCCATAGAACTAGCTTGGACCAAGGTAAAATTAATAGTTTGAGAAATGTAACAGGTGATTTATTCTTACAGGAATTGCACAATATAACACTTGAGGGTATATCACTTGTGACTGGAACAGACTGACAGGGTTTCTGAAAACACATAGAAAAAGTAGAAAACAATCAGTGGGAGAAAGACGTAGTAGTTGAAAGTATTTGTTTTAGAAGCTTAATAAACTGCATTAACTGAAAATGACATTTAAAATTGCTCTATTTTAAGTGACTTCTTTGCTTTAATCTATTGTGAATACACATTCCAAGGTTGGTACTATTATCGTAAGCATGACCAGAAACAGCGGGCCAGCTTCAGATATTGCTGTTTACCTGGAATTGTTTACTGATGTACTCACTTGCTGCATTCCTGCCAGGGGCCATGAGCTGGTGAACATACTGCATGTATTTGATGCAATCTACGAGGGTCCTTCAAATATGAACTGGAATTTGTTAGTTCTTGACGAATGAAATTTGTGAATGAGAGGTTAGATGCAAGTCACTTACTCACCTTTACGGGAGCACTGGCACACAGAAACAGAAAAGACATGTTGCTCGTAGGTGTCTGCATTGAAGAAGTATAGTATCTACAAAGCTATCAATCTCTGTAACTGTTTACACTTAATTTGCAGGCAGGCAGGCGTGTATGTTGGGTGTGGGGGTGTGCGTCGGTGGACAGTATAACTCAAAAACGAAAAGTCAGTTAAAAACCAAACTTAGTTTGAGAGGTAGAACTGGAACTTAAAAATTCAATGCCACAACTGGGATTTGAACCACAGAACTTCCGCTTACCGCTTTGCCCACACACGGCTTGTGTGTTTAAAAACACCAATAGTAAGTTTGTTGGCATAAATAAATAATAATTACCAAATTTGGTATTTAAGTTTAATGTCTTTTAAGGATGCGAGACAAAGATTTTGAACAAAATCACCCTACGCTAAACTAACCTTTACATGGAAGATTTTTCAAAAATTTTTATTTTCTTGAAAATGGCTAACGATTTTGATTAAAATGCTGTATGTTTATGATATTTGTATGATAAATGAAATGTATGTTTTTGAATTTTCTGGCTATAGCCTATGTAGTCCTGTTTACTCTGGATGACATTTGAATAACTCGTAAACCATAAGCTACATGTGTTTGTTTCCTATATATGTCAAATTTCAGTCTGTCCATGTTTGATATAATTTTTAAGTCAAGGAATGATGCAGATTGAATGATGGAGAGGACTCTCTCTGTAACTAGTCCTGTGATTAATATTATTACAAGTAAATTGAAGCAAAATGTGTTTATAAATATCAGCACATTTTTCAGTCTATTAAGCAGCTGTGTCTGATCTAGTTCCACCAAAGGGAAGGGAATGCTTGTGAGCATACTGAACATGGATGGTTTGGGTACTTCTGTACCCACAAACTAGAACTGCAGAGGCTATCAACAAAACCACCTTGATAATATTGTGACAAAGTGACAAGCCCGGTCCAATTACTTTTCCTGTCCCTTTATTTTCCTTTTAAAACTGATGCACAACACACTTCTGTTTTTGTATAGCACAGTTTAGAGCTCTTTGTGACCTTGCAACTCACAGCTGTTGTCTTCTCATAACCTTGACACACTTTTTTCTGACTTGACTTTCTGTGTCTCACGAACAGCTGGCTTTGACGATGCAATCACTCAACACTCATGACTCTGTCACAGCTGTTCTCTTTGCCTCATAAAAACTACGCTGAACTTGCTGTCTCACCTCCTTATATAATGGGAATGATGTAGCATGGACTTTTCTTGAAATTCACCTTTTTGTAACACTTCCACTGACAAGCTGGCAGTCAAAGCTTCCAGAACAGTCTCAAAACGCTTTGTTCTGCTGCACTCTATGTTAGGGTTGTTATACATGGCTGCCAAGTGGTGTGAGACAACTTGGCCTTGGCTCTCTTTGATGTGTTGCTGCTATTGCCACTGCCATTGAATGCTTCCACTCCTAGCTTTCCCATATACAGAAATTCTATTAATAACCTTTAGCAGTAGAGAAACCAGTTATTCCGTCCTCAAACATTGTAATTTTTTTCAGTGTTATTAGCTCAAAGCCCTAATGTTACATAAGCTATATTTTAGTTGTTGCTTTTATACCATTGTTCGTTACAAGTTTTGTATTTATTTTTAGGTATGGGAAGAACGAAGAAGCAGGCTAAACAGCTAGCAGCACTCGAAATGCTAAATGCGTTAAAGCCATTACTTGGTGAGGTGCCAGAAAACATAAAATGTGGTGGTAGTTTGCAACCAATGGTATGTTCTTTTTATGTTTATTTCTAACATTTTATACAGAGTGATTTATGTAGAACTGACACATTTCCTTGTTGAATTATTTGGCTGGAAATTAACATAATGAGCAGTTTTCAACATCAAATTAAGCATGATGTTCGGGAGTTTTGATTTTCTGTAACAAGGTGTACAAATATTTATTCTTTAGTCCTTATTTTTGTCTTTTGTCAGATTGTTGGCTAAGGGTTTAAGTCTGCACTTTTCACAGCTCTCTGGTACATTGAGTAGATGTACCTAGTCTCTTTCAACAAACGCTTTGTGATTTTCGGAGTGACCTCTGTGACCTTTGTCTCCAGTTGCACCCTTACGTCAACAACAACCATGGGCAGCCTAGATCAGGGATCGGCAGGTCTCCTGCTCTGTGACGTCATTCTGCAGACAATATTTTCGCTTTCCTCAGTGCACCTAGTTCAAAGAGCAGCGTTGGGGAGGGTCGGACATTACCCCTCCACTGAACGGGCCTTTGCACTGTGTAACTGTGCAAGTTGAGAAACCAGTAAGGGTGACACCGGGCTGAGGGGTTAGAGCATTTGCATACCACCAGTGTGGTCTGGGTTCAACCCCAGGGACCCGCATGTGATACTCGTGGTGTACGAAGTTGTGTCTGGGTGGGTTTTCTCTGGGTGCTCCTGTTTCCCCTACCACTCATTCCACCAATTGCTCCATCACCTTTCCATTCATCAATTTTGCCTACATTTCGTATCATCCTCTTCCTCGCTCTCATACCTAGTGCTTGGCTGACCACTTGCTTCCAGATCTTCACTCTATCTAGTCTATAAATAAATTATTTTCTTGTTTAACGACGCTGTCAATTGCCAGGATCACATCAGCGTCGCTGGTGTGCCAGGATTTCGTTCCACAGGAGTTCTTTTACATGCCAGTAAATCTACTGACATTGAGCTATCGTTTTTAAGCACACTTAAAAACCATTGGCCTGAGCCGAGTTTGAATCCCGCGACCTCGGGATCAGTAGACCAGCGTCTAACCAACTGAGCCACCCAGACCGACATCTAGTCCATAGGTTCCTGTGCTCCCCGACAGCCATCTGACCTTAGACACTGGCTTATAAGTCCTAGGGGGTAGAGTCCTACATAGGGGAGGGTAAAGAGGTAAAGAAGAAGAGAAACTGGTAGCGCAGCCAGGATTTGGTACCTTTGTTGGGAAACTTAAAATTTAAATAAGGAAATAATGAAGCTATTAACAGTGAAACTTGGAGAATGAGCTGGATTCAACTTGTAACATGTCAGCAGCAAAAGATTTTGCAATATTACTAAGATAAGTGAAGCTTTTAGTTTCTAATTTGTTCTTACTTTTTGTTTATTTATTTATATATTTATCCATCCATCTGTCCATCCATCTCTATCTGTCTGTCTGTCTGTCGATCTACTTATTTATTTATGTAATTATTTATTTATTTATTTATGTAATTATTTATTTATCCTAATGGAGTTCTCTCTTTGGCTATCATGAACACGAGAAACACTCCATTATTATCACAATATATAATAAGGGTACTTAAGCTCGTTTAACATAATATAGTAGCTATTTTCCAGGACTTTTGGGAAGTTGCGTCACTGAATAAACCCCCAGTTAATGTGTTTCTTATTAACAAGAGTAATATAAATTCTAACTCATTATAAGCTAACATTTCATATTGGACTCTGAATCATGTAGAATTAGATTACTTTTAGTAACAAATAAAACAATACAAGCTGCTACGGCATTACACATGCTTACCGCTGCTGTATTTGCACTGCTTATGTCTTCTCCTCACAGATTGCTCTGCCAGCGTGTAACTGGAATTGTGTGTATTAAAATGCACTAGAGAATATGCCAAGTTGTTTAGGCACAGCAAATGTAAATATTGTGTACAATATTTAATTATCAAAATTGTATTTTTTTTAATCAATATCCCGAAGCTATGTGCATCGAAGGGAAATGTGTTCAAGGTCAATCATGAGCATGTGATTGACACATTGTGATTAAATCAATGATTAGCCAATCAATTGTGGTTACTATATAACTATGGAAACAAACAACTAGCCCTATAGAGAGGTAATGAGTGACTATTACTAGCGATATATGCATTGTAGGAGACGGTCGCATATGCTGCCGAAAAGGAAATTTGTCAGTAATCCAGCGACGTTGGATACACCACTAAGGAACGTCGGCCTGAACACAGCTCGGAAGTGTTTGATACTTGTGATTGTATAGTGAATATTTTCAAATACCAAAGAAAGAGAAAAATAAGGATACTTCTCTTACGAAACCAGAAAGTTCTTGTATGCAATAGTTTTGGGACTCGAAAGTGCCTCTGATTATAAAAGTTAATTTGTGAATCTATTGTGAGTTAATGGCAATAAAATTGAATTAGCGGAATACCTGAATATTTATTACAAATTATACCTCGCCCTTATTTGTCCGTTTGCACCCATAACACCCTGTGGATAAGACTCATAGCTCAACAAATGTTCGCTACAATAATAATAATAATAATAATAATAATAATAATAATAATAATAATAATAATAATACAAAGTGGCACTCTATTGAGCATTAATAGTTCTGTGTTAGTCTTTTGCATAGTCTGTCGTTGATCTTTTCCTTCTGTTGCATTGCACAATGTGTGTTCGCTACAATAAAAACCGCTACAAGCGTTTGCCCGCTCATACTCATAAGTCTGATACTTGCCGACCACTGGCCTAGATGACCGATGTTTGCCTTTTCCACTCATCAAAGAATCCAGTTGTTTTCAATTTGTTTCTTTAGGGAGGATTACAAACATCTCTCTAGTGTGTCAGAGTAGCTGTAATTTAATTCATAAGTCAGTATTGCTTCACAAGGAAGAACCATTGCTTTAATGTGACGAGCAAAATGTTGAAAATAGCTGCTAACAATAAGACAAAAGACAAAAATAGGGAATTAACAATAAATATCTGTACATCTCAGTACAGCGAATTGAAATTCCCGAACATTGTGCTTAATTTGATGTTAAAAACTGCTCATTAAGTGAACAGACAAACAATAAAAGAAAGAAATATCAATATTATATAAATCACTTTGTACATTTGAAATTCTACATAAGTTGTATATGATTTATAATAATAGTTGGTTCAAACTGGTACAGTTCTTTTTAAGTAACATTGCTATGAAGACTCTCATGCTATCTCGGGCCATGGTACAGAACGTGCATATTATTGAACTCCATTTTAAACTTGAGATATTTATTTGCACCTTCATAATTTAACACAATTTCTGAGTCTGTATACAATCTCAATACTTTTCTTACACTATTTCATGCTTTTTGGCATGTCCGAGATAATATTATATAATTTAGTGGAATATAGCTAAGAATGGCATCTATCTTCCTAAAACTCGATGATCCAAGAGTATTGTATTATACAATACAAAGTATACTTCAATGTATCAGAGTATTGTTAAGAAATGTCTTTCTTATATTGATGCTTCAGTCTAAGAGTTTTAAACTATTTAATTTCCAGTTTCTTGGAACATCGCCTTGAAAAGGCGCCTATCGTCCTCGAACCTGTCGATAGAAGCTTATTGAAAATTCTATGACAATAGTGTTCAGATATTGCCTTGCGTAACAATACTTTATGACGTCTGATGACATCATATTTTGTGTAATTGGTTTTATAATAATCTTGGAACATCCTAAGAAAGTAATGTCAATTTATGTTTTTAACACCTCTAATATATTATATAAAATAATCATTGATTATACAAACATAATTGAGATGTGGAAGTTAAGAATAACCACTATCCCAAGGGAGTAAAGGGTACAAACAGAGGGGACACCTCGCTCACTTTGACCTACACAGATCTATTGTGACTACCAGCCCCCAGGAGGCAGGGATGAAATGAGGGAACTGAAGGTGCCACACGGTCACAGCTAGACAGGCCACAGAGATGTGCGGAAGTCCCTAACAAGTACTGAGATCTCTTCATCCTGGTGCCAGTGGCTGCCAAGAAGCCATCACACCAGGGTTCCGGCAGCGCACTGAGGACGCCCCCCCCCCCCCCTCCCCAATGGAGGACAAGGCTAGCCAAACACCACCTAGCACCGAGAACAGCAATTACCATGCACAATCATCCGTGCCATCTGCCCGGTACTGCCAACACTACACGCCTGAAAGTACACCTGAAAGATGAGAAGGAAATGGGATGAAGGGAAATGGTGGAAAGGAAACTTGGTATGAAATAATGCACCCCAGCATTTGCCTAAGTGATTTGGGGAAGCCACGGAAAAACCTATGTCAGAGTGCACGGTCACAGGGATTGAACCCGTGACCTCCTGAATGTGGGCCACAGATGTTACCGCCTGAGCCATCCCGCTCGGTAATCATTATCCCAACAAATTGATAATATTCTAGACAACAAAAGAATAATGCTGAATAAACAAAGTCAAGTTCATGTTTGGTTGGAATATTTCTGGGCATACATATAACTGTCTGAAAACATTACTTTAAGCAGTGGCTTTAGAACTTATGCTCACATTTTCCCTTTTCCTATTAAAGGGAGGCTTCTCTGAAAAATGAAATCTTTGAATTTCTTTCTACTTATATATATAAATCAATTGTGTGCATTAGTCTCACAAACACGTGAAAATGTCTCAATCAATTTGAATAATTTATTTGTTTTGTTTACCTCAATACTGAGATGGTTTAGAAAAAAAGAACATTAGGAAAAACCCAAGGGAACAGCTGAAAAATTGAACAATTGAAATTGACAATTTTGTATTGGAATTACTTTGGATTTAAAATAACAACAAATTAGAAACTAAAAGATTCACTTATCTTAGTAATATTGCAAGATAAGTGAAACTTTTAGTTTCTAATTTGTTGTTATTTTAGATTCTGTTGCTTCACTATTAATAGCTTCAATTTTTTCCTTAATTACTTTGGATTCTTTCAATATATGGCATTTGTGATGGACCTATTGTTTGACAGCTGCATCTATTACATTTAAAATCATGTAGTGGATTTTGAAAATAGAATTGCTTAAATAGAATTTAATTAGATTTTATGAAAATTTATTTTGATCAGCCATTCCATTAAACTAAATTGACTTTGCAGGCTCAGAAATAAACCTCAAAGGTTATAAGTATAACAAATCTTGGACACTACGCTTCACTGGCTTGGCAATCTGTGATCCACTTTCACCATTTCTTGCTAATCTTTTCATGAGCTTTTTTGAAGTACAAATTACTATAGCATTCCCTTTAGTTTTTAAAACCTGGTACAGATATCCAGATGATATTTTTGCCACTGTTCCTGAGAAACATATAAATTATGCCTAAAAACTTCTAAATTTACAAGATAAAGCCATTAAATTCACTTTGGAAACTGAAAATAAAGGTTGGTTTCCATTCCTAGATTTAAAAATAATAAAACGCAACAATAAATTAAATTTTTGCATTTATAGAAAATTTACTGGTACTGATAATTACATAAAAAATAAGTTTTAATCCTTTTTCACACAAATTTGCTATTTTTAATAGTTTAATTTGTAGGTTAATAAGTATACTCCTTAATAAGAAAGAATTTAACACACAGTACAAACACATTATCAACACTGCAGTAATTAATAGTTTTAATACAGGTTTTATACATAAAGAATAGAGAAACTTAAATATCAAAAAGCTGTTAAAGAAGTGCCTACCCTCAAGAAGATAAAAGATGATTGTAACTTTAAAAAGTTTACTTACCATCTTTAGGCTAATAAAAAATTTACAATTTTTAAAGAACATGGTATAATGACAAAATAAATATAGTATAAAAAATTTGTTGAATTGCTCTAAAAAGGATGTAATTCCAAATTATAAAAAAATCTGGCATTTATCAATTTGGCTATCTGGACTGTGACAGGGTTAGTGGTAAAAACAAATGTCATTCTGAAACCAGAATAAAGGAACAGTTTAGAAATATTAAATATAAACAAACTGATAAATCAACTGTCGCAGATCATTTTTGGTGATTCAATCATGAAATAATTCCAGAGGTTAAATTATTAAAATAATTAAATGGACCCATAGATTTAATGGTTTGTGAAAAGATATTCATTTTGAAAAATAGGGATCGCGTAGTGAATTTTAAAATACTGCTATCTGATTCCGTTAATAAGTGTTTTATTTTCATAGATTGGTAACATAGAAATTTAAGCAATTTTGGTTGTTACGATGGCAACCAGTATAAACAAAACTCGCACTGAAGATACATTTAATTTAATGTGAAACTACATAGCCTGCATTTTATTTCAAGAACTTTCAGCAGATGTGTGAAGTTTCTAAGATTTGTTATAACGTTTAGAATTGTATTGCTTCACTGTTAATAGCTTCAGTTTTTCATAATTAGAAATAAATGTCTAATATTATTATTGAACTCAATGAATTGGAGTTGGAAGGTTGATCAGGATTGATAATCACTTCTGAAGAGTTACAATCAAATCAATTTTAGATGGTACAAAGGTTAGTGGGTCATCTAGTTTGGTGTCAAAACGACAGGCAAAATACTAAAGCTTCAGCTTTTTAGCTTTAACCCCTTGTACAGGCCCTTTTTCTTCCAGGGCAGTCTGTTGCACTACGTGCAGTTTTGGCCACTGGTGTGCCATTGGGACATGCACCCTGATAAAGCATTGTAATCTTGCCTGGAATAGTGATGAAACATGTGCATCAGCAGATGTAGGTAACCTGATGGGTACAGCCTACAAGGGGGCATCGGAATAGTGTAGCACTTACACTGCCTCCACAACTATTATTAAAACAGTCATTAAATTAAAATATGGATTTTGAGTCGATTAATAACACTAAAAAGCACTCACTTTTAAATTTTCCCGGTACATGTTTCGGAGACTAGCTTTCCTCCATTATCAAGTGGACATCAACTGAACAGTAAAGGCTGGTATTTCCTGTAGACTGCTCTGGTGGTGGTTTTAGGAACTTGTATAACATACAAGAACCACGCTGTACAATTCAGTCAATGTCCAGTTGATAATGGAGGAAAGCTATTCTCCGAGACATGTACCGGGAAAATTTAAAAGTGAGTGTTATTTAATGTTATTAATCGACTCAAAATTCATAATTTAATGTGATCCAACAACACTGTCATCAAGTTCCAGTATTTATTATTACAGTCATTAAATGTTTAGACAGAATGGTAAAAAATTGCATTGTGTGGAACATTTTGAGGTTAGGAAAGCGTTGAAAATAGTGAAACTGTAAAAATGTAAGTTTAAAGGTTTGTCAAACAGTAGGTGTGCATTATGAAAAAACTGAAGCTATTAACAGTGAAGCAATACAATTCTAAAGGTTTTAACAAATCTTAGAGACTATAAGGTTCACTGATCTTAATATCTGTTGAAAGTTCTTGGAATTCCAACGCAGACTGCAGTTCCTCATTAAATTCTAATGCATCGTCAGTGTGAATCTTGTTTATACTAGTCGCCATAACAACCTAAATTGCTTAATTTTCTCTGTTACCAACCTATGAAAACAAAGCAGAATCAGACAGCAGTATTTTAAAATGAATATCTTTTCACAGACCATTAAATCTAGGGTCCATTTAATTGTTTTAATAATTTAACCTCTGGATTTATTTCATGATTAAATGACCAAAACTGATCTGTCACAGCTGATTTATCAATTTCTTTATATTTAATATTTCCAATATGTTCCTTTATTCTGGTTTCCAATTGATGTTTGGTTTTACCAATATAAACCCTGTTGCAATCCAGACAGCCAAACTGATAAATGCCAGATTTTGTTTTATAATATGGAATTATATGCTTTTTAGAAAAATTCAACATATTTTTTATACTATATTTATTTTATTAAACCAAAGTTATACCATGTTCTTTAAAAATTTTTGTTATTTTTTATTAGCCCGAGGATGGCAAGTAAACTTTTTAAAGTTACAATCATCTTTTATTTTCTTGCGGGTAGAAACTTCTTTAACAGCTATTAAATATTTAAATTTCTCCATTTTTTGTTGTATAAAATCTGTATTAAAACCATTAATTACCACAGTGTTAATATGTTTGCACTCTATGTTAAATTCTTCCTTATTAATCACTATATTTATTAACCCATATATTAATCAATTAAAAACAGCAAGAAAAAAAGATTAAAACTTTTATTTTTTATGTAATTATCAGTATCAGTAGATTTTCTATAAATGCCAAAATTTAATTTATTGTTATGCATTATTAAGATAAGTGAAGCTTATATTCTCTAAGATTTGTTAAAACCTTTAGAAGTAGGTGTGTGTTTTCTGATATACTCTAGCTAAAATTAATCAGGTGTGTTATAGCATTTGGACCTCATTCATGACACCTGTGATGGGCGGAGATTGGGGGTGTAGTGGCTGAGTAGTAGACCTCGGTCTGGAAAGGGCTGTGGGGTTAGTTGGTTCATACATTTTGTAATGTCTGTATGTCCCATTACAGATATATACATTCCTTTATATAACAACTGTATGCAATGAAATAACATTTGAAAATATTAGGGGTTATTACATTGCTATTGTGCCAATCAAAAGTTTGTTTTAGGATTGAAATCACCGAATATTGGCTTAGTTGTTGATTTATACTTTTGTTTGTTGTTTATAAGCAATTGGGTATTTGTTAGTACTACTTGGCAAAGCAACAAGGTGTATTGACCTTGGCTGTCAAGCGCTACGATTGCTTCTTATCTTGTTTATTACAGCAAAATAGTAGTAACTTGGTTTATAGTCACTGATAAAAGACA
Organism: Tenodera sinensis; assembly: GCA_030765045.1. NCBI lineage: Eukaryota > Metazoa > Arthropoda > Insecta > Mantodea > Mantidae > Tenodera > Tenodera sinensis. The sequence continues at coordinate 14,417,888 of CM060968.1, read as the reverse complement.
AATAGATGATCTCTCGTGCCTGCTGATATATGAGACGTTGCTGTCCTGAAGATATGATTGCATCTGAACAGAGGGTACAAGCACTGTTACTGTGTATGTGCGATAAGCTTGCGTAAACAACTGGGCAGTTTCACATTCTTTCTGATACCCTCATGGCTTTGCCAAGTAGTATTATGTTAACTTGTTTATTTATGCTAATTATATTTATATTATCATTATGTATGAAAATGTTAGCCAAATAACATGAAGACGAAGACCGAAACGGAGATGGAGACCAAGATGGAGACCGAGACCAAGATGGAGACCAAGAGCAAGTTGGAAATGGAGACCAAGATGGAGACCAAGACGGAGATCGGGACAGAGACCAAGACAGAGACTGAGATGGGGACCAAGATGGAGATCAAGACAGGGACCAAGACAGAGATTGAGGTGCAGACGGAGATTGAGACACAGACTGAGACGGAGATCAAGACACAGACTGAGTCTGAGATAGAGATGAAGACAGAAATCGAGACGCACATGCATACAAAGACGGAAATCGAGACACAGACTGAGACGGAGATGAAGACGGAAATCGAGACGCAGACTGAGACGGAGACCAAGGCGGAGATCGAGACACAGACAAATACAAAGACTGAGATGGAGACACAGACAGAGACAGAGACCAAGACAGAGATCGAGACGCAGACTGAGACGGAGACCAAGGTGGAGATTGAGACACAGACGGATACGAAGACGGAGGTCGAGACACAGACCAAGACAGAGACCAAGACGGAGAGTGAGACACAGACTGAGACAGAGGCAAAGACGGAGAGTGAGACACAGACTGAGACGGAGACCAAGGTGGAGATCGAGACACAGATGGATACGAAGACGGAGATTGAGACACAGACCAAGATGGAGAGTGAGACACAGACTGAGACAGAGACAAAGACGGAAATCGAGACACAGACTGAGACAGAGACCAGGATGGAGATCCAGATGCAGACAGAGACCAAGAGGGAGACCGGGACACAGACCAAGATGGAAACCAAGAAGGAGATTGGGACTCAGTCCGAGACAGACACCAAGACGGAGATCGTGACACTGGCCGGGATCGAGATGAAGACAGAGACTGAGATGAAGATCGAAAAACAGACCGAGATGGAGACCAAGGCGGAGATTGAGACAGACGGATACGAAGACGGAGATCGAGACAGAGACTGAGATGAAGATCGAGAAACAGACCGAGATGGAGATCAAGACAGAGACTGAGACGAAGATCGAGAGACAGACTGAGATGGAGACCAAGATGAAGATGGAGACCAGGAGCATAGCATCAATGGATGTGAGAGATGATTACATACCCTGTACTTTTCCCCAAACTAATTGCTAAATTGGTGTTCATTATAGTTTTGTGTACATAATTTTTTTAAATATCATTAAAAATCAGGCTTTCCTAAACATTATGATTTGAATATTATTAATAGAAGCACTAATAACAGTGATGTATTCTTTCATGTTTGAAGTCATTTTGAGTTACTTTTTTACTCACCTTCACTTAAATTGTTTAAAAACGGGAAACGTTTTCAAGACTTTGGTCCCATCATCAGCTGTTGGGTGACTGACATTATCATCTTGTTCCCCCTCTGTGCTACTATCGTCCTACTGCCATCTGGTGTTAGGATTGCAGAGTTTTAACACTTCATTTAAAGTTGGGATTTCAAAGTTAACCACTTTATTGCTGTTTTTGACTATGTATATTTTTTCCCAAATGTTCAGTTCTATTGGTGAATTTAGAGATTTTAACAGTTTTATATTGAGGCCAATGTTGTGGTACCACAAAACAAATACAGTTTAAAAAACCTGCTGAACAAGCCACTTAACAATACCATCCCATACAATGAAAAATTGGGAATTTACCAGATCAACTGCAATAGTTGCAAAAAAAAAGTTATATAGGAAAAACAAAAAGAAATTTGGATATCAGATTAAGGGAACACCAGAGGAACATAAAATTGAAACAAACGGAGAAGTCTGCTGTAGCACACCACTTTTGGAATGAAAACCATAGCATTGGCCTCAATATAAAACTGTTAAAATCTCTAAATTTGCCAATAGAACTGAGCATTTGGGGAAAAAATATACGTAATCAAAAACAATAAAGTGGTTAACTTCAAAATCCCAACTTTAAATGAAGTTCTAAAGTAAGAACAAATTAGAAAATAAAAACTTCACTTATCTTAGTAATGTTGCAAGTTTTTCTTTAATTTAAATGAAGTGTTGAAGCTCTGCACCCCTAACATCAGATGGCAGCAAGACAATAGTAGGAGAGAGAGAGAGAGAGGGAACAAAAGAATAACGTCAGTCACCCAACGGCTCATGATGAGGCCGAACAGTCTTGAAAACTTTTCCTGTTTTTAAACAATTTAAGTGAAGGTGAGTGTAAAAAGGTTACTCAAAATGACCTCAAACATTATGATTTGAATTTGCACCACACTGCACCAGTATGTTCCAAAACGAAGCTTGGTTCAGCGCCATCTGTCATCAGCGGCAACAAACTGGTGTTGTGCATCTGGCCCAAATTATGCAACAAAGTAGATCATATCTTGCGTTAAGATTCATGCTAACATGATTGCATTTATAGTTGTGAATAGAAAGTAATTCGCGATTTGTTGTGTTTCTTGTGTGTGTATTCTTCAATTGTGGACATTTGAGCATGATTTGGACATTTGGCTACTTACTAGTAAAGCAAAACATAGGTTAAGATTTGCATGGGTTTTGGGTTGAAGGCAGTTACATACATGACGTCACAACATGAATCAAAGCTAGAGTTTAAACAAAACCAGTTTCCGTGCCGTTGTTGCAACAAAAAAGCATGACTGAGACAGAGATGGAGACAGACCAAGACTGAGATAGAGATGGAGACAGACTGAGACTGGGACAGAGATGGAGACAGAGACCAAGACTGAGACAGAGATGGAGACAGACCAAGACTGAGATAGAGATGGAGACAGACTGAGACTGGGACAGAGATGGAGACAGAGACCAAGACTGAGACAGAGATCTAGACAGACTGTGACTGGGACAGATGCTGAGAGCAAGCCGTAGATGGAGACAGATCAAGATAGAGATTGTGACCAAGACTGAGACAGACTGAGCCATAGATTGAGACTGAAATGGAGATAGAGACATACAATAAGCTGGAGATGGTGACTGAGACGGAGAGCAAGCTGGTGACACAGACTGAGACAGGTATGGAGACCATCACTAAGGATGTTATTTAAGCAAAAATAAACAAAAGACGATCTGTAAATGACACTATGGACAGCATTTAAGTGAAAATCAATGGAACGCAATCAGTAAATCATTTTTGCAGATAAAGTACATAAATGATGTGAAATAATAATCTAAAGAGTGAACAATACACAAGTGATAGCATTTATGTAAGGCAATCATACACGATTTTTGTGGGTAAAATGTACAAATAAAGTGAATGTCAGTGATCAGTGAACGGGAAAGAGTGAAAGTTTTGTATGGAAGACAATCCGAAAACAATTTCTGCAGATAAAATGCTCAAATAGTTTGGTAACTAATTACAGAATCAGTGTTAAAGTGATTACCATGTTATCAAAGTTACATTAAATGAATAAAAACAAATATTCAGTCAAAACAGAATATTATTAAATAGAAAAGACTTTGCCCTTGCCATCTTATTCAACTCTATTTGTTCCTGATACATACACTCTGAAATTAGGAGCTCATTGCTTGTGTGTATTTACTCTGCTACAACTTGGTACTTCTGTTGTGGAGCAAAGTTCATGTCTGAATTCTTTTATAGCACAAACATTTGACTAATTTTCAGATGTACATTAACTCTCCATATGCATTTTAAACTTTGTTTAGGAAGTGTCCAAGTTGATTGCAGTTTTGATTGAACACCTGTACTGCAGCTCTTTTGTCTATATTTGTTTATTTTTTATCAATAAATTTATCCCTTCATTCCTTTGTTCCATTATAATAAACTATTATGTGCTCTGCATCTTTGTGTCCCTCACAGACACTTTGTTCAAAACCACTTCTTTGAGTGACAAAATAATTACCAAAATTGACATCAAATGGTTTATGAGGATCGTACGTCTCAATAAGATAGTTAAGCTCTCTTACATATAAACAGCACTTAAATGTCAGTTTTAAATGTACATTATTTTCTCTACTATGTGTAGTAAGTAGGAGAACTATTGCATTCAACCCAAAAATTTGATGTAGAGATTTCACTCGAAATATGTTTTGAGGCTCCCTGAATTAAAAAATGAGCAGTTTTAGAAAAAAGGTCTGTGTGTGTGTCTCTGTGAACAGCATAATTCAAAAACAAAAAGCCAGTTAATAAACAAAGTAGGTATTCAAGTTTAATATCCTTCAAGGATGTGACAGAAGGATTTTGAAGAAAATTCCTCCACCCTAAATTACCCTTTAAATGAAAATTTTGATTTTCTCAAAACTAATACTTAACAATTTTGATTAATATTATTATTTATTTATGTCAACAAACTTACTGCTGGTGTTTTTGAGCACACAAGCCATGTGTGACAATATTTGAGAGGTAGAATCAGGACTGAAAAATTCAATGCCACTGACTCTTAACAGCACCCACTTGGTAAGCAGGCAGGTGTGTGATTCAAATCCCAGCTGTGGCAATGAATTTTTCAGTTCTGATTCTACGTGTCAAAAAGCCATATGTTTTAAGATATTTGTGACACATGAAATGCATATTTTTAATTTTCTGGCTATAGTCTATAGTCTTGTTTACTCTCGATTTTTGCATAATTAGTAAACCATAAGAGATAGGCCAAATCTTACCATACAAAAAATGTAGATCTCGTTAAAACACACAATTTATGTCCAAATGCATATTTTAGTGGAGTGAACCATCTCAGAGATATTCCTTGTTATTTGTGAGAGTTTTGCAAGACTAACTTTTCTTGAATGGAAGGTCATTTACATTTTTCTCTCTTGGCCATGCAAAGAGAACAGAATTTCAAAGCCTTCATATAGTACCAGCTTTAAAAGATTTGTCTATCGCTCAAAGCCGACAGTATTCCCATTTTCCCCTTGTATCTACAAGAAAATTAACAATATGATAATTTCTGCAAATGTTTATCTACACCAACATGAAGGAGCTATAGGAATAAGAGTTTGTAAGGATAGTTAGTACAAGGACCGCCTCTGTAGTGCAGTTGGTAGTGCGCTTACCTCTGGCGCGGAGGACCCAGGTTTGATCCCCGGTACCAGCATGGGGATTTTATCCCCTTTGGGAGGTCTGGCACGGGGTGCACTCAGCCTTGTTAGGTCACGAGGGGACCAATTAGGAGCTACTTGATGGAGAGGTAGCGGCCCCAGGTCGCGAAGGTCGCATAACTGGTTGGGAGGGCTTGGGGTACTGACATGTCTCACTCTCCAGTACTGCACCCCACCAATGACGCCTGTTGTGGGCAGAGGTGGGGGAGGCAGTGGCTGGGTGGCAAGCCTTGGCCTTTCATGGGCTGTTGTGCTAGGGTTTAGCTTTAGTTAGTACAAGAGTAGAGAAAGACATGTGAGTGCCACACATCAGATATTTTAGAAAAAGATCTGTGTCTATGTGTGTACTTTATATCTGTGAACAATATAACTCAAAAACCAATGTTGGTATTTAAGTTATCTTTCAAGGATGCAATACAAAGATTTTGAGGAAAATTTCTCCATTCTATATTACCCTTTATGTGGAAAATTTTTTATAAATTTTGATTTCCTCAAAAATAGCTCTAACGATTTCGATTAAAATGCCATATTTAAACCAAAAAGGTGAGTTGATTAATAACACTACACAACACTTACTTATAATTTACCATGGTGCAGTTTTTGTAATTATTAATAACGTTGTGTCTTTGAGCTATTGAGATCTTTGTGATCTCAGGGTGTGGTAACGGATGGAATGAAAAATCACACGATGTTTCTTCACCACAATGTATTATTTTATTAACACTTTTTCGATATTTTACATTAAATAATTCCTCTTAGCACCGTTCTAAATGATTTAAAACCTTTCCACTTTTTCATTTAGTGGAACTTATGCTTGATGAAAGTATGGTGAAAGTTCTATGTTCACACTACCTAAATATGTCCTTTCACCTCGATTACACACACGCAAATGGGAAGATTATGGCGTCCTCACGTGACACCGCCTTTTTCGTATACATCTGCGTATGCGTCCATCAAATAGTTCTTTCTTGTTAGGGAAGCGATCCCTAACCATCCTCCCTTACTTTTATTATGGAACACATATAATTCTAATATTTATACATATATATTAAAATCAAATATGGAAATATTTATGACGTCTTTAAACTAACTTAGTTGTTCGTAACAATGAACATTATTAACACGTTTTCGTCATTTGACCAACACATACCAACATCAAAAAAACAAATTACACTTTTAACAAATATTCACATAAACGATTTTCTTTTGGGGTCTTCTAATATTCTGTCTCAACCAGAACATGTTTCGAAGGCTTGACTTTCCTCCATTATCAACCGGATGTCGGCTCAAGTAATTTACTCCGGTAAATTATAAGTAAGTGTTGTGCAGTGTTATTAATCAACTGACCTTTTTGGTTTAAATTGATTATTACAACACTGTTTTCAAACTTCCAAGAAAGAAGATAAAATGTTTAAGATATTATTACAACAAATGTATGTATATTTTGAATTTTCTGGCTATAGCCCATGTAGTCCTGTTTACTCATAATGACTTTTGCATAACTGCTAAATCATAAGAGGTAGAGCAAATCTTACTACACAAAAAATTTTGTTGTTAGCTAATGCTGGATTTCTGACAATGAAGTCATTAATCCTCTTGCTCTCCAATATTTTTTACTGATGGATGGGGTGCTAGAAGTGGCTGGGCATATTTGAAGGTGGTCTTGGTCCATTTCCTCTTGCAGATCACATAGAGGACAGAGTGGTGAAGAATATATCCCAATTCTGTTTAAATGTTTTGCCAGACAATCATGTCCTGTAATCAACCTGAAGGTTGCAACTGCCGTTTTTCGAGGATACTCAGGAATTACTGTTTGAATGTTTGGTAGTTTCCATCTTTTATTTTTTGATTTTTCAGGGTAATATTTTGCAATCATCCACATAAGATGGTAGATTAACTACAGATTTCTGTACACTGCTGGTACCCTTTTTTGCAAGAAAATCAGCTTTCTCATTACCACTCAGTCCACAGTGAGCTGGTATCCATTGGAAAACTAGGTGTTTTTGAAGTGCGGTTAGATGGGTAAGGATTTTCCAACATTCTATAATTGTTTGGTGTTTTGGTGACAACTTGGAAGCAATTGCTATAATTGCCACCCTGGAATCTGAGAGAATAACTGCTTGATTAAAATGTAAATTCTATACAAGAGATTTTGTAGGACCATTTGAGTTGCTTCAATCTCTCCATCAAATAAGGAAAAATTGAAGCTATTAACAGTGAAGCAACAAGATTCTAAAGTAAGAACAAATTAGAAACTAAAAACTTCACTTATCTTATTGTTTTGGTGCTAACCCTGGGGTTTCAAGCTGTGTCCAGCTCATTCTCAAAGCCATATAAACAAACTCGTTGCCAAGCTACAATCTTTTATTTTTTCTGAAAAACAATTACTCTTATTCAATTTTTATTTACCAATCTCTGAAAACAAAAATTTATAAATACAATCTATAGATGGTAATTCGAAGTTCATGACACGGTTCCTGTTTTTTAAAATAAAAATGTTTTCCTAAACCATTAAATCTATTGGATTACTTAATTGTTTTAATAATTTAACTTCTGGATTAATTTCATGATTAAATGACCAAAAATGATCTGCCACAGCTGATTTATCAGTTTGTTTATATTTAATATTTCTAAAATGTTCTTTTATTCTGGTTTCTAGATGACGTTTAGTTTTACCAATATAAATTTATCACAATCTAAACAGCTAAATTGATAAATGCCAGATTTTTTATAATTTGGTATTTTATCTTTTTTTGAAAAATTAAGTAAATTTTGTATATTAAATTTATTTTGAGGGACCAAATTTATTCCATATTCTTTAAAAATCCTTGTAAATTTTTTATTAGCCCATGGATGGTAAGTAAACTGTTTAAAAATACAATTATCTTTTATTTTTTTAAGGGTTGAAACTTCTTTGACAGCTTTTTGATACTTAAATTCCTCTATCCTTTTATGTATAAAATCTGTATTAAAACCATTAATTACTGCAGTGTTAATAATGTGTTTATATTCTATGTCAAATTCATCTTTATTAAGGGTTAGCACCAAAACAATAAGATAAGTGAAGCTTTTAGTTTCTAATTTGTTCTTACTTTAGAATCTTGTTGCTTCACTGTTAATAGCTTCAATTTTTCCTTATTTAACTTATTTGGTTTGAAGCATTTGTTCCTGGCTACAATTACCATTTTAACTATGATGGATAATAATTTAGAATTTAATAGTTATTTGTTTAATTTAAAATTATATGGAACTAAATATCAAATTAAATCATATTTAAAATTACAAGAGAAAAAAAGACATTCTTGCAGACATTAGGTTTTTGAATATTTGTTTAAAAAGAAAAGTAACCCCTGTTTTTGTTAGAAGAAATGTTAAACTAGATAATAATAGTATTCATCAAAAGGCAGCAGAAAAGAAAGTTATTGAGGTTGAAAGAAATTTGCATTTTAAAAAATTAAATAATATTGAACTTAGGTTATATGACTTACATTTAAAATTAACACGTATTTTAGGAAACTTAATTTGGGTTAATTTTGAATCAAAATTGTTTGAGTATCTAAATTTTAGCATGAAAAGAAAAACTAATAGGTTAAAAAACAAGTTAAATAAATTGTGCCAAAAACAACAGAAATTGAATATAAATGAGCCAAATAATCAAACAAATAATGTAATTAATTTATCAAATTGTAAGTTTAACGAGAAATAAATAAATTTTCTAAACAAAGGTATGAAAGCTTGTGTAAGTTTTTCAAAAAACACAGATGATTTTGTTGCAGATATTGAAATTGCCAGTCAAGATTTAAATGACATTAATAAATCTTTGATTAAAATGAAATGCTCTAAAATTTTGAAAGATATAAATAAAAATCATCCTAAAGTAATTATAATAATCAGATTATTAAATCATTGAAAGAAAAGGATGTAATTTATACTAAAGCCGACAAAGGCAACAAAATTGTAATTTTAGATCAATCTGATTATATTAATAGAGTAGAACTTTTGCTTGAAAGTAAAGATTATTTAAAAATTGATAATGACCCTTTAAAATCATGTATTTCAACTTTTAATAAAACTCTCAACGAATTGAAAATGATACCTAAAAAAGAAAAAAGTATTTTAAAAGTCAATAATCCTGTTTTACCCAGGCTGTATGCACTTCCAAAAATACATAAACCAGGAAATAAAATGAGACCCATTATAAATTCTATAAATTCACCTACATATAATTTAGCTAAATGGTTAACTAAAAAATTTAGTACTTTTGAAACATTTGAGAGTTTAAGTATTAAAAATTCTTTTGAACTAGTAAAAAAAATTAATAACCTAATATTATCTGATAATGATAAACTCGTTTCTTTTGATGTTATTGCTCTATTTCCTAGCATTCCTAGAAAAAAGCTTTTGATTTTTTAAAAAAAATGGTTAAATTCTTTAGAATTAGACAATGGCTTAATAGATGATTGTGTAAAACTTACAAATGTTTGTTTAGATCAAAATTTCTTTAGTTTTAATGGTAATTTTTTTCAACAAACTTCTGGCTTGGCAATGGGTAGTCCACTTTCGCCATTTCTTGCTAATCTTTTCATGAGTTTTTTTTAAACTCAAATTACAAAATCATTCCCTCTAATTTTTAAAATATGGTATAGATATGTGGATGACATTTTTGCTGTTGTCCCTAAAAAACAGATAAATGATGCTTTAAAACTTTTAAATTTACAAGATAAAGCTATACAATTCACTTTGGAAACTGAGAATAATGGATTCTTTTCATTTCTGGACTTAAAAATTAAAAGACATAACAATAAATTGAAATTTGGTATTTACAGAAAATATACTCATACTGATAATTACATAAAATATAAAAGTTTTAATCCTTTTGCACGTAAATTTGCTGTTTTTAATAGTTTAATTTATAGGTTAATAAATATACCCCTTAATAAAGATGAATTTGACAGAATATAAACACATTATTAACACTGCAGTAATTAATGGTTTTAATACAGATTTTATACATAAAAGGATAGAGGAATTTAAGTATCAAAAAGCTGTCAAAGAAGTTTCAACCCTTAAAAAAATAAAAGATAATTGTATTTTTAAACAGTTTACTTACCATCCATGGGCTAATAAAAAATTTACAAGGATTTTTAAAGAATATGGAATAAATTTGGTCCCTCAAAATAAATTTAATATACAAAATTTACTTAATTTTTCAAAAAAAGATAAAATACCAAATTATAAAAAATCTGGCATTTATCAATTTAGCTGTTTAGATTGTGATAAAGTTTATATTGGTAAAACTAAACGTCATCTAGAAACCAGAATAAAAGAACATCTTAGAAATATTAAATATAAACAAACTGATAAATCAGCTGTGGCAGATCATTTTTGGTCATTTAATCATGAAATTAATCCAGAAGTTAAATTATTAAAACAATTAAGTAATCCAATAGATTTAATGGTTAGGGGAAAAATTTTTATTTTAAAAAACAGGAACCGTGTCATGAACTTCGAATTACCATCTATAGATTGTATTTATAAATTTTTGTTTTCAGAGATTGGTAAATAAAAATTGAATAAGAGTAATTGTTTTTCAGAAAAAATAAAAGATTGTAGCTTGGCAACGAGTTTGTTTATATGGCTTTGAGAATGAGCTGGACACAGCTTGAAACCCCAGGGTTAGCACCAAAACAATAAGATAAGTGAAGTTTTCAGTTTCTAATTTGTTCTTACTTTGGACTCTCCATCAAAGTTTGTAGCTCCATAACATAAAGATTTGTAATAGGAAAAGAGGTGACATGTGAGTCCAGCCTCTGCTCCATCTTGGTTTGATATCAGTGATCCATCAGTATCAATGTGGAGCCATTCGTGTTCTGGAAATCTAGTATGGATTGTCTCTAATGCCAATAATTTTAGAACACTAGTTGGAGTATAACTTTTCTTAACTTCTTCTGTCAGGTGTAAATAATATGTGATGTCTAATGTTTGTGTCGGATTGACTTTATATATGAAGTTTTCCTTTGAATTTAGGAAGGTATACATTGTTCTTGATGTCTTGAATTTTGGAAAGAAAGCTCTCCTGAGTCTTTAGTGTATGTGTAAAATTTCTCTTGTGCCATGTATTGAATGGGAGTCCGGGCAGGGACTACTTCTCGAGAACCAAAACATATTAATTGAAAATCTAACATCAGAATTCTACAATGAAATGCAGGTGGTCTCATCCAAACAAAAAGAATAGAACTGAATAAAATTGTATTTGACTATAACATAGCTATATTTGTCATACAAGAAGCAAATCTAACAAATGATGAACTTAAATGCTTTAATTTTACTGGATTTTTACTAAACCTACTACCCAAAAGTAGACAGATAAGTAGTGGAATATTAGTTGGAGTCAAAAAGGATATTAAATCCTCCTTTCAAATTGCTAAAGAAATGGATAACACAGATAAAGCTGAATTAATAAAGCTACATTTTTGGGATAACAAAACATCTTCATTTATACAGTATCTACAATCCTCCCAGAAATGAACCAGATCTCTCGCTTATTGACCAATTAAATAAAACAATCATAATTGGGGATTTCAATGCCCATTCCAAAAGATGCGGTTATGAAAAAGTGGATTCTACAGGGAAGATAGTGGAAGAATTTTTGAATACCACAACCTTTGAACTGATTTATAATAAAGAAGATCCTACAACCATCATACATTACTCTGGAGCAGGCACTAACTTAGACCTCTTGTTAGCTACAACAGATATTGTTTCAAAAATTAAAAAATAAGTTATAGAAGACCCATGTTCTGGTCACAGAGTTCCAATACAGATTTGTATGACGATATTTATTGCTGATATAAAACTAGATAATACAAATAACAGTCGTCATACAAATCTGTATTGGAACTTCAAACAAGCAGATTGGAACAAATATAAAACTGAACTGGAACATAAATTTAAGGAACAAACTCACAGCTGCATGACCATCCAGATCATATGAACACAAAAGATGTAGAGCTTGTTAAAGCATAGGATTTATTCCATATTCATTTCTTTGTGGATTTCACCATTTCCAAGGTATTGTTTCAAACTTTTGCACTTTTCTTAATTGGAATCATTCTTTTTGTTTCTCCTTTCCTTTTCATTGCAAGTGCTTGTTACCATGATAGAAACACTTAAATGTGGTTTACATGAGATATAATTAAAACATTTTTGGTTACATTCGATTATGAATGTAAAAATCTGTAGTAAGGCAAATAAAGATATATTTTGGGACCGTCCATTAGTGCACTGAACTTCAAAGGATTACCATTCAACCAAATACATAAGACTTTTGTTTTAAGTTTAATTTGTATTTATTTATCTTTTAATCTTGTAAAAAGAATGGAGTTTCAACTAGCTTTAAAATAATTGACTCGCTTAAAGCCTACTGTATTGCCATATTCCCCTTACACCTACAAGAAAGTTAGGCATAAGATATATTTGTCTGCATTAACATAAATTGGAAAAAAAATAAACGTTTGTAGTGGTGCTGTTTTTATTGAAGTGATTTCATGTTTGAGCGATGTGACTCTTCTTTCCCTCAGGGCATGGTAACGGATGGAATGAAAAATCACACGATGTTTCTTCACCATAATGTATTATTTTATTAACACTTTTTCTCTATTTTACATTTAAATAAATCCTCTTAGCACCATTTTAGATTATTTAAGTCTTTCCACTTTTCCAAAAAGTGGAACAAAAGCTTGATGAAAGTCTGGTAAATGTTCTACAATGTTCACACGCTACCCAAAACACGTGCTATCACCTCGAACATTTAGGTGCTAGTGCCGATTCTTTTAGTTGCGAGTCTATCATTCCGACTGCCACGTATACATCCACGCATGCGTTCATCAAATAGTTCCTGCATTGTTAGGGAAGCGATCCCTAACCATTCTCCCTTTGCTATCAAGACTGAACACATATAATTCTTTAATTTATACATATATATTAAAATTAAATATGGAAATATTTATGACGTCTTTAAACAAAGTTAATTGTTCATAACAATGAACATTAGTAACACGTTTTCGTCATTTAACCATCTCATACCAACATCAAAAAACAATTATTATTTATTTATGCCAACAAACTTACTGTTGGTGTTTTTAAACACACAAGCCGTGTGTGGGCAAAGTTTAAGAGGTAGAACTGGAACTTAAAAATTCAATGCCACAACTGGGATTTGAACGCTAGCGGAAGGTCTGTGGTTCAAATCCCAGTTGTGGCATTGAATTTTTAAGTTCCAGTTCTACCTCTTAATCAAAAAACAAATTACACTCCTAACAAATATTCACATAAACAATTTTCTTTTGGGGTCTTCTAATATTCCGTCTCACATGCCCCTTGTTTTGTTTTTCAAGTTGTCACCTATATTTACAATCTTGAAACACAATACAACATTTCTCCCTACTCCTCAGATACAATCACTTTGTACAATACTTCTTTCTTTACATGCTTTTTCGCTGTATGTCTTTGTCTTTTGTTTTGGTATGACACAGCATGTCTTTATAAATTTCACATATTCAGTTACTACACAATACATATTCAGTTATTATACAACACATATTCAGTTATTATACAACACATATTCAGTTATTATACAACACATGTTCAGTCATTATACAACACATTATACATTTGATATTGACACAAATATAATTTAAGTGTATCATGGTTTATTGTGTGGCTTTTGACTTATGTTCCTTGTTATGAGAGAAAAACAGGGTACAAATCTTGAGCTAATGATTATGATAATATTTATGGCAATATTTTATTCAGTTCTTTGCCTTCTTTGTCTTGTAAGCTTATTATGTATAGGCAGGTCGTTGAGTCAATTCTTAAACTCTGATGTTACTAATGGTACCATTATGTAATTGGGTCCTTATTCGCTATTGTTTAGTTCAACATTTCTTCAAGCTTAACATTGGCTATATCCATCTTAATTCATGGGCATTGCTTTTCTGACTATGGTTTTTCGTACTTCACTAATTGTCACCTCTTTATCTCTTATCTCTATAAGAGAAAACTTCTATACTTATAATTATTCTGCAATTGTATTATTTTTCTTCTCAATTCACCCTCGACACCTTTGTGTCAAAAATATTTTATCTTTGTCATCACAATTGATTCCTTTTTATTTTTGTCCCTGACATCTTTATGTCAAAAACACATTGTTTTCCGTCGCTATAATTCACTTCTTTAATGACAATCTGTGTCCTCATCTGTCTTTGTTGACAATGCTCTTGGTGGTCAATGTAGCCAATGACTATGTTGATTTTCTTTCTTGTTGTATTTTCCAACCCGAACATAATCTTCTATAAGCAACCCATTAAAAATTATTATTTTCTATCATCTCTACTATTCCTGCCTTACATGTTTGTTGGCATAGACTATTTGGTCCTTTCTTTGTATGGTTTAAATTTGTTTTTATGGTATCTTCCTACCAACTTGCCATTTGTATTCTGTAGCTCATACATATGGTCGCCCAGCTGTTTTGTTATGACCAGCGGTCCAGTATACAGTAGTTCCATTTTCTCTTTGTGTGGCCATCATGTGTCGATGTCAATTGTCAGTTGCTTAGGTCTTCTGTTGGCCATCTACTCGATTGGGGCGAACTTAGTCGTGGTAATTTCCCTGAGTGTTGGTGGTTGTTGTTTCCGTATTCTGTGCAACATCTGCCCTATTTGGCACATTTTCATCCTGTTCCTGTTGTCTTATGTTGCCGGTGTTCCATTGGTTTCCGCCCCTTTGGTGTGAACCCCTATTGTATGGCAGTCTTCGGTTGTTCAAGTATTCCCTACAGAATCGTATGTGGTTCACTTGATGGGTACGGTCTCCTGGTCTTCCACGATCATATGTATATGTTTGGTGTCTCGATTCACCCCTTGGTACTGTGTCGTGGTACCGCTGTCTTGTGTTCTCCATCCTTTCGCCATAATTGTGCGGTTGTGGGAAATGGTGTGCCCCTCTCCCCCTATCATGTGTGCTCCTAGTATTTCTATCTGCTCTCTCATTCTGGTTGTTTGTAGTCATGCTCCTATTTAAGATAGGTGAGTTTGGGTGACCGTTTCTATGTCTATGTTCATTAGGCCGACCATTTTGTGTTTCAAAGGCTGTTAGTAATTCTATCATGTCTGCAAAATCTACTGGTCTCGCAACAATTAACCCTGTTCTCACTGTGTCTGGGAAATGTCTTGTTATGCTGGTAATTAACTCTGCTTCCGACAGGTTAGGGTCTAATAGCTTCCCTTTGTTGGCTACTTTCATAAAATAATCGACTAGCGATAACCCTTTGGTTGGATCATATCTACCTGTCGCTAGCTCTACCCTAGTTTGGTTTTGCTTAGCTGGGCCCCAATACCTTGATAGGAATAGATTTCTGAATGAGCTATACGATTCATGACCAGCTAGTGTTAACCTAAGCCATTCTAATGCCTTGTTTTTTAAGCTCTTCTTAACTATCATCATCCTAAGCTCATTTGGTATCCTTTTCACTTTAAAATACCCTTCCATCTCTTTAACAAAGAGTTTTGGATCGTCTCCCTTCTCCTCGTCAAATGTAGGTGGTGTGATTTCATGTAGTATGCTGTTGGTGTAGCATGTGTTGTGTGTTGTGTCATTGTTTAATTGTGAATCTCTTTCTTTATATGGTGAGTCAACATTTTTGTACATTATTCAAATAACTCTCATCTTGTACATTACTTACATCTAAATCATCATTTTGCCTTTGTAGTGCATTCACATCATTTACATTAGCCAAACTTTCTTTTCCTTTTTTCATTTCTTCACAAATTGATTTTAAATCATTCTTTATTTCTAAGTGACTTTGTTTCATATCATTCATAGCATCTTGTTGCGACTGCACCACATCAGCCATAGTCTTAATTTTAGGAATTACAAATTGTTCTACAGTTTCATTAATAATTCCTTCCTTTACTACCTCAATCTCTTTCCTTAATTCCTCAGTTATTTCTGCTTTTACATTTGTAATCTTGCAGTCTACACTAGCATTACATTCTGTTATTTCATCTCTACATCTATCAATTTCTCCTTCTAATACAATCTTATTTTCTCTCATTTCCGATTCAATTTTTCCCATCCTATCTCCTATGATTTCTATCCTAGCTTCTAAGGCTTCCTTTGTCTCATTTAAGTTTTTATGTACTAATTTTAAATTAGTTTCCATAACTTTCATATTTTCTTTACACTCCTGTCTTCCTAATTCTATTTTCTGTTCTAAGTTCTGTCTTCCTAATTCTATTTTCTGTTCTAAGTCTTGTCTCACTTCCTCCATTTTCTGACCTTAACTTTGTTCTATGTCCTGCTTTAATTCTGCCCTATTCTGTTCAATTTTCTGACCTAAATTTTGTTCTATGTCCTGTTTTAATTCTGCCCTATTCTGTTCAATTTTCTGACCTAAACTTTGTTCTATGTCTTGTCTCACTCCTTCTATTTTCTGACTCAATTCTACGTTATTTTGTTCCATTTTCTGACCTAAACTTTGTTCTAGTCTTTCAAACATGATCATTAATAACCTTTGGTCTTTTCCTACTGCTACCTGTTCCTCACTTTCTGGTTCTATCTGATAACTAGGCCTATCTGCCCCTTCCCCTACTCCTGTTACTAGATCTCTCTCTTTTCGCGACATTCCAGTTTCTTTATTCAGTTCGCTTTGGCTTAAAAGTCCTACTATTTTGCCGCTTCGCAGTAACATAAAAATAAAATGAATATGAAAATACAATTCTAAAATAAGAACAAATTAGAAACTAAAAACTTCACTTATCTTAGTATGTTGATATTCTTTTTCTATTTTTCTGACCCAAACCATTAAATCTATCGGATTACTTAACTGTTTTAACAATTTAACCTCTGAATTAATTTCATGATTAAATGACCAAAAATGATCTGCCACAGCTGATTTATCAGTTTGTTTATATTTAATATTTCTAAAATGTTCTTTTATTCTGGTTTCTAGATGACGTTTAGTTTTACCAATATAAACTTTATCACAATCTGAACAGCTAAATTGATAAATGCCAGATTTTTTATAATTTGGTATTTTATCTTTTTTTGAAAAATTAAGTAAATTTTGTATATTAAATTTATTTTGAGGGACCAAATTTATTCCATATTCTTTAAAAATCCTTGTAAATTTTTTATTAGCCCATGGATGGTAAGTAAACTTTTTAAAAATATAATTATCTTTTACTTTTTTAAGGGTTGAAACTTCTTTGACAGATTTTTGATATTTAAATTCCCCTATCCTTTTATGTATAAAATCTGTATTAAAACCATTAATTACTGCAGTGTTAATAATATGTTTATATTCTATGTCAAATTCATCTTTATTAAGGGGTATATTTATTAATCTATAAATTAAACTATTAAAAACAGCAAATTTATGTGCAAAAGGATTAAAACTTTTATATTTTATGTAATTATCAGTGTGAGTAGATTTTCTGTAAATATCAAATTTCAATTTATTTTTATGTCTTTTAATTTTTAAGTCCAAAAATGAAAGGAATCCATTATTCTCAGTTTCCAAAGTGAATTGTATAGCTTTATCTTGTAAATTTAAAAGTTTTAAAGCATCATTTATCTGTTTATTAGGGACAACAGCAAAAATATCATGCTTCACTGTTAATAGCTTCAATTTTTACTTAATGAAAATACAAATTTTTGGTCCTACTTTTTTCTCGTTGATTTATCCAGTTGCGTGCGTCTCCTGGGTGGTTGGCTTCGCTAGACGATCTCTGGTGTTTTCCCGCGTTGATTATCCGTTCATAGGTGTTTCCGAAGTCGTAAATTTCAAACGATGTTCTAATGGCGTCTTCTTTCTTTTTGGCGCGAAGATTTGGCGTCACTTGGTATTTCGCTTAAATTCATTTCCCGTAGATTTCCATTCCATCCAAAATTCGTGCCTTACGTTGGGCAAGGCATTTGGTGCTGTTTTTATTGAAGTGATTTCATGTTTGAGCGATGTGACTCTTCTTTCCTTCAGGGCATGGTAACGGATGGAATGAATTCAATTCACCACAATGTATTATTTTATTAACACTTTTTCTCTATTTTACATTTAAATAAATCCTCTTAGCACCATTTTAGATTATTTAAGTCTTTCCACTTTTCCAAAAAGTGGAACAAAACCTTGATGAAAGTCTGGTAAATGTTCTACGATGTTCACACGCTACCCAAAACACGTCCTATCACCTCGAACATATAGGCGCTAGTGCCGATTCTTTTAGTTGCGAGTCTATCATTCCGACTGCCACGTGTACATCCGCGCATGCGTTCATCAAATAGTTCCCGCATTGCTAGGGAAGCGATCCTTAGCCATTTTCCCTTCGCTTTCAATATTGAAGACATATAATTCTTTAATTTATACATATATATTAAAATTAAATATGGAAATATTTATGACGTCTTTAAACAAACTTAATTGTTCGTAACAATGAACATTAGTAACACGTTTTCGTCATTTAACCATCTCATACCAACATCAAAAAACAAATTACACTCCTAACAAATATTCACACAAACGATTTTCTTTTGGGGTCTTCTAATATTCCGTCTCAGTAGGAATAGTTTGTACAAGAGTAGAGAAAGGCATGTGAGTGTAACACATCAAACTTTTTTTATATGAAATTAAATTTGTAACTGTATGTTTATATGGACTGCCCCCGTAGCGCAGTGATAGTGCACCTGCCTCTGGCGCAAGGGGCCCGGCGCCGATCCCTGGTACTGGCATGGGAATTTTCCCCTCAGGGAGGTCTGTTCTGGGGTGCACTCAGCCTTGTTAAGTCCCTGAGGGGCCAAATGAGGAGCTACTTGATTGAAAAGTAGCAGACTCTGGTTGAGAAGACCACATAACCGTCCTGGAAGGACTGAGGTGCTGACCATGTCCCACCTCCAATACTGCACCCATTCAATATGCCTATGGTGGACAGTGGTCGGGGTGGCAGGCCTTGGCCTGGATGAGTTGTGCCACAGGGTTAGATTTATATGCTGGTTTTCTCTCAAGCATTTCATAACAATGGTTCAACAGACAATAATTACTAAGGTGCAATGATTAGTAAAATATTGTGACAATTCCCAGTGCTGACTGTATACACACACACGCACACGCACACACACACACAAGCTCCTAACAACTGTCTCATTCAACACGTCTCCATCATAAAAACTGGCTGCTCTTGCTGTCTGACTAGCTCATACAGCTGAGAATGACGTAACTCAGATTTTTCTAGAAATCTCATCCGTTTGCTAGTAAGCCCGGGATGTAAACAGTTTGTAAAACTGTCTGGAATTGCTTTTTTCTGCCACGCTCTTAGGCATCCATGTTCTGACCGCTTCATTGTCGTTGGGCCATGTATTTAAGAGCAGTGGTGTGAGATAGTTAACACTGAGTTTCCTTTTTGAGACGCATAGCCGCCCAGTGGCGAAAGGTAGCCTGACCTTGAGCGTCTGATGGGCGGGCGGCCGGCGTCACTGCAACATCTTCCCTCGGGACAGCCTGTGGATGCTGTAGACTACGCCATCGAACCTCTTGTCCATGTAGCACAATCCTCGGCATGGTTGTTAGCTAGCATCCCTTGGTCCGGGTATGGTTGCCATTCTACTCAAAACCTCTGTGGTAGACTCGTCGGATGTGACATCTTTTTTGGGCTGCCCTTCACTCGGGTGTGTTGACGGGCCATCCTTTGCAAAACGTGTAAACGGACCACGGCGTTCCATGGCCACTGGCCTTCCTAGTGCATCTTCGCAACGACCTAGCTCCTGGCGAGCGCAACCGCAACCTATGCCAGGGTTACCCTGCTGACCCCAAGGTGTTCGTCGGGGCTCCGGAGCGTTATCTCGTCTTGTCCGACTCGCAGGATCCTCGTGCCGAAGTCGACTATCACCTTGTGGCTCCTGAGGCCGTCCAGTCCCAGAATTACTTCCTTAGCCACACTCGCGACGAGCACTCAGACATAACGCTATGCTCCAAGGTCAACTTCAGCTAAGCCTCCTTCCATAAGCAAGGTGCCGTTACTATCTCGTAGGGCCGCTCTGGTTTCCTCGACGGCAAGCCCTTCGCTACGTCAGGTCGGATCACGGTCATGGTTCCATTTGTGTCCATTACTACCCAGCACGCCTTTCTAGGTATCCTGCCGTCCGCGATGTCGTCCTCCATTCTTCTCCCCAC
Organism: Tenodera sinensis; assembly: GCA_030765045.1. Classification (NCBI taxonomy): domain Eukaryota; kingdom Metazoa; phylum Arthropoda; class Insecta; order Mantodea; family Mantidae; genus Tenodera; species Tenodera sinensis. Next base: position 14,397,391 of record CM060968.1, on the reverse strand, counting down.
GGCACACAGCGTCATCTGATAGCATACGGTTCCTCCATGCCCCTGCTAAGCCAGTCTTTACTTGTTCCTCACTTGCTCGTAGACTTTGCTGGTGACAATTCTTCACAACGTGTCCTGGTTGGCTACACCCCAATACACTCCGGTAGGGATACTTGTAGACGTCCCTGTCTCCGTCGTGTCTTACATTTCCATTCTCCGAGACGGGCGTATAGTTTACCACAGCAAAGAAAGTCCCCGGGGAATTAGGTGCGGTGGGGGGGATTGCCGATTAGAGATGGGCCCGACACCCTGCCTCATCCTCCTTATTTATGGCACTAGGACAGTTTTTTTTAAATAGCTTTATTCCTTGTGTAATATACTTTCTCTGTCATACACGCCCGCTGTCCTTGTCGCACTGTAATTCCAGTCAGGGACTTTCTTACCGTTGGCGAACAGTTAACTCTAAGCTCGGCCGCTAGGTGCTCCTTCCTCAGGTTCGTGCTATCCTGTCCGGCTGCCGTTTCCTTGTTATAATGGTAAGTTACAGGATATTTACAAACAATTCAAGATATACAATTTATTTCACATGTTTAAAAATCATTAAATATGTGACGTTTTTATCAAAATCATTAGTGGCATTTTTTACCGGTTTAGTTGGTAGGTAAGTTTTGCATTAGGGATTAATTTAACCTGGGAGATGAATTTGTGCTATATTTAACTGAGTGCAGCTGTTATTTTGCTCCGAATAGGACACTGAATCACGGCTGTAGACAGTGGCTTTTAACCCTTCCTATGTAAGTCGCACGTGTTTTCATAACATCACTAGTTCCTGACACCCCAAACAAAAGCTGTTCTAATTTCATATTTGTGCAGTATATCATTATTACAAATAGGTTTACTGAATAAATGACTGCAGAATGCTACTTCACCTTATATGAGCGCATTTTTTGTGTTAATAATGTATCAAATTACTTTTTTAAGCACATACAGCACTTCATATTTGCTTACATTTGGTAATTTTTTTTCTGGTATACCTTGTTCTGTACTACTGATTAAAGCCATTGCACATATCTGTAAACATTTATTCTGTCAACTCCTACAAAAGTTTTATGAATTTAGTCATTGTCACTGTCGTTATCTCTTTTTGCGTACATTTTTATGTGCTATACACATGACTTTCAAACATGAGGCACAGTGCGATTTAACTTTTTTGTCTTTACTCGTCTAAAACCGCTTACAGAAGTTTCCACATTCTCCTATTTCGTAAGGATCCATTGCGGAATAAACAACACACAGTGACAAAGCTTTCTCAGCGCACAATAATGTACATAAGAGTTGCGCGGGATGTTGGCAACACAGCAAGGCATATTGTTGCGTGTTTTCTTAGAACTTCGGCTTCCATTATTGATTCTATTTTTACTCAAGGCTCGCACATTACTTCCCAGAAAGATACTAAAGATCATGCAGGTATGTACACTCCTATCCATTATGTAACAACTAGAGGGCGGATTCCTGCATATTTGCATGTTTTGTTCCAAGCGGAGGGGTAGTGCTATGTCAGTGGCGGTTGTCGGACACGCAGGGATGCAGAGAGGGGAGCTTGACCCAATAGCCGAACCCTTGCCCAATTTAATGTTAAAATATTAGTTTTTAACCCCGTAAAACTACAAGTTTCTGCTTGATTGTCATGTTTTTGCAAATGAAGATAATCTTATTTTCATAGAAAGCCAGCATCTCTATGTATACAAAACATTCGTCTTTTCACACAAGTGACAATGCCGAGCAGGGGTCTGCAGTTTTAAATCTCGTCAGGTCAATAAGGCAATCGAGCCTGAACGTGCGTAGCAACAATGGACAATTGGTGATAATTTCCTTGTTTTCGTTTTCAACCGACGATATTCTTTGAAGTTTGAAAATGAGCTTTATTGTACATTATTGTTGACCATGGTGGTAAAACAAAGCGGGAAATCGAAGCCAGGAATCCAGGACTGGGATGTGAACAGTTATACAAGGTGAATCGGACAAAGTACTTACAGTGATTCCTGTTGTGCGAGTGACAGCCTCTGTGATACTCCCCTGTGACGTCATGTAAAGTGGAGAGACATTTCTCTTCATTCAAACACATTTCAAGTGACAGAAGGAAGGACTTTCTAACAGAAAACTTAGAAAAATGTTTGGTTATTGTAACAAAAATTGATATGTAATTGATCTTTAAATGATTGTTGACTTATTAATTAGTTAATTACACACAAGAATAGTGAGAATGACAATATAAAATATAATTAACTTAAATTAGGAGCAAAAGAGTAAAAATATTACAGTTGTTACTTCATAAAAATGTGAAGAAATAGTTTATTTTACTACTAGAAGAAAATACATTTTTGTGCATATTTTTTAATTTTAAGAGCATAGTTTAAACTTTTTTGCTGCATAGCTAAATGCGTATATTTATGGTTTTTAGTGCATATAAATCGGTCCTGTAGTAATACCACATCGATAAGAATGAACACCCCCTGCGACCATTAAAGGGTTAAGCGCGTTCCGTGTGATGGAATTTGTAAATCCCGAATATTGGCTTAATGAGTATGAAGTTGACATACTGATTTATATTGTTCATTGCATTTGATATTTGTTAATATTATGCTAATGTGTGTCATTTGTTAATTCTGTTTATATTATCGTTATGTCCGGAAATATTAGCCCAGATTTTATGAAACAGCCAACATTAACGCGTGTATGGAATAACGAAGAATAACGCATAAATGAAGTGAAATCAATCTTCAAAGGGAACGTTGTGCAAACGATAGTTTCCTACGAAAGACAACCCCTAAACTTTTTCCTCGGATAAAACGTAAGCGTTCGTTTTCTTCGAAAGACAATCCGTAAACTATTTCCTCGGATAAAACGTAAGCGATAGTTTTCCGCTATGAACAGACAACTGCATGCAATTTGCTGCCAGAAACACAAATGTTGCAAACAATAATAAACACTAACAAAAGAACTATTCCAAACTGAAGTATTGGCCTCAGTAAATTGCAACATGAAGAGTTATATGCATTTATAATGGTTAAATAAAAATTGATGTAATTGTGTTTACATCAATTAACATAATTGTCATTTTAATGTGGAAAATGGCTACATTATATTTAGAAATGTCAACTTGGCTAACTGCCTAGCAGGTTGATTGCAACTTCTGCTAAACGAGAGGGAGGGAAATGCTCATAGCAAGGAAAACAGAGAAGACTTGTAAAAGAATATCGTGTGCTTGCATGGTAACAATCACATGGTGGCCTTGTCGATCATGCTGCTTTAACTCGCAGTACTCCTAAACGTAATCTTTTCCCTGCTCCCCGCACCCCTTCACCATAAAGCTTCCTTTGCCAGTTGCAGTTTGTTGGCTGAATGCACTGGCATGTGGTAAAGAGTGTGCAAAAAATTAAACGAGCAAGTTCATATAGAAGACAGTTCAACATTCAACATTCTTATATGTATGTCTATAGCGGTAAATACACATTCAAATACAGGAAAAAGTTAGTGGATGTGGAGTTGCGAGTATGTGATCACTCAGGAACTAACATACTTCCTGTATTTGTAGTCACCTTGTAAACTTAAACGTACATTTAAGACTGTTCATTAATTTTCGTTACAGGCTAGTGAAGATGTAGAGAAACTGGTGGAGACTTACAAGGAAGTTTCTGCATTATATGGTCAAAAAGCACGCCTTGGAATGAAGATAATTGACTACACTTGGGAGCTGAAGGACCTCCACACCAACGAGGAAATTCAGAAATTAAATGTTAGTGTAAACAGAAGTATCCTAATTGTTATTTTTTTATGCTAACCAACTTACTGCTGGTATTTTAAACACATAAGACATGTGTGGGCAGTGTTTGAGAGGTAGAATCAGGACTCTAGAGCACCCCTGCGGGGAAGGATGAGCTGAGAGGAAACACCAGGTGGCCAGATCCAGTTTAGTGACACAGACATTGACAGAGGTCCCTAAGATTTACCAAGTTTGATGACTCCTTGAGGACCTGTGCCCACCCAGGGAGACCTCGATGGGGTCCAATGCTCCCATATGCTGCCACTCTGCATCCCATCGACAATGATGGATGGAGAGATCAAGGATTGTTATAAAACAGTATTCCGTCATCCCTACTGGTCTAGGGGTAACAAATCAGCCTCTAGTTCCCAATGTTGTGGGTTCAAAAATGATGGATTTTTTTGGGTGTCAAAATTTTTAGCATTGGCAATGGTATTGAATTTTGCAGTTCTGATTCTACCCTTCACAGTTTGCCAACACACACCTTATGTGTGTCAGAACAACCAAATATTGTTGATTGGCCTTATACAGGTATCCCAAAAAAGGACAGACAATGCTTAGTATGTCATACAGGATGGCAAACTGATCAGTTTTCAAATAGGAACCCCTATCCAGAAATGCACAGTTTGGATGCTGTAGTGCATTGAAGTACGAGATGGGTATACATTTACATTTTGTCAATAAACCCAGTATTGAGCTGTCTACATTACAAATGGGCTTTAAACTGTGTACCTCTTACGTTATTGTGGAGACTATATCTGCGTTGGTGTGCCTCATACACATGACCTAATACATGTGGTTGTCTGAAGATTTTCAATCGCTCTGTGGACTTGACCTACAAAGTCCTCTACTGATACAGGAGTGTCATACCCCATGCTTTTTATACAGTTCCACAGAAAATAGTCGAGAAGTGTCAGATCTGGTGACCGTTCTGGCCATGGAGCTGGTCCACCTATACCAATCGATCGATCAGAATATGTGACATTGAGGTGATTCCGCACATTTACATCAAGTGTGCTGAAATTTGCCTAAAGAAAAGAAATCCTACTTAAACTGTATAACACGTGTTGGAGAATGACTGTACCTTCCGACTGGAAAAAAGCCATTATCATCCCGATTTTAAAGAAAAACAAACCCTCAAACAATATTAATAGTTTCAGACCAATATCTTTGACCAGTGTTATTGCAAAAGTGATGGAAAGAATGGTGGCATCTAGACTTAACTGGTTCCTAGAATATTACAACTTAATTAATAGTTCACAGACCGGCTTCAGACAGAATCATAGTACAAGTGAAAATGTACTCCTACTAAGCCAAGACATCAAGGAAGCTTTCAATAGAAAGGAGGATACCTTGGCAGTATTCATTGATTTTAAATCAGCATATGACTCAGTCTGGAGAAATAAATTAGTTGAGAAGTTGCAATCAATAGGTGTGAAAAGTAACATGCTTAAGTGGATAACTCAGTTTATTTCACAAAGATTTTGTACCACAAAATATAATACATACATTTCCAAATATAAACAAACACACCGAGGACTTCCACAAGGTGCTGTTCTGAGCACAACACTCTTTAAGGATACCCATCTGTGAAATTTTGAAAATCTACAGTTTTCATTGGATTGATTTGAAATTTTAACACAACAATCACTGTATAGTGATGAATAACTGTGCTAAATTTCATACACTTAGGCAGATTAGTTGCAAAAATATTAATATTTTATTGTGTATTTTTTAATATTTGTATAAATGGTTCCCCATGATGCAATTTTGATTTGAAAAACTTAATAATGTTCAGTTATGTCCTGTAATAGCATGTTAGCAAATTGATGAGATAATTTCCTAATCTTGTTATTAGTTTGGATAAAAATAAATTTTAAAGTTTAAATTCATTATTTTTTTCATTTAAATTTTGAAATGTAAACTTTAATATTGAATTACTCAGCAGTTATTCACTTTATGAAAAAATTATCTCATCATTTATTTTTAATGTTATTTCTAAGCAGGTACACCAAATTTCATGCATAAGTACTGAAAATTGCATCGTGTGGAGCATTTTAAAGAGCAAACGGTGCTAAAAATAAAAACGTGGAAAAACTAAGTTTGAAGTCATAGCAAGAATAATGGAACTGGATGGATTTAAATGGACACGACCACTTACAGGCAATCAGTTAGACGGCCATGTGACATAGATAAAAATGCCGTAAGGCTGTAGAAAGCATATCAAAATAAAGCAGACGATTTATACTATTTAATAAAACAAAAATCCATTTTTGGCAATTTTGGAAATTTTTAGCCTTTTTTCACAGATGGGTATCCTTAACATATATATAAATGACCTTCCATCAATAATAAAAACTTTAGAAACCAAAATTGCTTTATTTGCTGACGATGTAGTCATTTGGACTTCAGGCTCTTCAAAAAAACCTGAATTAATTAAAGACAGAATAGAAACAGCCCTAAACAAAGTACATGAATGGAGCTCCAAAAACCTCATGACTATCAATGTGGAAAAAACAAATTATGAATTATTTACACTAAAATACAAACCAGTTAATATTAACATAAATTATAATGGTAATCCACTCAAAGCAGTTGATGATGCCAAATACTTAGGCATCACTTTCGACAGAAAGCTAAGTTGGAAAAAACATATAACAAACATCTCAGAAAAGGTTGAAAAGAAATTGCAAATCCTGAAAAGGTTAGCTGGTGCTAAATGGGGCTGCTCAAGGAGAGTCCTTAACACAACATACAAAATGTATATTAAACCAAACCTCTTGTACTGTTCTGAAGCTTTAATAACAGCAGCAAATGCTAACATCAATAAACTTGAACAAATACAAAATCAGGCTCTTCGCCTAATCACTGGAGCAGTTAAATCCACACCTATTGATGCCATGCTTGCCTTAACACGGACCCCATCAATAACAACAAAAATAGAAGAACAAGCATTGCTCCAACACGAGAAAATGTTACGACTGCCAAACTCTAAATGGACAGAAGAGAACCTCCCCCCTTCAATCCTTAAAACTCATAGTAGTTTCCTAGAAAAGGTAACACAGATTAAATCCAAATTGAACATTCCTAACACCAGAGAAAATCTACTTATTAGAGAAAATCCATTGGAATTATTGCAACCTACCTTCAATTTGGAATTAATAGAGGAAATAAGTAAATCAGACACACCAAAAGAAATACAAAAACTTCTAGCTCTGGAAACAATCAATACTAGGTATCCCACAGAAGAATGGCTGCACATATATACTGATGGATCCTCCAAGGAAAACCTTACTGGAGCTGGAGTTACGTGTTCACATTTTTCCTTTTATCATTCTGTTGGCAGAGACACAACAAATTATGATGGAGAAATGGAGGCTATATACATTGCTCTCCGACAATTATTAAATCTTCCCTTAAATAAATTTAACAAGGCAGTAATTCTTTCGGATTCTAAAGCTGCAATTCAGGGAATATGTTCAAATACTACAAAGAAGTCAACAAAAATTAGAGAATGCTACAAAATGTTAACACAACTCCAAAAAGTTAATAAGACTGTTCATCTCCAATGGATTCCAACACACTGTGGAGTCATGGGGAACGAAGCTGCAGACTCACTTGCAAAGAAAGCCACAACAATAACACAAAAGTCTAAATTCAATTTCTCATATTCCTCAATAAAACGCTTGATCATTAAAAATTTTTGTCATTCATACCTACAAGAAATAGAAACAAATGCCAAAGATAAAAAATGGATTACACTACTTTCCAATCCAGATATAATCCCCCAGAGACCACGGAAAACAGCGGTTGCAGCCTTCCGACTATTGACAAATCACGACTGCTTAGCAAGTCATCTCTACAGAATAGGTATCTCAGCCTCACCGATATGTGTCCTGTGTAACGATCCAGCAGAAATGAATGAAGAACACTTGAAGACCCGTGAAGCATTAAGATCAGAAGAAACTACAGTTCAAAAGTATTGGAAAGCACGAATGCTAATGGCTTCATTGCCAGATGCAAGGCACTAGAAAACAACAACAACATCAAGTGTGCTGGAGCTCATGTCGGCCATTTCAGCAGTTCTGTACTGGTACATGTGAACTGCTGTTAAAAAACGTTACTGTAGTGGAAACTACACATTTAACACAGTAGGATGCACCCCAAGGACTGTATGAGGAATTTAGTGCATGCACAGGAATGTTATTATGCTCAGGTTGTTACTAAAGGATTGCATACCTTTTGTACTAAGATACCAAAATGAATGTTAAACTATCATAACTGTTCATTCTCAAACTTTAACGCTCTCCAGCATCCAAATCATGCATTTCTGGACAGGGGTTCCTATTTGAAAACTGATCAGTTTGGCATCCTGCATGACATACTAAGCATTGTCAATGTTGTTTTGGAACACGCAGTATATGTGAACTGGAATAAAATCCTTGTAGCCCGGGGCTTATGAGTTGCTGTTATGTGGTTTCGAAGTAGATATTCCCTTATGGCAGGCATGGGGACTATTTGCCTGCACGGGCTGTGTTGACTTTGCCACCCTCTCACTCCCTCCATGGTTTCTGTTGTGTTGTGTGTAGTGACAGTACAGAGCTGAACATTTGGCTTATAGTATCAGGTAAGTACAAAGTCAACATTGCTGTGTAATGGGTTACATTGTAATTTTCAAGAAGCTTGGGAACCCATTGCCACATCTGCTCAATTGATATTAAATATATTAGGCATTATAAACTATACTCTGTACATCAAGAGATTAAAGGAGATGTAAACAAAGCACCGGTTTGTATCACTCCGCAGCCATGTGCATTCGCAATGACGGAACACATTACCGCTACACGTATGTATAGTATGCATTTTACACCACTAAAAGGATGTATTTGCTCGATCTAAATAACATGCAGCACATGGAAATTAACTGCTACTTACATCATCTCTGTCCTCAATAGCACATTTTCTTTTTTTGCTCACAAACTCGAAACCAATCCCCAGAAGCAGCTTATGGAGGGAAGTTCGCTTTAAATGTGGAAGATCGAGATCAGAGTTAACTGCCAACACCACTTTGCTTAAGGTGGGGGCGGGTGGTTCATAATTAACAAAGAACTGGTGAACTTTTCGACGGATTGCAGATCTCACAAATTCGTTACAAACTACATCCAACACTTGCCTGGCACGTGGTCTCTGCTTGCTGAGAGTTTTGACCTCACCAACAGGATTTTTCTTTGTGTGCGCTGTAAATACTTGAAACTGACACACCGGTAAACTTTGCTGTTAATTTCATCATGTCATCGATAGCAAGTTCGGGATATTTCTTGCACAACTTGTTAAACACATTCAATATTATTGTCTTTTCACCACTTCACAACGATTTCCCATGCTTATGTTTCACAACACTCACTTCTGCCGTGTTACTTTCATAGTGAATGATGCACATGCCGAATAAGTTAGGCTGGTTACAGATTCACTTAACTGCGTATTCTTACTTCAGCTATGCTTAGTACACTTAGTTTGTGCTTTAGCAAACATTAAGTGAGATTTCAGACCTTAGTACCAGTATTTTTTCAAGGGACTATTTTGACGGTGAAAGCATCATTTTGCTGTGGTCAAAATGCATGTGGCTTTGTTTATGTCTCGTTTAATCTTTTGATGTACAGAGTATAGATGTATGTGTTCAAATATGAGGGGTGCCTCAAAAGTTGTTGGCTAATGCTGGATTTCTGACAATGAAGGCATTAGTCCTCTTGCTCTCCAATACTTTTCACTGATGGATGGGGCGCTAGAAGTGGCCAGGCATATTTGAAGGTGGTCTTGGTCTGTTTCCTCTTGCAGATCACATAGAGGACAGAGTGCTGAAGAATATATCCCAATTCTGTTTAAATGTTTTGCCAGACAATCATGTCCTGTAATCAAGCTGCAACTGCCGTTTTTCGAGGATACTCAGGAATTACTGTTTGAATGTTTGGTAGTTCCCATCTTTTATTTTTTGATTTTTCATAGTAATACTTTGCAATAATTTTTTTTAATTCAGAGTTGACTAATCTTTTAGTTGCATAAAATGGTAGATTAACTATAGATTTTTGTACACTGCTGGTACCCTTTTTTGCAAGAAAACCAGCTTTTTCATCACCACACAGTCCACAGTGAGCTGTTATCCATTGGAAGACTAGGTGTTTTTGAAGTGCTGTTAGATGGGTAAGGATTTTCCAACATTCTATAATTGTTTGGTTTTTTGGTGACAACTTGGAAGTAATTGCTATAACTGCCACCCTGGAATCTAAGAGAATAACTGCTTGATGTAAATGTGACATTCTATACAAAAGATTTAGAATAGAATCTATTGAAATACAATACAGTGAGACTTACAATTGAATCATGTCAATAATAGTTACATTGGATTATGTTACAGCTTAAAACACAAAATAGAACAATCAAACATCAATTTACAATAAATACTCTTCAATAGTATAATATTTTTGGCCAAAAAATCAGCCATTTCATTATCTATTATTCCACAATGGGCTGGGATCCATTGAATTACCACTCTTTTATGTAAACAGGTTATTGTATTATTTTACCACATTCTAACGGGTGATCCAAAAGACTGTGAACTGGCTGCGCTGTGTTTTGTCTGTACAGGTCCTCTGCACTCATCGTCGACTGCCGCTGTCAAAACAGCACGGATAAAACCATACAGCATTTTTAAAACTACTTTTAAAGGCTTTACTTACCAATATAATTATAGCAGATGCTGAAACTGGCCACCCTCATTGTCGATACGTTTTTGGCACCTCTAGGAAATTATCCATCACTTGCCATAGTTCATGTTGAGAAATGCTGGCAATTTCCTGACGGATATTTTGTTTTAATTCTTCCAGGGTGTTAGGTTTGTCTTGTACAATTTATGCTTTAAGTTACCCCAGAGATAGAAATCGCAGTGTGTTAGGTCAGGGGATTGAGGGGACCACAAATTTTTACTAATAATTCTGTCCTGAAACTCACTTTCAATTGTTCTCATCGAAAGATTGGTTGTATGAGGTGTTGCAGAGTCTTGTTGAAAAAAGCCAAAATCACACTCCCTGTTGGTTAATTCTCTAAAAAAACGGTGCAAAATTGTATTCACATATGTACGGGCATCAACTGTTGACTTGAAAAAAATTGAGCCTTTAACTCTGTCTCCACTAATGGTGCACCATACACCAATTTTTTCGTCATGAACAATATTAGGTTTTTCAGAACTCCAATAACAATTATTTTGCATACATGCATATCCATGAAGGTGGAACCAAGCCTCGTCCATGGAAAATATTACATGTGGGTCAATTTTGCCATTGTATACACTATTGAGAGTCCACTCACAAAATGTGCGTCTTATTACAGGATCACCTGATTGAAGAGTATGTGCCATAGTTATTTTATATGGTTTTAACTTTAGCAATTTAGTAGCCCTTTGCAAAGAGCCATAAGAAATGCCTGCGTGTTGTGAAAGACGCCTAAGCAATTTATGGGGGAATTCTCCAAACGATGACCGATGTCATCTAATGTTTCTTTGATAAGAACCGCATACCATCTTTTAGATTTCCAAGCCTGAACACTACCTGTGGCCTGAAATTTATTGTAAAGTTTATGGATTGTTGTACACCCTGGAACTTTTACATCTGGAAATCTTTCTGCAAATCGTATTTGCACCTGGGGAGCTGACTGAGTTAACACATGAATCATAAATAAATACATGCTGTGCAGTAGAAAACAAATGCTGAGCCATAATACACTTTATGACTAAGTACAGGACTAAATAATAAAGCACACTGGTAATAATGCAGTCACACAATATTGCGTCAGCTCAATACTGTTTGTGAGCAGAGCAGAGAAAAACAAGTCATGCTCATGACCATGTGTATATCAGCTGCTGTTATTGTGTTTCTGCATGTGCAATGGAAAAACATCACACAGTGGTTCCCATATATTGGGATCTCTCAGTGGTATGTTAAAGCCTTTGGGTGTTATATCTCGTGTTATAGCCATAATGGCTGCTTTTGAATCAGATAGAATTAGTTTTTCAAACTTTTTATATGATAAAAGAGAGTTTGTAGACTAGAAAATTGCCATGATTTTGCCATCAAAATTGGTTGGATACTTATGTAATTTTCGATAAAATGAAGAGAGTGACACATTGCTCCAACATCATTTGGTAGACTGGAACCATGTGTAAAAATGTTTAACCATTCAGGGGACGGATTTTGTGAATTTGTTATTTCCATTGACATTTGTTTTATGATGTCTGGAGAAGTTTCAGATTTCTTGACATCTTCTGTTAGATGGAGATTATATTCAGCTTCAAAAAGTTCTTGAGGGTTATTTCCTATTTGTAGGTTTTCCTTTGATTGTTGTTCCTTATTGAAGGAGAGCCATGCAGAATAGTGAATTTTAAAACTTGCAAAAGGAGGAATTTTTGAAACGATGTAGACTGTCCAAAGCAGTTATGAGTATGGTTGTATAGGAAATGTAAGGGTTAGAATAATACCAACAGAGATGTGCCTCTTTCTCACAGCCCCTCTCACACTCTCTCTCTTCTCTATCTCCTCTCTCTTCCTCTCTCCCTCCCTCTTCCCCTCCCTCTTCCCCTCTCCTGCCCTTTCTCTCTCCCTTTTTCCCTCTCCTGCTCTCTCTTTTCCTCTTTCCCTCTCTCCCTCCCTCTCTTTCTCTGTCTCTTACTCTCTCACTTCCTCTCTCACTCTCAACCTCCCCAACCTTTCCTTCCCAGGTTCTTTTGTAACCTAATTTGCCAGTTATCTCCTGGTACATTTGAATTTTCATACTTCTTTTTACAGGATACTAAGCTTGAGGATATAGAAAGTCCTAAAGCAACTTTGCAGAAAGTTCTGGATGAAATTGGAGCCAAAGCACAATATCATGCAATTGATGGCAAAGGTAAGTAAATCTAATCAAATTTATTCAACAGGACTGAATTTTCAAATGTTACATTATTAGTGGAACAAACTTCCTTCTAGTGCCCACTCAAGTTTATTTGTTTATTTACTACAGTTTAGTACAATATTGAATACACAAAAGAACAAAACCATATAATTTCAGAGTTGTACAGGTTGTAAGATATAAATTAAATATTAATTAGAATTAATAAATTCATCCACACAATATAAGTGTTGTCAAGTAGGAAACATTTCAACATTGATTTAAATTTATTATCTTTACATTTCTTGTTAGGAACTGACAGACTGTTATAAAATGTTGTACCCATGAAACTAGGCATCCTCTCTTATGGCTAGGAACTAAGTCATCTTTATATCTGGTATTATGATAGTGTATGTCATAGTTTCAGGGCGTAACTAATGTTCGTTATTTTTTAACTGTTGGGAGCAGCGTAGAACTTTACTGCCCCACCTTGTCATACATTGTCAGAGTAATAACTAAAGCTGACAATGAACTCCATTGGTTGACAGTGTATGGGAATGTCTTAGCTCTAATTGGTTCTTCTTTTCATTGCTATGACGATCGCAATGACGCATGGACGCATGGTTGGTTTCTGGGAAGCTCTTCCACAATGTCAGCTGTACGGTTGTCTGGCGCTCTCATGAATGGCATGCTCCTGTTTGGCATTGTGCTGCCTTCTGTACTTCTGATAGATCTTTGTCTTCATCTTTATTACTGTCAATAGAACTAATACAGCTATCTGACATGGTCAAAGTTACATAATTTGTGTGCTACTAGGTTACAATCATGGAATTATTAACACAAAGGTAATATGATATAGCAAAATCATCCTATTTTACAATTTAAAATAAATATATACAAAAGTAAAAATATAAAAGCTGTTACTTTGTTGAGTTAATGTAGATCGTAGTCGCATTTCATTTAATGAGTATAAGCATTTACAGATTAAAAATTCCCTAAGTCTTTTTTAAAATATTTTTTCTGCACTTTTAATTTATATTGCTAATTTCTTGTACATAATGGCACCAATAATATAGGGACCATTGATAATACTTATATTGGCTGATATCCTATGCATGTCATTTTTGTTTCTTGTTAAATAGATGTGAATATCATTGTTCTTAAGACTGAACTGCGGTTTTGTAACTACAAGGAAGATAATTTTGTTGACAAAGAGAGAATAGATGGCAAATATGCCTTTAGAGCTGGTGCGGTTTTTAAAATGTTTATTAACACATAACAGCATGAATAATGTTCTTCTCAGAAAGATGAAATACTGTGATAGCAGACGCGATTCCTATCTACAGGGTCGTGGTAACAGAATGGAATGCATAAATCAATGTTCCTTTATCACAACATATTTATTCACTAACACTTCGTTATTTTACACTCTCAGCACCATATTAAATAATCAAAGACCTTCACAATTAAATGATTTGGTAGAATCTACACTGGATAAAAGTTTGGTGAAAGTTCCATGTTCACACGCTACCAAAAACACGTCTTATCATCTTGAGCATACAGACGCTACTGAAACTAGTCCTCGGCGTCGCTTTGGTACGACACACCGCCATTTTTGTATTCATCCGCGCAAATAGTTTTTATTGGTTGAACACAACAGACTATCTAGTAACAAGAAAACATTGGCTATCCTGAATATTAAAAATAAGTCCCTGATACACCCAAACAAGAACTAGAAATTTATACACTTTTAACAAACATTTATATGAATGATTTTCTATTGGGGTCTAATATTCTGTCTCATATGCCCCTTGTTTTGTTTTTCAAGTTGTCACCTATATTTACAATCTTGAAACACAATACAATACTTCTCCCTACTCCTCTGATTCAATCACTTTGTACAATTTTTTTTTTTTTTTTTTCTTTTCTTTTCTTTACAGTCTTCTTTGCTGTTTGTCTTTGTCTTTTGTTTTGGCATGATACAGCATGTCTTTATAAATTTCACATATTCAATTACTACACAATACATTCAGTTATTATACAATACATATTCAGTTATTGTACAACACATTTAGTTATTATACAACATGTCCAATTATTATACAATACATATTCAGTTATTGTACAATATATCCAGCTATCATACCACATATGTTCTGTTATTATACAATACATATTCAGTTATTACACAATGCATATTCAGTTTTTGTACAACACATTTAGTTATTACTCAACATATCCAGTTATTACACAATATATCCAGTTATCATACAATATATCCAGTTATCATACAATACATATTCAGTTATTGTACAACACATATTCAGTTCTTATACAACACATACTCAGTTATTGTACATTTGACATTGACACAAATATAATTTAAGTGTATCATGGTTTATTATGTGGTTTTTGACTTGTATTCATTGCTATGAGGAGAGAAAAACAGGATACAAATTTTTGAGCTAATGATTATGATCATGTTTATGGCAATATTTTATTCAGTTCTTTGCCTTCTTTGTCTTATAAGCTTATGTATAGGCAGGTCATTGAGTCGGTTCTTAAACTCTGATGTTACTAATGGTAACATTTTTCTTAATTGGGTTATTATTCATTGTTGTTTGGTTCAACATTTCTTCGAGCTTAGCATTGGCTATATCCATCTTAATTCATGGGCATTGTTTTTCTGATTATGGTTTTCCTTACTCCACTGATTATCACTTCTTTGTCTCTTATTTCTATAAGAGAAAACTTCTATACTTATAATTATTCTGTAATTGTATTATTTTTCTTCTCCATTTACCCTCGACATCTTTGTGTCGAAATATTATATTTTTGTCATCATAATTGATTCCTTTTTATTTTTGTCCCTGACATCCTTATGTCAAAAACATATTATCTTCCGTCGCTATAATTCATTTATTTAATAACAATCAGTGTCCTCATCTGTCTTTGTTGACAATGCTCTTTGTGGTCGATATAGCCAATGACTGTGTTGGTTTTCTTCCTTGTTGTAATTCCTAATCTGAACATAATTTTCTATAAGTAACCCATTAAAAATTGTTATCTTCCTTCATCTCTACTACTCCTGCCTTACACATTTGTTGGCAAAGACTATTTGGCCCTTTCTTTGTATGGCTTTAATTTATTTTTATGGTATCTTCCTACCAACTTGCCATTTGTATTCTGTAGCTCATACGTGTGGTCACCCAGCTGTTTTGTTATGACCAGTGGTCCAGTATACAATAGCTCCATCTTTCCAGTTCTTTTCTCAGATGCCTTGGATGCTTTGTGACTTTTTAAGAGCACTTTTTCTCCAATTTGTGGGGACCATTTCCTGACGAATCTTTTTACCTTGTTCCTCCCTTTTTCAGCCTTTTGCTGCAATCTTCTGAATGCCAATTGACATTTTTCCTTCTCTGACAATTCTCTTTGGGCAGCCATCGTAGTGTCAATGTCAATTGTCAATCTCTTGGGTTTCGTGTTGGTCATCAATTCGATTGGGGCGAACTTGGTCGTGGGGTTCACCGAATGGTTAATCACCTCCTCTATATATCCGCATTTTTCCGTCCAGGAAGTGTGGTCTCTGTGGCAGAGTAGACGGAAATATATACTTATATCCCTCATGATTCTCTCAGTCGGGTTTCCTTGGGGATAATACGCTGAGGAATAGTACAATTTTATTCCTAATGTTTCTAAGGTGTTCTGGAATAACTTACTCTTATGCATTGTTGCATTGTCCGATAGAATACATTTTATCCTCCCATATTTTGGGATGTAGTCCTTGACGATTTTATCTAGGCAAGTTCTGCTTTTAATGTTCTTAATGGGGTATATTTTGGTGAATTTTGTGAAAACATCAAACATGACAAAGATGTATCTGTTTCCATCTTTCCCCCTTGGTAGCTCTCCATGCTCGTCAATACACACCAATGCATTTTTCTCGTTCCTTACGATGGATTGTGGAACGACATCGTATCTTACATTAATTGGCTTGGCCTTCTGACATAGGTCGCATGAGGAAATTAACTTCCTGACTTTCTTGCCAAGATGTTTGATGTACAATACTTCCTCGATTGCAAGCATTGTTCTCTCAGTACCAGAGTGAAGCATCGAGTGGTGGAATGCCAAAATGACCCTGTCCTGTAAGGAATTTGGTACCATCATTTTCCACTTCCTTACGTTGCGGCCATGCAATTTAAATAGGATGTTCCTAAATTTGCCTATCTTGGCTTCCAATTTTGGTATTATGTCTGGAGCCTTGTCGAATAGCCTCTTCAATTCAGGGTCTTCTTGTTGTAGCTTCGCTATGTTTTTGAAGTCTTGTAAGATTTCGTTGCTTTCTTTGCTATTTATCTGCATGATTTTAATTTCATGGTGTGGATTGTATATCGTCTCGGGTATGTGACTCTCCGACCTTAACCTTGACAATAAGTCACTAAAGATGTTCTCCTTCCCCGGGATATGTTTGACCTCTATGTCGTGTGATGTTATCTCATGTATGTACCTTGAGATTTTGGAGTTGGTTAGCTTGCATTTTTGAATGGAGGACAGGCTTACGTGATCTGTATATATAATTATTTTATAATGATATATATATTGCCTGAACTTTTGTAACGCAAAATGGATTGCACCTATTTCTAATTCGGTTATGCAGGCATTGGCTTCTATCTTGTTTAGAAATCTAGAAGCTGTGGCAATCACATGTTTGTTGCCATCTGCATCTTCTTGTGCTAATATTGCTCCATATGAGTGCGCACTAGCATCGGTGTATATTAAAAAAGGTGAATTTGGATCCGGTCGTTCCAGGAGAATACTGTGCTTGAAAAGTTCTTTGATATTCTCAAAGGCCACCTGGTGTTCAGCATTCCATTCCCACTTAGTATCTTTTTTCAACAGTGCTCTAAGGGGTACCAATTCCTTAGCGTAGTTGACCACGAATTTTGACTGGTACTGTAAAATGCCCAGAAACCTTCTCAACTGTTTCAAGTTGCGTGGGGGTGGTATATGCTCTATGGCCTTGACCCTCTCTGGATTAGGTTGTATACCATCAGGTGTAATGATGTGGCCTAGAAATTCAGCCTCTTTGACGAAAAATTCACACTTTTCCAAATTTAGGGTCATGTTGCTTTCCTGGAACCTGGATAATACATAATCTATGTGATGTAAGTGCGACTCGGGATTCTTGCTGTATATAAAAAAATCGTCGACATATTGCGTTACAAAAGTCTCGATAGTATCCCCAAAAACTTTGTCTAGAGCCCTCAGTAGTGCACTGCTACTGGTCGATAGTCCAAAGGCACATTTTAAAAAATGGTATACCTTTCCTTTGTGCAAGAAACAGGTATATTTCCTGACATCTGGATGAAGAGGGATTTGCCAGAGTGATGCTGTCAAGTCAAGACTAGTAAAATGTTGACCTCCCTTCAATTTCGATATTAGTTGGTCTACCCCCTCAGGCCTGTAATGATCTGGCAAGGTATGTGCATTTATCTTCCTTGCGTCGATGGTCATCCTCAATTTTCCCTCTTTCTTATGGACCCATACCACTGGATTCACGTAACATGAGTCCGACGGCTCTATTATTCCGTCCGCTAACATTTTCTGGATCACTCTGTCAGCTTCCTCCCTGATGGAGTTGGGGATGGGCCTGGATTTATGTGAATAGGGGGTGATATCTGTTACTGTAAAAGTATGTACGTACTTATTACACGTACCTGGCTTTTTATTAAAAACTTTCCTGTTTTTAACCAATATTTTCCTAAGTTGGTTCCTTTCCTCTTCAGAGATGCCATGTGCCCCCCAGACCTTCTCATCGATTAGCTGTGACATCGATTCTTCTCCATCTGTTGGTAGTGGTTCAGGTTGGTAGTTGTCCGAGGTAACATACTCGTCTTCTGTGCAGATCCAATGGCTGCAAACATTAGTTTCCTCCTTGCTCGTCCAACCTGTTTTCTCCTTGCTTACCCTCAGGTCTACCAACCTATTCTTGTGGACATTGATGTTCTCCACAAAGAATTGTTCATCCGGATGGATCCCCGTCTGGTCTGGTTCCTCCTGGCATGTTTCTTCCTCCAGGAACTTCGCAGTGCATTCTGAGGCTCCTTCCTTAATAATAAATTCATGTAGGTCATAATTAGTCACCGACCTCCAAAGGTTAAGCAAATCACTGCCAATGATTAGGGTAGCTGTTAGTCTAGGTATTACCAGGGCAATAAAATCGAACTTCCAACTTCCGATTTCTATTACCAGCCTTACCTGGTATTTAACATGTTCCTTTTTCTTGCCAATTGCTGTGCTGCAATACACTCCACATACAGGCAAGAATTCAGCATTTCTTTTAGTTATCAATTCCTGGAATAGCTGTTCGTCACATACTGATGTGCTGGCTCCTGTATCAATCATCGCTGGCAATTCAATACCCCATACCTTCAGCCTAATCATTGGTGGATTGGTTATTTCCTTTCTTTCACTCGCCTGCCTTCTCAAGGTACCTACATCACATTGGTCAATATTGCCCCTACTGCCACACAGGTCAACTTCCAGGACACAAAGTTGACTTGTACTTAGTTTTCCTGGGCGTTGGAGGTGATCGTCGTTTCTGTATTCTGCGCAGCATCGGTCCTATCCGGCACATTTTCATTCTGTTCCTGTTGTCTTACGTTGTCGGTGTTCCATTGGTTTCTGCCCCTTTGACGTGAACCCCTATTGTATGACGGCCTTTGGCTGTTCAAGTATTCCCTACAGAATCGTATATGATTCACTTGATGGGTACGGTCTTCTGGTCTTCCACGATCATATCTATGCGTTCTGTATCTCGATTCACCCCTCGGTATTGTGTCGTGGTACCGCTGTCTTGTGTTCTCCATCCTCTCGCCATGATTATGTGGTTGTGGGAAATGGTGTGCCCCTCTCCCCCTTTCATGGGTGCTCCTAGTATTTCTATGTTCTCCCTCACTCTGGTTGTTCGTAGCCGTGCTCCGGTTTAAGATGGGTGAGTTTGGGTGACCGTTCCTATGTCTATGCTCATTAGGCCGACCATTTTGTGTTTCGAAGGCTGTCAGCAATTCTATCATATCTGCAAAATCTACTGGCCTCGCAACAATTAATCCTGTTCTCACTGTGTCTGGGAAATGTCTTGTTATGCTGGCAATTAGTTCTGCTTCCGACAAGTTGGGGTCTAATAGCTTTCCTTTGTTGGCTACTTTCATAAAATAATCGACTAGCGACAACCCTTTGGTTGGATCGTATCTACCTGTCGCTAACTCTACCCTAGTTTGGTTTTGTTTAGCTGGGCCCCAATACCTTGATAGGAATAAATTTCTGAATGAGCTATACGACTCATGACCAGCTAGTGTTAACCTGAGCCATTCTAACGCCTTGTAGCTTTTCTTAACTATCATCATCCTAAGCTCGTTTGGTATCCTTTTCACTTTAAAATATTCTTCCATCTCTTTAACAAAGAGTTTTGGATCGTCTCCCTTCTCCTCGTCAAATGTAGGTGGTGTGATTTCATGTAATATGCTGTTGGTGTAACATGTGTTATGTGTTGTGTCATTGTTTGGTTGTGAACCTCTTTCTCTGTATGGTGAGTCAACATTTTGTACATTATTCAAGTAACTCTCATCTTGTACATTACTTACATCTACATCATCTTGCCTTTGTAGTGCATTCACAACATCATTTACATTAGCCAAACTTTCTTTCCCTTTTTTCATTTCTTCACAAATTGATTTTAAATCATTCTTTATTTCTAAGTGGCTTTGTTTCATATCATTTATAGCATCCTGTTGTGAATGCATCACATCAGTCATCGTCTTAATTTTAGGAATTACAATTTGTTCTACAGTTTCATTAATAATGTCTTTCTTTACTACCTCAATCTCTTTCCTTAATTCCTCAGTTATTTCTGCTTTTACATTTGTAATCTTACAGTCTACACTTGTATTACATTCTGTTATTTCATCTCTACATCTAGCAATTTCTCCTTCTAATACAATCTTATTTTCTCTCATTTCTGATTCTATTTTTCCCATCCTATCTCCTACGATTTCTATCCTAGCTTCTAAGGCTTCCTTTGTCTCATTTAAGTTTTTATGTACTAATTTTAAATTAGTTTCCATTACTTTCATATTTTCTTTACACTCCTGTCTTCCTAATTTTATTTTCTGTTCTAAGTTCTGTCTTCCTAATTCCATTTTCTGTTCTAAGTTCTGTCTCACTTCCTCCATTTTCTGGCCTAAACTTTGTTCTATGTCCTGTCTTAATTCTACCTTATTTTGTTCTAGTTTCTGGCCTATACTCTGACCTAAACTTTGTTCTATGTCCTGTTTTAATTCTACCTTGTTTTGTTCCATTTTCTGACCTAAACTTTGTTCTAGTCTTTCAAACATGATCATCATTAACCTTTGGTCTTTGCTTATTTCCACCTGTTCCTCACTTTCTAATTCTACCTGATAACTAGGCCTATCTGCCCCTTCCCCCACTTCTGTTTCTATCTCTTTTCGCGACATTTTAATTTCTTTATTCAATTCACTTAAGGTTAAAAGTCCCACTACTTTGCCGCTTCTCAGTAACATAAAAATGGAAATAAAATGTATGTGAAAACAAAAAATTTTGATCCTACTTTCTTTTCCGTTGGTTCTTCGTCCAGTTATTTACGTCTCCTGGGCAGTTGGCTTCGCTAGATGATCTCCGGTGTTTTTCCCACGTTGATTATTCGTGCATCGATGTTCTGATGTATCGTTGATATCAAACGATGGTCTAATGGCATCTTTTTCCTGTGCGATGGGATGGCGTCACTTGATGTTTATTGTAATTTCAATTTTCGTAATTTTGCATTCCATTCTAAATTCGAGTTCCACGTTGGGTAAGCTATTTTGGTGCGGTTTTTAAAATGTTTATTAACACATAATAGCATGAATAATGTTCTTCTCAGAAAGATGAAATACTGTGATAGCAGACGCGATTCCTATCTACAGGGTCGTGGTAACAGAATGGAATGCATAAATCAATGTTCCTTTATCACAACATATTTATTCATTAACACTTCGTTATTTTACACTCTCAGCACCATATTAAATAATCAAAGACCTTCACAATTAAATGATTTGGTAAAATCTACACTGGATAAAAGTTTGGTGAAAGTTCCATGTTCACACGCTACCAAAAACACGTCTTATCATCTTGAGCATACAGACGCTACTGAAACTAGTCCTCGGCGTCGCTTTGGTACGACACACCGCCATTTTTGTATTCATCCGCGCAAATAGTTTTTATTGGTTGAACACAACAGACTATCTAGTAACAAGAAAACATTGGCTATCCTGAATATTAAAAATAAGTCCCTGATACACCCAAACAAGAACTAGAAATTTATACACTTTTAACAAACATTTATATGAACGATTTTCTATTGGGGTCTAATATTCTGTCTCAGAGCGAAAGATTTCTCTGCACGAGTCAGTATGTTTCATGTTATAAATTATTCTAATAGCTTTTTTTTTTTTTTTTTTTTGTAAGATGAATAATCTATTCAAGTGTGTTTTTGCAGCATTACCCCATACTTTGATATCATAATGTAGGTATAGAAAGACCAATCCATAATACATTAGTTTCAGAGTTTTATCATTGACATAAGTCCTCATAATTTTGAATAAGTATAAGGTATTACTTAATTTATTGCAGATGTTTATGTCTATCCCAGCAAAGTCTATTGTCTACTTGTACAGCAAGAAAAGAATCCTCATCAGTGATCATAGGGGAAAGTTCCCAATTATTGCTGTCATGGGATTTTGATGTACTTAGATCAAACATAATTATTTTGGTTTTGCTTTTATTTATACCCAAATTGTTTTTAGTGTGTTCGTAAGTTCAGAGTGTACCTACCATACCAGCAATTGAAAAATTGGGACTATGTCAATTGAACTGCAAAGAGTGCAACAAAATTTATACTGGAAAAACAAAAAGAAAATTGAAAACAAGGTCTAAAGAACTCTTAGAAATCTAAAGTTTAAACAAGTGGAAAAATTGGCAGTAGTGGCACATTTTTGGCTAGAAAACCATGAAATGGATCTTGAACCTTCATTGTTAAAAAGCGTCTCTAACACGAAACAACTAACATTCTGGGAGGATGTATTCATTCTGAAAAATAAAGATTCAGTCTTCAACTTTGAATTGCCTCAAAGTGACAACCTCAGCAAGAAATTCCTGATAAAGACAACACCAGAGGACGACACTATAATATGTTCGAGTAGTTGGCTTCAGGTTGAGAATGAGGGCAAGTGAGCTCTCAGAACATGTCCCATTTTTAATAAGTAACTGATGTAGTGACTATTAGCTAGTTTTATCTCTTCCAGGCTTGTAGGCCATGGTCTACAAGGCATTGTAGATACTGATGTACTGCGCTTGGCATCATTGGGGTAAGATGATCCGTTGTCTGCACTGGTCACAGTTTGAATGTGGAAAAACGACCGTTGGTACTCTTATATAGTAGAGATGGGTGGGGCATTGTTGCACTGACTAAGGTGGTGATTGGCTCATATTGGTTGGTAGGCCGGGTGTAGGTGGGGTTTTATTACAGCTGTTGTGTGTGTTAGAGGTCTGCACGGGCTCGGGCCTAATTTGAAAAATGCTTGTCGGGCTCGGGCTCGACTAGGGTCGGGCTCGGGCCGGGCCCGGGCTTGAAAATTAAGGGAATAAACAACTGAAAATGGATTTTTAAAATTTTTCGGCCAAGTTAGCTGAACATTTACTTTCAATGCTGTCTTATACCAGCATTAGAGGGTTTTGAATTTTAGTGTGATATATCCTTCAGTTTCCAAGTAACGAAATGTTGAATCCGGATTTTATAATGTTATGCCAAATGCTCTACACGACGAAATTATAAAAATGCCAATTTTATGGTTCTATTATATTTATCTGATTATAATGTACAAATCTGCCATACAACTTTGTTTTATTAGCCTCAGCTCAAAAGACAATGGTTTTTAAATTTTGTCACTTGAAATTTCTAGTATAAAGCTTTATAAGCTGCAAGTTTCTTTAGTAACTCAAAAGTGTTCAAAGGAAAAAAAAAAGTATATGGCAGATTTAGTTGTTTGTGCTTTGGGAATGATATGAAAAATTGCATGAAAACTGCATCATGTGATATTTTCAAAAAGTGAATATGGTGAAAACATAATTTTCAAAAACCTTAAATTTTAAAATGAAAAACATTGTTATTCTGCATTTTAGGGTACATTATGCAACTACAAGTATTTGTAATATAAAAACTCAAAACACATTTAGTATTTTTAAAGCCATGGAATACAAATGTAATGTTTTGCCAGATTTGTACTAAATTTCAGTGTTGCATTCACTTAGGAGGCAAAAAATAATGTATCATATTTCTTGGTCACCTATGTTGAAATGTCAAGAATAGCACAATTGCCGCAGCATTTCCTTACTAGGAATTCTAAATGATTATTCTGCTGACACGATTCAAATGCTGCTACTGATGCTAGTCAAAGCACAGAATGAGAGGTTTTGCAACTATATTATTTCTCACTACTCGGCTGCAATTCAATCCATTCACTCACTCCACGTATAAAATTTTACACTCTTATCTCGAACCCAAGGCGTATTTGATTCTTTTATACTGCTAGTAACGCATATTTCTTCCTGCTTTGTAAAGTGTAAACACAGCATCAATGTTTATACTGATACAATTACAGTTTGTTTTGTGGCTGACGCTGGAGTAATGTTACTGCATCATTATTGTTCAGCATTTCTCCAAATTGAAACGTTTATTTTATTATTATCATGACATGATCACTATGTATATAATACATCAGACATCAGAGCCATTGCCCATTAGTCAGCATCACCAAGTTGCAACATACAAGTTGTGGCACCTTCATTTCTCATAGCCTTCTGTCTTACAACCAAGTTATATGTAGAAAAAATATCTCGTCAGCATTTGATACTGGTAACCAAAGACATTGAAGGGACTTTTCGTAGAAGTATTCATCAAGTGCGAGTACTGAAGGGAATTTTAGTGCAGCAGGATTAGTTATTCAAGAACGTCGAACCAACCTGAGCAGCCAGAGTGTGTATTCCATTCTCTTTCTGCACGACAATTTGGGTCATTAAACATGGTGAGTCCTTAGTCCAATAACTTATAATTAATGTTTACTTTGATTTAAAACATGCACAGGCATGCACATATCCATCGTAGAAATAATTATAACCAGAGACCGGAACTTAGGCGGAATGGCTTTTTAAATGCGTCAAATTTATCTTCAATTTGAAAGTGAATCGGTACGAATTATACCTTTGTGGTTGAAATGCCACAGTTTTATGTTGCCTTTTTCTGCCTTTTTAGTATATATATTTTACAAAATATATGCTTTTTGTTGCCTTTATTTCATTGTTTATATATTATTAAACATTTTCTTCAGGTACATTTTATTTCAACAACCGTTAGACCGTGACAATGAAAGTTACTTCGCCGAATGTATACTATTGTCTTTAAGTTGCAGACGACATAGGAGTCCCTCATTTAATTCATTATTTTCTTTGCAACAATGAGTACTGCCGCGCAAATAAATGTATAGATAAAGAAAGCGTTTGGATTACCACGTGTGTTTATTTTAAAATGCAATAATGAGCAGGTACGGGTCTAACTTTGATTTTCTTTCAGTTTTCATTGCGACGTTGTAGATAGCAGCAAGATGCCAAAATTCAATGTTCCTTTACGCAGTAAATTACAGTTATGTCAATACTTTTGGATCCGGCATATTTTGTACCGACGGTAAAGTACTCACATGCAAAATATATGAGGAGTCAGTGAACTACGAAAAGAAGTATTTTATATCACAACATATTGACACAATCAAACAGGGCTACAGGCAGAAGATTCCTTGCTTCCAACAGTAATTGCAACATCGAGTCAAAAATCCCAGTTTGCATTCGACTTATGTAGCTTTCTTCAGCCCCAGAATCCCTTTCTGGAAATTACAGAATCCTACATTATCACAGTTTTTGGAGAAGTATACTAACTAATCTGTACCTAGCGAGTCAAGTATGCGAAAATGTTACTTAACCGAATGTTACGAGGACACAATGAAAATAACTAAAGATAAAATGAAAAACAAGGTGATCTGGGATATCGACGAATATTGACGAGTCAACAGATACCATAGGTCGTCGTTGCCAATTTGTTAATCAAAGATTAGATCCTACAGAAGATGAATCAATGAAATCATTCCTGCTTACTACAGAGTGTCTTGAGAAAGTTAACAATCGAACTATTGCGCAGTTATTCACCAGTTCATTAAATTTGCTGCGGCCTAAAGAGGTGCAACACGATGCCTTACTTTTCATCAATGACGCTGCATCATATATGAAAAAGGCGGAATAGCGTTAAAAGTGTTATTTCCAAACATACTTCACATGACCTGCGTAGCACATGGGTTTCACAGGGTGTTAGAAGAATATGATGCTTGTTTCTGGATATTGGCAAATGGATTTCCAGTATTAAGATCTTTGTGAAAGACTCATGAATGAATGAATGAATGAAAAATGTTTATTTGGGCATGTTTACAACATGCCCGGCCTGTTTAGGGAAATCCCTCTTCAGGCTAGTGTGGTATTTGTTTCGTTTTCGGGTTGGGATTTCCCTCGGCTTTGGTGCGTATTTGTGTTAATTGTGTTTTTGTTGACATTGTGTAGTGTAGTGTGTTGTAATTTGTGTATTTTGTGCATCTGTGTCAGTTTCCGTGTTCCACATCCATGGCTCCGTTCATGTGCTTCTGCCTAAAGAAGATCCTAGGTTTTGTTGCTTGTTTTTATTTTATTTTGATGTTGCTGCATGGCTCATTGGTATTTTTTTGTATGTATAGTGTATTTTTGTATGTTAGGGTT
Source organism: Tenodera sinensis (assembly GCA_030765045.1). Taxonomy (NCBI): domain Eukaryota; kingdom Metazoa; phylum Arthropoda; class Insecta; order Mantodea; family Mantidae; genus Tenodera; species Tenodera sinensis. Next base: position 14,370,768 of record CM060968.1, on the reverse strand, counting down.
TTTTTTTTTTTTTTTTCAAGAATCCTGAGATTTAAGTACATTGCACCAGATGTAACTCTGCCCCCCACCCCAACCTATCATAACGAGATGAGGGACATGTATCGCGGAAGTACTTCGTTTAAAACTTTGAAGTTTTTAAAATATGACGATCAGTTATTGAATAGTGTAATGTATTATTGGGTTTCTCTTATTGCCTGTTTTAGTATTTATAATCCTACAAAATCTTTTGTACAGAATTTCACATTTTCAGCAAGCAGTTATTCTCTCAGATTCCAGGGCAGCAATTATAGCAATTACTTCCAAGTTGTCACCAAAAAACCAAACTATTATAGAATGTTGGAAGATGCTTAGCCATCTAACAGCACTTCAAAAACACCTAGTCTTCCAATGGATACTGGCTCACTGTGGACTGAGTGGTAATGAGAAAGCTGATTTTCTTGCAACAAAGGGTACCAGCGGTGTACAAAAATCTATAGTTAATCTACCATTTTATGCAGCTAAAAGATTAGTCAACTCTGAATTCAAAAAAATTATTGCAAAATATTACTATGAAAAATCAAAGAATAAAAGATGGGAACTACCAAACATTCAAACAGTGATTCCTGAGTATCCTCGAAAAACAGCAGTTGCAACCTTCAGGTTGATTACAGGACATGATTGTCTGGCAAACATTTAAACAGAATAGGGGTATATTCTTCACCACTCTGTCCTCTATGTGATCTGCAAGAGGAAATGGATTGAGACCACCTTCAAATATGCCCGGCCACTTCTAATGCCCCATCCATCAGTGAAAAATATTGGAGAGCAAGAGGATTAATGACTTCATTGTCAGAAATCCAGCATTAGCTAACAACAACAACAAGTATTTATAATTCCTTTTTTCTGCCTATTTTAACTATTTATAATGTCTTTTTGCCTGCCTATTTTAATGATTTATAATGGCTAAACTTCCCACCTAATTTCTGCTATGGCCAATTGCGGATAGCTTACAACAGATTGAGTACATTACTATTGTTTTATAATCGTATATTGCCCCGATAAACCCTTAGAAACACACCAATAACCTTTTCTTCAAACTTGGAAAAAAAGGTTATTTCTAAGGCTTTAACGAGACAATATCATAATCTCAAAACAATATTAATGTACTAACGTTATTTATGCAGGTACCCAACATTCGCTAGCGTAAGTATTTGGACCAAAATTGGATTTTAGGAAATAAATAAATAAATAATAATTGTAACAGTAATAATAGTAGTAATAACGGTAGTAATAATAGTAATAATAGTAATAATAATAATAATAATAATAATAATAATAATAATAATAATAATAATAATAATAATAATCATCATCATCATCATAATAATAATAATAGTAATAATAATATTGTCAATAACTGCAGGATAATTTTGTTTAAAAGAAAATTGCATAATCGGGCTCGGGCCAGGCCCGGGCCTTGACCTATACACTATACTCGGGCCGGGCCCGGGCCATGACCTTTAGACAATTCTCGGGCTCGGGCCGGGCCCAGGCTTGGTTGGTACCGGGCCGGGCCGGGCCAGGCCTAAGAAAGTCGGCCCGTACCTCTAGTGTGTGTCTGAAAGGTTACACCGTTCTGCATTTCAAAACTTCTTTTTTTTTTTTTTTTTTTTTTTTTATTTATTAAATTATAAGCACATTCATAACCTTACCTCAACATTACACTTCAAATTTTCTACTCTTTGACCATCTCGCATATTGTTTAGAGCAGTCCCTTTTTAACATCCAAGAATAATCCTAGTCTGCCATCATGTGAGCACTCCACTTCCCTTGATACCTCATTTCCAAATTTGTATATCCTGGTGAAATCTTTCGGCCTATTCCTTACTAAAATCTCCTAAATTATCAGGGAAATAATTTAGATGGGAATGAAGAAAAGATATTTTGACAATCGTGTTGCAACCAAATTGTTTGAAATTTTGTAGCATCAGTTTCACTATGTTAACATAATTTGGGTCTTTTTTATTTCCGAGGAAATTAAAAACAACATTTCTGAAAGCATTCCATGCATTCTTCACTTCTTAAGTTACAGTATTCTTGAACTGATTGTCCATCAGTTTTGGAATTTGGGGGCCAGCGAATACCTACACCAGGTTTAATTTTTTTCATTGAATAATGAAGGAAATGTAACGTAAAGGTATTTAAAGTACTCACTTTCCTTATCTAGAGTTTTCACAAATTGTTTCATTAAACCTAATTTCACATGGAGAGGTAGCAACAATACTTTTGAGGGATCAACAAGAGGTTCACTTTTTATCTTTTTGCCCAGTGTTGAATTAGTCCTATGTGGCCACTGTTCCCTTTCCCAGTGTACTGACCTAGCTCTGCTATTCGTTCCAAATAAGAAACAAGGATATTCTGTGAAATCAGCCTGCTGATCAAGTAAATAATCTTGAAATCTCCATAGGCTAGCCATTGATGGTTTTTGTACTGTAGTTTTTGTAACAAAAATTTAACATTTTCATGTCTCCTTTAAAAGAAAGGAGTGGGCTACAGGAATGGAAGGATGAATGTTTCCATTATGAAGCAAAACACCTTTAAGACTTTTTGGGAAGAATCTATGAAGAACCTCCACTCTTTGGAATTATAACTTTTGTTATAACATTTGAAGACAGCAATACATCAAATTTTCTTCTTCAGCAAAAAAAGGGACAAGTTCCTTCTCATTATGTTGAGACAGAATATTAGAAGACCCCAAAAAGAAAATCGTCCATGTAAATGTTTGTTAAAAGTGTAATTCGTTTTTTGGTGTTGGTATGAGATAGTTGAATGACGAAAGCATGCTGATAGGGTTCATTGTGACGAACAACTAAGTTTGCACAAAGACGTCATAAATCTTTCAATATTTGATTTTAATATATGTATATAAATATTAGAATTGTTTGTATTCCATAATAAAAGTAGGAGACAATAATTGGGATCGCTTCCCTAACGAGAAAGAACTATTTGCGCGGAGGAAGATGAAAAAGACGGTGTGTCGTGTCAAAAGGACGCCAAGAAATAGTTCACTAGCGTGGGTATCTCCGAGGTAGATGGACGTATTTTTATGTGTACGCGTCATGAAACAGTAAAAGTGAATTTACTAAGTGTTTAGAGACCTTTAATTAAATTTGGCGACGTTAGGGAAGTTGATCCGCTAACATAAGACTTTCTACTGTGATGTGATTTAAAAATTGTGGACAAGAAGGTGCAAATAAAATGTGTGACTAAAGTTAAACCCAAGTGTATATTCATTCCATCCGTTACCATGACCTTGTAGATAGAAAACGAGTCGCATAGCACAGCCCAATACACTAAAAATCGCAAAAACAGCACCAATGTCTATACCATGAAAAATACCCTCAGCCAACACTTCCTTTTCTTTTCTTTTAACCTAGAGCCTAAAAGTTCTGCTGATTCTTTAGGCAATCCCTCACTAAATCATTAAGCTCACTTAGATTAAAAGATCCATCCTCATCAGAATCATCTGGTTCATAAGTATTATCCACTGGAGATTCAGTTTCAGTGCTACTGGATGCAGATGGCAATGTATCTGATACTGTAGATAAACATCTCCAAGAATAAACATTTGAATGTCTTATCACCATGGCAAATTTTAGTACATCCCCTAGGGTGGATATAGTTATTAGATTTTAATAAATATAAAAAATATATAAATATAAACATAGTAATAGTTATATTATTTTACATTTTAAGTGATAAAGTTGAAATTATAAGCTGTTGAGCATTTCTAACAAATGATAAGCATGCGGTAATATTACTACAGTATGTGCATTATGAAAAATATTCAAAACATAAAATAAAATTGCAAAAAATTCTGATGTGGTATGCGAAAATGGAATTCAGTTTTGCAATCAGTGTAAAAATGTGATTCAGAAACGCTCATTCATTTCAAAAAAGCAAATTCGATGCGGAACAGTGTTACCTATCTAAGATTGGTATCCATAGAAATCTACAAACACAGAGACAACTTCAGTCGAAAGGAAGAAGCACTCCATGTACAGAAAGCATGGATAGTGGCCTTAGATAACCTTTCAGACACACACAACAGCTGTAATAAAACCCCACCTACACCTGGCCTGCCAACTGATATGAGCCAATCACCACCTTAGTCACTGCAACAATGCCGTACCCACCTCCACTATATAAGAGTGCCAATGGTTGTTTTTTCACATTTGAACTCTGACCAGTGCAGACAACGGATCATCTTATCCTGATGATGCCAAGCACAGTACTTGGCAAAACGTCTGTATCTACAATGCCTTCTAGACCACGACCTACAAACCCGAAAAAAATAAAACTAACTAATAGACAAGACACCAGCTGTGAAAGCCTAAGTATATAGAGATAATTGATGTAGTATCAGCAAGTCTAACTTACTTTACTATGAATAAATAATATTTTGACTAAACTTATCTTTGGCACGTATGAATTATTTCAAATAACTAGACCAGTTTCACAAGTCAATCACTCGCATCCTCATACCACTGTTTATCATGGTCGTCATCATTACAGACACTAAGTGACAGATTGTTTTACTAACTACTGAAAGCAAAACAAGTTTGTTGACTAATTATGCAATCATTATTCTTTAAAATTAACACATCTTCCCAAACTGTTAAATCTATGAGGCCATTTAATTGCTGGATTTATTTCATGATTAAATGACGAAAATGATCTGTCACAGCTTTTTTTTCAATCTGGTTATACTTAATGTTGATTGCCTCCGTAGTGCAGTTGGTAGCACGCTTGCCTCTGGAGTGGAGGACCTGGGTTCAATCCCTGGTACCTGCATGGGAATTTACCCCCCCCCACCCCCCCCCCCCCCCCCCCCCTCCCCGGGAGGTCTGGCACGGGGTGCACTTAGCCTCTTAGGTCTGGGGGGGGGGGCAATTGAGGAGCTACTTGATGGAGAAGTAGCAACTCCAGGTCGAAAAGGCCACATAACTGGTTGGGAGACCTCGGGATGCTGACCACATACCACTCTCCAGTACTGCACCCCACCAATGACGCCTGTAGTGGGGGACACAGCGGCTAGGTGGCAAGCCTTGGCCTTCATGGACTGTTGTGCTGGGGTTTTATACTTAATGTTTCTAAAATGTTCTTTAATTCTGGTTTCCAAATGAAGTTTAGTTTTACCAATCACAGTCCAAGCAGCTAAATTAATAAATTCCAGTCTTTTTATAATTTGAATTTTATTTTCCTTTATAGAAAAACTTAGCAAAGTTTTTATATTATACAATTTTAAGTAACTAAAATTATTCTATGCCTTTAAAAGATTTTGTAAATTTTTTTATATGCCCAAGGATGCTAATTTCAAAAATTTTAAAGAACATGGAATACTTTATAAATATAATATAAAACATTTCTGAAAAGAATAAAATTTCAAATTATGAAAGAATCTGACATTTATCAATGTAGCTGTTTGGTCTGTAATAGGGTTTACATTGGTAAAACTAAACATCATTTGGAAACCAGAATAAAAGAACATTTTTGAAATATTAAATATATACAGAATGATAAATCAGCTGTGGGAGGATAGTTTGGTCATTTATCATGAAAGAAATTGAGAGTTAAATTATTAAAACACAAATGCACCATAGATTCAATGGTTTGGGAAAAGATATTATTTTTGACAAATAAGGATTGCATAATGAATTTTGAAATACCACCAATTGATTCTGTCATTTGGTTTGCTTTCAGTAGTTGGTAATACAATAGAAAAAATCTGATGTGTCGCACTCACATGATTTTCGCTACTCTTGTACTAATCATTCTTATAAACTCTTATTCCTATATCTTCTTTGTGTTAGTTGATATAAATATTTTGTACAAATTATCTTATTGCTTATTTACTTGTAGGTGCAAGGGGAATATTAGAATACAGTAGGCTTTGAACGATAGTCAAATCTTTTAAAGCTTCGAGATCCTGTTCTCTTTGCATGCTTAACATATAAAAAAATGAACAACGTTCCATTTCACAAAAGTTGTAAGTTTTCCGAAACTGACACAAATAACAAGGAATATCTCCGAAATGGTTCAGTCTACAAAAAAAATTATTTAAGCGTAAAGTGCGTGTTTTAGCACAATCTACGTTTTTTGTATATTAAGATTTTGTCTATCTCTTATAGTTTACCAGTTATTCAAAGGTCATCCAGAGTAAACAGGACTACATAGATTGTAGCCAGAAAATTCAAAGTATACATTTCATTTGTCATACAAATATCTTAAACATATGACATTTTAATCAAAATCGTTAGACATTTTTAAGAAAATAAACATTTTTCATATAAAGGGTAGTATAGGGTGGAGCTATTTTCTTCAATATCTTTGTTTCACATCCTTGAAAGACATTAAACTTAAATACCAACTTTGGTTTTTAACCGACTTTTCATTTTTGAGTTATGCTGTCCACAGACTGACACACACACGCACGTGCACGCACGCACACACACACACACACACACACACACACACACACACACACACACACACACACACACACACACACACTCACCTTTTTCTAAAAATGCTTTTTTTGGATTCAGGGGGTCTCAAAACATATATTTTCTGTAAAATCTTGACTTCAAATTTTTCTGTGGAATACAATACTCCCTTCTACTTACCAGTAGAGAAAGTAAAAATGTCATCTAGTATCTGCAATTATGACCATGGTATACACAGCTACTGAGGATGTGAGTGATTGACTTGTGAAAACTGGTCTAGTTATTTGAAATAATTCACAACTACCAAAGATAGGTGAAGTTTAGACTCAAAATATTTATTGTATTTGTTAATCAATTTGATTCTTGATGTGCTATAAGGAAAATATTCCCAGAAACTAGTTTTGTACCAGAAGAACAAAAAGCTTAATATCCTCGACACTCGTTGCTGTCTGCCACTATCACAGAAAGGTGCGGATGAAACCATACAACATTTTTAAAACTACTTTTAAAGGCTTTACTTACCAACTTTATGAAAGGAGATGCTGAAATTGGCCACCGTCGTCCATACATTTGTGGCACCTCTTTAGGGAACTACCTATCCTGGCATGCAGTTCATGCTGAGAAATGGTAGTAGCAATTTCGTGGTGGATATTTGGTTTTAATCCTTCCAGGGTGTGTGGGTTTGTCTTGTGGACTTGTGTTTGTGTTGTGAGTTACCTCAGAGATAGAAATCACAGGGATTAGATCGGGGGACTGACATAGTTATTGTAATTACTAGCATATTACATTGTAAACAAAGTCTAGTGTAAATATTTTAGTGTAATGCTTCTTCAATGTAAATATTTTAGCACAGTTCTTGCACAGTGTAAATAGTTGTATATATAGCAACTGAAGAACTTGTATAGTTGTGAAAATGGCTAGGTGAAAGATCATTATAAGCTACTTACAATGTTGGACACTTCTAAGAAGGTTTCTTAATAATTTCTGCTTAAACTGCATGCAAACTTTTAAACTCATTTTTCTTCACTTTAATTTTTGCTACACTTTTATTCATTCAAAATGAAATAACATCCACAAATTAGGTGCTAGAAGGCTGAAACTGTTACTGTACACAGTACGAAGCATGACAAAAGAGCAAATGCATGGGATTTAGGATTAACTAAGTACTTTTTGAGATAAATAACATGTGTAGTGATTGCAAAAACCTTGAAAATCATGTTATGCACTTAATATATTTTTTATATTTCCCTTGAAATTAAGATATTACAAAATATCTTACATTAAGTTTTTTTGAATGAGTTTCTGGTTTTGTGAAAAAAATCCAGACTTTTTTTAAAAAAGCAGAATGCATTTCACTTTGAAATTCATAAATTTTTAAAGAACATTTTCAGTAATTAAAAACTGACGTACAAAAATGAAACTCTGCCAAATAGTTTCATATAACACCCCAGAAATGTGTACAATAAGTTATGTAGCTTTAAAATTGTGCAAAATAGAAATTTCACCCATCTTGCTGGATGAAATTATGCTACAGTGGTGGGGCTGATATGAGCCTGGCAATGGATAGTGTAATTCTTTCTTTATCTGATTACCCTCCCCTTATGTAGGACTTACACCCCCTAGGACTTATAAGCCAGTCCCTAGGGTCAGACGCCTGTCGGGGAGCAGACGAACCTATGGACCGGACAGAGTGAAGATCTGAAAGCAGGTGATCAGCCAAGTACCAGGTATGATAGTGAGGAAGAGGGTGATATGAAGTGCAGGCGAAATGGATGATTGGAAGGGTGATGTTGGAGCAATTCGTGGAATGAGTGGCGGGGGAAACCAGAGAACCCAAAGAAAACCTGCCCAGATGTCACTTCGTCCACCACAAATGCCACATGTGGGTCCTTTGGATAGAACCCGGGCTGCCTAGGTGGTAGACAAACACTCTAACCACTTGGCCACAGTGCCACCGACAGTATAATTAATGGGGAAAAAAAAGAGGAATCCTTAATGGTGTTGCAATTCTTTTTTCCAACTGTTTATAAATACAGGTGTGCCAATTGAATCGCCCTATTTTCACTTCAGTATTTCTGCCAAACTATCTGAGATATTGAAATGAACTAAACTTTACTAACACGTATGACTCATTAGTTTGTATAAAAAATCAAGAAAGTCATATCGCTTCCCCACCAGTCACACGAAGGATATCCAGGCAATGGTCGAGCTCCACCCAAGTACGTTGAAGCATTTCAGTAGTGACGGTTGCAATGCATTCCGAATGCACTCACGCAGTTGGCGAATAGTCACTACTTTTGTCGCATACACCCTGTCCTTGACATACCCCCACAAAAAGAAGTCCAGAGGTGTTATGTTGGGTGATGTTGGTGGCCATGCAATTGGTGCACCTCTCCCTATCCATCTGCCAGGAAACTCGATCCAGTGTGTCCCTCACCTCTCTAAACCAGTGAGGAGGTGCACCATCTTGTTGAAAAAGGATATGAGGATGTCTATGCCGAATTTGTGGGAAGACAAACTGCTCCAACATATCCAGATATGTAATACTCGTTAAAGTACCTTCAGCAAAGAAGAACGGTCCTACAATTGTACCATCTTGCATGAGTCCACACCACACATTAACTTTTGGGCTTTCTCTCTCGAACTCGATGACCACGCGAGGAGGTTCTGACCCCCAGATTCTTACATTATGTCTATTGACTTGACCTGGCACGTGAAATGTGGCCTCATCACAAAACATAATCTTTGTCAGAAAGTTGAGATCACTGTCAACGCGTTCCAACATATCTGTAGCAAATGCCACTCTTTTTGATTTATCTGTGGGCTTCAGTGCTTGCAGGATTTGCAATTTGTATGCGTACAGCTGCAGACGTTGTTGCACAACTCTATGGACAGTTAATTTTGGTACTGCCAGTTCCTGCACGACTCTGCAAATGGACTTAAGTGGACTTTGAAATGTTTCAGTAATTCGCTGCACATTGTCTTCTGGCACACATCGACTACCACCGTGCTTTTTAGCCACTGAACCAGTCTCCAGAAAATGCTGTTTCCATACTCGAATTGTCTTCGCATTAGGGGGATCTCTCTTGTATTCCTGGCGGAATTGTCGTTGCACTGCGACAATGGAACCAAGTTCCGCATACCACCACACTACCTGCACCTTTTCTGCATTGGTCGCCATTTCACTGTTCCTGCTGCCAGTGGCGAGATTTTTGAAATCAAAAAATTTCTAACAAAACTCTTGTGTTTCATCTACAATATGACATCTGGAAAAGAAAGAAATACACATGCATTAATTTACCACCACAAAATGAAAATAGGGTGATTCAAATGGGACATCCTGTATATTAATATACTAAATATTAAATAACAAAATAAATGAATATAAATAAATACTGTATTTACAACATTTTATTGTAAGGTAAATGTAGAAGAAAAAGGACTCGTTAAATCAAACTAAAACAAAGAATACTTTACTGTTAATAGTGCATGTTTTTAATATTTAAATAAATATTTTGTTTGCTAATTACACTGTCAAAACAAAAAAAAAAAAAAAATATAAAATATGTATGTGTAATTAATGAACCAAACATTTTTTTAAATATTAAAAACAAGCACTATTAACAGTAAAGTATTCATGTTTTAGTTCGATATTATGAGTCTTTTTTCTTTTACATTTACCTCCACATTATAGTGTTGTAAATACAGTATGGAAAAAAAAGGTTGCAACACCATTAGGGATTGCTTAAATTTAATGAAGAGTTAAGTAAACGGTAACACATTATGATAGCGTCATATGATAACAGAATTAGCACAAACGAAGCAAACGTGCACAAGGAGGTATGCTCCAATAGTTGCATCAATATTTGGTGCTACTCCCTCGGGCAGCAACATGGGCATGTATTTGTGCAGGCTAACGATCATACAGGTGGCAAATAGCATCCTGTGATATACTGTCCCAAGCATGCTGCACCTGTTGTCACAGTTTGGCAATATAGGCATGTATTTGTGCAGGCAGACGATTGTACAGGTAGCAAATAATATCCTTTGATACACAGTCCAAAGCATTCTGCACCTGTTGTCGCAGTTCAGCAATATAGTTGTGGCCAGCCATGCAGCCCAGGTCAGTTTGTTTCCCATCATATCCTATACATGTTCAGTGGGAGAGAGGACAGTGGACCAGGGCAGTTATACACCATTAAGAACACATTGCATTGAAACAGCTGCATGGGGACATGCATTATCCTGTTGAAAGAAATGTCAGTAACACAAGAACTGGTTAGGGAAGTAATGAACACAGCTTTAGGTGTACAAAAACATATTTCATGGATATGTGCTAAGAAGATATTTGGAAAGAAATAGTTTTGTCTTGAAATTTGAATTAATATTGGAAATCTTTGGAGTAAAAATTTGCTTATGAATGGTAGCAGAAAAATACATAATGGGTACCAGTGGTGGTCTAACCTTCAGCCACAGCACTGGAACACTTTTCGAAAATTTTGATTTTCTTGAAAATGACTAACGCTTTTGATGATATATGTATGACAGATGAAATTTATATTTTGAATTTTCTGGCTATAGCCTTATGTAGTCCTGCATACTCTGGATGACTTTTGAATAACTCGTAAACCGGAAGCGATAGACAAAATATTACTATACAAAAAATGTAGATCTCACTAAAACACACAATTTATCTCTAAATAAATTTTTTTGTTGGGTGAACCATTTCGGAGGTATTCCTTGTTACTTGTGTCAGTTTTGGAAAACTTGAAACTTTCGTGAAATGGAATATCGTTGTTCATCTTTTTATATGATAAGCGTGCAAAGAGAATTGGATCTCAAAGCTTTAAGAGATTTGAATATCACTCAAAGTCTACTGTATTCTAATATTCCCCTTGCACCTACAAGTAAATAAGCAATAAGATAATTTGTACAAATGTTTATCTCAACTAATACGAAGAAGATGTAGGAATAAGAGTTTGTACAAGAGTAGAGAAAGTCATGTGAGTGCAACACATCAGATATTTTTTGTCAGGAACCATTAAACAGAAATTGATATGCATAATTTCTTCAACACACTGAACCCCTCCTTATGGAGGATGTGAGATTTATCAATGCGGTTCCAGCATGATGGATGTCCCACACACTATGCACATGTTTCCAGAGACGTTGTGGAGGCAAAGGTTCCAAATAGGTGGATAAAACGGGAAGATCCTGTGAGATGGCCAGCTTGGTCACTTGATGCTGTTAGACTTCTTTCTTTGGGGTGCAGTGAAAGATAGTGTATCAAGAGCCCACAACGACAGTAGAGGATATGAAACATTAAATTACTGCGGGGCAATATCTGTAGAAACACTACAATCTGTGCAACACTTTTGTTACCCATCTCCAAAAGTGTAGTGATGCAAACGGAGGGCACTTCAAACATCTGTAGAGTGACACAAGATGCTACTGCAGATTTGTGAGTGTATTTTCCATGTGGGATGTAATGCACAAAAATGAACTTTCTGTGGTCTGTAAGCCACTAGAGTAACCATCAGGAACGATGGGAGTAAATGACATATAATGTGCAGCTAAGGGTAATAGGGGAAGTGCTGCACTGCAACTGTTTCCGATCTTCCTCTGGAAGTATTTGCAACATTACATACATTTCTCTGGCTTGACTGCATAATGCAACGTTTTTTTGCTTCTGCCATTGTCGGAACTGTTAACGAAATTACTATCACACAATAGAGTGAACTTACTGCTCAGAATTATTTAATTTCACTGTTAAACTGTGGGCAAGCACTCTCACAAACGTTCTGAAACAGACTATGTCTGTTTGGCTAGAAAACATGTGACTGTGACATCGTCGAATATTTGCCTTCTGCACACCTGCCTTCATTCATGACAGTGACTATAGTAAGTGTGTTTAAAAATGTGAAACCAAGCATGTCATCACTAATTGTAGCTCTAGTTTTCATTTCGCTAGAATAAACATGCATGTTCCATTTAAAAAATCTGATGTGTTGCACTCACATGACTTTCTCTACTCTTGTACTAACCATTCTTACAAACTCATATTCCTATATCTTCTTAGTGTTAGTTGAGATAAACATTTGTACAAATTATCTTATTGCTTATGTGTAGGTACCAGGAGAATATTAGAATACAGTAGGCTCTGATCGATAGTCAAATCTTTTAAAGCTTTGAGATCCTGTTCTCTTTACACAGTTAACATATAAAGAAATGAACAACAATGTTGCATTTTACGAAAGTTTTAAGTTTTCCAAAACTGACACAAATAACAAGGAATATCTTCGAAAAGGTTCACTCTACAAAAAAATTTATTCAGACATAAATTGTGTGTTACAGCAACAGCTACATTTTCTGTACAGAAAGATTTTGTCTATCTCTTATGGTTTACAAGTTATTCAAAAGTCATCCAGAGTAAACAGGACTACATAGGCTGTAGCCAGAGAATTCAAAATTTACATTTCATTTGTCATAAAAATATCTTAAACATATGGCATTTTGATCAAAATCGTTAGTCATTTTCAAGAAAATAAAAATTTTCGAAAAGTGTTCCATGTAAAGGCTAGTTTATGGTGGGGCTATTTTCTTCAAACTCTTCGTGTCACATCCTTGAAAGACATTAAACTTAAATACCAATGTTGGTTTTTAACCAACTTTTCGTTTTTGAGTTATGCTATCCACAGACTGACACACACACAGACCTTTTTCTAAAAATGCTTTTTTTTTTTTATTCAGGAGGTCTCAAAACATATATTTTCAGTAAAATCTCGACATAGAATTTTTGGGTGGAATACAATACTTCCTCTACTTACCAGTAGAGAAAGTAAAAAATTTAACTTTGTGTTGGAATTGGTATTTGCTTACTTTTATAGATTATGCATACCTTCTCACTGTGTGAACCCCTGACAAAGGTACATTCCTGGCCAATTGGATTTGTCATAGTTTGTTTCATTTCGGAGATATTTGAGGTCGTAGAGTTTAAGTGGGACACTCTGTATGTGTATTATAATTAAATTTCATTTCACTCAAAAAGTTATGAGCCACGTATATTTTGCACATACATCGTTCCAGCTCCATCAGGAGAGGAATATAAAGTTATCGAAATCCAGGCCTAATAGCATTTGCATGATCACAGCCACCCACTTTTATGTGAAGGAGTGAGAGACATGGGAAAAAGATGGACACACGAACCAAACCTAAAGCCTGCTTTGTGCAACACTGCTACATGCATCATGTGCAATTGTTGGAACAAGTGTAATATAAATGGTCTAAAAGGAAACAAACAGTTTTATTCTACTCACATTTCAGTTAAAGCAAAGCAGCAGAAAGAGAATGAAGAGCCTGCTTTTGAGCTGAGCCCAACACCGTCAAAGCGTAGGAAAACAGGTAATATAACACTGGTTATCTCCATCTACCAGCATGTTCTTAACTAAAGGGTAATCTTCACGCTTGGAGTACACTTTGGAATTTTAACTGTAACCATAAAATTTATATCTATGCCTCAAGTACTATCCTATTATAGTGGACACAGTTTATCGGCAGTTCCCAAGAGTTCAACATGGCCTACATTACACTAAACAGTAGACAAAAGTATCCCAAAAAGCAGTCCTGCCAACTTACTTAACAAAGGCATTTCTAACCTCAAACATCACAGGGTTCAAGTGTCATGCTTTCAAATGATAATGCTTGAACATCATTACCACACAACAAAGAATGTACTCACCTTTGGCAAATCTTGTTCTGCAATAACACTTTTGCATAAAATCACTTCCGAGCACTAAATGTCATAAGATATATTTAATGCACCATATTTTATAAAAATATGGTGCTCTCTAAAAAGCGGTTAGTATTACTGCTATTGTTCTCTTCAGTATCTTAATATTGGAGAGGAAGAGGATTAATGACTTCATTGTCAGAAATCCAGCATTAGCTAACAACAACAACATATTTAATGCACTACTATATAGTGAATACAAAAATAACAACAGTAATTATAACTCCAAATACTGCTCTAAAAGAATTCAAGACAAAACCACGCAAACACGAACATTACGTCCACTGATTAATTAATTAATACAGCATCTAAACAGAATCTTGTTTTGTAATCTTATCAGCTGGCCTCTCTGCAACACGTTCATAAACACCAGCTATAGCCGTAACTTTACCATGGTTCTATGTTACGAACAGTTGGTGGCACTAATGCGACCTAACAAATGGAATATCACCAGACTGCACCATAATGGGGGAAAAATGTCAAGGTTGTTTTTTGGGGTATCCCAATAAACTATGCCTACTATAATTAAAAAAAGTTGTTGGATAGTAATGTGTACATGCTAAATGAACCTGCTACCCCATAAGTTTTTGTACCTATGCAATATGCAGTTGTATGTGAAACCATTGTCCTTTTTGAACCCAAAAATAGTTCCTGTGCAGGTATTAGAGGGTTGTTATACATGTGGTTTCCAAGAGATGACCCCATGCAGGAGGAAAATAGTCTGGCACAGACCTCAAGCACAGGTACAGCCATGAGCACATCAGGAAAGCAGAATATTTCCCACATCATGTTTACACAAGTCAATATTTCCAACTTGCAGCAGAGTTTATTGATAGTCCCTGTTCCATATATTATCGCCTGTCAGACACACAAATATACTGTGTCTAGAACTCGGATTAGTTAGACCAATTGCCTCTCACCAAAGCAGCCCAGGTTTGATCCCAGGCGACCACATGTGGGATTTTTATTTATTTATTTTCAGTTCAGTATAGTGTTAAATACACAAAAGAACAATGTCATATGAGGTTAATAATAACAATAACAACAATAAGCTGTCGATTAGATTGCATGATAAAAATAAGATACTAACTTGTATTAATAAACTCATCCACGCTATAATAGGCTTTGTCAATTAAGAAATATGTTGTTAGCTAATGCTGGATTTCTGACAAGTCATTAATCCTCTTGCTCTCCAATATTTTTCACTGATGGATTGAAGAGACTTAGCAGTAATAGTAACCACTTTTTAGAGAGCACCATATTTTTATGTTTTGGTGGTTACATCGCTCTCTCACAAGCCCCAGAATGTGTGGAGGACCACACTTGTCGTTGGTTTACGGGTCTCACCGACCTGACCGGGAGAATTATCAAAGTAAATTCACCGACCATATCCTCTGATTACCAATCAGAGGACGTATTATATACCATGACAGGTCAGCATGTTAGGGGTTAAGGTTTTATAGAGAAATTAGAGAAATGGAGAGGTTGGAAAAATAAAGACTCCATAGCCCCTAGATTGAATTAAGAAATATTTCAGCATTGATTTAAATTTATTATCTTTACAATTCCTGATAGTAACTAGTAGAATGTTATAAAATGTGATACCCATACAACTAGGTGCCTTCTCGTAAAAGTGCAGTCTGTGGGTAGGAATTGCTAAGTCGTCTTTATGTCTAGTATTGTGATTGTGTCTGTCTGAGTTGGTTTAAAGAGAGATTTGTGGTGGACAAAGTGTGCAGAAGTGGGTTTACTCTGGGTTCTCTGGTTTCCCCTACCATTTCATTCTACTGGTGCTCCATCTTCATTCCATGTATCATCAAGTAGATATAAAACACTACAAAAAAATTAAGTAAAAATTGAAGCTATTAACAGTGAAGCAACAAGATTCTAAAATAAGAACAAATTAGAAACTAAAAACTTCACTTATCTTAGTAATGTTGATATTCTTTTTCTCTTTTCTCTCAAGATAAGTGAAGTTTTTAGTTTCTAATTTGTTCTTATTTTAGAACTACAAAAAACTCTTGATGTGTTGCACTCACATGACTTTCTCTACTCTTGTACTAACCATTCCTACAAACACTTATTCCTATATCTTCTTTGTGTTAGTTATGATAAACATTTGCAGAAATTGTCTTATTGCTTATTTCCTTGTAGATGCAAGGGGATTATGGGAATACAGTAGGCTTTGAGCAATAGTCAAATCTTTTAAAGCTTTCAAATTCCGTTCTCTTTGCACAGTTAATATAAAAAATTGAATTGAGTAGCGATATTCCATTTGACAGAAGTATAAGTTCTCCAAAATTCACACGAATAACAAGGCGTATCCCCAAAATTCAGACATAAATTGTGTATTTTAGCAAAATCTACATTTTCTGTATAGTAAGATTTAGTCTATCTCTTGGTTTACCAGTTATGCAAAAGTCATCCAGAGTAAATACGACTACAGAGGCTATAGCCAGAAAATTCAACATATACATTTCATTTGTCATAAAAATATCTCGAACATATGGTATTTTAATAGAAATTGTTGGAACCATTTCCAAGAAAATCAAAATTTTTGAAAAACTTTCCATGTAAAGGGTAGTTTAGAGTGGAGCAGTTTTCTTCAAAATCTTTGTGTTGCATCCTTGAAAGATGTTAAACTTATACACCAAATTTGGCTTTTGACCGATTTTTTGTTTTTGAGTTATGCTGTCCACAGACTGACACACACACACACACACACACCCACGCACAGACACAGACACACACACAGACAGACACACACACACACTACACCTTTTTCTAAATATGCTTTTCTTGGATTCCGAGGGCCTCAAAACATATTTCCAATGAAATCCTGATATCAAATTTTTGGGTGGAATACAATACTTCCTCTACTTTACTATACATAGAGAAAGTAAAAAATATATAAAAGACACACTTTATTTGTGTGTCCAACAGACGATACTATATGGAACAGATACTATCAATAAACTTAGCTGCATGTTGAAATGTCAACTTATTTAAACCTTGCTGCAGCGTGACGTGAAACTTGGAAATATTCTGCTCTTCTAATGTGCTCAATCACTTTTTCCATGTCTGTACATGTTGCAGTTGGCGAGCAGTATGCCAATAAAACAATAGTTGTTCAATAATGTATATGCAATGTGGGAACACTAAGAGGTAGGGCATACAGGAACAATTCTCATTTATTGATGAGCTGAAACACTATGTATGAGAGGAAATTGAAGCCATCATTGCTGTAGAACTTAAATGATGTTCATTCTTTCATATAAAGATGGGAGGTGTGTGTTGCAGCAGTTAGAGGACATTTCAGCTTTGACTGTGAGCATTATAAGTAGATGTTATTGAACATGTATTGTTTTGTTATAATAATGTGGGCTGACCACAGACTGCTCATGTATCCGCACCCGCTATTGATATCTTTTGATAGTCAGCATTATGTCAATTTGTTAATTTGGTGCACTTTCAAAAAGAATATCTTGCTTTGTGATGTGCCACCAAAGTTTAGCGAAGAAACCATAGGTAGGGTACTGTAGATCTGTACAGGTTATTACCCATCTGCATGCTGCCATCTCTTGGAAACCATACATCTAAGAACCCTGAACTTTCTTGTCCTGGGTCATCCATATATTGTATCTCCACAGTTGAGATAGGACTGCATTTGTGCAAGAGGAGGGGAGCAATCTGTAGAGATAACTGTTTTATTCAAGGTCTCGTAACTTAGTTTGCACTGAGATTCCGTTGAGACATATGTGAAGTGAGAGTAGTGGCAAATAATATACCTAATTATTCTATTCCACATGGAGTATTTATTCAAGACTTATTTGTCCATACAGAATCGGTTCATGCTGTCATTAGATTAGTCGAAAATTACTTGAAGCCTGTTGGTTTTTTATCGAAGGGAGTGATGAGATCTTTATAGTGGGTAACAGATAAAGATTATGATGGCAAGGGCTAATATTTTTCGATTAAAGTCTGGATTCTGCCAAAATTAACTTTATTTAAATTAAGATAACATATATTCACATATCATCTCCCTTTTTATATATATTCGTGGAGCCAATGTTTGAAACTATTCAGGACATTGCCATGACAAAATTTTCGTTTATAACTATTTTTCACGCAAAGTTCAATTGTACACTATTTTTTTTTTTTTCCTTCTGCACAATTAGTATCAGATTGTTTGGTATTTCTCGTTATAAGTTTAGATTACCAAAACGTTTTCCAAAATTTATGATGCACTTTCCCTATTATTTGTAGAAAAGCTTCAGCATCTATTCTATTTGGCATCAATATCACAATTGTAGTGAAAAAAGATTTACCATTTATCCTTCTTGGTTATGGAGCTTTGCCACTATTGTCTTTGATTTGTCTTTTTTCATGATTTTCACTTATAATCAATGTTGGCCATGTTCCATTTTACCAAATAGTTTCAGATACAACAATATGGTTTACAAAACTAAAATATAAATTCATATAACAGGAAATTGACTTATTTTTGATGGGCACAAATAAATATAACAAATATCAGCATAAATCATCCTGGGCTTATAATTTCTGCTACAAGCCTTTCACTGTTATCTCTAGGAATCAAAATGAACCACCACATTTAGGACAAATTTAAGGATAACATTCACCAAGAGATCAGTTCAATTTCTTAGAGAACTAACAAGCAAGCATTCTGAAGGAGTGGAAAAAAAAAATTATAATTATTCTATTTAGTGAAGTTCACTATTTAAAAATAAGTGCTTATGCAAATTTTGACCACTCGAACGCAATTGGTTTGTGAGAAAAATCAATTCAAAGAAGGGAGGCATGAAACATGTTTTCTTCCTGAATGTTAATAATAATACTAATAATGGTAATAAGAATAATAATTTCTGGCCTTAATTTACGCTGAGGTACATTGTTAGTCTTGAACAAATGTACTGCAATAATGATAGTCATTATAAGGTGCATGAAATATAACTTTTCTGTACACCAATCACATTTGATAATAGCTGCTCTTTCAGATTTATCATAGTGTCCTTTTAAATTTTTGAAACAATAATCAGTTGTGTTCTGAAAATGTTGACAATGCCTTTCAGTCGACCCTGCCAGTACCCATCCATATTGATGTACACTGGAGAGATGAACTGTTGATATGGCAAGGACTGTAGTTTGAGATATTGTCCCACTGCTGCAACCTAACATCCGGGTGATCAAATTCAATGCTATGAGATAGTTCACATATCATATATTTGTACATCTGGAAGAAATAATGATCGAGAGGCTGCAATTCCCATGTTGTGTTGGCAGGTATGATATTTACTATCATCTTTTCAGAGTCATGATGTTCTTCTTCCAAGAGTCGTTGAATGTGATCTATATCACTATGAACACCATAAGAGTCCAGAAGTAAGAGATTTCGTGCACTTGAATACGGAAAGAATGCTTCTTTCAAAAATATACTGGACAGTTTTGTCATTTTTTCCCAAGGAATTCCATTTTACAATTAGATTGTCACCTTGAACATCTTTTCTTACACTTTCTTACTAATATCAGATGTCTCTTGAAGAATTATAAATAACTTTGGCATTAGTTTGGTTGAAACACAATACCCTCAAACTACAGTCATTGGCATATCAATAGTTCCTCTCTTCAGCATACATCAACACGGATGGGTACTGGCAGGGTCAGCTGAAAGACATTGTCAGCATCTTCAGAACACAACGTGAGTATTGTTGAAAAAATTTGAAAGGGCACTGTGATAAATGTGAAAGAACAGTTGTTATCAAATGTGGTTGGTGTACAGAAAAGTTGTTTCGTGCACCTTTTAATGACTGTCATTATTGCAGTAAATTTGTTCAAGACTAACAATGTACCTCAGTGTAAATTAAGGTCAGAAATTATTATTCTTATCATTTTTAGTATCATTATTAACATTCAGGAAAAAAACATGTTCCATACCTCCCTTCTTTGAATTCATTTTTCTCACAAGCCAATTGTGTTCGAGTGGCCAAAATTTGCAGAAGCGTTTATTTTTAAATAGTGACCATCATCAAATAGAAGGATAATAATTTTTTTTCTGCCCCTTCAGACATTTACTTGCAAGACAAGTAATGGGTAATTTCATAAGAAGAAATATGTTGAAAATGAAGGCCAAGAGTTCCAGTATCACCCTTAGTGACATGGGTTAATACATTAGTTTTCAAGTACATTTGAATTTATTAGGCATCACTCTGCATTGCTAAACAACAAGCACTCGTATTAGCTGGCAAGCAGAAAGTGATAGCTTACTGACCGAATAGGAACCTGTCTCAGCCATGTTGACATGATTTGTGGATCATCCTGTAGTATATATACCATTTCCGTTCTTAACCAGCATTAATCACACACCAAGCTTACAAAGCAGTAGGTTGGTGTAGCACTAAATGCATGATGATAGAGACATGTTTTGTTGTGGAAAAATCTTATAAAACTTCCATGTGGTTGTGAACTGGCATCAAAAAAATAAAATGTAAATTCAAAGTTTAAACTTGACATGAGAAGCCTTTTAATTTACTCATCTTCAAAGTGTGTTAGGCTATGGACAGTGGAGGCTAGAGTTGCCAGATAATTCTGTTTTCATGTAGCCAAAATGTTATAAAAAATGTGCCAAAATTTGCCATCTTGCCAATAAAATAGTAATAATGGCTAAGTTGCTTAGATTTGAAACAATCTTGTGAAATGGAAATAGTGCTGCAAAACACAGATATAACCAACAACATGGGTAATGATTCAGTGATTCAGTTCCAAATCTTCGCTAGTATATACATACATTGAGGCCAGGTGATTGGATCTGCTGTCATGTTCGCAAAATTTAACCAATTGCCATCTTGCCAATAAAGTATTAATATTTGCAAAGTAGCTTACATTGTTAACACTGAGCCCCAGGTGGTTTCTGCAGTTGAAGAGCCAAGGAACCCAGGGTTTTTTGACCTATTTTGAATAATTATTTACAGCACATCTTTGTATATTCTGAAAGTATGGTATTTGAGGATTTCTGAAATAAGAAAATATAAATAACACCTGTATTGCTATTGTATTTTCAATTAACAAAAGGTATCAAAATGTGATTTTAAAATCTGTGTAAAGCAGCAGGCATCAAATTTACACATGTTCCTCATTTGGAAACTTGAAAATCTCTCCACTGGAATTAGAGTTTTCCAGTACTCCATTAATTCTAGCTAAAATTTCAGCTTTCGACACAAATCAACAAAACTGCTGTGTGTTAAGTTACACACATTAAACGTAACAAAGAGATAACCACCTTTTAGGAAAATGGCACAAGAGCAGCTGATATTAGAAACTCTCTTATATTTAATTACATTTATATTTCCTAATAGTTTACTAAAGCAATGACAGATGGCAGCACAAATCATACAGGTGGAAGATAAAAGATGCTTGGCCATAGCCACGTAGCCTGAGTTATAACCACGTAATTGCAATAAAATCATTAAAAGTGTTTGCCTGAGCTATACTTGGCTGTGGGCCTCATAACATTCACGTGACTTAAGCTATATTCAGGCTTGGTCTTCAAAGTGTTAATAAACCTGCAAATTAGAAATAATGCTGTGTTGTATTAAACAGAAATTAGGATAATACATGTTTTACCCCTTTAACAACAACAACAACAATAATAATAATGATAATGTAAATGATGATAATAAAGTTGTGCTGACTGAATGTGACAATGGGCAGCCAAGAACAAAGGCTGTTCCATTCAGTTCTAGAAGTCGTTGAAGTGCCAGGCTTTGTTTATGGCACAAGCCAAGAAACTTAAATTTCCAGAAAAGTTGCCGATAATTGAGAGACCATATAAACGACCTGACACATATTGCATTAGTAGTTTATCATGAGTTATGCATTGTTTACTAAGTTAGTATCAAGGTTACAATACTCTTACAACTGAACACCTGTGAGTTGCAAGGTCATGAATTGTGATTCAATTTTAGAAGAAATAAAATTAAATAAAAACTAATTTGATGGCTTGCTTTGTTGCAGTAAATCAAAGATTTATCTCATTTGACCCATTACTCTTTTTTCTGTCCCTCATTCTTCTTCACTCTCATGCTCTCTCTGTGCAGCTTGTCTCATGGGATGTTTTGAAAACTGGCTATAAAACTGTTTTTATAGCATCTTAAGAAAAACTGAAACATAAAGACTGCAGCTTCTTCCTTATGCTTCAACTTTTTTTGTTGTTTTATAAATACCGTATTTTATCGCGTAATTCCCCCCCTTTTTTCCTCAAAAACTTTGCTTGAAAACACTGGGGAGGGAATTATGTCAGTGGTGCTTCTAGGAATTCAGAAAGGAAGGGAAACCATGTAGTATTATGTAAAAGTTATATAGGTGTACAGTAATTTGTGAATGAACTGGATACATACCACGGTTTCATTGGGCCTACAATGCATTATTTCATTGTTTCTTTTCTCTGACTATTCTGCGGTCTCACTTTCGTCACTATCATCATTATTTTCATTTATATCTGGCTTAGATAACACATCTTCATGTTCGCTATTCCACAACATGTCGTCAGAACCATTAATGGCACAAGAAATACCAGTTTTTTTTAAAACTCTTCTTAACAATATGACGGCTTGTAACAAACTGACTTAGAAACACGTCTGCAACTTTACATTTCAATTTTACGATACGTTGTGACAATGGCAATACGAGTGTATTCGTGGCAAGCACTGCGTCCATTGTTGTCCGTGACAGGCACTGCTGCATCGATTGTTGTACATTATCAAGTCAATTGAAGGCCGCTCCAATAAGAACGGACCAAGAGAGGGAATTATGCGATGTTTAACAGGTAAATAATTTTTAGTGATGAAAAATCATAGGGGAGGGAAATATGCGAGGGGGGGGGGGTGGCCTTATGCGATAAAATATGGTAATTGTTTGACTTGGCACATGTGCTAAGATTTTTGTCCAGTGACAATCCTGAAATGTTGTTTATGGGTGAAGTGCTTATTAAATAGCACTCTCATATTCACACATCAGATTCTGGGCATACTCGGAAACCTTCTGGTTTAAAGAAAATTTGCCAAACCCAATTTGGAATTAAGTCTGGAACCACTTGCACAGCAGGTGCTTTACCAAGTGAACTATGGACAACCATGCTTGCAGTGGCATTGGAACTGTGCTGTTTCCTGTGAATACCAGTTCACATATATGAGCAGTAGTAATGAAACATGCCTATTTGTAAATATTCAGCCTATTGAAATTGTTTATATAACAAAACTAATCAGAAAGAATATGTTTATGCATTTTTATTTTGTAGTACTTTTAAAAAATTCCCTATTCCTTTGGGGAAGGTACGATAATTGTCCAATAAATAGGGTTACCAGATTATTTTCTGAAAATGTAAGACACATTTCACAAAAATGTAGGATGTTATTGGTCCATGCAAAAATAATGTAAAGTTATAGTAATTTAAATAATATTTATGTATACTCACAGGCATATGGGTACAGTATTTGTTAAATCATGACACCGAAGGTAAGAGGACCATTCCCTCTGGCACTGGGTAATAACCATTAACAAAATAAAAGGCCACCCTCATAAACAGGGCGAGAGGCAATGTAGCTGTCTTGTGGTTCCTTTATATTTTTAAACTGCAAACCTTGTAAATCCCATACCTCAAAGTAGTGTTTGCCAGTGGAGTGGGACAGAGTTGTTACATTTTGGAAAAAGCTATAAATTCATTTATACTTTCTTAAAATCATGAAACAATGTTAAATGTGATCATCAAGAGTCAGTCACACTTCTCTTAAGAGCTAACCTTTCACAATTAATATGGCTTTAGATTGGTGAATATATTTTTACCTTCTGTCAGCTTCAAACATTTTTCTATTCTAATCCTACAAAAATAACTAACATGATGAAATTGTTCCCATGGAGTTGTATGGTTAATGGCAATGAACAACAATGTGAAATGCAAAAGTTGCCACTGCATCGCTAATACAATATGCTGACAGTGTGGGCAGAGCAAAGAAAACTTTAATATCTGAAATACTGACAATTTTGTGAAGTTTTGCTTCTTGAAGACATACTGTTTGCTTTCCACTTCCTTATACATCGATAATAAAAATGCAAATGGAAGAGTGACAGTAAAGCATCTCTTTACTTCTAAAGAATATCAGTCATTTGTTTTGGAGTGCAAGTGATGCATTGCCAGTCTCTCGTTCTATGTTACTAATGCACGAGTATGCTCTTTGACTGGAGATGGTGTAGCCATGTTGCCATAGCGAGTTGCAGTTGTGGTTAGTAACCAATTATTCATTTTTCTTTTCCCATTTTCCAGTTCATTTGCTAATGACCACTGCATGTTTCTGAAAATGCAGTACATTACAGAATTTTCAAAAGTTCCCCCAGGCGCCAGAGAAATGGTGAAAATGTAGGGCATATGCTCGTGACATGCGAGGCCTGGCAAGTTTGACTGGTGTGAGTTGACAATGCTCACCGCCTTATGATGCATTCCACAGTATGCGGTACACAGCCAGTTAGTATGGAGTTATCACTACAAAGTGTGTCCAATTGTGAGCGAACCTCTGTGACAACTATCCTTGTCGATATCCATCAGGAGTTAACCTCTGTTTATGGGGAAGACTGTAAGAGCAATCAAATGGTTCAATGTTGGCGTGTACAGTTTGTGGAAGGGTGTGAAGATGTGCATAACGAACAGCACACCGGGAGGCTCACTACACTGACATGTGATGATGTCACTATTGCAGTTCACAATATTGCGAAAGAAGATTGTTGCATTACCATTGACAACATCCCAATGTGGCTACCCCTTGGAGCTGCAATTGGACGCTCATTCATCACAAAGATCTTGACAGAGCATCTTCACTGCCACAAAGTCTTCCAGCAGGGTGGCATGTTTGCTGAGTGATGCCCACAAGCAGCAACAGAAAGATTCGACAAAAATGTTTCTGGAAGTGCAGAAGGAGATCTGCTTCTCACTGGGGATGGGACGTGGGTCCATCATTTGACTCCTGAGACAAAACGTGAGCAAGGTGCAGAACAAACCTGGCAAAAGTATTACAGAGAAAGTAATTCAAGGGGTTTTACTCATTCACCACCACCTCGCAACACCACAATAAATCCAGAGACCTGTAAAATCTTGAGGAATCTGCAAGCTGCTATCAGTATCCTGGAAAATTCTCTTCCTTCATGACAATGTTCGGCCTCACACAGCTCGAATGACCCAGGCAGACCTTGGAAGATTCAACTGCAAATTGTTCCTGCATCCTCTATATTCACCAGATCTTGCCCCAAATGATTTTCACATGTTCCCCCAACTCAAAGATCATCTTGGAGATCAGAACTTCAACACCAATGAAATCACATCAAACAGGAACAGCTGGCTACGAGCACAGGACCTTACCTGGTACAACACTGATTTGGAAAAACTTGTGTCACATTACCAAAATTTCTTGGAAAAACATGGCAACTATGTAGAAAAGTAACAGAAGCATTTCACACTGTAAATAAAATTATTTCAACATGATAAATTGTGTGTAACTTTTTTTTATAAAATAGGGAAACTTATTTATTGGACGCCCCATATAATTACACTACTTTTCAAATGGGAAGAGTTTTACTCTACAGTGAATGAGACGGTGTTACTATGCATTGACACTTTATTATTCCTGCTCTTCTCATATTTCCCTCTCACTTGCTCACTATTTAATGCATTAATTTACCATAAAAAAAGTTCGAAAAATCAGCAGTTGCCGCTCACTTTTGGACAAAAACCACAACATAAAGCCAGAACTGAAGCTTCTCAAACACGTAACGGGAAAACAAGAGCTGTCCAAGTGGGAACAAATCTTCATTTTGAAAAATAGAAACAGAGTATTCATTTTTAACATCCCCAAGAAAGATATCTTCAGCAAGTTCCTTGAACCACCACCAAAAAAGACAGCAGAAAAAACATCGCCATCCACACCAGGGAGAACCAGTCAAAGTCCGGTTGATAATGGAGGAAAGTCAGCCTCCAAAATATGTTTTGGTAAATTATAAGTAAGTGTTGTGTAGTGATATTAATCGACTCACCTTTTTGGTTTAAAACTTCATGCATATTCAATGAATTCCTTTAGTAACATTAACGTTAACATTACTGTACAGTAGAGCCTCAATTATCTGAGGTAAGGAGGACCGACAGTACCTCGGATAATTGAAAACTTGGGTAATGCAGACTCATGTTAAAAGTCAAGAGGCAAACTGGTAAAATGAATAAAAATGTGGTCAAGGATGTGCAAAAATGAAAAAAATGACGTACATACAAATAAAAATATTATAAAAATACAAAGTAAAAATATTACAGTATGTGCATAGAGTATGTACATGTTCAGGTTAAAAAGAGTTATTTCTTTAAGAAGTCCATAAGTGTTTCTGTTTAATGGAACTTGCTCGTTTCCTTGCTTCCCTTTCACGCAACCATCTTAGCAATAGGTCTGCTGAAGTTGTCTTTGACTGTTGATCTAGGTACTTGAAGGTCTTTTCTATTGCTTTGCATCCTTCACTGAGACTGATTTTCTCATTCTGCATTTCAGTGTCTTCATTCTCACTTTCACTTTCTTCAGCCTCTATATTCACTATCTCTACTGTCATCTCATCAGTCATTGTTCGTGTGTGTTAATACATTCAACTACATCATTTTCAGTAATTGTTTCATCTGCCAATTTTTGAGCTAGCTGCGCCGTTTCTATTTGTACACTAGATACCTTGCTTGGCACACTTCATAAAATGGGATCTCGGTTAGTCAGGGCTCGGATAACTGGGTGCTACTGTATTTAATATAAAGGTGCTGTAAAATTTACCTTATAAATTTCTAGGACTTGTAGAGGGGACTGAGTGGATAACATTTTGACTTGTAACGCATGTCTGGAAATGTACCATTTCTATGCTACAGCCATTTAAAAACAAGTTTGCTTGGTAGGTATGAGACAGGGTAATCATGGTGAGGAGTACTTGCATCAGAAAGCTGTCATTTATTTGACGTCCATCCTAACTCTCTGATGTGGTTTGAGCCTCATTCACCTGTCTTTGAGCGTTATGGCAACATGGTTAATACACATTTGCACAATACACCAACATGATCCTTCTGTGTGACAAAGCTCAGGGTATTGGAAGAGCTGCTCTTCACCTTTATAAAGATTGTTATCCACAAGGTCCGACTTCATTACATACCCTTTTCGCCATAATGCAATGGCTTCAAGAAAGGAGTACCTTCACTGTCAGCAGGTATAACTGTGGTGCTCCAAGGAGGTGCACCAGTTGGTGGTTGCCATCTGCAGTGGTCAGAATGCTAAGCATCCTCTGAAAAAGACAAAAACAGTTTAAGTTTAACTGTTAACAGTGTTTATGGAAAATGAAAAGTTTCCCTTCTGTTTCTTTGGTTATTAAGTTGAATTGTAAAACAAGTGCTGTAAGGGGTCACACCTAACAAATTACTTACAATGTTAATTACTTACATGTTAAAAACATGTCTTCAAACGGCTGCAGCAAGGAAACGGTGCATTTCTGAACATGGGTTCAAAGTCAAAATATTATCTACTCGTGCCCTTCTACAAGTCCTAGAAGTTTGTAAGGGAAATTTTAGAGCATCCTGTATATGTACATGGTTGATGTACTAAAATTATTTTGGAAGGTCAAGTAGTTGCCTTATGGTCGGGGAGTTGGCACGCACCTGCCCTCCTCTGTGGCCTTGGCTGTGGCTGGAGGATGCAGCGGCTGGCCGATGAGGGTAACCTCTGCATAGGGGAGGTGCCCTAGGGATTACAAGACTAAAATTTTGGGAGATGCTGGTATCACCAATTTGAACAGAGAGCTTGAGAATTTTATATAAGGCAGGAAAGAAAGTATCATGAATTAGGATAATTTCTTTAGAATATCTATTGCAGAAAAAGCCACTGAAAAGGATTCTATCATAATTGGTGGTATGTTGTTCAATAAACTCCCACCAAGTTTAAAAATATTAAAAATTAAGCAGTTTAAACCTCCACTGAAGAAACTTTTAATTGAAAGATGTCTGTATAGAATAGATGAATTATAAAATTCAAATTTAAGTTTTTATTCTCTATATAAAAGTATAATTTCTTGTGCAGTGGTAAAATTTTTTTTTAAAAATTGTATCATCATCATCATCATCATCACTTTTTATAATCATTTCAAGCCACCTATGGAACACGTTAAGCGACCCACTGCATTTATATTTGCTTCTTCTTTTCTTTTTCCTTTCTGTCTTTTCAATATTTCTTCATCCTGTTACTGTGATTTTTTTCTTCTTTCTTCTGTCAAATCTTCTTCAAATTGTAGTTGTTTTCTTTTTTTTTCAACTGGAAACCTTCAAAATGTTGTATTAACTTTCTTAACTTTACTGTATCCTGTATTATTTCTTCTGTTAATTTTCATTTAAGACTATTATTATTATTATTATTATTATTATTATTATTATTATTATTATTATTATTATTATTATTATTATTATTATTATTATTATTATTATTATTATTATTATTATTATTATTATTATTATTATTATTATTATTATTATTATTATTATTATTATTATTATTATTATTATTATTATTATTATTATTATTATTATTATTATTATTATTATTATTATTATTATTATTATTGTTGTTGTTGTTGTTGTTAATGTTGTTGTTTATACTCAATTACAGCTGCTTTATGTTGCTATGTTTGAATATATGGGTATGTTTATTCGTTTGTATTATGAAAATTATTTAAACTAAAAGTATGTGATTTTCACAGATAGTTTGTGGTATTACAAATATTAGCCTCTACCTTCCTCATGGATTAATTTTTGTGAAATTAAAATATTTGGACCCAACAAAAGTGGTATTTATTACATATTCACTGGATGAGCCACACTTATTGGCGAGAATGTAACATGACAACACTGCAAGATTCTTATTGGGCAGACACCTGATTTGAAAATATTTTGTATGTAATGGCATGTTTATACGAGTTTTATAACTGTTGTTTTAACCTTTCTTGCTTGAAAAACGTAAAAAGAAAAATGAAAGAACTATTTTACTTTTTGAGTTGCAAATCCATGCTATCTCTTTGTAACGCTGTGCAAATGTCCATGACACCTTGGACTGAGCAAATTTTAATGCAGTGTTATACTAAACATACTCTCTTGTTGTTTAAACAAACTTTCACATGAACTAAAATACATTACTGGGGTATAGATACTGCAGAAGTGAAATCTGGAAAATTATCAGATAGCACCATACGTTAGCTATTCCATCAAACCTAGGATCACAGGATCAAATCCTGGCAAAGTGTATATTCTGCATTCAATAGAAATTGTGATAAAGGATGGGGAGAGCCCAACTAAAGCAGTTGGTGAGATGGCATGGTTGGATGCTGGCTGGTTTCAATTGAATGCAGATATATGCATTTTATCTTGTATTATTTTAAAAAAGAAATCACTCATAGCATTGTGCATAAGTGAGATCAGATAATGTTGCAACTATCATGTGTTGAGATGGCCGAGTGATTCAAGACATGGTGACGTATGATCAGAAGTTTGTGTCCCAAAGTAACAAAATATTTTTAAAAGATTTTATTAATGCTTAACCTAATGTATTTCCATATTCTTCTACAACAAAATATATGACTATTTCTGTAAATATTTATCCCCTTTATCATGAGGTAGATAAAAGAGTAAGTGTTTGTAAGAATAGTTTGAACAAGAGTGAGTACAGCATATGTTATAAGATCGGATAGGGATAGGAGTTTACGGGTTCAGTAGTTCATACATGACAGTCCAGTCATCTAGGCTACAGGCCCAAGCAAACCAAAACAGAAAACTAAAACAAACAAAGAAACAAATTTACTTGAGACTAGATGGTCCAGTGAACTTCGTATCATCTAAAATGTTGTTGTTAGCTAATGCTGGATTTCTGACAATGAAGTCATTAATCCTCTTGCTCTCCAATATTTTTCACTGATGATATTGATGACATTCTGGTGGTTGTGAGAGAGCGATGTGACCGCCAAAACGTAAAAATATGGTGCTCTCTAAAAAGCGGTTACTATTACTGCTATTGTATCATCTAAAATTGATTTGATTGTAACTCTTCATAAGTAAATATCAATCATAATCAACCTTCCAACTCCTGTTCATTGAGATTGATAATATTAGATGCATTGTATCTGTTTTGAGTGTTGTTTGATAAAACTCATTTGTAATTCAAATGAATTTAATGTCTTTTATTTACATGGAAGATAAATTCAGTTAACATTCAATGCAAAGCTTTCTGGTAGACTAAGCCTACCCCAGTTCCTTGAGCCTCACTACAAACAATAGGTCTGTCACAAACACCATATATTGAAAGTAATATTTCAGCTCATCCTCTCCTTGGCTTTGTAATGAGCACCAAAACAACATGGAATTGTTTCCACAGTCACTTAAATTTGTTGAACTTATCTTGAGAACTTTACAATATTGAAATCCTCAAACTAAGTCCTTGAGTTTTGCCAAACCACATTTTGTGGTTTTGTCTAAGCCTGCACTAATTCCTCAGGTCTCACTAAAATTAAATTGAATGACTTTTTTGTTTATTTCTAAGCTTGCGAAGTCAATTTACCTTAATAGAATGGCTGATCAAAATCAGTGTTCGCAAAATGTAATTAAATTCAATTTAACTAAATCTATTCTCAAAATCCATTACCTTTCTTTTTATTTTTTTTTTTTTACAAAAATACGATTTAAATGTAATAAGAGCTGTCAAACAATGGTCTGCCCACAAACGCCATATATTGAAAGTAATCTGAAGTGGCAGTTCCCATACAAAATTACCAAGTTTTATTTTTTTTATTTTTTGGTTATTCCTTTGGGTTTTTCCTAATGTTCTTTGTTTTTTCCTGAACCATCCCAGTATTGAGGCAAACAAAACAAAAAAGAAATTATTCAAATTGGTCGAGTCATTTTTGAGTTTTTGCGAGACTAATGCACAGCAATTGGTTTATATACAAGTATATAGATGTAAAGCTTTTTCAGTGCTGGTTCATTATTATCACTTCCTGGGATTCCAGCCAAGTTTCTAGGTGTTTGACAACCTAGAACTTAATTGGCTCCAATCTTTAGAAATGATAATCATAAGCAAATTCAGTTGCTTGATCTTTACAGTTTTCTGGTAGCAAGTTTTTTGTATCTCTCTTATGGTTTCTGATTTTAACACAATAATTTTTCACTCTTCATCATGCAAATTAATTATTCAAAGCTACCTAACCCATATATGTAATGCTTAACAGTTAGTAAGCAAATTTACTTGTTAATTTTTAGTAGAAACATACATTAAGTACAGTAGAACCCCACCAATCCTAACCCTGCAAATCCGAAATTCCAGATAATTTGAGAGCAAATCCGTAATTTAAAAAACAATAAAAAACTTAGTGATTTGAAGCTTTCCCAGCGCTGATTATCGATGATAGTTTCTTGGGCTAACAGCCAGGTCAAATTCAGGTAGTTACCCAGTAGTTACCCAAAATTTGACCTGGCTGTTAGCCCAAGAAACTATCATCAGTAAAAAGCTTATTTCTAGCGCAGAGAAAGCATTTATTATAGAACTGCCAAACTCATTATTAAACTACCCACATCAGAGTGAAATGTTTTTTGTACAAAAATGTTTTGTTGTACTTTCTGTAAGAAATGTGGCTGCACATAATGCATCTAGTAACTGTTAAATGCACGCTATCGGCTGTATCCACAAGTCAGAAGAAAATATTGTCGTTATGATGTGTGTGATAATCACGTTATCACTTTCTCACGTTGCTATGCTACCTTATAATTCAAGAGCCAGTGACTGCCAGACCTTCATCATTTCGTAAAAACTGAAAATTTCTCAGCACATGCTCCCAACATAGGTAGGAACGATGGGGCTATTGTGAACTTTGGATCATTGTGGCTTTGGCAGGTAACAGGTCAAAGCATAAAGCCTAATTTTCATACATTTTTGTGAGGATAGTATTAGAAATGATGTCATCCATTGCCAGACACTTAGTATCATGGCAATCCCTTGTCGGACACCCTTAAACTTTAACAAATTATAACTGTACTTACGTTATAGCATAAAAGCTGCATTTTATATGTATATGTTCTTTGGGTGACTATTAGAAGATGCTTCCTTAATAGCTGGGTGGTTTCAACAGTTCTAACACCTGGCCAGACAAATTCAAA
This sequence comes from Tenodera sinensis, assembly GCA_030765045.1. Classification (NCBI taxonomy): domain Eukaryota; kingdom Metazoa; phylum Arthropoda; class Insecta; order Mantodea; family Mantidae; genus Tenodera; species Tenodera sinensis. The sequence continues at coordinate 14,338,235 of CM060968.1, read as the reverse complement.
GGGTAGTTGTAGGCACGAGTGTGAGGCAATATACATCCATGCAGGCACGAGCGAGATAGTTAGGTCTTTTGTGATATTTTACTGCGCATTTTAAATTTACTCAGTATGTATATTATTATACATACAGTATACGTTTTACTATTTGTTTCTGCAGTTTGTAAAATAAATGTGATATAGTTTTAATTATTATCATAAAGATCTTTTAATTTGTGTTTGAGTTGAGTTTGTCCAGCTTTTAAAGGGAGTATGTAGGTATTTTGGTCAAAAATTTTGTGTTTCTGTTTATTTTTCATTTATTGAAAGCGCACACATGCCGTGCAAATTATTACATTCACATAAATTACATTCACATAAATTACATTCCCATTACTTGCCTTTGCTATAAGCTACAATGGATTTCTGTCTATTCCTGCATTTGATTATATGGTATCTGCCACAAAATTCCAAGCACAACTGGCACACACACTCGTCATTTGGTTTGTGAAATAATCTGTTGCAGCACACCTTGTGGTGGAAACCATGGATAAGTAGTCTCTTCGTCACGTGTCACATTTCATGGTTAGCTTCCATCCAGGTCCTGTCTTGCATAGAAGTCCTCCGGTATGTTGTTTTTATTCTCATGTAGATCTTGTATAAGCTGTTTGAAGTCGGTACTAGCTGGGAGTATATGCTCGCATCTCAGATCCTCTGTCGGAAGGTCTCCATGGTAAGCTCGTACACTAGCCTCGATCTTGAGTTCTGCGGGACTCTTAAAATTCGCTTCAGGTATCTAGCCTTTACTTGCTCCAATTCTTCAGCTATTTGTATGTGAGGTATTCTCTCACTAATTCTAGGCCATACATCAGAAGAGGTAGTATATTTAGCCTAAACAGGTCCATAGCTGTGCTGATCGATAGTTGTGTGATGTTTCTGATTTCATTCATAGCTCTAGTGGCTGCCACTGCTCTTATATGTAGTCTGAAATTTTTTCCCATTGTTTGGATTGTGATGCCTAGATATTTGAAATTGTTAACCCTCTTGAGTAGTTTTCCATTGCATTTGACGTTCTCTGCTTCAGTGAGTCTTCCTCCTTTACTGAACACTACCAACTCCGTGTCCTCTTCGTTTATCTTGATGTTTCCCTCCGCCCATTTGCTTAGTGTGTTTAGCGCTACTTGTAGTTTGTCTATATCTGTCACTGCGATGGCCATGTCATCATTGTATATGTACATGCTTGTTCCTGCCATTCCTTTCGTGACATTGTTCGTGAGGATGTTAAACAGAATAGGGCTGAGTGGATCGCCTTGGAGGACGCCGTTCGTCTGTGGCAGCCAATCAGATATGCCTATTTCATCATCTATCTGTATGTGGTTTTCTGCCAGTATATCGATATCAGGGTCATTGTACTTGTTCTTCCAATTAGTTCCTCCAAAAATTTGATGTCGAGATTTCACCGGAAATACATGTTTTGAGACCCCCTGAATCAAAAAAAAAAAAAAAAAAAAAAGCATAGCTCTGTGTGTGCATGTGTCTGTCAGTCAGTGTGTGAACAGTATAACTCAAAAATGAAAAGTCGGTTAAAAACCAATGTGGGTGTTTAAGTTTAATGTCTTTCTAGGATGCGACACAAATATTTTGAAGAAAACAGCCCCACCCTAAACTACCCTTTACATGGAAAATTTTTTGAAAATTTTGATCTTGAAAATGGCTCTGATTTTGATTAAAAGTCATATGTTTAAGATATTTATATGACAAATGAAATGTTATTTCGAATTTTCTGGCTATAGCCTATGTAGTCCTGTTTACTCGAGATGGCTTTTGAATAACCCATAAACTGTATGAGATAGACAAAATCTTAATGTACAAAAAATGTAGATCTTGCTAAAACACACATTTTATGTCTAAATAAATTTTTTTGTAGCCTGAACCATTTCGGAGATATTTCTTGTTATTTGTGTCAGTTTCAGAAAACTTAAAACTTCCGTGAAATGGAACATTTTATATGTTAAGTGTGCAAAGAGAACGGGATCTCAAAGCTTTAAAAGGTTTGACTATTGCTCAAAGCCTAATGTATTCTAATATTCCCCTTGTACCTACAAGGAAATAAGGAATAAGATAATTTGTGCAAATGTTTATCCCAACTAACATGAAGAAGATATAGGAATAAGGGTTTGTAAGAATGGTTAGTACAACAGTAGAGAAAGTCATGTGAGTGCAACACATCAGATTTTTCTCTGAAGCTATTGCATGTAGCCACTTGAAATTGTCAGCATTTATTTAAATAGTTAAGCTATACAAATGTTGGAAAAAACTTCTGATCTAGAACAAATTATGTGAGAAAGAAAATTGTTTAACATGGTGCATGGGAATATTTGTTTTGAAAACTAAGGTTTTGAAAGAAAAGATCTAATAGCCACCCAAGGAACATATATAAAATTCAGCCTTAATACTATGCATAAGTATAGTTACGATTTATTAAAGTTTAAGGGTGTCCGGCGATGGGTTGCTACAATTCTAAGTGTCTGGCAATGGGTGACTTGATTTCTAATATGTTGTTGTTGTTGTTGTTTTCTAGTGCCTTGCATCTGGCAATGAAGCCATTAGCATTCGTGCTTTCCAATACTTTTGAACTGTAGTTTCTTCTGATCTTAATGCTTCACAGGTCTTCAAGTGTTCTTCATTCATTTCTGCTGGATTGTTACACAGGACACATATTGGTGAGGCTGAGATACCTATTCTGTAGAGATGACTTGCCAAGCAGTCATGATTTGTCAATAGTCGGAAGGCTGCAACTGCTGTTTTCCTTGGTCTCTAGGGTATTATATCTGGGTTGGAAAGTAGTATAATCCATTTTTTATCTTTGGCATTTGTTTCTATTTCTTGTAGGTATGAATGAGAAAATTTTTTAATGATCAAGCGTTTTATTGAGGAATATGAGAAATTGAATTTAGACTTTTGTTTAATTGTTGTGCCTTTCTTTGCAAGTGAGTCTGCAGCTTCATTCCCCATGACTCCACAGTGTGCTGGAATCCATTGGAGATGAACAGTCTTATTAACTTTTTGGAGTTGTGTTAACATTTTGTAGCATTCTCTAATTTTTGTTGACTTCTTTGTAGTATTTGAACATATTCCCTGAATTGCAGCTTTAGAATCTGAAAGAATTACTGCCTTGTTAAATTTATTTAAGGGAAGATTTAATAATTGTCGGAGAGCAATTTGTATAGCCTCTATTTCTCCATCATAATTTGTTGTGTCTCTGTCAACAGAATGATAAAAGGAAAAATGTGAACACGTAACTCCAGCTCCAGTAAGGTTTTCCTTGGAGGATCCATCAGTATATATGTGCAGCCATTCTTCTGTGGGATACCTAGTATTGATTGTTCCCAGAGCTAGAAGTTTTTGTATTTCTTTTGGTGTGTCTGATTTACTTATTTCCTCTATTAATTCCAAACTGAAGGTAGGTTGCAATAATTCCAATGGATTTTCTCTTATAAGTAGATTTTCTCTGGTGTTAGGAATGTTCAATTTGGATTTAATCTGTGTTACCTTTTCTAGGAAACTACCATGAGTTTTAAGGATTGAAGGGGGGAGGTTCTCTTCTGTCCATTTAGAGTTTGGCAGTCGTAACATTTTCTCGTGTTGGAGCAATGTTTGTTTTTCTATTTTTGTTGTTATTGATGGGGTCCGTGTTAAGGCAAGCATGGCATCAATAGGTGTGGATTTAACTGCTCCAGTGATTAGGCGAAGAGCCTGATTTTGTATTTGTTCAAGTTTATTGATGTTAGCATTTGCTGCTGTTATTAAAGCTTCAGAACAGTACAAGAGGTTTGGTTTAACATACATTTTGTATGTTATGTTAAGGACTCTCCTTGAGCAGCCCCATTTAGCACCAGCTAACCTTTTCAGGATTTGCAGTTTCTTTTCAACCTTTTCTGAGATGTTTGTTATATGTTTTTTTCAGCTTAGCTTTCTGTCGAAAGTGATGCCTAATATTATCCTAAAGAAAATAAGGCTTTATACTTAGACCATTTTTGGTTGCTTTTTCATACACGATAGCTACTTGGTACCTGCCAAAGCCACAATGATCCGAAATCCACAATAACCCCATTGTTCCTAGTTGTTGTTGTAGTGTTTAACGCCCCCTTTTACTACTACGGTACCGCAGGCGGTGACCCTGATGACACATGGAACGAAGATGGAGCACCAGTGGAATGAGATGGCAGGGGGAACCGGAGTACCCGGAGAAAATCCGCCCTGATGCCGCTTCGTCCACCACGAATACCACATGCGGGTCCCTGGGATCAAACCCGGGCCGCCTGGGTGGTAGGCGAGCGTGCGAACCGCTTGGCCACGGCGCTGCCCCATTGTTCATACATGTGTTGGGGCATGTGCTGAAAAACTTCTAGCTTTTATAAAATAAGGAAGGTCTGGCAGTCACGGACTCTTTCTCTATTACCTTGTACCTGCTAATCATAATAATAATAATTATAATAAAATAATGTTTAACAATATAATTAATAATTGCATGTAATATTTATAATTAATAATTTAAGCCCTGGCACTACAGCCCATGAGAGCCAAGCTTTACCGCCCAGCCGCTGCATCCCCCACCTCGACCCACTATAGGCATCATTGGTGGGCTGCAGTACTGGAGGATGGCAAGTGGCATCCCATCTCTCTCAGCCAGAATTAATAATTTAATTTTACATATTTGTTTATTGTTCAGTACTACTTGTAGTTTTATGAGAGTGATGTTGGTATGTATGAAATGTTATATTTTTTTTATTTTGTTGTAGTGAGGAGAGAAATTTGCTTTAAGTTTGTTATTTTATTTCTTTTTATCCTATAAATTGTTATGTATTTATATAAAAAGTTAGTTTTTTAATATAAATTTATTTAGAAGTTTTATTGTATTATGATTGTGTAGAATGAATTGTTATTGTTTAGCAGTATTTGTATCTTTGAGAGTGATTATGTGTGAAATGTTATAATTTGTGTTTTTGTTTTTATCTTGTTCGTTTTTTTCCTCTCTTTTCTTCCCTTTTTGTTTTCCTTTTCCTTTATGTTATATAATAATAACAATAATAATAATAATAATAATAATAATAATAATAATAATAATAATAATAATTGTTTTTAAATAATATTTTTTTCCTTCTATTTTATGATTTGTTATATATATATATATATATATATATATTGTATTAATTTGTATTTTTATTTTATAATTTTATCTGTAAAGTATGTTGTATGCATGAATGTGTAGCATAGATAAATGTTAAAAATCTGGCATATTAGCCCTGGTTTAAGTAATTAGGTGCCAGGGTTATTATACAGATTTTTATTTTATTTTTTGTTTTTTTAATCCAGTAGGTGAATTTCTACACATTCTTCTTTCTGTTTTTCGAATAATCCAAACATACTACATTCCCAATTAATTCAGATTAGCAGGGTTCTACTGTACCAATATTCCAATTTTTTAAAATCTTATTTTTGGTTACATATTTGGCAATTATTCAATTTTAAAAATACTACAGCTTTAACTTCAGAATAATTTGTTTCCTAGTAGTAATAATGATACTTAACTTCCCACATGCTAGTTTATTTAGCCTTTGGGTACTGCTCTTCCAAGTGAAAACCGCTTGTCATTATCAGGGAACCATTTAAGTGGCCTTTGCTGCATTCAACCTGCTAAGCAGTGTTCCTTGTTTGGTTTCAGATACAAAGAAGTACAACACAGTGTTAAATGTATTAACCACACCAGATTTTGCGACCTGGGGAAGTGATGCAATGAGTCAAGATTTAGCAGATGAAAAGGCAGCAAAAGCAGCATTGGAATACCTCCAGATAATGACAGGAAATATACAGTTTAATTAAATTAGAGGGACTCTCACATATTGCATAAAAGGTATCGTATCTGTAAATGAATGTACACATTAATCTTGAAAGTCTGAAGTAAGAATAGGAAGGGTAGGTCCATAAGTTCCTTATTATAAACATTGAATCAGTGTTGAAACACTTAACATCACTTGCATGTAAATATTTATCTTGACCTCGTCAGGGCGGGTTTTCTCCAGGATCTTCAGTTTCCCCCACCACTCATTCAACCAATTGCTCCATTATCACTTTTCCAATCATTGATTTCCCTGCATTTCATATTATCCTCTTCCTGACTACCATACCTGATGCTTGGCCAACACCCGCTTCCAGGTCTTCACTCGGTTCGGTCCACAGGTTCCTCTGCTCCCCGACAGGTGTCTGACCCTAGGCACTGTCTTGTAAGTCCTACATAAGGGGAGGGTAATCAGGTAAAGAAATAAAAGATTCTTGTGGATGTTGTGTGTTGTGTGGTTGTTTGAGTTGACATCTAGTAGTGGACTGATGAATTTTCATAATGGTTTGGTGGTGGTAAATAAAAATTTGTTTTTTATGATACAAATCCTCTTCCAGGTATCCAATCCCGCAGCATGTTTTTTAGCTTTTAAAAGTGTTATGTTCGGCGTGATGTTATGATTTAACGTCCAAAAATGGTGTGCAACTGCAGATTTATCCATTTGTTTGTATTTGATGCATCTCATGTGTTCGTTTAATCTGGTTTCTAAATTCCTTTTAGTTTTTCCTGTGTAAATTTGTTCAAAATCTGGGCAACTAATTTGATAGATTCCTGCCTTTTTTGTTCTGTGGTATTTGGTCCTTTGATTTATTGCATAGTAATTTCTCTATGCTGAAGTTATTTTGTGGAGCCAAGTTGATTCTGTACTTTTTGAAGATTTTGTGGAATTTGTAGTACTTGGATGGAAAGTGAATTTTTTGAAAAACATTTTGCTTTTTTGTTTAGAGAGTTTAGTGGTCTGTTTCATGTGTTTCTGTTTTTTGAATTGTATTGTTTTCTTGTCAATGATTTTTTTGTTGGAACCATTTAATTGCTGAGCTGACTTTGTGTGTGTATTCTCCTTCTGATAAGGGGGTGTAAACCAATCTGTGGGTTAGACTACAAGTATTTAGGACACAAATTATTTTTTAAAAGGTGAGTTAATTAATAACACTGAACAACACTTACAAAATATTTTTCCGGGACGCGTTTCGAAGGTTAACTTTCCTCCATTATCAACCGGACAATAACTTGGTTTCCATGGTGTTTCGTGGTGCGGATGGTGATGCTTCTTCTGATATTTCTTCTGGTAACGGTTCAATGAACTTACTGAAAATGTCACTCTGAGGAATGTTGAAATTAAATACTCGGTTTCTATTTTTTAAAATAAAGATTTGTTCTCATGTGGACAGTTCTTGTTTTCCGGTTATGTGTTTGAGAAGTTTCGGTTCTAGCTTTATGTCATGATTTTTTGTCCAAAAGTGAAATGCAACTGCTGATTTTTCTAATTGTTTACTCTTAATGTTTCTAACGTGTTCCTTGGATCTGATTTCTAAATTTCTTTTGGTTTTTCCTATGTATATTTCATTACAATCACTGCATTCAATTTGGTATATGCCAGATTTTTTGTTAGGTGGAATAGCATCTTTGATTAAGAGGTAGAACTGGAACTTAAAAATTCAATGCCACAACCGGGATTTGAACCACAGACCTTCCGCTTGCCGGGCGGACGCTCTAACCACTGAGCTATTGTGACAAACTGCCAGAATGGCATTAAATTCTCAAGCCAGTTCGTATTTCTCCTGGTAAACCACAAAGGCAGTCTCACATCAGAAACAATTACCCCAATAGTGACTTACTATTGTAAGTACTTTATATCCCAGGATTAAATAACCTTCACATGGTAATTATTATTTATTTATGCCAACAAACTTACTGTTGGTGTTTTTAAACACACAAGCCGTGTGTGGGCAAAGTTTAAGAGGTAGAACTGGAACTTAAAAATTCAATGCCACAACCGGGATTTGAACCACAGACCTTCCGCTGTCACAATAGCTCAGTGGTTAGAGCGTCCGCCCGGCAAGCGGAAGGTCTGTGGTTCAAATCCCGGTTGTGGCATTGAATTTTTAAGTTCCAGTTCTACCTCTTAAACTTTGCCCACACACGGCTTGTGTGTTTAAAAACACCAACAGTAAGTTTGTTGGCATAAATAAATAATAAGCATCTTTGATGTTTGAAAGTAGTAGTATTTATGGAGTAATGGTTTACTGGTGCTAGCTGAATGTTGTATTCCTTGAACACTTTTTTAAATTTATCAAAGGCCCATGGATGAAATGTCAATTTTTTGATTATCATTTTTGTTTTTGCTGCTGTGAGAGTTGTAGTTTCTTTTAATAATTTTTTCTTTTCTGCTCGTTTTACCTTTTTATCTACTAATTCTTTGGAGAAGCTGTTTTTTTCTGCTATTTCAATTATTTTGTAATATTCTGTTTTATATTCTTCTGCTGAAAGAGGGATGTTCACCATTCTATGTGTTAAACTATTGAAAATTGCTTGTTTGTGGCTTCTTGGATTGTAACTATTAGCTTTTATGTCGTTGTCTGTCTGGGTTGGTTTTCTGTGAATACCGAAATTTATTCTATCCTTGTTTTTGATTAATTATAGATCTAAAAATGGTAATTTATTATCTTTTTCTACTTCCACTGTGAAATTTATACTTTTGTCCTGTATGTTCAGAAGTTTTAATGCGTCACTGATGTGTCTTTCTGGAACTATTGCAAATATGTCATCTACGTATCGCTGCCAGAATTTGAACATCCACGGGAAACCTTTTGTGATCCTTATTTCCAATGAACTCATGTAAATATCTGCTAAGAATGGCGAGAGAGGGTTGCCCATTGCTAAACCTGAAGTTTGACGGAAATACTTTGTTTGGAACTGGAAGAAATTTTGTTCTGCCATTCTTATTTATACATTATTTTAGGTGTGTTTCTTTGTAATTGTGCAGTGCATTTGTAGATTGACTGGACCGCCCTGTGGCGGCACCGAACTGGACGAAAACCTGTGTGCCCTCTGCCAGAGTTACACATACTGTTCTATACTCATGACTGGCCGGCAGTCTAACAACTGTTTTAACTTACATGGATCTCAACAGATGTTGAAATTGGTGACCTTCAACATGAACACATTATGTATATCTCCAAAAACAATTTTGGTTTCATGAAAATCTCCATATTATTCATTAAGTTCTCCACCATGCTGCAAAAATTGGAATTTGGTGTGCAGTGAGTACGCATAGCATTGTTGGTCCTATATTTTTGACACAGCATTTGATTCACACATTTATATATCTTTTCTGCAACTAACAGGAAATGAAAGATTGTGTGGCTGGTTTCAGCAAGATTCAGCTATAGTGCACATTGCTGCTGCAAAGCCTGCCTCTATACCGTGGTGGTAGCATGTTTGTCTCATGTCCAAGAGGTAACTAGTTCGAATCTCGCTTAGGGTGAGTTATCTGGATAAGGTTTCTTCTGATGTTTCCCCTTATCCTGAGAAGAAGAATGTAAGGTAACTTAAAGCTTTATAGACCTCGGGCTCATTTAAGGATCATTTCACCCATTTCATTCATTCACCATCCGATATGCCACTACGTTTAAGGACGTTAATAAATAAAAAAAGAAAACTGCTGCAAATTCTATGCATGAATTGTGAAGTATATATGGGGACAGAATAATTAGTCAAGAATTGTGGCCACCTCGTTCCCCTGACCTATCTACATGCGATGTTTATTTATGGGGAACGTTAAAGACTAAAGTGTATGCATTAAGGCGGCACTGTGACCGAGGGGTTAGCGTTCTCACCTACCACCTAGGCGGCCCGGGTTCAGTCCCAGGGACCCGCATGTGGTATTCGTGGTGGATGACGTGGTGGATGAAGTGGCATCAGGGCAGGTTTTCTCTGGGTGCTCCAGTTTCCCCTGCCACTCATTCCACCAATTGCTCCATTATCACCTTTCCAGTCATCCATTTCGCCTACATTTCATATCTTCCTCTTCCTCACTCTCATACCTGCTGCTTGGCTGACCACCCGCTTCCAGGTCTTCACCCTGTCTGGTCTGTAGGTTCCTGTGCTCACTGATAGGCATCTGACCCTAGAAACTGGCTTGTAAGTCCTACATAAGGGGAGGGTAATCGGAAGAAGAAGTGTATGCCTCAAATCCACATGCTACAAGAATTGACGGACAATATCATGAGAGAAATACAGGCAATCAACATGAACTTTTGCGAGTAAACCAGAATTGTTTTCAGAGATATAGGGAATGTGTTCACGTTGAAGGCCATCAATTTCAACATCTGTTGTGATTCAGGTAAGCCTAAGTAAGTTGATACTGAAGTTAGTGTTCCATACTCATGATGTGCCAGTCGTTTACATGTAACTCTAGTGGAGAGCACATTAGTCCTTGCCTGGCCCAGTGCCACTGTCGGAGTGAGTGAGTGAGTGATTAGGGTTTAAGGGCCTGTCGACAGCTAGGTCATTAGAGCCCCTCCTCTGTCGGATGGTCTGGCCAATCTATGAATGCACTCTTATAGCTGTGGTTATACAGTATATGTTAATTTGTTAGAGGAGATTGTGTGAATGAATCATAGCAGACCTTTTGGTTTACTAGAGAAAAGATTTAAAACTTGTGCATTGGTTTCTTCCTCTGAATTTACCTTTACATATGTCTACTACCATAACAAATATATAAAAACTATAGGGTTCACTTATCTTTTTACTTTCTGTACTACTTATAGTAAGTAGAGGAAGTATTGTATTCCATCCAAAAATTCGATGTCTAGATTTCATTGGAAATATGTTTTGAGACCCCTGAATCCAGAAAAAGCATTTCTAGAAAAAGGTGCGTGGATGTGTGCGTGCGTGTCTCTGTGTGTGTGTCTGTGTCTGTGTCTGTGTCTGTGAACAGCTTAGCTTCAAAATGGAAAGTTGGTTAAAAGCCAAAGTTTAATGTCTCTTTAAGGTTAAAAACCTAAGTCTTAAGATTGTGAAGAAAATTCTTCCACCCTAAACTACCCTTTACGTGGAAAATTTTGATTTTCTCAATAATGGCTAATGATTTTGATTAATATTCCATGTGTTTGAGATATTTTTATGGCAAACGAAATGTATTTTTTGAATTTTCTGGCTATAGCCCATGTAGTCCTGTTTATTCTGGATGACTTTTGCATAACTGATAAACTGTAAGAGATAGACCAAATCCTACTATACAAAAATGCAGATTTTGCTAAAACATAATTTATGTCCAAATGAATTTTTTTGTGGAGTGAACCATTTCAGAGATATTCCTTGTTATTTGTGCGAGGTTTGAAAAACAAACTTTTGTCAAGTGGAAAATTGTGATTCATTTTTTATATGCTAGCCATGCAAAGAGAATGGAATCTCAAAACTTAAAAAACATTTGACTATCACTCAAAGCCTACTGTATTCCCATATTGCCCATGCATTTACAAGACAATAAACATTAAGATAATTTCTGCAAATGTTTATCTCAATTAACATGAAGAAGATGTAGGAATAAGAGCATGTAAAAATGGTTAATAGAAGAGTAGAGAAAATCATGTGAGTGCAACACATCAGATTTTTATATATGGTGTAAGCTGTTGAATTAATCACAGGCTCAAGTTTTACTAGTATTCTCAAGGCACTTACGCCATATACAAAAGATAAATGAAGCCTGTGGTCTCTAAATATTTGTGGGGGTCTGAGTGGCTCATTTGGTTAGACGCTGGCCTACTGTTCCCAAGGTCGCGGGTTCAAATCCGGCCCAGGCCGATAGTTTTTAAGTGAGCTTAAAAACGACAGCTCCATGTCAGTAGATTTACTGGCATGTAAAAGAACTCCTGCGGGACAAAATTCCGGCACACCAGCGACGCTGATGTGATCCTGGCAATTGACAGCGTCGTTAAACAACAAAATAATTTAATAATCTGAATATTTGTTATATTAGTAGATTTAATTTGCTTTACTGTTAATAGCTTGAGTTTTTCATTGAATTTACATATGTGTTTGTGTTAATTGTAGGCATGAGTTGATGATGTGCCAATGATGAACATGCTCTTCTGTGTGCTGTATTTATGGACTTTGAAGCATTAACATGTCTGTGTTGCTGGAGAAGAGTGCTGCTATGACTTCAAGCTTGTTCTCATTAGAACCAAATGTAACCTCATTTGTTTTATTTATTAACACTCTTATTATATTTATTGTAACAGTTTGAAATATTACTGTGACTGTAGCATACATCACAGTTCTTCTTAAAATCTGAAAATTAATCTAAAATATTTTCTTCTAAGGGAAGTCAGGAAACATGATTGGCTGCAATGTGATAGGCTGCAAGAGTTTGTTACACTGTTAATTCACAGAAATCATTGTAAGGCTGGAGTGAAATATCTGAATAGATTTTTAATTTCACTGTTACATTATTCAATAAACCCATTTTAAGAATACATCAACATTTATATTCTACACTGAAGGATTCACATTGTACATATACAGGGTTCTTCATTTAAAACCTAACGGGCACACAGCATTTCACCCATGCGTGATTGGGTGTGCCACAGCTGGCTTTGCCCCTACATAAACTCCGCACGTAAAGCATGTATAACACTCTTACCTTATAGAAGATGCTGGAAATGTCGTTCATCCTTGGCTAAACAAGCATATCGGGAGAACGATTAAGTTGGGCTACTGTAATGTTTCTGATTTCATTTCTAATATTTTGTTTTAGTTCTTCCAGTGTATGAGGATTTGCCTCGTAAACTTTGTCTTTCAGGTTACTACCCCACACACTGTTAGATCAGGGGAGTGAGAGGACCATACACCAGCACTAATCACTCTATCTTCAAACACTTCCCTAATTTTATTCATGGATTCCTCTGCTGTATGAGCAGTAGCAGAACCTTGTTGAAACCATCCATATGATTTCTCTTCTTTTGTCTGTTCATGATAAAATAGGGTCAAAATGTCATTTTTGTACCTCTCTGCATGTATGGTCTAAAGGATATTGGAACGATTATGCATCTAGCATAACAGCACACCAAACTCAAACTCTCTGATCATAATGATGTAGATTTTCAGAGGCCTAGTACCGATTAACCACATGCACAATGGCAGCTGGTAGTGGGGGAATCCAGTAAGGTCGTGAGAGAGGTGAAATGCCATGTGCTCCGTTAGATTTTAAATGAAGAACCCTGTATTTTTCATGTTTTTCAGATCAAGGGTTGAAATAGGGGTGTATAAATTATTTGGGAGAAAACAAGTGAGTAAAGCAAAAAGAAGCAGATTGTAGGCTTCTAGTAATTATATTTTATTCATTAATACATGCTGTAAAATGAATAATATGCAAAACGCAAACAATACCTTAAAAAGCGACATTGGAAGTTCAATACCGGCATAGCAGATGCCTGAAACTAGGATGACGGTATTTGTGTTTATTGGTTTGCTATTTTAAATTATTAAATTGTTTTAATCTTTATAAGAAAATAGTAAGAACTCAATATTGTACTATGTAAGATATAAACAGCTGAATTGGTATATATTAGAAGAGTGAATGAAGATGAATGGAATCCACATGGAAGAAGAAGAAAAGGAAGATCTCAAATCTCATGGATATGGGAAATAAGAACTGGATGAGAGCAAGAGGATGGATAGGGATGTGGCTGTGCCGTAGCCGAGTGGTTAGACCATCCCCTTCTCACCAAAGTGGCCCGGGTTTGATCCCAGGCAACTGCATGTGGGATTTGTGGTGGACGAAGTGGCACTGGGGCGGGTTTCCTCTGGTTCTCCGGTTTCCCCTGCCATCTCATTCCACTGGTGCTCCATCTTCATTCCATGTATCATCAGTGTCACTGCCTGCATTGCCGTATGTAGGAAAAGCAGGCATTATACACTACAAAAAAAAAAAAAAAAAAAAAAAATAGGGATGGGTGGAGAAAGAAGATTCTTTTGGTACAGAAAGATGTGTAACCCTGTATATAAATAAATCTTGAAAAGCTTTGTCGCTGGTTTCACATTCATATTCTGGCCAATCTGTAACTGATACAGTAGCTGAAGCATTATAGCACAAAACTATGAATGTAAGGTTTGCTGCCAGGACTGTTTCCTCTGACCAAGGTTTTATTCAGGTTTTTCTCAGACTTCATAATGGGCAAATGCCTAGGAGGGAGTCCTAATCTAGATCTGGAGTATTTCTTTCTCAAATTTCCTTTCCCGATTATCATTCTGTTGTGTGATCATTAGTGTTCACTGCTCGTGACGCTATGTGTAGTAAAGATGACAGTTAAGCATTATTTAAAAAGTATGTCTTGTCTCATCAAAGTTCTAAGGCTTTCCGGCCAGTGTCAATACTAGATACAGTATAATCCTGGCTTGTGGGCTGTGGTCTACTGGGCCCCTTCTTCCCAGACGTTTCTCCTGCGACTGTGACAGACATTTTCAAAGGTGTCTGGCAGGAGTCTTGGGAAGCATTAGCTGGTACTCAGTTCTGGACAATCAAGGACACTGAAGAACCCTGGCAGACCCCTTGCAGGGATTCCAAGTGGGAAGAAGTGATTTTAACCAGCTTGAGGATAGCCACACCTGAGCCACCTTTTGCATGATGATCCAGTGCCTATCTGTGCAACGTGCAATGTTCCACTGTCCATCGCACTTGTCCTTATTGATTGACCGCGATACGCTCGTGAGTGCCAGTCCCTTGGCCTGGGTCCTACACTGTGCTCTGTTTTAGGCAACGACCCAGTAGCTGTAACTACAGTACTGCAGTTTGTTGTCTATATTGATTTTAGTAAACGGGTGTAAAGTATTAAGGCTAGAGATTTCTTCTGGGCTTAAAAGTCGTGGTCTGCTGTAGTTTAGAGGTCCAGACGTTCCGACCACACCTACGGTGGACATCATTGGTGGCGTGGTCTGAGTCTTCTCGACAAAGGTTCAGTTACAACACAATCGTTTATGGCTGGAGGTACCGTATTTATATCTGGACCGCCCACAGGGGATTGGCTGGGCTTGAGCAGGAGGTGTGTGTTAGATGGGCGGCTTCTCCACACTGATTGCTGAATGGTTTACGTGATTTCATTGCATTAGTGCTTTTTTATGTTCAAATATCGGATGCCAGGTTTTGTTCAATTTAGGTTTCTTCCTTCCTGTTAAAATTATTGGGGTGTTTGTAAATTCTTATTGCTTCACGTTGTAGCCTGGCTAGTAGACTACTGTTCTTTCATCTATGCCATACTACCACGCCAGGGGGGGGGTGGACCTTGAGCATATTTCACTGAAATGTACTTCCAACAATTGCTATAGAAATATCCTTATAAGTTCAATTCCATCAATGAAAGAAGCTGTGTTATAGTATATTTTGTGCACACTGGGGTTGTGGGATAAGACAGTGGAAACCTATAATGAACATTTAAAACAATGTTCCATAGTGTAGTGTATAATCATGCAATGGACTCATGTTATCAGTGATACTGGATACATGTAATGAAGAATGAATCTTAACAGCTCTAACATATAATTTAATTGAAATCCTTGAACTCCTTTTCATGAAAATGAAGTGCAGTAAAATCTCGATTTAACGGACCCCTGTTCAATGCAGTTCCGATTTAACAGATTAAATTTGGTGTTGGTTATAAAATAAATTTAAATGAAATTTAGAATACTTGTGATGATTAAATTGTGGCATTCCGCTGCTTGTCTGATTGAGAAGACTAGTTCATGTGTCTTCAGCTACATTTGTGAAAGTTCGTGTATGCATCACATGCTCAAGGGCTCACATGACTCTTAGCTTCAGTCTGAATATGGCATTCTCTGGTGCATGTAATATTCGTGTTCATTACAAGTCTGCTCTAGTTTTGTTACAGTGCAGAATGTCTGGTGTTAAAAGAAAATGTGTGAACTTGAGCATGGATGAAGGCATAATTGCTGCTTGTAAAAGATTGAACAAGAAGAAGTTTATCTTCCTTTCATAGAAGTTTGAAAACAGTGTTGTTGTAATTAATTTAATTTAAAAGGTGAGTTAATTAATAACACTGAACAACACTTCAAAATATTTTTCCGGGACGCGTTTCGAAGGTTAACTTTCCTCCATTAACAACCGGACAACAACTGGGTTTCTTCAACAACTTCTATGAAAGGAAGAAGAAGTTTCTTGAAGAGGTTATGGTAATCTTGGAGCAAGAAAACAACACTGAAAATGACATGCAAGGAGCATGTAACTTTCGACAGAAAGCTAAGTTGGAAAAAACATAAAACAAACATCTCAGAAAAGGTTGAAAAGAAACTGCAAATCCTGAAAAGGTTAGCTGGTGCTAAATGGGGCTGCTCAAGGAGAGTCCTTAACACAACATACAAAATGTATGTTAAACCAAACCTCTTGTACTGTTCTGAAGCTTTAATAACAGCAGCAAATGCTAACATCAATAAACTTGAACAAATACAAAATCAGGCTCTTCGCCTAATCACTGGAGCAGTTAAATCCACACCTATTGATGCCATGCTTGCCGTAACACGGACCCCATCAATAACAACAAAAATAGAAGAACAAGCATTGCTCCAACACGAGAAAATGTTACGACTGCCAAACTCTAAATGGACAGAAGAGAACCTCCCCCCTTCAATCCTTAAAACTCATAGTAGTTTCCTAGAAAAGGTAACACAGATTAAATCCAAATTGAACATTCCTAACACCAGAGAAAATCTACTTATTAGAGAAAATCCATTGGAATTATTGCAACCTACCTTCAATTTGGAATTAATAGAGGAAATAAGTAAATCAGACACACCAAAAGAAATACAAAAACTTCTAGCTCTGGAAACAATCAATACTAGGTATCCCACAGAAGAATGGCTGCACATATATACTGATGGATCCTCCAAGGAAAACCTTACTGGAGCTGGAGTTACGTGTTCACATTTTTCCTTTTATCATTCTGTTGGCAGAGACACAACAAATTATGATGGAGAAATAGAGGCTATACAAATTGCTCTCCGACAATTATTAAATCTTCCCTTAAATAAATTTAACAAGGCAGTAATTCTTTCAGATTCTAAAGCTGCAATTCAGGCAATATGTTCAAATACTACAAAGAAGTCAACAAAAATTAGAGAATGCTACAAAATGTTAACACAACTCCAAAAAGTTAATAAGACTGTTCATCTCCAATGGATTCCAGCACACTGTGGAGTCATGGGGAATGAAGCTGCAGACTCACTTGCAAAGAAAGGCACAACAATAAAACAAAAGTCTAAATTCAATTTCTCATATTCCTCAATAAAACGCTTGATCGTTAAAAAATTTTCTCATTCATACCTACAAGAAATAGAAACAAATGCCAAAGATAAAAAATGGATTACACTACTTTCCAACCCAGATATAATCCCCCAGAGACCACGGAAAACAGCAGTTGCAGCCTTCCGACTATTGACAAATCACGACTGCTTAGCAAGTCATCTCTACAGAATAGGTATCTCAGCCTCACCAATATGTGTCCTGTGTAACAATCCAGCAGAAATGAATGAAGACCACTTGAAGACCTGTGAAGCATTAAGATCAGAAGAAACTACAGTTCAAAAGTATTGGAAAGCACGAATGCTAATGGCTTCATTGCCAGATGCAAGGCACTAGAAAACAACAACAACAACAACATTAGCTAATGGGTGGACACAGTTATTTAAAGGAATTGAAGCCAAATATGATTTCAGTGGCTTCAAAACATCTGATTTTTGTAATACACTGATGAAGTCAGGGAATAATTTAAGTGAACATGACTTACAAGAGTGGCTGGACATGGATGAGGGTGACCCTGAGTCATGAAGAGATCGCTGCAAGTGTTCTACAAGAGGATGAAGATGAAGACGACAGTGATGATGAATCTTTGAAGAGTGTACCTAAATTATCTGTAATAAGAGACCACATGGATGATATAATTTCTTATGTGGAAAGATCTTCAGACCCTCAAGTGCTAGCCTATTATGAAAATTTCAGACAGTTTCGCTCCTTAATCATAAAGAAGCAATATTCAAGTGGGAAGCAAATGGGTATTGACACTAAATCTAAATTAAGAACAAATTATAAACTAAAAGCTACACTTATTCATATTGCAAGATGGTATAATGCAACTTTACAGGGAATGGCTTTTAACCAAGAGTAAATCATGTAAAGTAAATGGTATGTACCAATAAAATAGTTTCAATTGTTTTTGCTTTGTTCTCATTCATTTTGTAATTTAATGGACTTTCAATTTTCCAGACAACTCCTGGCCCCTTTAGGTTCGCTAAACCGAGAGTTTACTGTCTGTTCCAATATGTGTAGTTTTAGGTTGAGATAATTCAGTAACATCCTTGCGTCTTTTGTTTCTTCACATTTAAGAAGTCAGTGCTAATAATTATCTTTTATTCCACAGATTGAACATTCCTCTAAGTTTCTAGCCCCCTCTTATTCTTTTGCAATAGGAAGTTGTTAAGAGATAACATTTTCCGTGACCCGTGAGAGCAGGCAATTCTGTTGTAGCATGGCATACAAATCTCTCAATTGAAATTGAGTGTTATTTATGCATGCTCTTTAACTGCTGTGGTTCTCAACATTCTAACTACATTAGACGTGAAAGGCAGCCTTAATTTTGCTCAGAGGCCTCTCTATCATGCTTAAGGTTATTTGATGCGCTATAAATCTATGCCACAGAACCACTAGCTTTAATTAACTTCCATGCTAGGGATTTTTATGCCCAATTGCCATGGAAGATGACTATATATACAAAATATCTCATTACTATTAGGTGGTAGGAAGAAAATAATGCTATTTTTATATTCTACATGTGAGAAAACAGTGACACATTTGTATCTGAGATACATTTGCTGTTGTTGAGTGACAAAATTAGTAAATCTGTTCATTATTTGAGATAAATTGTCACACTTATACATCACATATTTTTTATTTGTTAAGAGCATTTTCGGAAGTATGTAGCTTTCATTATTAACTATGAAATCGAGAGAAAGTTGATGATGAAAGCAATACTCTGTAATTAAAAGTAATGTTCCTAGCTATGTTAAATAATGCTAATTCTACCAGACATACGAAGTCTTAAAGTGCAGATTATGGGAGGTAAACCCTCTTTCATCACATGTGACTAAAGCCCCTTGTACATGATCAAACTTGTTTTTCAATCCAAGAATTTACAAGAAAAACTGTAAAGTATTGTGTTTAGTTAGTTATGTTTATTGTGTTGTGTTTATACCAACCTGAACTACTTCAAGACATTGATAAGCTATCACATGTAAGGTTATTTACTGTAAGCATCATGGTATAACAATTTGCAATGAAATATTGTTCTTTACGTTTTCACATATTGTAGCCTTTGAAATCAGATTGTGATTAAGGAATACAATGGAAATAACATGAATACCGTATATGTACTTATATAACATTGTATTAATGCATGATTGAATACTTTGAAAATCTACGAGGCCAATTTTTAAAGTAAGTATATATATAATTTCTTTAAAAATAACAGAGCATTATCTTTCAAATACTTCATTATCGTTCAGAACCTTACATGTGTCATTATGTCTACACTTAGTTACCACCCTTATTTAGCCACTTCTTGTAACAACAAACCAGTTTTTGTAATTCTTTGTCAAATAATGATGCCGCTTGTGATAAAAGTCAAGTCTGCACTTCTTTTTTGACATCATTGTGGTTGAGATGTTTTCCACCAAGAAATTTGTTCAGATGAAGCAACAGATGAAAAATCCCTTGGTGCCACATTGGATTGTAGAGAGGATAGTCAAATTTCACCCAACCAAATGATCTGATCAGACCTTCAGTTTAGGCTGTATGTGGTCGGGCATTGTCACTCATTGTTTCCCCATAAACCTTGCACAATTGGGCATGAATGTTTACTAAGATAGCATTTCTCATATTCAAAAAATGAATTAGTGATGACTTCACAGTTGGCAGGTTGTTCAATTGTTTTGAACATTTTGAAATCCTCAAACAATAGGAAAAAAACACACTGACGGTCGCCCACAGCTGCATTTAGTTTCCTAATGAATGGAGGAAGCGATGTTCATGCTCAAAATCTCGACTGCAGCAGCAGTATATTTAAAAGATACTTTAAAAACATGCCTCGCACCTGGCAATTTCTTCTTCTATATGATTGCCTTTGTCGTTAGTAATCCACAGATCTTATAATGTATAGACATGATCAGCTTGCATACAACATCCCTTACTATTGTAAGATCCATGTTTGTTTACTTTTCACTTTGAGCCTTGTTGCAGATTTGGTGATGCACTGTAAATACTGTATTTCATTGGCCAGAGCCTTACATTGATTGTCAAATTTTTGACTGTTTATGTCCTTATTTGTTTTCAAGACTAATTACTGGAAGCAATTTGACAAGAAAAGTTGTGAAGTTATGACAACTCTTGCAAAGTGTTATAAAATGCTGAATTTGACAAAAATTTGATTGTGTTTAATGAGCTTAAGACTCATGGAATGGACTAGCTGTCTGCACTGTTAAGTTCTTTGTACTATATCTAGACTACCATGTACATCAGGTGCCTTTGTTTATTTTAATATTTATATCAGTTGTTTGATTTAAGAATACTCTGAAGTATTATAGTGCTCTAAGAAAGTACTCAGTGATTCAACCAGTAAGAATGCTCATCAAGAAGCAAGGAAATTGCAAGTGTTGCTTATGTCTATTCTGACATTTTGTTCACTGTTTACAGCACTTTAAAGGTAGAAACATATGACAACATGGCATGGAACAGCATGTTAAATCATACTGCCATCTCACTGACAGCAGTGTTATACCTCCTCAAAGTCTATTCTTCACATATTGTAAATTGGAAGTGGAAGGGAATAGTAGACTTTTGAAAATGGATTAGGAAAGAAAATGTTGCAAATGATGACATAAAAGCAGAAGAAATTGAGAGATTTTATACTTTGTAATGAGTAGAAGCAGCAGGTGCTGTCAGATGTGCACCCGTGGACAAAAAGCAATCAACATCTTCATTTCGTATCTTTAAAAGATATTAAACTTGCAGACACACGCACATGCACGGACACATACACATGCAGACCTTTTTCTAAAACTGCTTTTTTTTGCATTCAGGGTGCTTCAAATTTCTGGTGAAATCTCAACATCAAATTTTTGGATGGAATACAATACTTACTATATGTGGTACAGAAAGTAAAAAGGAAGTCAGTTTGTCAGAGTTGAGTTGTGAACTGTGTAGTTGTGAGAGTGTCAAAGACAGCAGTGAGCTGCAAGCTCACATATTATAAATTGTGTTACAGTACATC
Organism: Tenodera sinensis; assembly: GCA_030765045.1. Taxonomy (NCBI): domain Eukaryota; kingdom Metazoa; phylum Arthropoda; class Insecta; order Mantodea; family Mantidae; genus Tenodera; species Tenodera sinensis. The sequence continues at coordinate 14,317,031 of CM060968.1, read as the reverse complement.
AGGACAGTCATGAGCTGTAAGCAACTTATATGTTGCAATATTGTGATGAAACAACCGTTGCCTACTTAATGTACCACATCAACTGAAATAAGTATTTAATCATAACCTCACACAATTCTTGCCAACTTCATCGTACTAGCCAACCTCCTAGAACATTTTGCGGACTTAGTGTTAGTATGGTTTGACAATACTGTGTGGCTCCTGGATACTTCAGCATTAGATATTGTTTGCAGGACAAAGGCTTTCCTTAATGTGGAGATCGTCAGCTAAGATTATTGTTGCTCCTAGTTATAGAGTTTAAAGCTGACTCTGACTATATTGGGAAAAGAAAAGATGAAAAAAAGGATTGTGTTACAAATCCAATGAAATGTAGTTTCCAGGCTTGTAGGCTGTGGCCCAGTTGATGAATTAGCATCTTACGTTTTGCCCATGACTCCGTTGGGCATCTTCAGAGGTAGTGGCACTTTTTTAAATAAATATGGACTGGTGCCACCTCCGCCAGCCCAGGTGATCATCCAAAAGGGATATACATCGCCTCCCCTACCATGCACTACGTCTACTCTATGAGGATGGAAGGGGAAGTCGGGTGCTGTTATGTCAGGTACCACCGAAGTAAACCTCATGTTAGTGGGTAACTCTAAAAAAGCAAAAATACAAGAGAGTATGCACACAGAGTGGGGTTAGGTACAGGCATGGCCCAGGCCTGGAACCTAAGCGCTAGTGGAAGGTTATCATGCGTGCTGAAGGCAGGAATTGAGGTGAGGTGTCGTGCTAAGAGAAAAATTGAGGAGTACGTACCTGAATCGTGGCTGCAGCTGGAGAGGAAGCTGCTTGGTACCAGCACAGCAAACGGTGCCTGCCCTGAAACATATGTGTACAATAGGGCAGATAAATATTATGTGCAGGGTATCTATATATTATATACACTATGGCGCTTGATGGAGCACCCGACCTTATATAGGTGAGAGGGAATGCCCCTCTCAAAGGCCAGTCACTATGTGGCTGTGGAAACTGCCACATGATTGGTTCAGTTGGCATTTTGGGGCTTTGGTTTTATATTGTCTAGCAATGGTACCCAGGCTTTGTGTATATGTGCTACTTCTTCTTTTCTATTGAAATTGTTTTTATCTTTGTGGATCTTGATGGCTTCTCTGTACAGCCATGCATGGTAGTAGGATGTATTCTTAAGGACATCAGTCTTGTCAAATTTGATGTCATGGCCCATTAGCAATGCATGCTTGGCCACTGCTTGATTTTTCCATATATCCTAGTCGGCAGTTGCTTTTGTGTTCTTTAATGCAGGTTTTTATACTGCACTTGGCCGTAGACATAGGCTTGGCCGTAGCTACATGGTTTCCGGTAAATCCCCTGCATCAGGAGCAAATCCTGCATGTCCTTTGCCAATCTTAGATACTGTTTAAAGTTTCCTACTGGGTGTGAAAATTGTTTTTATATTGGCTATCTCCAGCAGTTTGCCAATGCCATCTGTCACCATCTCTAAAGATGCCCAACGAAGTCATGGACAAAACGTCAACTGTACCACAGCCTACAAGACCAGAAACTATGTTCTATTGGATCAGCGCCGGCTGTGAAAGCCTAAGCATGTATGTGTTACAAATGTTGGTTTATTTCTCAGGTGAGAAAGTTTTTGAACAACCCTCATAAGTTGTAGAAATGAACAGGGGAACTAGTACCACATATTAAGGGAATACGAACTTGCATACCATGCCATGTCATGAGTTTGTTTCTACCTATGGCTTTATACTGTGTATAAATGATAGTGAAGTTCATCTTGTATATAGTAATTAGTTTTACTACATTAGTATTAAAACTTAAAACTAATTTCAGACCAAAGGGTGAAATAATTTGTACTGGTTCAAAATGATGAGAATGATATGCTTTGATGGATATTCTCATAGAATATTCATTCACTGTTAACAGACCATTCATTCCAACAATGTAGGATGCATGTAAAGTGTGTAAAAATGCTGATACTGTCAAAATAAATTGAAATACAGTGGAGCTTGGATAAAGTCAAAGCTGAAGCGACAAGAAAAAGTTTGAAATATCCAAAAATTCAAATTACAAAAGTTACGTCTAAAATTATCATTTTAGCAATACAGATACATATATCCATCAGGATTCTCTAGTTGTTTCACTCTTTTTCTACTCTTTCCATTTTCACTTGAGGCACTGTGTAAAATTTTCTCCTTGTTCTTTGGATAAGTTGACATGTTCAATGGTACCCTGTATTCTTTTGTGATTTAAGATTTTTTCTTCAAACCCTTTTCAAATTTTCAAATGTTGGTGACTTTTTCTGCAAAATTTAGTCTTGCACTGGACATGCAGTTTACTAAGACATAATGAAAACACCCTGAATAGTAGGAAGCTCAAGGTGCACATGTTTTAAACAAGGGAATGTGGTTACAGGTATAGAAGCTCAAGACCGGCAGCTAGGAAAGCTATTCTGACCCCCAAACAGCTTGCCAACAAAATAAACAACGCTGGAGTGATGACCTCTTTTGCAGAAACACATGGGCAAAGTTATATTACATTTCCATGTTTAGATTAGTTTTTGACTGACATTTCTGAACAAAAACTTTGAATTAAGGAAAATGAAATTCAAATTACATCTGAGATTTTTTACATTGCTGAAATATGTAATTCAAGGGATCAAAAAATACCTTTGGATTAATGACGAATTATCCAAGTTCCACATAGGATGTATGTTTATTAAAATTATGTAAGTTCATAGTTTTAATTAATAATAAGTTCCAAATTTTAGCTGTTGATCTGATCCTCAGGTATGAATAATTTTGATTATAATATAAGATTTATTATTCTGATTTAAATTCTCTATGTACAGCCATGGAAAAAAATGATTGAGTGCTCTAACATTTCATTGTCTCTCCGGTCTCATGGAAGTACACACGTGCACATCAACTGTGCTACAAACCAGACTTGTATACAGCCAGGTAAGGCAGTGTTTATTACATTATAACATACCTATAAGAACAACCAGGGAACAATTGAAAGAACTGTTCTTTGTCAACTTGCTCAGTAAATATGAGGGTTGTTAATATGTAATGCCCCACATTTTTTTTCTCTAAACATATTTATTGTTAAGAGTCAAAATTTGGTGACAATATACCTCAATATGTCTTGTCCATGTCCTGTTTTTCTACGTAGTCTCCATCACATTCTATGGCCTTACGCCAACATTGTGGGAGAGCATGTGATCCCTGCTGGTTAAAATTCTTGTCCTGTAGGCATAGCCATGTTGTCACTGCGTGAATGACACTCTCGTAATCTTCAAAGTGTGTTCCCCATAGAGAATATTTAAGTGGCCCAAAGAGATGGAAGTTCGAGGGTGCCAGGTCTGGACTGTAGGGTGGATGAGGCAGTGATGTCCAACCCAATTTGGCGATGTGTTTCCGGGTTCTCAGACTTGTGTGGGTGTGCATTATCGTGTTGGAGTAAGATTTCTGCTGGATTCTTGTCAGATCGAAAACTTCAGAAATGTTTGAGTTTATTCAGTCTTCATGTATGCCTCTGAATTAATGGTTGACCCTCTTAGCATCACATCCATGAGAATGATGCCATCACAATCCCTGAAGACTGTCACCATGGCTTTTCCGGCAGGGGGTTGTCATGAATTTCTTCTTTTGTGGTGAATGAGGATGATGCCACTTGATGGACTGCCTTCTTGTTTCTGGCACAAAGTGGTGCACCAGCTTTCATCCCCTAATCCGAGATAGAAAGGCTTCTCTGTTGATCTCAAAATGCTCCAACAATTCAGATGAAATAGCCTTTCTTTGAATCTTGTGGTCTGCTGTGAGCATTCGTGGAACCCATCGTGAGCATGTCTTTGAATATCCGAGAGCCTCAATCATTGCAGACACACTTTCAATGCTGACCAACAACTGTAGAGCCAATTGTCGAGTTGTGATGCGCTGGTCAGCATGAATAATGGCATCTGCACGATTCAACATGTCTGGAGCAGTGGCTGTGACGGGATGTCCTGACCATGGCTGATCATGGAGCTCTGTTTCTGCATTTGCTGAGGCCTTAACTTTCTTTACCCATTGCCCAACAGTACTCCTATCAACTGCAGTATTGCCATACACTGCACACAAACGTTTATGGATGTTCACCACAGTTTCTTTCTCTGCACACAAGAATTCAATAACAGCATGCTATTTGTAATGTGAGCCGTGTGTAGATGCTATTTTGATGTTGTACTATGGCTCTGCAATATATTTCTATATGTGAAATGACTCAGTGTCCTAAATGTGTTATGAATTTCTGCAACCTTGTGAGCTTCTGAGACTGTTAGAGATGCGATGACACTGATGACACTCAGATCAGAAACACGATTCCTAAAATAATCAACAAAGTCATTTTTGCAAAAAATAATCTTTGTGAGGGTATACGGTTGCAAAAGAGAAAACTAATCTGTACATAATGTGGAACAACACATATAGAAATATTTACTCTGTTTATACAGAACTTTAATGGGCAGTAACTCTCAAGGTTTGGTTTAGTTTATGAGTACGAGGGTTGTTCAATATATAATGCCCCACATTTGTTTAAAAGTCCATTAATATATATATATATTTATAAACAAACGTCCTTGTAGGTGCCACCGTTGTCCATACATTTTTGGCACCTCTTTAGGAAATTATCCATCACTCGCTGTAGTTCAGATTGAGAAATGCTGGTAATTTCCTGATGGATATTTTGTTTTAATTCTTCCAGCGTGTGTGGGCTTGTCTTGTACACTTTATCCTTTAAGTTACCCCAGAGATAGAAATCTCAGGAGGTTAGGTCGGGGGACTGAGAGGGCCACAAATTTCTACTAATAATTTTGAAACACACATTCAATTGTCCTCATCGAAAGATTGGCTATAGGGGGTGTTGCAGTCTTGTTGAAAAAAGGCAAAATCACACTCCCTGTCAGTTAATTCTCTAAAAAAAAAAAGAAGAGTGAGAGAGCACAAAATTGTATTCATGTATGTATGGGTGTCGACTGTTGACTCAAATTTGAGCTATAATACTAGTTTGGTGTGCTGTCCCACTTTTTTTGTGGATCAAATGCAGATGTGAGACATGACTCAAGACACAGCCTATTTGTGTGTTTGATAGACAAGTACCTGGGCGACTGAGCTTCATTCGGCTTTTCTTTTCTTTTTTTAACCATTTTTTTTTTGGGGGTGGGGGGGTAAGATACTTATTTAGATAAACTTGAAAAGCAAAATGTTAACTAAATATAAATTTTCATTCTACTTGTTGGAGCCATTTCCATGACGGCACCTTTAATATCCTGGCTTGTTTGTTAAATTGGCTCATTAACAGAGAAATTATGGCAAAAATAAGGTTTCGACTAATTGTGACTGTTACGCATAGATTAAGATAGCTAAGTCAACTTTCTTTAGATTTTCTGAAAGCTCTTGAGACCTTTAATAACCTGGCTTGTTTGTTGAAATTGGCCCGTTAAAAGAGTAATTATGGCCAAAATAATGTTTAGAGTAATTGTGACTGTCATGCATAAAATCACGTTTTTTCAGGAATTATGCCTATATACATGAACTTAAAAAGTCAAACCCTGTCTGAATACAAAATTTGATCGAAATCGTTAGAGCCGTTTCCAAGTTTTGCAGAAGATATTTATGTACAAGAATTACTTGTTTAAATATATAAGATAATGTATGGCACAGAGACTATCAATGAACTCTAGCAGCATGCTGGAAATATTGACTTATGTAAACTGCGCTTATATACGGAGTGGGACTTAAAATCCTTCTGCTCTCACAATGCACTCAATCATTTTTTCCAGGACTATGCCAATAGTTTACTTAGGCATATTCAACCATTATTGTGGCTTTAAAAGTGCACTATAAAGAAAATGTGTGCTGGTTTATGTAAAATTTAACTAGGTTATGAGAAAACTAGCAGCAGCCAAGTTTTCAGTGTTTATGAATAGAACACTAGGAACTTTTGTTGATCTTTTTCTTTTTTCTCATTTGCTGTACTTGTTTTTATGTATGTGGATGTCATACAGGGTATGAATGCCCTACTGTTGTTCAGATATGATTCTTTTTTGCAAAAATATGTAAATAAAAAATTTGAACAAGATTCTTATTGTTTACGAGTGTCATTGAAAATAGTTACATGCGAAAATCCTACTGGTGCTGTGATTTAACTAAGTAAAGGTGAACTTTGCCAAGGATTATAAAAAGCTCACTTTAAACAATGTATTTCTTACATTTAATATGCATAGTCTGTAATAATTAGTTCCACGAGACTAAAGCTGAATGGGAAAAGTCATTTGGCTACTAGATATCAAATATTTGTGTTTTTCTGTTTTATTTATTACAAAGAAGAGCATTTAGCACATTTATAAAATATAAGAATAATCACAAATTCTTATTTTTGTTTCTGCTGCATTATAAACGGTACTGTGTACCTAATTTTTTACAGAATCAATTATAAATAAATAGCCTTGACAGTTTGTTCTCACTGATATAAACAGTTCCACATTCAACTTTTAATGAACGTTGAGGTAGGACACCTAGAAGTCTAGCAGCAGCACTTCAGAAACACTTTCTCCACAAATAAAAATATTGTCACTGATTTATCACTTGTTGTTATCAGAAGCTTTAGTTTTACTTCTGATGACTTTGCTTTGGTTTCAGTTGTACTCCCACACTTGCAATTACACCATCACTTTGTCTATCCACGGCACAAACTTTTGTATGTTGGTGTACACACCAGGAAGATGTTCTCTGCCACAGCCAATGCCCCATGACACAAGCCCAATGAGAACCTTGCGACCTTCGAGTGTTGTTGTCAGTGGTCCTCCTGAGTCACCCTGAAACAGAACATACATCAATGCAAACTATGTTAAAGAATTAGTTCTAAATAAAATTAAGTTTGATTTAATTGGACTGATTTTTGTAGATGAGAGCAGTTTATTGAATATCAGAGTAAGGCAGACAGACAGACCTCTTGAACTTCTTGTTTGCATGCTGCTTTAATGTCACTGCACTTAACCTATTGTTATTGGTGTTAAGCTATATACATTTCAAATCAGAATTCAGAGGTGTTGACTCATAAGCTAGTGAACTGCAAAGACTTAAGATTGGATAATAGTAGCTGCAGATTCTAGTATTAAAAGTAGAATTTGTGTCGTAATAAAGGTAATAATGATACTTTCATGGTGGCCCTGGGCCCGAGTGTTAGAGTTCAAATTAAATTACAAAGTGAGTGTGCCATAATGCTACCAGCGGAAATTAAGACTTAAGATCTCAGACGAAAAGCATAATGCATAAACAAGCAGATGCAGCTAGAGTTGCTTACGTCAAATTTCAAATTTGATTATGGAATGCTGTAACCTCAACAAGTTTGTGTAACAAGTGTTGTGTTGTCTACTTGAAAATCATTCAGCAGAGTAAGTTACTACCTGACAACTGTCACGTCCTCCTTCCTTGAAGCCAGCACACAAGAAGACATCATGTATAGTCTCTCTGCGGCCAGCTGCTCGGAACCACCGCTGGCACCTGTCATTGGATATGACTTCCACATCTACTTCTTGCAACACTGTTGGAACTGTAGATACGCCTGTGCACACAGTACAAAACAATAAGATTTTTGTCTGTTAAACAGTTGTTTTTTTAGTCAACAAAAAATAAAATTTTGTTTTATAGTAAAATTGGATAGTATACAATTATGGCATTTCACAAATTGTTCTAAATGATAGCAACTGTCCCTGCACAAATAATGGGTATGAAGGAATTTGTGGTTATGAGGCAAGTAAAACCATTGCTATGAAATTAAATGGCCAGTGATCATCACAGCTGCTATTTAGCTGATATTTGAAATGTATTTTTGTAGTGATTGTGACTTACCATGTCGCGTCCTACCCCATCCTGCCACTGTGGCAGTTTTGCCCACTAATTTGGTTTTGGCGTCAGGAAGGCAGACTGGAATAATATGCTGCTTGAAGACTACAGTCTTGTCGAGCTTTACCAGTGCTACATCGTTCCTGAAGTCTGTTTGGCTGTACTGCGGATGTACCTGTTGCAGAAGAGAACATAAATAAAAATGCAGTTGAAGCACAACCAAAGGAATAATGAAAATTAGATATTTCATCAAATTGCTGCCTTTGTTGTATTTTATTAATATTGAAAATATATGAGAGGTGAAGGAACTACAGGAGGCTGCAGGTCGCAGCAGGACAGGCTGACTAACATAGATGTGTAGAGGTAGGTCCCAAATGACTTCAAGCTTCACACTCAGAGAAGCTTTTCCTTTGGCAGAATTGGGAGAATTTCACCCAGCTGAGGCAACTCAGAAGAGGCTGCCATCTAGCTTGGCCGAGAAGAACCCTCCAATCAGCAAGCACCTGCGCCACCTGCCTAACACCAACTGACCCTTTACAGCCGCATAGCATGCTGGAAATATGAAAAGGGAAGTGAAGTGATAGGAAGCGAGGGAAAGGACATTTGTGATAAAAAACAAAGTATCCTAACATTTTAATCATCTAGTATCAAAACCGGCCAAGTTGCAAAATTTTGAAAAGTGAGTTTTTATTATAAACTGGAAGTAGAACAAGCACTCTTTCTGTTGATAAATTAATATGCGTCAAATCCAGCCAAGACAACATATTACATGTTGAATTTAGAGTTCTGCAACCAGCTTTAAATGGATATGCAGGAGTTAAAAATAATATATTACTTTAGCTGCAGATGTTATATTGGTACAAATGACCTTTTTAATTGGCACGAAAGCATTTTCCTTAATGGCATGTTATTCCAACCAAGAGTATGCCAGATATTGTAATCTAATGTAAAGTAGGATTGAGGTGTGTAAAATTATATCTATCAAAGTGCTGTTGTTCTAATAGAAAATTCGTAATATTTTTCATGCCAAATACTGAAAAAGTACATTTTGTGACTTGGCTGGTTTGCATACTAGGCGACTTGCCTTCCCCACCAGGGAAGCCACAAAAAACTTCGGGTCTGAGTGGCCAGCTCCAGTAATCGAACACAAGACCTCCTAAATGAAAGCCTTGCAATTACTGTGGAAACATTTCACATGGTTTGAAAGTTGTTGTTAGCTAATGCTGGATTTCTGACAATGAAGTCATTAACCCTCTTGGTCTCCAATATTTTTCACTGATGGATGGGGCATTAGAAGTGGCCGGGCATATTTGAAGGTGGTCTAGATCCATTTCCTCTTGCAGATCACATAGAGCGACAGAGTGGTGAAGAATATATCCCAATTCTGTTTAAATGTTTTGCCAGACAATCATGTCCTGTAATCAACCTGAAGGTTGCAACTGCTGTTTTTCGAGGATACTCAGGAATTACTGTTTGAATGTTTGGTAGTTCCCATCTTTGATTTTTTGATTTTTCATACTAATATTTTTCAATAATTTTTTTGAATTCAGACTTGACTAATCCTTTAGCTGCATAAAATGGTAGATTAACTATAGATTTCTGCACATTGCCGGTACCCTTTTTTGCAAGAAAATCAGCTTTCTCATTACCACTCAGTCCACAGTGACCTGGTATCCATTGGAAGACTACTGGCCAAGTGCACCGGTTAAGAGAATACCGCAATAAAGTTTATAGTTTACCAGGATAAAGTCGTATTTCTGTTGCACCAAGCTCGGTTTCGACTTAACCGGCGCTTTACCGTGGTAAAATGTTTACCGCTCACTGGGGACCGGATTTCAACGAAAACCTCGGTAAAGAATCATGGAGTTTAACAATTATATGTTGTACCTTCAGTATTTCCATCGATTTGAACGCAACTAAGAGAGAATATTAGAAGACAGGAGGGATCTGTTTGAAGAACTGAATGACGTTTCGTTTCAAACAAGATTCAGTTTTAAAAAGGAAGCGGGAACTTCAATTTTAGATGAAATTGGGCAACAACTCGAGTTTCCTACAGCAAGGAACTATCCAATGTCGCCTAGAAATCGCCTTCTTGCAGCACTGTGATTGGAACATTTCAAGGACTGCCTCCGTAGCACAGTTAGTAGCGCGCTTGCCTCTGGCGCGGAGGACCCGGGTTCGATCCCTGGTATCAGGGGATTTTTCCCCCTCTGGGAGGTCTGGCACAGGGTGAACTCAGCCTCGTTATGTCCCGAGAGGACCAATTGAGGAGTTACTTGACGTAGAAGTAGCGGCTTCAGGTTGAGAAGACCGCGTAACTGGCCGGGAGGGCTCGGAATACTGACCTCTTCCCACTCTCCAGTACTGCACCCCACCAATGACGCCCGTAGCGGGCAGAGATGGGGGACGCAGCGGCTGGCCGGTAGGCCTTGGCCCTTCATGGGCTGTTGCGCCGGGGTTTAGTTTTAGTTTGGTTTAGGAACATTTAAAGGGGTAATTAGTGACATAGACAGAACCAACCACGGCATGTTGCATAATACACAGGGTTTCAGATGTCATTGCCTCGTTATCACCTCAGTACATAACCCACATCTGAGTCGTGCAGCATATACTTTTTTTCCGTGATCACCGCAAGCACCCTTCTATCTAAATCCTTCCAGTTTTGGCAATGCTTTAGATCCACTCCATTAGCTGAAGCTCTCCTCGCCTTTCTTTTCAAATTTTCGTATAATGTTTTTAAGTTTGTGTGTGTCCTGCGCATTAAACAAATAATAAGAACAGAAGAATGATAATAAAACATACAAATTATAAATGTTGTATGCATTAATTTACCAGGCACACAGCTAAACTCGTCACGGATTTTTTGCCAACCATTCTCTTTGTCTTAAATGGTAGCACCATCCGTCTTTTTATTTTCTATTATGGACTTGTATTTATCCACTAAATTCAATAAAACTGAATTCTCATGAGCGCTAAAATTCGGCACTCTAGAGCGTTTTGAGGGCTTATCGTCTGATTTCTTATTTTGGTCCATCACGCAAATAAAATGCCGCTAAAACTTAGGTTATGGACAACACTCACCAACTGACACAACAAACAAGTGAATGTCAAAAGTAATCACTGCCTTCTGAATACTACCGGAATTGCTTCGGAGGAGAAAAATAGCGAGAAAACCAGGCGCTACGAAACCGCGGTATTCAAACCGAGGGTTTGCAATGGTGCACAGCTTTTAAGATTTTACCACGGTAATAGTTTAACCGCTGTATCGTACGTAACAGCTCATGTTTACCGAGGTTGATGCACTCGGCCATAGGTGTTTTTGAAGTGCTGTTAGATGGGTAAGGATTTTCCAACATTCTATAATTGTTTGGTTTTTTGGTGACAACTTGGAAGTAATTGCTATAATTGCTGCCCTGGAATCTGAGAGAATAACTGCTTGCTGAAAATGTGAAATTCTGTATAAAAGATTTTGTAGGGCCATTCGAATTGCTTCAATTTCTCCATCAAAGTTTGTAGTTCCATAACTTAAAGATTTATAATAGGAAAAGAGGTGACATGTGACTCCAGCACCTGCTCCATCTTGGTTTGAAAGTATAAGTAGGTTTTACTTATAATCTTGTGCTATGAAGTGTGTGGATTTAGTGCTGCAGATTTTTCAGGCCTATGTTTAGTTTTAGTGTCCAGTCAACATCTTGAGAAACATGAGGAGCTGTGATTGGTAGCATTCTGTGAGTACTGAAAATCAACTTTCCAGCTGGTGCTTTTGTGTAGTTGTGCCAGCTATGTCGATCTCGGTGACACAGTGGTTAGGTGCTGGCCTGTTGATCCCAAGGTCACCGGTTCAAACCTGACCCAAACCGATGGTTTTTAATTGAGCATAAAAGCAACAGCCCTATCAGTATACTGGCATGTGAAAAAGCTCCTACGAGATGAAATTCCAGCACACCAGAGAAGCTGATGTGATTCTGGTAATTGACAGTGTTGTTAGTAGAATATTATTATGTGCCAGGCATGTATTCCCAGCAAAAGTTTTCTACATACAGGATACTATACTCTTACTCTTACCAGGCGACTCAAAGACATTTAACTTGCATTCCGCACCTCACTTGACCACTCCCTCATTTTTCCCCTCTCCCAGAGTAATGTGCATAATAAGTGTATTTTATTTACACATAATGATGTCATATTTGAATATTAGATGATAGTCAAAAGAATTATGCATAAACTGTAATAATTTATTGAAGATTTGGAAAACTGCTAAGAAAAGGTGTGCAATTTTCTTCAGAGATGTAAGAAATAGCTGCAGAAGCATGCCAAGAGTCTGTAAGAATAGCAACATATATGTGAGGAAGCCCAGAAAAGTGTAATTGAAAATGTAGAGGCTCCAAGGCCATACTTTTCCTGTTCAAGAAACAAAAAACATTACACGTAGGGAACTTGTCACAGGTTTAGGTTATTTCCAGAAGAAAATAATTGCTCAATGATCGTGGTGAATATCCTGAAAGCTTCAAGAGGTTTAAAAAGACAAAATAAATTACAAAGGGGATACAATTTCTTTACACCACAGTTTGAGTAAATTTGGCTGTAGATATTGAAAATGTAACAAGGATGATGCTTTTATGTGAAGAGACAATATTGTGACAAATGACAAGTTCAATTACTTTTTATGTTACTTTATTTCCTTTAAAACTGAATCACAATTCACAACTTATAACCATGGATCTCAGCTGTTCTGTCCTATTATAACCTTGACACAAACACTACTCAACTTTCTGCAGCTCACTCTAACATTTCTATTCACTCATTGAGTAAAAACTGACTCTGATGATAAACTCACTAACACTGACCCAAAACTGCAGACTTGCTTATATAGCAGAGAATTAGCTATCAGTTATTTCTTTGGAAATTAACATTTTATGATGATTCTGGTTAAAGTCCAGTATTGAAGCTTGTCAAACTGTCCAGAGACTGTGTTTTGTTCTCAGTCGCCATTGTCATGTGTTGCCAAGCAATGTAGTGGTGTGAGGTAGCTGACCTTGGGCCTTCTTTGATGCCTCATTTTCAAGATCAGTACAAACATTAAAAGGGCACCCTTGTCCTATTATTTATATTAACAGAACTTGGGCAAACCAAAACCATGCGAAAAGTTTTATAGCAGGCTTCTAAAAGAAGTGGTGGTCTGAGGATTTCATTAGGAGATAAAGGTTTACATATAGTAATTTGACATGCCAGATTAGCTAAAGATAGTTGTATAGAAGGGGCAGATTTAGTATTTGTCAAAAAGTGGCAGCGATTATCATCAAGAAATGAGTAATGTGGTGTTTAGGGATAGTTAACCAATCTCCTTATGAGATTGAACAAGGATGTGTGACAGTGATAGACAATGCAAGCTCTCACTCTGTGCTTAAAGAAAATATTCCCCATACAAATTCTTGGAAAGCTGAAATTTTGGTATGGTTAGAAAATAGGTCTCATAATCTACATACACAATATTTTAATAATTAATACACTAATTGTAATGTAACTGACAAAGCTTATTATTTAAACCAAAAAGGAAAGTCAATTAATAACACTACACAACACTTGCTTATAATTTACCGGAACATGTTTTGGAGGCTGGCTTTCCTCCATTATCAACCGGACATCGACTGGTTCTCCCTGGTGTGAGTGGTGATGTTTTCTCTGAGTTCTCCTGTGGTGGTGGTTTAAGAAACTTGCCGAAGATATCCTTCTCAGGGATGTCGAAATTGAAGAATATCCAAGAAGGATGGATATCTTCAGCAAGTTCCTTGAACCACCACCAGATGAGACCTCAGAGGAAACATCACTATCCACACCAGGGAGAACCAGTTGATAATGGATGAAAGTCAGCCTCCGAAAGATGTTCTGGTAAATTATGAGTTAGTGTTGTGTAGTGTTATTAATCGACTTGCCTTTTTGGTTTAAATTGAATATTACAACACTGTTTTCAGACTTCCAAGAAAGAATAAAGCTTATTATTGTTATAATTCACTGTTTAGTGCATACATTTCCGTATCAATGTGACCAAATTGACTGTGCTTGCATACGAGGGAGAATACAGTGGGAATAAGGCAACATAACCTTCATGTGCATGGTAAAGTGAAAACACTATAGGTACTTGTAATTTAGGTACAAGACTTTGGTCTTTCAAAATGGCAAGATGTGCTTATGGTAATGTGTTTATCTGATAGTTCACTTACTTCCTTACGCTCCACACCATATTCCTCATGGTGAAGTCTTTCTGACTGGTCTCGTACATCCCATTCACCAAGACGAACTCTTAGGTTATTGTTTGCTGTCCTGTGTAAGCAAGAAATACCTTTGGTAAGTAAGTAAACGTCATGCAATGACATTCAGTGAAATCCTTGTACAATACAGTAACTGTAATTATATGCTTAAACTTCTGAATATTACTGAAATACTGCCTCCAGTATTTGAAACTGTGTCAACTTTAATAAGGATGGCAATACGATTACTGAAAAGGAGTTACTAGTGGTAATTTGTTGGTTTTGATGGCAGGTAAAGTAATTAGACTTGAATCAATGTGCCTTAATTTTTCCAAATCTTCTTAAATGAGTTTTAAGGAATCAAAGGTTGGAACAGTGTGCTAAAGATCTGTGGTTAGGTTCTGGCTGTGTCACTGAGCCTTTCAAACCTGTTAATCTTTTCCAATCTCAGCCTGCCTGAGTGGAATCATTATTACATAGAGATTAACATGAATAATGTGATTAATTGAAACCTTCAAAATTAAAAATGACATGCAGGATTTTGAGTTGTTGTTAAACTTTAATTGACTCTAGGGACAAAAAGCTCTGACAGCCTTAAAATCAGATTGTCAAAAAACAAAATGTGGCAAAAAATGTATACATTTTGGGCAATTATATATCTTTACCACTACATTTTTTAACAGATTATTTAAATGTACTGATATTAACAAAGACAAAAATGTGAAAAATTTCACTTAAAGCTTTTGTCAATGTACATGCAAACCATCTGTTCTACTACATCAGGCGTGCCAGAGAGGGAGGGTAGAAACTGTTCCCACACCACATCACGGAACAAGAGGATGTTCAAGTACATTTGTACTCATTACACCACTGTTTGCCACATGACACATCGTGATAGTAAAATTTAGCCCTATTTGTGCAGATACTTTAAATCATTAGTTCTAGATCAACGACTATGCTTTCTCATTACCCATTTATTTAAATCAGGTTTCAAAGCTGAACATCTTAGCCGTAGAACATAAACTATTTCCTATCTGTTAATGTAGACCTGGATCTGCTTTTCGCATGATTAAACTTTGAAATATGGTCATAACAGATTGTTGAATGGCTTATTTTTATTGAGTCTATTGGAGAACTGGGATTTCAATTCCTTAAGCCTCTCTTGTTGAGTGTGTCCTATATGACAATAAAATTAACTATAGTGTTGAAAAATGTGATAGCACGAGTAGTATGATTTGTTCATCATGAAAATATTAATTAACATACAGTGTGATGATAATGGTTATATTAAAGTAAATCATAAGTAGCAGTAATAATTATTATGTGTTTTAAGAAAATATACCAGATGGAATGGAAGTCATTACATTAATTTAAACCAGTGGTAGATCTCGGTATTTGGAACACATTTTGTATCTTATGTTTATGTCTCTGACCATTTCCTATGGAGATATTTTAGTTTTGTTAAAAACAAGCTGGCAAAACTGCAGATTGTGTGGGTGTCACTTTCACTAGCTCAGTACATAAACAAACCCATAACAGTGGGACGGTTATTTGCACTTCTTTCTTGCCACACGTCGTTGATGCGACGTTTGAGACAGTTATTTATGTTTAATGCAGCTATGAGACTAAATACTTTTCATCGAATTTCTTGACGTACCTCAGGGCGTGGTATAGGTCTATGCCTTACAAGGATGATTAAATTTCCTTTTTATATTTTTAATATACTTATTTATTGTTCCTTTACGTCACAAACAATAATACAAATATTCTGGATTGGCGTCCTTTGTCTCAAGCCCTGCGGGGTTCACACAACCCGAACACGGACTACGTAATTTTGAGAGTTCGTAATCTTCCTCAATTTTTTGATGCAGCCTTACTAATTGTATATTAGTTCTCTGCATTGTTACTTCTGTTAACTTTTAAAACACAATGTTCTTCCAATAAACACTATATGTCAATAACTTTTCAAATTATTCGCGGACTTTGCGATTTCCACATGACGCCAATCCCGATAACACATGAACAAACTAAAACAATTGAAGATCTATATCATTGCCCATTAGGACAATGATTCACAATTTTAGGGGGCTTTTTCTGCCACCACTATAAACACAAATTTTAACTATTTTAGGAGGCTTCTTCTAAACAATATCGCCTCAACAGTGTGTCTTGAAAACAAACTCATTTGCTGCCTTGTCTTTCCATGTTTACAGTGTGAGTGTAGGCCAATCACAAGCATTAGCTCCCAAAAAATTACACTGAAGTGAAAGCACCCGACCTGTTTACATCCACAAGTCAAATCAATTCCCTGACCAATCTCAACGCAATGTTGTTGACTTACTGCATATCTGAAAGAGCAGGTTGGAGTATTCCTTCACATCTTTAAAGTGATTAATTATTTCGAAACCCTGTGTGATGTCTATAATTACTACCAAAACTATGTCAGAAATAAGTTACTTGATGCATCTTAAGGTAACAAACTGTTATGTTCATATATTCTTGTGGAATTACGTAGGTATCCAATTTGGATAAAAAACGATTTATTTTTTCAAAATTGGCTGATCAAAGAACAAAATGCCATTTGACTTTTTTTTTGTAATGCTTCTATGAAGTACATATTAGAAGGAATGTAATGACTTCCCTTCCGCCCAGTATAAACATACTGGTATAACAACGATCTTGCCATATTCATTGACATGTTTGTTAAAATGGTGTCTAATATTAAAATGAGATACATGTATAATGAATAATCATAAATTAAACAAAGTAGTTTTTCATTATGTAAAATACAAAAATAATCTTTTTTCTTATCTTTTATGAAATACACAGTTAATAATTCTGAACGTCTGCCCAATACTGTTTACTAGTTTGAATTGCACTGTGTAGCCTACTGGTATGGAGGGAGGTACACAGCTCAGAAGGGGAGGTGGCTCCTAGAAGATAGTTAATGACACGCCTATGCTACGTACCTGGCAGTCATCATTTATTTTATGTGAGTCCACTCCATCCTTTACCACTGAGTTGGTGCTTAGCTTTGTATAAATGTGTCCAAGAGCAATAAACTGCATACTTACGTGGCAACACAATGTGCTGCAGTCACAATCCACCTATTGTTGAGAAGAGCTCCACCGCAGGAAAGTTTCTTAGATAAAAAGCCTGTTTTTATGAGAGCAACTTGCCATGGATGACTACCAAAGTTGGTACTGTGCCCACCAACAATCCTGTTGCTTCTTGTGTACAGCTCACCACAACCTGTGAAAAAGAACATTTTTACTGTTGTTTGCCTTTGCTAATCTGTAGAAAATCAGTGGTTTTAATGCAGAGAATATCAGCTAAAAATCAGTTTTGCCTTCACCAATAAAATACTAATAGTGTCCCAAATTGTAGTGGTTTCATTCACATAACTTTCACTCAAGTTGGAGTAATTGATTCCTATCTTATTTATCCATGTTTTGTTGTAGTCTATTATACTGTGGTCTTTGAAGATGGCAGTTATGTTCACTCTATAGTATGCACACCACTGTGAAAAGTTCTAGTTGGAATTATAATAACAATGTGATGCTGTTTCCAAGAATGTTCATCACTAAAAGGTGCATTTTTACAGAATGAATGGATCTTTAGTTAGAATAAGTTGGTATTAAAATTGTGCTCAAAATATGGTGTCCAGAACAATCAGGCTGCAAGAAATAAATAAGTATGGAAATATGTTTACAGCAAGTGAAGGAACTAAAAGCTTCAGTGTCATCAAAAAGTAATAAGAATTTCTCCTTAACAAAGAATCTGCCTTTCACATGTAGAGTTGCTGCACTTACTGTGTTTTGGAAAATGGTGGCACATACAAGACTCCAGTGAAGAGTTTACATGATTTATGTATGTTGGAGATTTCTTACTGCTTTTGTAGTTTTCACTCCAGGGATGCCAGGAAACATATGGAATATTCTGACCATTATCTGGTTGTCTCCTTTTTGTTTTAACATCCATTCTTACTACGTACACAACATAGCATAAGTTTAGGATTCCTCCCTGGCATTGGTCAGTTATGAAGACTGAGGAAAATCTGGAAAAATGCTGTCAGAAAGGATGGTTCTGATGGGATTAGGACCATGGGCCTCCTGGTCACAAATATGTGCGTTAATTCTTAACTTGCAAGGTGCAGTCTCCCATTTCGATCGGCATTTCTAAAATTTTATTTTGGCACCTTGTTTTGTGTTTGGTGCTGCCCACCTCTGTCTACGTTATGCACTGATATTCTTGGGCATTGTTGAGGTTTCAGTTTATCTCCAGCTGGTTGTGAGTGAGAACTATGGCATTATTATTAGTTCGTATGGTCTGTGTGATGCACCTCACAGGTAATGTTACATCGAGAGGAGTTAAACCAAGGTCATCTTTATCTAAACAGGCCTGAAGACGGAAAGAGATTACGTTAATGACGTCATCACGAGGGGCTTATGTTTTGCTTGTTTAATATGGGAATGCTACATATCAGTGCGTGGTTTGAACGCTAAGAAGGTGCTTGTGCCTTACAACGTGTCAGTAAACAATTAAGTGAGCAAAAAATCGAATTACAAAGTGGTGTAGTTTTTAATACAAAATGCCTAGAAGTGTTGTGTGCAGGGTTATACCTCAAACTATAACACAAAAGCAAAAAAGTAGGTTACAGTGTTTTCATTTCCAAAGGATCCACACAGGAGAGAACAGTGAGTACGTGCTATTCACAGGGATAATTATGAACCAGGTGTGGTATGTATTAAACATTTTTCTGAACAGCACATAGTGAAGGAATTTACTGCTATGTGAAATGATGGAAGCGTTTTGTAGCACCCAGAACAACTCTTAAACTTACTGAAAATCCATAGCATTTCGTAATTGACTCGAAGATGACAAAATTGTTGATTTTCAGAGCTTTAAAAATAGAATTAGTGAGATGAAATTAGAGGGATTCACCGTCATAAAAGAAAACGATGTAATTTTCATGAAAATTGATACTGAAGAAATTCCTAAAATTGTAGCAGCATTAAAAATGAATTCCAATTTTATTATTTAGGTTCTATAGGGTAAAACTGTAATACCCAATAGTAAGTTTCAATGGACTCTCGGTAAACAAATGATATTGGATAAATGGTCTAAATTTGATGCTCTTTTGGTTCACAATAGCAAGTTGTTGTTGTAGTGTTTAACGCCCGCTTTTACTACTACGGCACCGCAGGCGGTGACACTGATGATACATGAAGATGGGACACCGGTGGAATGAGATGGCGGGGGAAACCGGAGCACCCGGAGAAAACCCGCCCTGACGCCGCTTCGTCCACCACGAATACCACATGCGGGTGCCTGGGATCGAACCTGGGCCACCTAGGTGGTAGGTGAGCGCACACAATAGCAAGTGAACAAACAGAACATAAACTACTTCAGGCTGCCAACATTTTAAAGGAATGTTGAGACGATATGAATGAAGATTTCACAGAATATCTAAAACCTAAATTCCTAGAAGAGCAGGTAAAATTGGTCAGTCAAAAGTCAATTAAATACAAGCCCGATACCCTGTTATGGACATGCTCAATTTATTTTTCTCACCCAGCAGTTTACACGTGATTCCAGTGTTCTTTCTTTACCCCATACTGATTACCTCAGACAAGTTTCTCAACCTCTCAGTCCTGATAGACACTCTTGCATTTAAAATATTTATCAGAGAAGGTGAAAATGCTTGGTGATCACGAAAAAGTAGTAAATTTGTTGAGACATATCAACAAGAATTTCTTAAAGTAGAAAACCAGAGAAACTTAATTCTACATTTAGATGCTGAGACATGTGACATTAATAGTATCGGTGCTGACTGTAATGCTAGTGATTGGGAGTTACCAGGTGCTATTTTGACGAGGAAAATAATAAAAGTAATAACCAACATCCTCTTGAAAAACTACTGCATTATTAAAGAAGACAGTTTGGTATTATCTACAAGTAAAAAAAAAAAAACTGGAGATATATTCGCATTGAGAAGCTAAGAAGTATGCTCTGCCATTAACAACTATGCAAAGCATGTTTTCCACTAACATACTAACACCCATTAACTTTTGATACGAAATGTGAAAATATAAATGAATGTACGCTTCTTCCAGCGCAGAAATGCTGTAAAACATGTGTTTATTCAGTAGAATTGCTTGGAGCATCAGCCTCGCGATGTGACGTCACGAATCGCATATCCAGGCCTGCTACTTAGAGATGGCCTTGGTTAAACCTGTGCATAGCACCATTCATTCCAAGCAATTCAGACTTTAATTCTGTAACACTGTCATGGCTAAATGACATGAGTGATGTTGGCAAATATGAGGAAGACTTCTGCATGGAGGCATGTGATGATAATTCAGATTCTGAAATTTCGTTCAACAATATACGGGCAAGAGGAGGCCGGGTAACCTTGGATACGATGAGCAGTTGTGTGTGTGTGTGTGACTGTAATAATGACGGTGAGGCCTGGAGGAGATCCAGTGCTATAGGACAACTAGCAACTGGTGTATGCGATAAAACAGCGTGATAACACCATGGTGTCCAGCAAGCTCTAGAAGCCTCTTTGCTGAGTCATGCACATGTGCACAAGGAAAGCACTCAAAGGAGGCTATGTTGGCTCCGGTATAAATAGGACAGACAGTGAGCAGTCAGTTTTAGAGTTAGAGTTGGGTGAATGATAGTTGTTTAAGTCATTCTGTACAATTAGTTTTAGTTACAAGAATGAATTGGCCAGCCTGTCAGTGAGTATGTATGTATCGTCGAGTGATTGTGTGATGATAGTAAAGATATAAAAGACAGTGAAACTGGAGAAAGACATTGAAAGACTGAGAAAGATTATCAGAAGAACAATTTTATTGTGAATTGTAATAGTAGAGAAGACCATGAACTGCATTAGCTACGAGAAGGAAATTGTGCATTTGTAGTAACATTTAGAGGAAATAAAAGGTTAGAAAAGAAATGGACTTTGTATTCTGCCGTCTTGTTACAATATTATCATACTTGCAAATAAGTTATTAAACTTTGGTTGATTTTGTCTTATACACTTTGTATAGTCTGGAAAATTCTAAAATACAATGTGTCTAATGTATAATCTATGACATTTATGAGAAACACTGATTTAAGCATGCCTCATACAAGGTGAATGTAGAATATAAGTGCACATCTACTACATTTTCAGTAGGTTATGTAGGTTTTCCTCTAACTATAACTCCCAAAAATTAACGTTGCAGTGCTTGTAATGCTACAGTGTTTAACACAAAGGTTTTAGAACCTTAGGAGTACAGTCCTTGTGTAAAGATTGAAAGTAAGTTGTATGGATGTAGGTCAAGAAGCAAATACAGAAAAGAGAGGAGAAAAAAAAAGAAAAATGTAATTATTCTGGAACAGTTCTTAGAATGGAACCATTCCAAAAATAACTAAACAGTCCCAAAATAACAATTCTCCAAATGTGCACGAATGCTCTGATCATAGAGGGTTACTGTGCTGCAACATGACAGTTGAAGTACGTGTGTGGTGATGCAAGACCTTTGAACTGTTCCAGCAGAGTGCACAATGTCCACTAGAAATCTTCTTGCAAATCAGATTTAATTATGCAGTTGGGCTCTTGTGATAAACATGCAAAAGACTACTACCCAAGATGCTGTTTCATAATTCCTGTTACAAACTACTAGGAGTATTAGGGATGACTAGGTAGATAAAGTCTTGGTTAGGAACCCATGTCTGAAAATGCAGGTATTATTTTGACACTTTCAAGAGCTCAAGAAATTGCCATAATTAACAATTTTATATATTGCTATCTGTGAAATTGAATTTTGAACTGTGCAGAAAAGATTAGTTAACTCTGAATCTAAAATAATTATTGCAAAATATTACTATGAAAAATTGAAAAAACAAAAGATGGGAACTACAAAACATTCAAACAGCAATTCCTGAGTATCCTTGACAAACGGCAGTTGCAACCTTCAGGTTGATTACAGGACATGATTGTCTGGCAGAACATTTAAACAGAATTGGGATATATTCTTCACCACTCTGTCCTCTATGTGATCTGCAAGAGGAAATGGATCGAGACCACCTTCAAATATGCCCGGCCACTTCTAGTGCCCCATCCATCAGTGAAAATATTGGAGAGCAAGAGGATTAATGACTTCATTGTCAGAAATCCGGCCCAAATGACCTCGTCGACGGGCCGTTAAACCTCACACACTCACTCACTCACTTGTCAGAAATCCAGCATTAGCTAACAACAAGATATTTTATTGCACCAATACTGAGTACTGGATGAAGAATGGATGAAAAATTATGTGAAATACTTTTATTAGTAAACACTAATGTGAATTAGAGTTATTGAATAATACCACATCACCAGTTTGAAATCAAAAGTGATGATAGTGCTTGAGTTATCATCCAAGTTTATAATCAGGCTGTGTACAACTTTGTCACAAAGCATTCACAGACACACCATTGCTTCTGATGTTAATTTAATGGCATCCTTAACAACAAGGATATCATAATAACAATAATAATTAGGGCCTCTCCCATACAAAAGCCTCTCCCCTTATTGCCTAGCCACTGTGTACTTCAGCTGCAGCCAAGCCCAGAAGGAGTGAGGGATGGGCTCACAGGGGTCAGCATGCAGACTCCCCTGACTGCAAGGCAACTACTTGACCATTTAGGAATGCCACCTTTCCATTAGGATTGCAACTCAATTAGCATCACAAGGCTGAGTGCACCCCAAACCAGCAGGGAAAATCCAGGGTTAGAGCGAAGGGTCCCCTTTGCCAAGAGGTAGGTTCACTACCACTGCACTAGAGGGTTGGAAGGACATCATAATGCTCAATTAAAAGGACTTTGTCACTTCTATTCTTCAGCACACTGCTCTGACCTGCTGTGCATGTAGCCAGGATTGCAATATAAACAATACTAAATTAGCATGACTGTTGCTTCCCTCCAGTAAACAGTGGAGTATATTCATTATTGCAAGCTTGTAATAATAAACAGAAGCTAGATATTTAAGTTATTTTAAATCAAATGATTATTAAAATGCTATCATTGTTCATTGTGTTTATTATTTGAAGTATAAAATGGGTGATAATACATGCAGTGTAGTGGCTATTTTCATTAGCTTGAAAGGTGTGCTGCAGCTGTGTGCATTTGTTTACATTAAGACCCTTTCTTAGGCTGGTTGGAGTATAGTTATCGATATGCAATAAAAGGAATTGTAGTAATTGTTGCATCAGTAGAATGAGCATTAAAAGGCTATTAGAACTGGTATACATAGTAAAGCAATTGATAGGGATAACCTAAAAATGTTTGCTTATCTTTTGTTTATGGGCTACTGTTTACTGGTGCCCAGTACTGATAGTTTAAAATAGATGCTAGAAGTTCCTAAATAAATGTGCAAATGAAGCCAAAGAAGAACAAATCTACAATAGTGCTTGCAGTTTGGTGTCTTGATATTTGAATAGCAGTGCTTTTTGTGTGCATGAATCATGCAGGTTATTCGTACCCCTGTATCCAGGCACAGCTGTTGGTGGTTCCCCCACACTGGCAGTTCCTTGCTGTGGCCGCAACACGATATCTGGCCGCTCTGCATTGCTGACAGATGTGTCAGGGGGCTTGCCTCCGTTACTCTGAGTCACTATTGTAAAATGAGGTCTTACAGGAGGCCTCTGATGACTATAATCATAATAGTTGTAATTATGGTTTAGTGGTGGTTTATGGTGATCAAACCCATGGTTCACTGGTGGCTTGTTTTGGCTATAGTCATGATTTATTGTGGGTTTATGGTGATAGTCGTCGTGAGGTTTTGTCCCATATCCCGGTCTCACATAGATAATGTTTGGAGGTCTTTGTGTTGTGGACCATGTCTCACTTGGGTATACATAGTAAATATGGGGTCGATTGCTACTCCCAGCTTCCAGCTCGTTATGGGTACCTCCATGATGGTGTTGCTGTTGCTGGTTGTGCTGCATCAGGAACTGCAAAGCTGAGGCAGTAAAACTCTTGTTTACTTCATTCAGTCTACTAGCATAAGCATAATCAAAACTGCTAGTAACTCACACAAACTGTGTATCAACATCTTAAGTAACAGATTGGAAGGGGCACCGTGGGGAGCTAACTAACTTTAGCCCACCCTTAGATCCCCCCTTGAATGAAAACAAACTAAAGTAAATAATTATGTGTTTGACAGTGTAATTGCTTAAAATATAATAATAATAATAATAATAATAATAATAATAATAATAATAATAATAATAATAATAATAATAATAATAATAATAATAATAATAATAAAACAATTAATTTTCTAAGAGTAATGTAATAATTGTGATAGTCACTATTATGAGTATGTCATATCTGTCATTAAAACTAATAACATAACTTAAACACACATTGAGACATAAATAATCATTAATATATTTTGAGTTTTAAAAATAATTTTGCATGATACTTTCCTTCCTATCTTATACATATATAACTATCAAAGTCATTTATTGAAGAACAAATATCCTGTGCAAATTGGTGATACCAACACAACTGTACTGTTCGCAACTTTTTTAAAAATTATTTTGTCGTTTAACGACTATTGTCAGGATCACATCAGTGTCGCCGGTGTGCCGGAATTTTATCCCGCAGGAGTTCTTTTACATGCCAGTAGGTCTACTGACATGGAGCTGTCGTTTTTAAGCACACTTAAAAACCATCGGTCTGGGCCGGATTTGAACCCGCGGCCTTGGGATCAGTAGGCGAGTGTCTAACCAACTGAGCCATCCGACCGATGTCTTGGCTCAGTTACTGCCAATCAAAATGAAATACTGATATACATGTTAGAAAAAATTTAATCTACTAATCAGTGTGTCCATGCTCTAGATCCTTTAATGAAAGTCAGGCATATATCTAAGAAGATCAAAATTAGACTGTATAAACTTCTTATTAAACCTATTGTGCTATATGAAAGGGAGTCTTGGACTTTAGCTGAGAAATGTATAACAACTTTTAATATGTGGGAAAGAAAAGTGCTCAGAAAGATTTATGAACCGACTAAGCAAAATGGCTATTGGAGAAGAAGAACAAATTCGGAGCTGCAAAACTTATATAAAGATACATATACTATCCTTGATATTAAAGTAAAAAGATTGCACTGACTGGGTCATGTTATCACAATAGACGAAGAACGAATTCCTAGAGTTGTTGTGAACGCTAAAATAGATGGTAGAAGGAAAGTTGGAAGACCAAGGAAGAGATGGATTGATCATCTGTATACTGACATAACAGGAACGAACATAGGAGTTGGAGAGCTAAACCATGAGAGCGACAAGAGTGGAGAGGCCAAAGATGAAGGTGAAGTAGTCATTGGAAAAATCTGGCAAGTCGCGAAAAATGTACCCGAAGGGCACATGTCCAAATATTCACAAGCATTGTTTGGATTGAGAAGAAGAATTCTAGATTATATTGATATTTAATAATGTATGAGTCAAGCTGATCCAATTGTTGAACGTTAGCAAGATTGTGCTACTGTTTCCTAACCCAAGTAGGTACATTGTAAGCAATCGTCGCGAAGTGGCAGATGCAATACAGGATGCATGTAACAGGGAAGTAAGCATTCGTGAAATGCGCTCCTAAATGTAGTTCTTTAGAGGCGTTACTTGCCAGCAATCCACGTGAAAAACAATACACGACGTGTGTTCCTGCCATTGTTGCGTCACACTTGTGGCGACAGTTTACATGTCGTGGACCGTGACAAATTTATACCCCGTTCCTGTCTTTTAACAAGTGAAAGCGCTCCAGCTCTCACTCTGAATTGGCCCTTAAGTTGATGTCTTCCAAATTGCCCAAACAAAAAGATTATATCTGACAATGGCATTCGCAAAATGACATTGCCATAATATTCGCAAATTTCACTTTGCACGCATGAAGCATGTGCAGTTTTCTCCTTGCCAACTGTTTTTAGCAGATAAGCCCAGAATTCTCTTCGGAAGATTTATATACTAAGCTCGGTGGCGATCAACCTCATCAAAGGATTTTTATCGGTTTTCTTGAGTAGCAAAGTGAATGCTGGTTGGGTAATTAATTTCGCGAATTTTTTTGTCATTCCTTTTATCACTACATTCCTTTCGTTCTTCTTCACCGTCATACAAGACATTGGGTTGATCACCCATCCTGGGTTTGCTCGACAGGCTACTGGCCTACGCATTGGCTGTAAGTCCTTGGGGGTGGCAGTCCTAATCCGCTGGAGAAGAAAAAGAAAGGATTTGTGGTCGTCCAGAGAATCCTGGATACTGTGCTTCTGTCCAGGGAACAGAGATATGTTTGGAATGTCTTGAAGATTCAAATTTTGAGAATAAGTTGTGCTTACACAAAAAAAATGCTATAGGTTACCAACAAAGTTTGACAATGACCAACGGTGTGTTACAAGATTTGCAGTGGGCACAAAATTTGACCAATATTTTCATATCCAATGGAATTACACACAAAAGAAACGGTGTCTGTTATATTGTGATGCATTTTGGTCAAAAAACAAACGAGAATTCCGTAACAAGCGTGAGAAATAGATATGGTGGATGGAAATATTAATATAGTGAATGGTATGTTAAGTACAGGTTTGGGATACATTTACACGACTCTCAGTAGCAATAAAAGATGTCATGGTTACAAAGAAGTGAACAGGACACGCACCGAGGTATATTGGGTTGACCACAAAACGAATTGAGGTTAGAGGACCCGAAAGCTATCGCAATTTTTTATGGATTGACGAATACTTATTTCTCAAACTCTTAACATTCTGCTAAACGCAAAATTACGTGCAAAAGATTGCAGAACCACGAACAACAAACTAGTGCAGCAAAAACTCGCGCGCGCGCGCGCGCGCACACACACACACACACACACACACACACACACACACACGTTGTATGCGGAGTTCGCCATATTGTTATGTTACAGACGTTGATTGGCTGTTTTCATGCCGTTGGATGAAAAAAAAAAAAAAATAGATAGAACTCAATTGCGTTGGATACAAGAAGTAGGATAGTATGCAAAAACATTTGTAGCTAACCCTCAATGTCTCACGATTAACTTTTGTATACAATACTTTTGACCAAAATGTTGGACCAGGGGCTTGAATAGAAGAATACAAATAATTAAATATGGAAGCAACGTAATACGCTCTTCCATTAGTTGTATTTTAATTCACTAATGACGGTGCAAGTATTGAGAAACACTCTTACAGTGACCCTTCGCTGCCTAATCTTTCACAATCAATTATACTATTGAAATATGGAAGATCTTTTAGAGAAATGTGGAATATATCCTGATACATTTAGCCGTCCTAACCTCGCTGGTTTTCCTATTGATTCAAGCGGGTGTTGGGAAATGGGAAAATCCTTGCAATCTTGAATTTAAATAGTAAGTTTCAATAGTAAAGATTTTGAGTTGATGATAACTAACTATAGAAGCAGTGATATAGTCTTCATATTTAATGTGAACTGAAGCAGCCCTTTTATTTCTTGTCGACACGTACCACCCCTCCGTCAAGTTTAAACAAATTAGCAGTGGCTCATCATTTTCATATAGCACAACACGAAATAGGTAAAGAAATTAAACTATTAAAAATGTTCAAGTTTCTTCACAACTAAATATATGGGGAAAATATTTGTTTACATCAATTCACATAGAATGTTGCAATGATTTAAGGTTAGTAGTATCAGTTTCACCCAGCAGATGATTAAAGACCAACTTCAAGAAACTACCACCAGAATTCACCATATTTCAGAAGGGATTATAAGGAAGAGAAGGACATGTGAAAGTAGCAGTCCGCAATGAGCTGAAGATTAGACAAAGAGGGTCGAGACGAGGTACTTCAAAGTCTAACCACTGAATGGAGTGGTGGTACGTGTCGGCAAGAAATTAAACAGCTGCTCCAGTTCAGATTGAGTAAAGATTTTGAGATTAGGCAGTTAAGGATTTCAAATTGCCCTGTGGAGTATAGTGCTATCTCTTTCTACTTTGCATATTTCAACTTAAACCTCACAGAGTATACCAACTATTGGCAAGCATTTACAGGCAAGCTACTGGTCATTCAAAGGAAGATCATTTAGTTTCCCGGTAGGTTCTTTTGTTCACTGACTGACTTTTCCCCACTTTCTACTAACAGGTGGCTGGGCCAAGTTAAACACCACAGACTAATAGCTTCCACACTAATAGGTGGTAAACGTGGAAGTTTTGCAAGAATTTTGTTATCCAAAACAAAGTTTTAAAAAATCTACATTCATACTTTTTTTTTTGGGGGGGGGGGGGTATCTCACACCTTTCTTCAGGTTCACAAGCAAACATGTATCATAAATGCTGAAATCAGAGAGATTAATGTATTTGTAAGGAGGAACAGTTTTATGGACAGTTTGTTGACATTTCGTGATGAATGAACCTGGCAACCTATGCTGGTTCGGTCCACGTGATGGGTAACGGCTTTAGTTCTAATAGACTTTTCTTGAAACTTTTCCCCGCTGAGGATGCTGAGACTGTCAAGGGATAATAAAGGAAGAAGTAGGTACTTACTGGCGTTCTCGAGGGCGCCAACGTTGGGATCGGCGGTGGCTGGGTGAATTTTGTCTCTAGATACGCAGCAGCTCCATATGAGACCACCACTACAGAGATCTAGGGGCTTTCCTCCAGCTAGAACGCAGGAGATGCTGAGCCCGCAGTCGAACTTGACGCTGTTGTACCAACAAGTCTGCGGGATCACTGCAACAAAATACCACATCAACACACATGTAAACTAATACAAACAAAAATACTAAACATACGCCAAGGAACTATTTTTAAAAGGCGTTCATATAAAGTACTCCTAATTTTTGGTACGGTTATTTGATCTTCTTTCTTGCCACACGTCGTTGATGCGACGTTTGAGACAGTTATTTACGTTTAATGCAGCTATGAGACTCTAAATACTTTTCATCGAATTTCTCGACGTACCTCAGGGCGTGGTATAGGTCTATGCCTTACAAGGATGATTAAATTTCCTTTTTATATTTTTAATATACTTATTTATTGTTCCTTTACGTCACAAACAATAATACAAATATTCTGGATTGGCGTCCTTTGTCTCAAGCCCTGCGGGGTTCACCAACCCGAACACGGACTACGTAATTTTGCGAGTTCGTAATCTTCTTCTATCTTTTGATGCAGCCTTACTAATTATATATTAGTTCTCTGCATTTTTACTCCTGTTAACTTTTAAAACACAATTTTCTTCCAATAAACACTATATGTCGATAACTTTTCAAATTATTCGCGGACTTTGCGATTTCCACATGATGCCAATCCCAATAACACATGAACAAGCTAAGACAAATGAAGATCTCTATCATTGCCCACTAGGACAATGATTCACAATTTTAGGGGGCTTTTTCTGCCACCACTATAAACAAAAATTTTAACTATTTTAGGAGGCTCCTTATAAACAATATCGCCTCATTTTGCACACATTATCCAAAAAAATGGTACATTTGTGTGAGTCTCTCGCGTAAACTGTACGTAATTTACTGGCTGACTTGTAGACTGACTGACTGATTGACTCGCCTGGGGTCAGAGTTCTGTCGAGTTGCAGACAAACTCTGTATCAGAGAGAATAGCCAGGATGTGTGATCAGCCCAAGGCGAGAAAGTAGATGATATGAAATGGATGAAAGAAAAGTTGATTATGGAATAGTTGGTAGAATGAATGACGGATAATAATGTACTTTTAAGGGCGTTCAACTACTTTGTCATCAGCGCCATGGATCATGGCAAAAGCCAGAGATAAATTTCAATATTAAATAAAAGTACTAGTGAAAGCAGACATATGGCAAACAAAGTGGCAAAAGCCAGAGTTAACGTTATACAAAGGTCTAAAACGTATAACATTTCAATATCTAAAATTATAAAACATTAGATTATGTTTACCATTGCTAAAAACTTCAAAACTGTTTCGACCGCTTGTTTATCGTCCGCCATGACCTCTGCAAGTCTGACAGACAGTTGCAGAGTGTATCGAAGGTGCGCTAGGGAAACATGTGACGTATAGACAAAAGTTTGTCACAGACCGAACCAAGAGGAGCAGGATTCCTCTTAAAAGGGTAGCCAGGGAAACCTGAGAATCCAGAGAAAACGCTCCTAGACGCCGCTTTATCCAGCAGATCTCAGTATGATTCCCTGGTATCGAACCCGGGCTACCTTGATGAGAGAAAGCGGCTTATTTAAATGCTCGGCCACGGCACCAACTCTTAATTTAATTCGAACTCGAGATCTCTCAATACATACTTCATATAAATGCCATTCCCGTATCACTGTGGTAGCATTGCTGCTTGCGATGTGAGGCGACTTTTCCCCTGCTGGAAGGTTTCGGAATCAGCACCAAAACGACTAGGAGTAAGCATTTTGACCACACGTCGCTTCAGTAGTCTGTTTATGCTGTCATGAGTTTGTACATGTAAACACGCGGCCCACGACAACGGAGTGGTCAGAACAAAGGTCAAATAGCACCTAGTTCATGTGCTTGTTTACGATAAGTTTCGAGAAAAGGTAGATATCAAGAAAAATCGGCGCTGCGTTATTCTCGGCTATATAAGTCAATCAGTGTTGAGAGAAGCCAGTTTTAGTGAGTGTATCATCGAAGCCTGTTGTTTGAGAGATAGGAAACGTAGCGGAATGTCACTTTCTCTGTTATGTAAATTAAGTAGAGGAAATATTGTATTCCACCCAAAAATTCGACTTGAGATTTCACCGGAATATGTTTTGAGGCCCGCTGAATAAAAAAAAGGCATTTATACAAAAAGGTGTGTGTGTGTGTGTGTGTGTGTGTGTGTGTGTGTGTGTGTGTGTGTGTCAGTCTGAACAGCATAAATCAAAAACGAAAAGTCGGTTAAGAACTAAAGTTGGTATTTAAGTTTAATAAATTTCAAGGATCCGACACGAAGATTTTGAAGAAAATTTCTCCTCCTTAAACTACCCTTTACATGGCTAATTTTACGAAAATGTTGATTTTCTAAAAAATAGTTCTAACGATTTTGATTAAAATGTCATATGTTTAAGATATTTTTATGACAAATGAAATGTTCATTTTGAAAATTTTCTGGCTATAGCCTATGTAGTCTTGTTTACTCTGGATGACTTTTGAATAACTCGTAAATCGTAAAAGATAGACAAAATCTTACTATACAAAAATGTAGATTTTCCTAAAACTCACAATTTGTATTCGAATAAATTTCTAGAGTGAACCAACCATTTCGGAAATATTCCTTACTATTTGCGTGAGTTTCGGAAAAATACTATTGTCAAATGGAACAACGTTGTTCATTTTTTTATGTTAACCGTGCAAAGAAAACGGAATTTGAAAGCTTTAAAATATTTGACTATCGCTCAAAGTCTACTGTATTCCCATATTCCCTATGCACCTATGAGGAAATAATAAAATAATGTCTGCAAATGTTTATTTAAATTAACATGAAGTAGATATAGGAACAAGTGTTTGTAAGAATGGTCAGTAATACAGATCAACACATAAGATTTTTTTTGATCAAGTTACGACAGGAGGAAACAGCTCTGAGTTGCAAGATCACAAGTTGTCAATTGTGTTAACGTTAAAACAGAGAAATGTGTTTTTTGTTTCAGGTTATAATATGGTGCATCGAGAGGAGAGACAGAGAGACAAGCAGTTCAAGACGTAGGACCGTCGTAATACCGAACTTCGCTTTCACTGCGTCATATCTAGCGAGATGGCTCCGCAGGGGCGCGTGAAGCCCTGGGTCCGACCTGGTTGGCAAAGTGAACACTAGGGTGTTGCTCCATCATGAAACATTTAAACAAACAAAGAACTGGACTACAAGCGGACAGCATTCCACACTCTGCACACTCAGGACAGTTCTATGTCGGACCTTTGGGAGGAAGGGTTAAGATGAGAGCGCCATGCGGGTGTTAGGACCCAGGCAAGGGATGCGAGCCAGCATTGAGAGTTTCCAACGTCAGCTGAAGATTCCTCATCTCGACGCCAGTGGTCGCAAATCACATGGGTTTCAACATCGGTCCCCCCCAGCAGGTCAGGCGACTACAATGCCACCCTTACGTCGATAACAACAGTTACAGTGCACCAAGTCCATCACCAACACTTACGACCCAGAAAAAATTGGATTGAAATGAGAAGTGAAGTGAAATGGAGGAATGGGAAATTTAAGGCATGCAATTTTTCTCCCAGTATTCCCCTAGCGACCCAGGAAAAATCCACAGGAATTGAACCTACGACATCCCAAATTAGGAGCACAGACGCTACCGACAGAGCCCATCCCACGGTTTAAACCAGTACTTAATAAGAGATATTAAAATGCTTTAAGCCACAGAAGAGTAGTTTAAAATAACATGTTTCAAAGAGATCTATCCAAAAATTATATACCAAAATTTCACTGGAAGTATATATTTGCAAGTCTCCTGAATCAGAAAAAAAAAAAACACATTTTTAAAAACTCTGATGTGTTGCACTCACATAACTTTCTCTACTCTTGTACTAACCATTCTTACAAACTCTTATTCCTATATCTTCTTCGTGTTAGTTAAGATAAACATTTGTACAAATTATCTTATTGCTTATTTCCTTGTAGGTACAAGGTGAATATTAAAATACAGTAGACTTTGAACGGTAGTAAAATCTTTTAAAGCATTCAAATTCCGCTCTCTTTGACCTGGTAACGTATAAAAAATGAATAACGATGTTCAATTTGACGAAATTTTGTTTTCCAAAACTCATACAAATAACAAGGAATATCCTCGAAATGGCTCAATGCACAAAAAAAAAAAAAAAAACAAATTCTGTGTTTTAGCAAGGTCTAAATTTTTGGTATAGTCAGATTTGGTGTATACCTTACGGTTTACCAGTTGTGCAAAAGTCGTCCAGAGTAAATAGGTCTATATGAGAAATAGCCAGAAAATTCAAAATATACATTTCACTTGTCATAAAAATATTTTAAACATGACATTTTAATAAAAATCGTTAGAGCTATTTTCGAGAAAATCAACATTTTTTTAAAAACGTTCCATGTAAAGGGTAGTTTAGAGTGAAGCAATTTTCTTCAAAATCTTCGTGTCGCATCCTTAATAGATGTTATACTTAAATACCAACTTTGGTTTTTAACCGACTTTTCGTTTTCGAGTTATACTGTCCACAGACTGAAAGACACACACACGGAACCTTTTTATAAAAATGGTTCTTTTGGATTCAGGGGACCTCAAAACATATATTTCTGGTGAAATCTCGACATCGGATTTTTGGGTGGAATACAATACTTCCTCTACTTTACTATACGTAGTAGAGAAAGTAAAAATGTTTTATGTTCCTGGTTTACTGTAAGTACTGGTACGGTGTGTTTGTGAATTCTCCTGGTAGCCGGTAGAGTGCAGAATGTGCAGGAAAACAAAAGAACACTAAGGGTGCAGGAAGGGGGTGTAACCGAACTTGACTTCCGGAAGGTCGCGTGGTGTAGTAAGAGTGCGGTATACGGGAAGTGAATATTCAAATGTGAAAATAAGAACTCGTGGTTGCCGGTAGTGCCAAAGAAGTGAAAATATGGTTACTTATTGCAGTGCAAAGTTGTTAGAAGACCAGAAACTTTCGTCTTTCTACGGATGACATGCGATGAAGTTTTACTGGAATCGACAAGTTTCCCCGACCTGCAGTCGCCCGTAAGTGATTTATTACATTATTATAACATAGCTAAGTACTTGTAGCATTTGTTATTTACAGGCTCAACATGTGTGCAAGTTGCGCAAAAATTAATCTTCCTTAAGGGGAATCGAAATAGTGAATTTTATTATTTTTATCCAAATTGAGGTTTTACTTCCATACCAATACTTTAGATGTGCTCATTTTGGTATAAGTTTCATAGAGGAACGTTAATCGCAAGTACATTAAAATTATTATTGAAAATAAAGTTGCTTATAGGTTTTGGGGTTTCTGATGAGCAATTTCTGAACTAATAATTTTCTATACATATGCCCCATTATCTCTGAAAGTTATTGGTATAATGTGCTGAAATTTTAATCATACATTTGAAACTAAATAATTAAATAAGCTAATGGGTTTTGTGTGTCAGTCACAGTAGTTAGCTTTTTAATTTTAAACCCCTTATAATTCAATAAAAGGTTAGTTCTATTAAAAAATTATAACTTTGCTTCTGATGAAGAAAATGTTCTGTTACCCCAGTCTACTATAAAAAGCCCACTGAAGATGTTTTGAAATTCAGCAAATTATCTTAAATAGTATTCTAGATAATGACTCAGGTATTAACATGGGAGAGATAGAGCATTTCGACTCCCCTTAAAGTGTGCGTGAAGTTAAGTCTGTGAAGATCATATATTGGTAAGAAGTATACAAGTTCTAAACACGTTTAGTAGAAAGTGTGTTCATGGCTTAAAGCTGGCCATATGGTCATAAGTAAAGTCCGCGTTAGTAGATGTTTGCAGTGATCCTAGTAGTCGAATGGGGCTAACACAGACGATCGTATTCTAATAGGAAAAGTCACTTCTTTAACCATTCTAGATACTAATGGATTGAAGTAAATCATAAAACATAAAAGGGGAATAAAGGAGGCCTTATTTTGTAAATAATAGTATAAGAATTACAATCAGAAATGGTTTTCTTTATCTACTTAAAAAAATCATAGCTGCTAAATAACCCCAGAGAAAATTATGGGAATCTGGGACTGAAATTTGAGCTTTTTATATTTTTATAGGTGTAAAATCAACACTTTGCACATCTAAGGGTGCTTATGAACTACCACTAAAAGTTCCAGCATAATCTGCTTTAGTTTTGAGGGAATTATTCAATAATGTGAAAACACCTTAATATTAAAAATATCCCATACGTATCAAAATATAAAGTTTTATTATTTTATAAACTTTAACTGCCCAACAAGCACCATGAGTCTTTAGCAGGAAGAAAAATAATTACTTTTATAGTAATTATAGTATAGTTCTCTTTGCCCACTAAAATGATACAATTCTCCATTAATTTGGGTATTATAAATTCTTAAAATGTACCTATAAATATTTTGTTCTAAATATATGAAGAAAATCTGATGTGTTGCTCTCACATGACTTTCTCTACTCTTGTACTAACCATTCTTACAAACTCTTATTCCTATATCTTCTTCGTGTTAGTTGAGATAAACATTTGCAGAAACTATTTTATTGCTATTTTTCTTGTAGGTACAAGGGGAATATGGAAATGCAGTAGGCTCTGAGCGATAGTCAAATGTTTTTATGATGATCTTGAAATCCCGTTGTCTTTGCATGAGCAACATATAAAGAAAAGAATAACTGCCCCTCCCCCATTTGAGAACGGTCTTTAAGTGCTGTGAAATTGTCAAATAACAGGAAATGGTTCATTCCACAAAAAATGCATTTGCACATAAATTGTGTTCTAGTAACATCTACATTTTCATATAGTAAGATTTGGTGTATCTCTTACACTTTACCAGTTGTGCAAAAGTCATCCAGAGTAAACACGACTACATAGGCTACAGCAAGAAAATTCAGAATATACTTACATTTCATTTACTATAAAAATATGTTACACACGGAATTTTCATCAAAACTGTTTGCAATTTTTAATAGAATAAACATTTTCAACATCTTAAATGTATCCTTGAAAGACAAACTTAAATACAAATTTTGGTTTTTAACTGACTTTTCGTTTTTGAATTACGCTGTTCAGACACACACACACACACACACACACACACACACACACACACACACACACACACACACACACACACACACACATTTTTTTCTAAAAATGCTTTTGTTTTAGATTCAGGGCATCTCCAAACATTTTTGGTGGAGTTTTGACGTTGAATTTTTGGGTGGAATGTAATACTTCGTCTACTTATTAGTATAAAAATTAAAAATTGACTTTTTGATGCATTTCAGCTGTGTGTACCCTTACGATAAATAACAAATGTTACGGTTGATGACTATTTTAACCAAATTTCGGTGACCCTTTACTTTAAACTGCCGAGTTGTCGCTCAGTGCTAATTTTGTGGACATAGACATGAGTGTATTTAACATGCGCACCTAGAAACTGCTGTAGTGTAATTACATCGCTTGTGTTATGTTAATGATGAAGATAATATTGTATACGTAATATGCAGTGTTCAGTAAATCACGTGGTGCTGGCAACAGTCGGCAAGTTAATTAAGGCAAGTGATTATTGCTCAAAATGGAATATAATAAACGTGAAATACATCGCCACATACATACAATAGTAATAACGTAAAACTTGCTGGGGAAGGTCATTTGATAATGCGTCTCTATTCCATTAACACAAGCAAAATCAGAAGTACAGATAGGCGCTAAAATTCTTGATTGCTAATAAAATATCACAACGAATTTTCTCGCCGTTCTGCTTTCCGAGCTACTAAGTAGGCAATAGGCTTTAGGCAGAAACACAAGTCTAAGCTTGGACTTTCAGAACTCCTTTTCCAATTGTGTTACGCTGATTAAAGATCCATTCACATGAAAAGTAAATGAACACTTCTGCAAGTCCCTCAGATTAAATCTTGAAATCTCCAAACTTTCACGTGCATGCTGTGACTCCAGAGAGACGTGTGAGTGAATGTGAGTGAGGGTGAATGAGTGGGGCAGAGTGAGAGTGTGTAGGGCAGAGTGAGAGAGTGTAGGGCAGAGTGAGAGAGTGTAGGGCAGAGTGAGAGTGTGTAGGGCAGAGTGAGAGAGTGTAGGGCAGAGTGAGAGAGTGTAGGGCAGAGTGAGAGTGTGTAGGGCAGAGTGAGAGAGTGTAGGGCAGAGTGAGAGAGTGTAGGGCAGAGTGAGAGTGTGTAGGGCAGAGTGAGAGAGTGTAGGGCAGAGTGAGAGAGTGTAGGGCAGAGTGAGAGTGTGTAGGGCAGAGTGAGAGTGTGTAGGGCAGAGTGAGAGAGTGTAGGGCAGAGTGAGAGAGTGTAGGGCAGAGTGAGAGTGTGTAGGGCAGAGTGAGAGTGTGTAGGGCAGAGTGAGAGAGTGTAGGGCAGAGTGAGAGTGTAGGGCAGAGTGAGAAAGTGTAGGGCAGAGTGAGAGTGTGTAGGGCAGGGTGAGAGTGTGTGGGGTAGAGTGAGAGTGAGTGGGGCAGAGTGAGAGTGTGTGGGGCAGAGTGAGAGTGTGTAGGGCAGGGTGAGAGTGTGTAGGGCAGGGTGAGAGTGTGTGGGGTAGAGTGAGAGTGTGTAGGGCAGAGTGAGAGTGTGTGGGGTAGAGTGAGAGAGTGTAGGGCAGAGTGAGAGTGTGTGGGGTAGAGTGAGAGTGTGTAGGGCAGAGTGAGAGTGTGTGGGGCAGGGTGAGAGTGTGTAGAGCAGGGTGAGAGTGTGTAGAGCAGAATGAGAGTGAGTGGGGCAGGGTGAGAGTGTGTGGGGCAGGGTGAGAGTGTGTAGAGCAGGGTGGGAGTGAGTGAGACAGGGTGAGAGTGAATGGGGCAGAGTGAGAGTGTGTGGGGCAGGGTGAGAGTGTGTGGGGCAGAGTGAGTGTGTGTGGGGCAGGGTGAGAGTGTGTGGGGCAGGGTGAGAGTGTGTAGAGCAGGGTGAGAGTGTGTAGAGCAGAATGAGAGTGAGTGGGGCAGGGTGAGAGTGTGTGGGGCAGGGTGAGAGTGTGTGGGGCAGGGTGAGAGTGAGTGGGGCAGGGTGAGTGTGTGGGGCAGGGTGAAAGTGTGTGGGGCAGGGTTAGAGTGAGTGGGGCAGGGTGAGAGTGAGTGGGGCGGAGTGGGAGTGAGTGGGACAGGGTGAGAGTGGGGTGGAGTGAGGTGAGTGGGGCGGAGTGAGAGTGAGTGGAACAGTATGATAGTGTATAGGCAGGGTGAGAGTGTGTAGGGCAGGGTGGGAGTGAGTGAGACAGGGTGAGAGTGAATGGGGCAGAGTGAGAGTGTGTGGGGCAGAGTGAGAGTGTGTGGGGCAGAGTGAGAGTGTGTGGGGCAGAGTGAGAGTGAGTGGGGGAGGGTGAGAGTGTGTGGGGCAGGGTGAGAGTGTGTGGGGCAGAGTGAGTGTGTGTGGGGCAGGGTGAGAGTGTGTGGGGCAGGGTGAGAGTGTGTAGAGCAGGGTGAGAGTGTGTAGAGCAGAATGAGAGTGAGTGGGGCAGGGTGAGAGTGTGTGGGGCAGGGTGAGAGTGTGTAGAGCAGGGTGGGAGTGAGTGAGACAGGGTGAGAGTGAATGGGGCAGAGTGAGAGTGTGTGGGGCAGGGTGAGAGTGTGTGGGGCAGAGTGAGTGTGTGTGGGGCAGGGTGAGAGTGTGTGGGGCAGGGTGAGAGTGTGTAGAGCAGGGTGAGAGTGTGTAGAGCAGAATGAGAGTGAGTGGGGCAGGGTGAGAGTGTGTGGGGCAGGGTGAGAGTGAGTGGGGCAGGGTGAGAGTGTGTGGGGCAGGGTGAAAGTGTGTGGGGCAGGGTTAGAGTGAGTGGGGCAGGGTGAGAGTGAGTGGGGCAGGGTGAAAGTGTGTGGGGCAGGGTTAGAGTGAGTGGGGCAGGGTGAGAGTGAGTGGGGCAGGGTGAGAGTGAGTGGGGCAGGGTGAGAGTGTGTGGGGCAGGGTGAGAGTGAGTAGGACAGGGTGAGAGTGTGTGGGGCAGAGTGAGTGTGTGTGGGGCAGGGTGAGAGTGTGTAGAGCAGGGTGAGAGTGTGTAGAGCAGAATGAGTGAGTGGGGCAGGGTGAGGGTGAGTGGGGCAGGGTGGGAGTGTGTGGGGCAGGGTGAGAGTGAGTAGGACAGGGTGAGAGTGGCGCAGTGAGAGTGAGTGGGACAGGGTGTAAGTGGGGCGGAGTGGGAGTGAGTGGGACAGGGTGAGAGTGTGTGGGGCAGAGTGAGTGTGTGTCGGGCAGGGTGAGAGTGTGTAGAGCAGGGTGAGAGTGAGTGGGGCAGGGCGAGAGTGTGTAGAGCAGAATGATAGTGTGTAGAGCAGAATGAGAGTGTGTAGAGCAGAATGAGAGTGTGTAGAGCAGAATGAGAGTGAGTGGGGCAGGGTGAGTGTGTGTGGGGCAGGGTGAGAGTGTGTGGGGCAGGGTGAGAGTGTGTGGGGCAGGGTGAGAGTGTGTAGAGCAGAATGAGAGTGTGTAGAGCAGAATGAGAGTGAGTGGGGCAGGGTGAGTGTGTGTGGGGCAGGGTGAGAGTGTGTAGAGCAGGGTGAGAGTGTATAGAGCAGAATGAGAGTGAGTGTGTGTGGGGCAGGGTGAGAGTGTGTAGAGCAGAATGAGAGTGAGTGGGGCAGGGTGAGTGTGTGTGGGGCAGGGTGAGAGTGTGTAGAGCAGAATGAGAGTGTGTGGGGCAGGGTGAGAGTGTGTAGAGCAGAATGAGAGTGTGTAGAGCAGAATGAGAGTGTGTGGGGCAGGGTGAGAGTGTGTAGAGCAGAATGAGAGTGTGTGGGGCAGGGTGAGAGTGTGTAGAGCAGAATGAGAGTGTGTGGGGCAGGGTGAGAGTGTGTAGAGCAGAATGAGTGTGTAGAGCAGAATGAGAGTGAGTGGGGCAGGGTGAGTGTGTGTGGGGCAGGGTGAGAGTGTGTAGAGCAGGGTGAGAGTGTGTGGGGCAGAGTGAGTGTGTGTGGGGCAGGGTGAGAGTGTGTAGAGCAGGGTGAGAGTGTGTAGAGCAGAATGAGAGTGAGTGGGGCAGGGTGAGAGTGTGTGGGGCAGGGTGAGAGTGTGTGGGGCAGGGTGAGAGTGAGTAGGACAGGGTGTAAGTGGGGCGGAGTGGGAGTGAGTGGGACAGGGTGAGAGTGGCGCAGAGTGAGAGTGAGTGGGACAGGGTGTAAGTGGGGCGGAGTGGGGCAGGGTGAGAGTGGCGCAGAGTGAGAGTGAGTGGGACAGGGTGTAAGTGGGGCGGAGTGGGAGTGAGTGGGACAGGGTGAGAGTGGGGCGGATTGACGGTGAGTGGTGCGGAGTGAGAGTGATGGGATTGTGTGAGAGTGGGGCGGAGTGACAGTGAGTGGGGTAGAATGAGAGTGAGTAGGACAGGGTGAGAGTGGGGCGGAGTGACAGTGAGTTGGGCGGAGTGAGAGTGAGTGGGACAGTGTGATAGTGTATAGGCAGGGTGAGGGTGAGGCACGGCGATAGTGGGGCAGGGTGAGAGTGTGTGGAGCAGGGTGAGAGTGTGTGGAGCAGGGTGGGAGTGAGTGAGACAGGGTGAGAGTGAATGGGGCAGAGTGAGAGTGTGTGGGGCAGGGTGAGAGTGTGTGGGGCAGAGTGAGTGTGTGTGGGGCAGGGTGAGAGTGTGTGGGGCAGGGTGAG
Organism: Tenodera sinensis; assembly: GCA_030765045.1. Classification (NCBI taxonomy): domain Eukaryota; kingdom Metazoa; phylum Arthropoda; class Insecta; order Mantodea; family Mantidae; genus Tenodera; species Tenodera sinensis. The sequence continues at coordinate 14,276,609 of CM060968.1, read as the reverse complement.
AGTGTGTAGAGCAGGGTGAGAGTGTGTAGAGCAGAATGAGAGTGAGTGGGGCAGGGTGAGAGTGTGTGGGGCAGGGTGAGAGTGAGTGGGGCAGGGTGAGTGTGTGGGGCAGGGTGAAAGTGTGTGGGGCAGGGTTAGAGTGAGTGGGGCAGGGTGAGAGTGAGTGGGGCAGGGTGTAAGTGGGGCGGAGTGGGAGTGAGTGGGACAGGGTGAGAGTGGGGTGGAGTGAGGTGAGTGGGGCGGAGTGAGAGTGAGTGGGACAGTATGATAGTGTATAGGCAGGGTGAGAGTGTGTAGGGCAGGGTGGGAGTGAGTGAGACAGGGTGAGAGTGAATGGGGCAGAGTGAGAGTGTGTGGGGCAGAGTGAGAGTGTGTGGGGCAGAGTGAGAGTGTGTGGGGCAGAGTGAGAGTGTGTGGGGCAGAGTGAGAGTGAGTGGGGGAGGTTGAGAGTGTGTGGGGCAGGGTGAGAGTGTGTGGGGCAGAGTGAGTGTGTGTGGGGCAGGGTGAGAGTGTGTGGGGCAGGGTGAGAATGTGTAGAGCAGGGTGAGAGTGTGTAGAGCAGAATGAGAGTGAGTGGGGCAGGGTGAGAGTGTGTGGGGCAGGGTGAGAGTGTGTAGAGCAGGGTGGGAGTGAGTGAGACAGGGTGAGAGTGAATGGGGCAGAGTGAGAGTGTGTGGGGCAGAGTGAGTGTGTGTGGGGCAGGGTGAGAGTGTGTGGGGCAGGGTGAGAGTGTGTAGAGCAGGGTGAGAGTGTGTAGAGCAGAATGAGAGTGAGTGGGGCAGGGTGAGAGTGTGTGGGGCAGGGTGAGAGTGAGTGGGGCAGGGTGAGAGTGTGTGGGGCAGGGTGAAAGTGTGTGGGGCAGGGTTAGAGTGAGTGGGGCAGGGTGAAAGTGTGTGGGGCAGGGTGAGAGTGAGTGGGGCAGGGTGAGAGTGAGTGGGGCAGGGTGAGAGTGTGTGGGGCAGGGTGAGAGTGAGTAGGACAGGGTGAGAGTGTGTGGGGCAGAGTGAGTGTGTGTGGGGCAGGGTGAGAGTGTGTAGAGCAGGGTGAGGGTGTGTAGAGCAGAATGAGTGAGTGGGGCAGGGTGAGGGTGAGTGGGGCAGGGTGGGAGTGTGTGGGGCAGGGTGAGAGTGAGTAGGACAGGGTGAGAGTGGCGCAGTGAGAGTGAGTGGGACAGGGTGTAAGTGGGGCGGAGTGGGAGTGAGTGGGACAGGGTGAGAGTGTGTGGGGCAGAGTGAGTGTGTGTGGGGCAGGGTGAGAGTGTGTAGAGCAGGGTGAGAGTGAGTGGGGCAGGGCGAGAGTGTGTAGAGCAGAATGAGAGTGTGTAGAGCAGAATGAGAGTGTGTAGAGCAGAATGAGAGTGAGTGGGGCAGGGTGAGTGTGTGTGGGGCAGGGTGAGAGTGTGTAGAGCAGAATGAGTGTGTAGAGCAGAATGAGAGTGAGTGGGGCAGGGTGAGTGTGTGTGGGGCAGGGTGAGAGTGTGTGGGGCAGGGTGAGAGTGTGTGGGGCAGGGTGAGAGTGTGTAGAGCAGAATGAGAGTGTGTAGAGCCGAATGAGAGTGAGTGGGGCAGGGTGAGTGTGTGTGGGGCAGGGTGAGAGTGTGTAGAGCAGGGTGAGAGTGTATAGAGCAGAATGAGAGTGAGTGTGTGTGGGGCAGGGTGAGAGTGTGTAGAGCAGAATGAGAGTGAGTGGGGCAGGGTGAGTGTGTGTGGGGCAGGGTGAGAGTGTGTAGAGCAGAATGAGAGTGTGTGGGGCAGGGTGAGAGTGTGTAGAGCAGAATGAGAGTGTGTAGAGCAGAATGAGAGTGTGTGGGGCAGGGTGAGAGTGTGTAGAGCAGAATGAGAGTGTGTGGGGCAGGGTGAGAGTGTGTAGAGCAGAATGAGTGTGTAGAGCAGAATGAGAGTGAGTGGGGCAGGGTGAGTGTGTGTGGGGCAGGGTGAGAGTGTGTAGAGCAGGGTGAGAGTGTGTGGGGCAGAGTGAGTGTGTGTGGGGCAGGGTGAGAGTGTGTAGAGCAGGGTGAGAGTGTGTAGAGCAGAATGAGAGTGAGTGGGGCAGGGTGAGAGTGTGTGGGGCAGGGTGAGAGTGTGTGGGGCAGGGTGAGAGTGAGTAGGACAGGGTGTAAGTGGGGCGGAGTGGGAGTGAGTGGGACAGGGTGAGAGTGGCGCAGAGTGAGAGTGAGTGGGACAGGGTGTAAGTGGGGCGGAGTGGGGCAGGGTGAGAGTGGCGCAGAGTGAGAGTGAGTGGGACAGGGTGTAAGTGGGGCGGAGTGGGAGTGAGTGGGACAGGGTGAGAGTGGGGCGGATTGACGGTGAGTGGTGCGGAGTGAGAGTGATGGGATAGTGTGAGAGTGGGGCGGAGTGACAGTGAGTGGGGTAGAATGAGAGTGAGTAGGACAGGGTGAGAGTGGGGCGGAGTGACAGTGAGTGGGGTAGAATGAGAGTGAGTAGGACAGGGTGAGAGTGGGGCGGAGTGACAGTGAGTTGGGCGGAGTGAGAGTGAGTGGGACAGTGTGATAGTGTATAGGCAGGGTGAGGGTGAGGCACGGCGATAGTGGGGCAGGGTGAGAGTGTGTGGAGCAGGGTGAGACTGTGTGGGGCAGGGTGAGAGTGGGGCAGATTGAGAGTGTGTGGGGCAGGGTGAGAGTGAGCGTCAGGGTAAGAGAGAATGGAGTTGGTGTATGTTAGTGTGGGTGTGACAGAAAGAGTGGGAGAACTATTGCACTGCTTATAAGTAGAGGATAAATGGAGTAATATGTTGAAAAGGCAATTTATTTTATTTGAAAATCGTGGTTGTGTTTGACAAAAGCGTAAATCTGTCCGCGATAATTGGTTACAAAACATTTGAAATCAGATTGCCAATGAACTGAAAGGTGAAGATAATTTTAATAATTAGATTATTATTATTATTATTATTATTATTATTATTATTATTATTACTAATATTACTATTATTACTGCTATTATTATTGCGATTATTACTATTATTGCTATTATTACTATTATTGTTGCTGTTATTACTATGATTATTATTGTTGTTGTTGTTATTATTATTGTTATTGTTATTATTGTTGTTATCATCGTTATGATTTTTATTATTATTGATAAGCTTTAATTTTTTACATAATTTCATCCTTAATGATATCTACGTATATTTTTGTGTAGTAAAATTTTTTCTGTCTTCCAATTGTGGAAAATTTATTTTGAATGGAAAGGTCTTCAGAAAGTATTCCCATAAAACTCAAGATGTGTATTTGATTTTTCATTAAAATATCTTACATGCGGTAGTTCAATTAAAATCAATAGAATGCTTTTTAGAAAGCCAAAATGTTCCATGTAAAGGGTAGTTTGGGGTGAAGGTATTTTCTTGAAAATCTTCGTGTCATATATTTAAAAAATTCTGAACGTAAATACAAAATTTGGTACTTAAGCAACTTTTCGTTTTAGTTATGCTGTTTCTCTCTCTTTCTCTCACTATCACTCTGTGTTCTCTCTCCCTCCCTCTCCCCTTACCCCTCTCGTTCTCTCTCACACTACCTTTTCCTAAAAATGCTCTTTTTCGACGAAGAAAGTCTCAAAATATATATTTCCGGTGAAATCGCTTCCTATATTTACTGCACATAGAGAAACTAATAGAGGAGCGCGGCTAATAGCTATGTATCACATTTTTTTTTTACGTGTGCTCGTTTGTGAAATTTTTATTTCCCGAAATCAACCACAAGTCATTCAGGTAAGGAAGCAAGAGGCTTTAACACTTCAATATTCGGGAGAAGTGACAAGCTAATTGGGTGAAAACCACTTGATACGTGCGGTTTTCGGAAGATATTTTTGCACGTAACTGTACAGTGCCACCATCCATGCAGTGTTGTAAAATGGCATGTAAAATGTTTTCAGTAACAAACGATGAAAGAAGCATTATGCTTAACAAAACACTGTTGCATTGACCTCCAGCTTAAGCATAATACATTCATATGAGTCAATGCCCAGCTTTCTTGTGAATCTTATTTTTCATTCTTATTGTGAATTATGATTGTCCGAGTGACATGTGTACACAGAAGACTGACACAGGCCACTGCTCCCCAAGCTTGCTCGATATAATGAACATTCTGATGATGATTTTCTAAGTGTGGGAAATACATATGAACTGTAAAGCGCATTGAACTGAGGGCAAAGCTATCCGGAAGAGGCGGTGCATGCAAGAGTGCAAGGACAGGATGATGACGATACCTCAGACCCCGGTCGCCTTCTGGTGGGCACACAATAATAATCCTGAATTAGCCATTAGCTAGCCAGTGTAAGGTTTTATCCGGGAATGGGAGTCATTGGCGGTGCAATTGAAGCAGTCAGGTAAAAGCAATTAGTGTAGTGAAGAAAGCCGATGTCGCGACATTTCCGCGATGTACTAATGACCGCTGCAGTTGTACGCACTTAAGGTTAAAATGTCCCGGAACAGTTTAACTTTTTAACTGTTAGATACAGCACTTGAAACTTTCACATGTATTTTTACTTTCTCTACTAATATCGTTTGCAGTAGTATGGCATTCCACCCAAAACTTCAACGTCGCGATTTCACCGGAAATATGTTTTGAGACATTGAAAAAATGAATTTCAAAATCATGACATAGCATCAGCTTTAAAACCTACTGTATTCCCATATTCCCCTGGCACCTACAAGAAAATTAACAATGAATGTGTACAAATGTTTATGTTGATTAACATGAAGATAGAGGAATAAGTTTTTGCAACAGTAGCTTTTACAAGAGTAGAGAAAGTTGTGATTGCAACACATCAAATGTTTTTAAAATACACCAATTTTTCAACATCATGTGTTTACAAAATACCTAGAAATGCAATTAAAGGAGCAGTTCTTTTGATAAAATGTTTGAAAATATCAAGTGACATTTTGACACCCCTGAATGGAATATGACAAAAGTGACATCACACAATTAGTAGCTGTAACAACATTTTAAAGATCAACAAAGCTCGACCGGTACATATCCAGGAAGTTCTTGGCAAACTGTTGGAATAAATGTTGGCGGCACTGAAAGCGTTTCGTTACGCTGTTGACCATAAATACGATTGAGGCAATAAAACTAAATAAGCATGCGTAGAAGAAAGCCACTGGCAATTCTTAAAACTGCCACTGACTTTAAACTTGACCTACAGAAAGTGAAGGAAATTGTTTCAGCTGAAACTTTCCAGACAAACGTGTAGAATTCATCAGTAACCTAACACTCCTTAAAATTTGAGGCTTTTTTGTATGGAAATAAATGTGCAAACATATTGAAGATCAGTTGTATGTGTTCTGAAGTCATTCGTACAACAGTCGCGCAAACTGTCATTCACGTAACATGAAATAACTATTTAGAACTATTTGCGTGCACTTTTAGACTAATTGAAACGTTGTGTGTCTGTTTCATTTCTTAGAGGCTCATGGATAGCATATATAAACTTTTTATAAACAATAGTTCTTTATCAATCCCCTGCATTTACAAAATGTGTAATTGTTGTTTAACTGAATGGTTTTTCTTTTAATTTTGTGTTAACTAGTTGAAACATCTAGATTTGCCAGTATGTAGTTTGGCTGTTTATCCCTGCAGCATTAGGGAAGTTACTTTCTGGAAATGCTTATGTCGATTAAAATGTAGTGTATAGAGAAATAAGCATTTGCAAGAATAGTGTGTATAAGAGTGAGTATATCTCTACATATATTTGTGAACAGAGTTTCTCCAAATTTAACTATACTAGTCTGTATCGCAATATGTTACGCGACGATCACTTGGTGTATCTTCTAGGGTAATGACAAATATTGATAGCCTTCTTAAACGTAAACAGTACCAAAGAAGTCACTAATAAACAAATGTTTATCGTATACGATTTGAAAGTGGTTTCTAAATCAAACAAGTACATATAACCAACCTGCCATTGCAACACAATGCACGGCTGAGGGTTAAAGAGAGGCAAAGTCTGCATATAGTGGAAAGAGGAAACCCCAAACTCCCCTCTTGCAAACGTTGGACATTGCTGCAGAAGACAGGATTAAAACCCTCGGGACACTATATGTAATAAAAGCATCAAGAAAATACTATGCAAAAGCGTATTAAGTTAAAAATTCCACAGTTTGTAATTATGATTTCTCGTTAATGCAATTAACTGACTTACACGTTGTTGCATTGGACTTCCTCGTCATTATTTATAGAGAAAATCTCATTGTTAAGAAATAAGTTGAAATAACGTCAATATAACCTTATTCTCAGTAAACATACATAGAACTACTCAGAAAACAGTCAAAACAAAAGAGACCAAATTTGACTGTTATTACTCCTTGAAGAGAAGAAATCAAATAATATACGAAGTCGTTGTTTCTTTATTTTTTGAGGCGGTGAAAATGTAGGTTATAATAATGTTGGCAATATTCAAGCTTCTAGGTTATAGTTGACAACCTTTTGAAGATATTACATAAAATTAAATAATTAATGGAGTGGAATTTCGAATTTTAAGCTAGACACTAATTATTTTTCCCTTGTGTCAAAAGTAATCGTGCAGCAATGTAGAAGCCTATAAGAAGCATATTACATACACTGACTTCTGTTATAAGAAATGTAATGTATGAAAATTCGAAATTACTGAATTAATAATGCTAGCTTTTTAAGAATTTGTATCTTAGATGCGATGTAATACCAACATGTTATACCATAAATTCCATTCACTTTGATATAAAAGTTTATAAATTATGATCAAATTTATTTTTTGTTACGTCACTAAAGTCCTTCGCGACTAACATTTTGGATTTTGGTCTAATATTTTAAATCTAGGCTAAAATGTAACTAATTTTTAAAATTACCCTAGGTTTTCCTGCGTTCAATTTAGGATCCAACACTTTTAAAACTTATTTGTGTTTGAAAATTAAAAATATATTCCTAGACACGTGAAAATAAAACCTGTCTCTGAACATTTGTAGAACATTAGTAAATTACAAAAACTGCTCCATAAGGAACATTTTACTCCAAGAAAAATGCTAACAATTATTAATAACCAGAAAACACCGATTTAAGTTTTGAATACACAGCTAAGGTTAACATCCACGCAAGTAGGGCAAATTATGCATTTTTGACATTTAGGTATGTCTCATTTTTTAAAATTATACAAAGTTATCTCGATTTTCATGAAATTTCAGCCATACACATGCTATAAAATGCAAATGGGTTGGGAGAGTTGTGGATACATTCTTGCAAACATTGCCCTACGCCCTTGTCATCTTTCCACTCCACAAACGAAAGCCATAAATAAAGCTATTGAAGCAACTGTCAGTATAGGAGAAATTGGTGGATTAACATAACTCACTCTTGCCCAGCATTTCGACGAGATTGGCCTCGAAGCCACGCTTGGTGTTATTGGCCAGCGTATGAACCAGTAGCTTCTGTTGGTCCTCCTGGCTGGTGGTAGTTCCCCATAGCGCCCTAGGTTCCTCGTTGTCGTCGGCGTCGATGTCGGCGTCGAAGCGCACCCCCTGGCAGCAGCATGCCAACACTAGGACCAGGAGCCGCGAATATGGCGGCATTGTCAGCCTTTGGTCATTCCGGCAGCACCGCACCGCCGACACACGCACTTCACTTCAAGTGGCACAAAATGCACTCTCTCCACCTGGCCCCTCCTAGGGGAGGGGGGACATAGCTTTCTACGGCCAAAACAATAGTCGGGGAAACACTTTCTATTGCCGCCGTGCACAAAACATACCCCTACTGTCTTCTTTTGTTTACATCACGACACCGAAAAAATCTGATGCTGTTGCACTCACATGACTTTCTCTGCTCTTCTTACTAACTCTTATTCCTTTATCTTCACGTAAACTGAGATAAACATTTGCAGAAATTATCTTATTGGATGTTTCCTTGTAGGTACAAGGGGAATATTAGAACACAGTAGGCTTTGAGCGATAGTCAAATTTTTCAAACCTTTGAGATTCCGTTCTCATTGCACGGTTAAGATATAAAAAAATGAATAACGATGTTCCATTTGACGAAAGTTTAAATATTCCAAAACACACAAATAACAAGGAATATCCGAAATGGTTCACTCCGCAAAAAATTCTTTTAGACATACATTGTGTGTTTTAATCAGATCTATATTTTTCGCACAGTGAGATTTGATCTATCTCTTACGGTTTAACAGTTATTCAAAAGTCATCCAGAGTAAGCAGGACTACAGGGGCTATAGCCAGAAAATTAAAAATACCTATACATTTCGTTTGCCATAAACATATCTTAGACGTTTTAATCAAGAAAATCAAACTTTTCGAAACATTTTCCATGTAAAATGTAGTTTGGGGTGGAGGATTTTTTTAAATCTTCGATTCGCATTCTTAAAATACACTAAACTTAAATACCAACTTAGATTTTTAACCGAGTTTTCGTTTTTGAGTTAGTCTGTCCACAGACTGACACACATACACTAACACACGCACACACGGACTTTTTTCTAAAAATGCTTTCTTTTTGGATTCAGCTGCCTCAAATTTCTCATTAAAATATACAATTTTTCAAATACGTTTTTTGTGCAGTATACTATATCGGAGATATTCTTTATTTGTTTGAATTTTGCAATAGTTCTATTTTCTCAAATGGAAAGTCTTTTTTTTTCCATGTCTTGGACGCGCAAGCAGAATGGAATTTCAAAGCCTTGACATAGTGACCAGCTCTTAAAAGATATGATTATCACTTAAGCCTGCTGTATTCCCATGTTACCATTGTATCTACAGGGAAATATATATTTCTGCAAGTGTACGTGGATTAATAGAAGTAGATAGAAGGGAAGCGTTTTTAAGAGTAGAGAAAGTCATGTGAATGCAGAAGTGTACTCTGCCATGCTGCGCACAATTACTACTCGTATTTTGACACTTGTCGCGACATTTTCTGGATATAGGAGAAAGTTTACCGTTTCATCCGCTACTTGTGTGGCACAATGCGCTTAGAACACTTCTAGAAATAACATAAAAGCTTTTGAAAACGCGGTTAAGTTTCTGCAAGTTTACTGTGCTTGTATGAAAAATATCTTCCCTTGGTAGGGAAGAGCTTGTTTCTTATTTTACGGCCAAAAGAAAGTTTGTGGCGAGAGTGAATTCTCCAACCCTCTTCCCCAGTTGCTAATTTAACAACCCCTGTTCGCGAGCACTACCTTCGTTTATATACCACATTCTTTGTTAACGTTACTCCACAAGAGAGATCCTCTTACTTTCTATACACCACACACTTAGTCCGTGGAAAAGTACCTGTTTTATCCCACCCGAACATCCTGACGTGTTGCACTAACCATTCTTACAAATCTATCTTCTTCATATTAGTTGAGATAAACATTTGTACAAATTATCTTATCTTTTTGTAGGTACAAGGAGAATATGGCAATACAGTAGACTTTGAGCGATAGTCCAATCTTTTAAAGCTTTCAAATTCCGTTCTTTGCACGGTTAACATATAAAACATGAATACCGATTTGAAAGGTAGAACTGGAACTTAAAAATTCAATGCCACAACTGGGATTTGAACCACAGACCTTCCGCTTACCGGGCGGCTGCTCTACCACTGAGCTATTGTGACAAACTGCCAGAATGGCATTAAATTCTCAAACCAGTTCGTATTTCTCCTGGTAAACCACAAAGGCAGTCTCACATCAGAGACAAATTACCCTAATGGTGACTTACTATTGTAAGTACTTTATATCCGCCCGGTAAGCGGAAGGTCTGTGGTTCAAATCCCAGTTGTGACATTGAACTTTTAAGTTCCAGTTCTACCTTTCAAACTTTGCCCACACAGGGCTTGTGTGTTTAAAAACACCAACAGTAAGTTTGTTGGCATAAATAATGAATACCGATGTTTCATTTGACAGAAGTATGTTCTCCAAAACTCGCACAGATAACTAAGCATATCTCCGAAATGGTTCACTCTACAAAAAATTTATTTGGACATAAATTGTGTATTTTAGCAAGATCTACTTTTTTGTATAGTATGATTTGATCTATCTCTTACGGTTTACCAGTTATGGAATATTCATTCAGAGTAAATACAACTGCAGGGGCTGTAGCCAGAAAATTCAATATATACATTTCATTTGTCATAAAAATATCTCAAACATATGACATTTTAATCAAAATCGGTAGAACCATTTTCAAGAAAATCAATTTTATAAAAATTTTTCATGTAAAGGGTAGTTTAGGGTGAAGCTATTTTCTTCAAAATCGTATCGCATTCTTGAAAGACATTAAACTTGAATACGAACTTTGGTTTTTAACCGACTTTTCGTTTCTGACTTAGTCACACAGACACACACACACGAATTTTTTTCTAAAAGCCCTTTTCTGGATTCAGGGGCCTCAAAACATATTGGCTACTGCTCAAAGCCTACTGTATTCCCTTATTTCCCTTGTACCTAAGGAAATAAGTAATAAGATAATTTGTACAAATGTTTATCTCAACTAACACGGAGAAGATATAGGAATAAGAGTTTGTAAGAATGGTTAGTACAAGAGTAGAGAAAGTCATGTGAGTGCAACACATCAGATTTTTTGTAAATTCCGGGCTTGCCTAAAAGCAAATTTCCAGTCGCGTCTGTATATACGAGAATATTTCCGTTTATATGGTATAAAATGTTTGCACGATGCACAGAATCAATATGAGGGCTGTATTTAGGGAACTTGTCAGACGTTTCTGCAAGAATAGCCAAGGTTTGTATCTTCTATCGTTGTTTAATATAAACAGGAGCTAGCGCTGAAGTTGCAAGCTAAGTATAAAAGGCAGCTCTTTTGTTCGTTCCTTACAACACGCCCTCACCAGGAACAATTAGTTTGGTAAACGAGCAGGAAATGACGACGCCTTAAGAACCCTCGGGCACGCCTCGGTCAGGACAAAGAACTTCCCTCGTGCACACCGTGGGAATGTCCCCTTTGTATCAACTGTGTCGGGAACATCTTCCCATCACTTCTGTCTGATCTTGCATTTGTTTTATTTAGCTTGTTGTATAATCTCTCAATCTTGTGTGCGCAGGTCCGCAAATTTACTGCACTCTTTGGGCTTCTGATATAAGTAGATGACCATTGTTTCCTCTTTAATCACAACATTAAATCTGATGGAACTGTTGGCAGACACCGAATGTCGGAAATTCCGAGGTTTCTTTATAATTCATTAAGAGCTAATTTCACAAAATTTAAAAATACTCTAACTCAGAGTTTATTAATTTCAATGAAAAATAAATAAATAAATAAATAAATAAATAAATAAATAAATAAATAAATAAATGTTCTCTTTTCTTAATAACTCAAATATTACTAATTTTGGGTTGAAACAAACGAATCAGTTAAAGAAATCTATTTTAATTTTCCTAAAATTGGCTCTAACGGTTTTGATTAAAATTCCATATGTTTTAGTGAAGTAGTGCAGCTTTCAAACTTAATTTAGGCATTCCATATGAAGTGGTGAAGTATCTGTATATAGAACAGGTAAAACAATAGATGGAAGTTGCGATTTTGAATTGTTCTTTTTTGTTCATTGACAATCCTGCCTCTATAGGTGGAGTCAATCAGAAATAGCAGTTATCTATGTGGCTTGTAAACTGTCGCCAAATCATGTATACAACAAAGGTCCTAGATAGTTTTATTTTTCAGCCATTCCAGTATAACAGAACAAGAGTTGCAACATACGTGGATTTAATGGCTTATCCTGGTCCCCTATCGTCATACCAAAGTAAATGCTCATAGGCAATATTCACAAGAAATGTTGTTGTTGTTTTCTAGTGCCTTGCATCTGGCAATGAAGCCATTAGCATTCGTGCTTTCCAATACTTTTGAACTGTAGTTTCTTCTGATCTTAATGCTTCACAGGTCTTCAAGTGGTCTTCGTTCATTTCTGCTGGATCGTTACACAGGACACATATTGGTGAGGCTGAGATACCTATTCTGTAGAGATGACTTGCCAAGCAGTCATGATTTGTCAATAGTCGGAAGGCTGCAACCGCTGTTTTCCTTGGTCTCTGGGGGATTATATCTGGATTGGAAAGTAGTGTAATCCATTTTTTATCTTTGGCATTTGTTTCTATTTCTTGTAGGTATGAATGAGAAAATTTTTTAATGATCAAGCGTTTTATTGAGGAATACGAGAAATTGAATTTAGACTTTTGTTTTATTGTTGTGCCTTTCTTTGCAAGTGAGTCTGCAGCTTCGTTCCCCATGACTCCACAGTGTGCTGGAATCCATTGGAGATGAACAGTCTTATTAACTTTTTGGAGTTGTGTTAACATTTTGTAGCATTCTCTAATTTTTGTTGACTTCTTTGTAGTATTTGAACATATTCCCTGAATTGCAGCTTTAGAATCCGAAAGAATTACTGCCTTGTTAAATTTATTTAAGGGAAGATTTAATAATTGTCGGAGAGCAATGTATATAGCCTCTATTTCTCCATCATAATTTGTTGTCAGATTGTGAAAATTTTACTTCACCACAAATGTGACAAACATTATTCAGAAACTTACATAGTTTTGTGTTATTTTAATGAAGTTTACACCTTAAAAGACTCGAAAACCAGTGCCTATTTTCAAAATAAAGTTTTCGCAGAGCATAAAATGTAGACTCTAAAACTGACTACCACCAAAAGAACTAATCAGTCATTTTTATGGTTATGTATTCAACAGAATGTAAATTCGTGAGAATTAGCTATTTGTAAGCCCGAAACATTTTCATTGTTGGCCAGTGTTTTTAATTAAAGTTTAAATGATAAAATGTTTGCGCCTCATCAAGCCTTTACGGCAAATTAACTTTTATAAACGTCAGACAACTACTTTCGAGAAGGTGGTGGCCGATCTTTAAGACTTCTGAACGCGCCCTGATGCACTTTCGTTATCGTAGCGTTCTCTGCGTCAGTAACAAACAACTGTCTTGATTGTTTGAGGTTAGAATCGCGATTTCAATTGAAAAATCTATATGCAGAGGAATTAATGGCTCACCGCTCGAAAATTGATAATCATAGAACTCGTTCATAAGTATAGAGGTATAATCGAGAGCGAGAAAGCTACAGATAATAATGCAGCCTGCGAGTAACTTAATTGAAATGCACTTTCTCCCGGTACCAATAAGCAACTGTGGCCAATTTAGTGTTTTTAGCGCTTTTGCTGTTTACTGTTTTACCTACCAGTTCTTAACTTTTAACTTTCACTTTTAGCTTTTTAACTGTGAAGCTGACATGCATATGATGTTTTCTGATTTTATATTTTGACTTCGGCTCCAAATGACCTAGTGTCGACGGGCCATTAAACCTCACTCAGTCCACGCACTAACTGCGTTACATTATAATAATACAATTTGCCTAATGAGATATGGCCTTTTTGTACCTCTAATACATTTTATTACTAATGAGTGTTTTAAGCACAAAAGCAAGAAGCGTTTCGTTTTAAGCAACTCAAAACATATTTCCGTTGGAATCTCGATATCGAATTTTTGGGTCGGATACAATACTTCCTCTACTTACTATACGTGGTAGAGAAAGTAAGACAGTATGGACAATAGAGTGATAGATCGCCTCAGACATTCAGCACCTAGTATTGTACAGAATATGTTATCTCAAGTTATATTTATTCTAATAAGTAACGAAAGCCCCCAAATGAAAGCCGGTAACTTGCCCTAAACTTACCTCCAGATGATACACCACGGAGAGCAAGAAATTTGTTTTCCTTCAGAAGTTTCACATTGCTCTAGTTTAAATCCTTATGAAGCATTCTCGCGACCACGAAATGTTTTCAGTTTCATTCCGAGTTCGCAGCATTGCGGATTCTAACGTTGCTATTGGCAGTTTACATGTGTTTGTGGCATTTCATTAACACAACTGTCCACTTTTAATTGTTCGTTTTGTGTGCCTCCGTACTGATAAATAAAGCAGATACAACTAACTCAGTCCTCGGCGCAAACTGCAATCACAATTCTCCTAGTACGGTCAAGGCCCAATGAAGTGAAACCACAATCACCTAATACATCCATATTCTAAACAAGCAAAACAATTGCTCGTTAAATTCATACAAAAGATGGTGTATAATGTTGGCTATGCATCAGACTACCATTACTACGTAACTCTGATCCACGCCGTAGCCTGTCTTTTTCGTTAGCCACACTTAAAACAATCTGTTGCATTCACATGACTTTCTCTACTCACTCTTGTACAAACTGTTCTTACAACCATTTATTCTTGTATCTATTTCACGTTAATTGAGATAACCATTTACAAAAATGGAGTATTACTATTTTGTTATAGGTAGAATAGCGAATTGGAAATTCAGTAGGCTTAAGCGATGGTATGTACTGGTCGCTATGTAATAGCATTAAAATTCCTTTCTCTTTGCACGTTCAGGAGGGGAAAATGGCTTCCCACTTGATAGTGTTTATAGGGTTTAGCCACCAATGTATGGTATATAGTTGTTTTAAAAGTTGAAATAAGGTCTCTTATCCTTTGGGTTAAAATGTTAGTTTATTAGAAACAACTGTAAAATTGTTGTGAACTTTCGTATGCTTAAATTTCTTTATACATAAATTCAGACAATTTCGTGTTGTATAATTATGAATGTTAGAGCAAGCTGCAAAACTGCGAAAATTTTTCTTAACATACACGAGGCAGGTTAGCACATACATCAATGGTAGGGTTAAAATACCTAAATCAATAAAAGTGGTTTACAATGTTATTTTGGATGAACTCCACAAATTAATCTAAGTCCTTTTTTGTAGTACAAAGATCTTTGTTGCCAAAGAGCGATTCTCCCAGAAAAGCAAACCATAATTAGCATGCGAATAAATGTAAGCATAATACACTTTCATCAGCACAACCATACTTAAAATTCTCAATAAAAATTCCTGTTGTAATTTTTTAAAAATATATGATAGTTGACAATTCAAGGTCTGAGTCTATATAAATACCTAAACATTTTATGGAGCTTACTAAGTAGAGGAAATATTGTATTTCACCCAAAAATTTGATTTCGAGATTTCACCGGAAATGTTTTGAGGCCCCGTGAATTAAAAAAAAAAAATAGAAAAAGGTCAATGAGTGTCTGAGTGTGTGGACAGCATAACTCAAAAACGAAAAGTGGTATTTACATTTAATGCCTTTTAACGATGCGACATGAAGATCTTGAATAGTTGTTCACTCTAAACTACTCTTTACATGGAAAATTTTTATTTTTTTGAAAATCGCTCTAACGAGTTTAATTAAAATGCCATATGTTTGAAATATTATGACAAATGAAATGTATATCTTGAATTTTCTGGCTATAGCCTATGTAGTCGTGTTTACTCTGGACGACTTTTGCATAAGTGGTAAACCGTTAGAGATAGACAAAATCTTACTGTACAAAAATGTAGATCTTGCTAAAATATACTATTTGTCAGAATTGTTTTTGTAGAGTGAACTGTTTAGGAGATATTCCTTATTTGTTTCAGTTTCGGAAAAGAAATTTCGTGAAATGGAACATCGTTGTTCATTTTTTTATGTTAAGCGTGCAAAGAGAACGGGATCTCAAAGCTTCAAAACATTTGACTATCACACAAAGCCTACTGTATTCTAATATTCCCCTTGTACCTACAAGGAAATAAGCAATAAGATAATTTGCACAAATGTATATCTTAACTAACACAAAGAAGATAGAAGAATAAGAGTTTGTAAGAATGGTTAGTACAAGAGTAGAGAAAGTCATGTGAGTGTAACACATCAGATTTCTTTCCTAAATAAAGCAACGAACATTGCTGGTCTTTAAGAAAGGAAAGGTAAGGACTACTGTGGTATATGGTTCTGGTAGGTCAAATGACATTGAACTCGAACCAATGACCCGTTGCACTAGGTAGATGTAGTGAAAGTAAGAAGACCAGGGAGCGGAAAGAGAAACCACAACCGTGACTTTGACCTTCCTTCCTTCTCTGTCTACTGACGAATGACCCAGATAACGTCCAGTTAGAGAGGGACACATTCAGTGGCGAACTGGTCATACAACGTTTGATATCAGAGTATTAGCGTACATTTATTATTTTTACTTTCTCTTCTAGGTATAGTAAGTAGAGGAATTATTGCATTCCGGCTAGTTACTTCAAAATGTATTGTTACGGTCTTTAAAATCGATAGTCATGATGGAGAACGCTGTTAAGAATTTTAAAATTAGAAATGAAACCCAAGCAGTTGGAATGGTGTGGATTTGCCTATTGTGCTGGTCAGAGCAAATGTATCAGAAAGTGCCATCGTCTTGAAACTTCCCTTGAATTTATTTCTCTTTATTGTAGGTATATTGAATTTCTGGTCATAATTTAGGCCCTGAGTCAAAGTTAATCCGAGTTGAACCACCTGAAAATGATATTTAGTCAAGCTGAACTAGTTACATAAAGGTTAATGTAACCTTATGGCATCTTGATCTAAGATCAAATCTGACTGGTGAATTTTCTCCAGTTAAGCTTAAACTTGGCTCAGAAAAATTGCAGAAATAAATACTACTGCTTTAAAATAAATAATAAAATTGTAAGTAATGCATTTTTGTAGTTATTCAGCATTGTTTCAAATTGTCTTATGTCTTAAAAGTATAATTTTACAGGAGAACCAACAACTGATTTCTCCTAACCTAATAAATTGTTCACAAATGATAAATTGTGAGGCTTCTGTGTTTAAGGCAAGCTTGTAAAAGCATGACCGTGAAGTTAATTCTTCAAATGTAAGAAAATGCGCGACTTAAATACGCGCTGATCCAATAAATTTGTAAAATATAGAAATAAAAATGGTAAAGCAAATACATAACCTCGAATTAAAATTCCTAGAGGCTTGCTTCCAAGCAGTTTCCTTCTGAGAAACTGAAACTTCGTCGGATTTTTTTATTCCACTATACGTTTATGCTTTTCAATTACTATATATCCACCAATACTTTTTTCTTCCCGTGTATCATTATTTGAGAATCTCTTGTTTTACGTCAATTTCCTATCGTGCCTATTGTATGCGTCCAAAGCTGAAAAAGAAGCCAAAAGTTTTATATTTTTTGTTGTTTTTACCAGTTGGTGCCAGTAGGCCAGCGTCTAACCAGCTGAGCCACCCAGACCGAACTTAGAACTAAGATCAAAGCTGAACTGAGATTTGATCTTAGATTAGTTTTATGCATTGATCTCGGTTCACGCTCTGATCTTAAATTAAGTCTGAATTTCCATCGGCGATATTTGTGTAACCAGGTTATAGTGTCATACAAATTTAGAATAAAGGGTGTTGTACTGCAAATAGTCACGTTGCATACAGGCTGATTACTATAGACATTGTGTTGAACGTTCAACTCAAATACCAGCATACCTAAATACATCTGTAAAGCGAGTGTAAGAGAAACAGCGGTGCCACTATAGAAAAGTAAATAGGCATCAGTGGAAGGATTTGCCAATGCGGCACTGAATCAGATTGACGGTCACTCACGTTGGTGTTGTCCGGTGCACGAAGCTGAACGAGTTGCTGCACGAGAAAGTACCTATTGCTGTTTTAATCGTTTCCTTCACATTCATTTCAAACCCTAGGTCCATAGCAAACAACATGCAAATATCATGTGCAATTATGTTATTACTTCCTATACCACTTTTAAAAAAATGGCTTAATTTTTTATTAAAATACAACATGTTTAAGATGTCTTCATGACAAATGAAATGTATAAGGCGGGCGGAAGTAGATATTAAATTACTTAAGTTTTTAATATTGATGGAATAATATTGGGAATAACGCACACAGAACATTAAATAGGATTCTGATTTTTCATGCCGCGTAGTACCGACGGTGGCCGCGAGAGGCGCTACACTCAACAATAACAAAGATGGCCGATTGCCTTACAGTATGAAAACGAGCACAGATATCAGGTGTGGAATTCAGTTTTATATTTGTGATTAGGTAAAAGAGGTGTACCGGGGGAATACTCGCACATTGGACGAATTGGAAACACGGATTTGGGAAGGAAATAAGCAGTAAGATAATTTGTACAAATGTTTATCTCAACTAACACGATGAAGATACAGGAATAAGAGTTTGTAAGAAAGGTTAGTACAAGAGTAGAGAAAGCCATGTGAGTGCAACATATCAGATTTAGGATCTATGCATTTGTTTGGTATGCTTGAAAATGGGGCTAGGAGACCAGCATTTTCACCGTACACCGCAGACCAGAAAATGAAAGTTCATGGTCATTTATCCTGCAGAGTTTGGGCGCATCGTATTATAACAATGTGTGCATTCTTACAGAGAAAGTGCACACTCCTTCGTTTGCCAAATTCTTCACATATTTGCAATGAAGATGTTGGACCGGATTCCAACTCATGCCTCGTATTTTACGGCCTGTCTCGTAGATTAACCTGATTTTTGAGATCTTGCTACTATCGGAGTACCTTTGTCCACCCCAATATTTGCAACTCTTTAAGAGACATTGTATTTACAGGGTGGAAATGTTACGTTTAACATTAGGGAAGAAGAAATGTTAGGTATAATGAGTTTAATACCATTATTCTATATTACTTCAAACATATTTTCAAAAATTTCGTGTGTTGCATGCACTACTTTCTCTTGTTCAGAAAATATTCTTACGACCGCTTATTCTTGAATCCATTTCATATTAAACAGTTTGAGTTGGTCGTTATGAGTTTGATATTCTCGTCTATCTGCATGTCCAGGACATAAACATAAAGAATAACGGCTTTCTGTTTGAGAAAAGTGAACATTTGGAAATTCAAACCAGAACATAAAATTTTCAAAATGGTTATTCCTTTAAAAATTGAAATACAATTATTTTAACGAGATCTACATTTTTTATGTGGTAAGATTGTCTAGACAGTGCCGTGGCCGAACGGTTAGACTCCTCGCCTATCACTAAGGCCACTCATTCCACCAACTGATCTATCAGTACCTTTCCAATCTTCTATTTCCCCTATACTTCATATCAGGAAGTATTGTATTCGACTAAAAAATACGATGTCGAGATCTCATTTGAAATTTTTGGGGCCCCCTGAATCCAAAAATAGTAGTTTTAGAAATAGGCCCGTCTGTGTTTGTGAACAGCGTAACTAAACGAAAACTCGGTTAAAAGCAAAGTGGATATTTAAGTTGAATATCTTAAGAATGCGACACGAAGGTTTTAAAGAAAATTGCTCCACCCTAAAGCACCGTTTACATTCAACGTTTTTCGAAAATTTTGATTTTCTCGTAAACGGCTGTAAAGATTTTGATTAAAATAAGATATATTTGAGATATTTTTATGGTAAAAGAAATGTGTATTTTGAATTTTCTGGCTATAGTCCATGCAGTCCTGATTAGTCGTGACGACTTTTGCATAACTAGTAAACCGTAAGAGATAGACCAAATCTTACTATACAAAAAAATGTAGATCTTGCTGAAACACACAATTTATACCCAAATAGTCTTTTGTAGAGTGAACCATTACGGAGATATTCCTTATTTGTGTCAGTTTCGGAAAACTTAAAACTTTCGTGAAATGGAACATCGTTATTCATTTTTTATATGTTAAGCGTGCAAAGAGAACGGAATCACAAAGCTTTAAAAGATTTGACTGTCGCTCAAATTTTTTATTTTTTTTTTTTTTAAATTAACGTCTGACGAATGAATGAAATGAAATGGAATGGGTGAAATGATGCTCAAATGAGCCCGAGGTCCATGGAACTTTAAGTTACCCGACATTCGTCTTCTCAGGGTAGGGAAAACCTCGGAAAAAACCTTACCCGGATAACTTACCCTAAGCGAGATTCGAACTCGCGACCTCTTGAACGTGAACCAGACACGCTAAGCATCACGCTACCGAGGCGGGCCTGTCGCTCAAAGCCTACTATTGTAATATTTCCCTTGCACTTACAAGGAAATAAGCATAAGATAATTTCTGCAAAGGAATAAGAGTTTGTAAGAATGTAGAAGAGTGAGTAGCGAATGTCATGCGAGTGCAACTCATCAGTTTTTTTCGTTGTAATTTGTTGACGTATGTAGTTGCACGGTTAGTACTGGAGTGTTAAGTTTGATACTAACAGACATTTGAATAGAGTGGAATGTGTGGGATGGGTGTGATGTAGAAAGTGAGGGGAGCAGTTCCGTTATTCTGCAAGACTCGCATGCGATCTTTCCTCCTACACCAGGACGTGAGCTACTTCTATGTAGTATGTCTAGACACACTCCGGATATACTTCATTATACCGGACATTTCATCGACGGACGCGCAAACTTCTTTCATATTAGTTTGTACTTTCTCCACCAATAGCTGCTAGGTATATACAGAAGATACTGCAATCCATCCAAAGATTGGATATCAAGTTTTCAACGCAAATTTTTTGAGACCCGTTGAAAACAAAAGAAAGGCAATGTGATATTGACTTAGATATTTGGCTGAAATACCTATCTAAGGTAAGAATTTACAATTGCTATAGCGAATTCAAAATATATTACGTGTTTCTTAGTAAATTTTCGTGAAGTTCATCCAAGAACTGTTAGTAATGAAAATACTGCCGCTGTTCGAGCTTAAAGAAAATCGACAGACATCTTATGAACTGTTTGGGCGACTTTTGTACACAAAACAAATTGAGTAAAATGCACTGTAGGGGAGCATCTCTCTTATCGTCTTACGGAGTGACAACGGTGAGGAATAACTAATGACGAATGAACTGCTAACAGTTGTAATACAGGGCTAGAGACGTGGCTCTGTAATGAGGAAAGGAAAGGGTAGATACACTTGGCCTAGTAGAAAGGCAGGTTTTAATTTTCTTTAGGTTTATCTCCAAATTCTTAATGCCTATTATTGAAAAAGTAGACGTTAGTAGACGAACCACCAGTCTGAATTGCAAGTACGCAAGCGTGAGTTTAACCTTGTAAATGTTAAATTGTTGGGTTTAATAGACATGATTGTAAACGCATAAAATTAAAGCTGCTCTTTTAAATGGAAGTTATTTCAGCAGATCTTGCGTAACACATAAACGACAAACATCTCTCGGTACCGACAGCTCGCGTTTACCCACGTGCTGCGCGGACTAATACATTAGCGGTGTTATTAGTGGTTTTCTTTACGCCGGAATTGTTAAAGTATTACTAATTAACATGGCATGGATGAAATATAACGAGAGCGAGGTATTTGAGTGCCTTTCTGGTTCTACAAGAGCACAGCAGGTTACAATCTCGTGCACTTGTGTGACTGTGACGTGTTTTTCTTCACTCTTGAATAATTTTATTAATATATATATATATATATATATATATATATATATATATATATATATGTATATATGTATATATATATAATATTAGAAGTAGAAGGGGTGAGAGGCCACAGTCCTGTCTTACACCAGTTGTAATTTCTTCCCATTGAGATAATTGGTTTATTTTGACAGATATCACGTTTTTTTATAGATATAATACATTTTACAGCGAGAAAATGTTACATGTAAGATGTATTATAGTTGTTTTTGAGACGCTGAAAGTGTAGATATATGGTCGTACAGTGCAACAAATTACCAAATGTTTATTTATAAATTTATGGATAGTGTAAATAATTAAATCTGTGTCAATTTTTTATTGTATTGTCCCTTTTACATAAGTATCTCAATGTGCAATTCAATAAATGCACAACGTACTGTGATATTGCTTTAGACTTCTTTGGGAAGCAGTCATATTTGAATGCTCCTTGGCATGAGGTGACGTTGCCAACACATTTTAGGAGTAGTATCCTTAATGTGAATTCACTCTAGGCTGAGAAAGTTGCCATTGCTTTGTTGATAACTGAACTTGTTGGATGTGAAATATACTTACATAGTTCTTCGAAGAAGCGTGTGAAGTTTGGGCTGAGTTGTACAGGCACCGCCAAGTTTGAACTCTTGTTTAACCTCAGCAGGTCGTAGTCTGAAACCAGGCTTGAGTCTGTAAATAGAAGTGCCAAAACTGAGTTTGAAATTCATGGATTGCAAGAAACTGCTGCACACACTTTAATGACAACTTGTTAACGTTAAACAGGAACATAACTTCCTCTATCATTTTCCTCTACAGTGTATGGTTAAAAAAATAATTACCAATATGTCACCACTCCTTTACGGTTTACTTTTGTAATCAGAATACAAAGATAAAACTTCAAAAAGTAATGTATTTGTGTATTTTCCACTTGAGCCTTAGTCACAAAATGATTAAATAATTGCATTCCAGCGTGTCTGTTGGAATAAATTCGTGAACATAGGCCTGGAAACATTTGCATTATGCAGAGCGGAAGGTCAGGTATGTTGACAGTAAAAATTACCTGCTCGGAAAGCTTGAAAGAAAACCATTCCTCCCCTAGTTACTTCCAGTAGCTGATAGACGCATAGATGCACTGGGACACCAGTTCTCGAGGCCGGCCTAGTTTTAACTTACGTCTACTGTAGTTGTGACCGTGTGCGTAGCAGCGGGATTAACATCAGTAAACAAGATATTAGCTTGCTTATTCCTACTGTTGTCAGACTATGCAAGTAATGTATTAAAAACGGTTATCTCCTTTATCTTTCACTATAGATGAGTTTATTTAACTTCTTTTTACGCCATATTTGAATCTACCATCAGGTGAAATTTGCTCATTTCCACTAACACTCCATATATTTTCAATTTTATTTTGTTATATCAAATGGTTTTAAGTGTCAGTGTAGTATCTCTTTAGTTTCAAGTTATTACATTTTAAAGCTGAATTTTATTATTCTATCCCAAAGGCACCACATGACGCAATTTTATAAAATGTTTTTTTAAAAGTCTGTCATTTACCTGGTTACAACGGAGAAATCTATCATTGTTCAAAGGAAAATAATTTTTAAATTCCGTCATTTAAAGTTTCTCGCTTTTTCTAAAGATTTTTAGGGCTTAAAAAAGTTAACACAAAAACCGTTCGAAAGAAAAAAGTCTTTATATGCCAAAATTAGCTGCTTGTGCTTTGGAAATCTAAATAAATTGCACAAAAATTGGATGGAAAAATGTAATCTAACATTTTAACAAAGTAAATGGCTGCAAAAACAATTTCTAAAAACTTCAAATTTCAAAACAAAAACGATTCTTATTCGGATTTTTAAGCTCCATTGTTTTTATATTAGTACTATTAAAAATTCAAAATAAATTTGGATGTATGACCTCTAAGTATTTTTAAGGTTAAGGTTAATGTCAATTTTTTCGAGATTTACACTAATAGCTTAAAGAGGTCGACTGTTACCTCAATCAAAGTATTTCACACAGAGCATGCCTCAAGTTTGTAGTCTTAGTTCACACAATTATGAGATACATGCTTCACTTTTTATTCCATTAATATTTGTGCTGATGAGTACAAACATAGTAGGTTACTGTTTTAAATAAATACAAAAATGTAAAAAGGCAAAACTGGTTATACTCCAGTATGCGAAACTTTAGTTAATATACTGCGCATTTACGTCATTCCTTTATTGTATAAGTAGTAAACAGCGCATTATTTCTACTATACTGCTCGCAAAAGTTAAAGGCATGTGAACGCTGGCCAATGTGAGCGCTGTTGCCAAGCGTAGTGCGAGTACCGGCAGAGGTTCTGTACATAAGAGCTTGTACCACAATCGGCAGCGCTGGTAGCAGGGGCAAGCTTAGGATTCGCTGGAGTCTGCAGTACGGCTCGCCTTCATATACCTTTAACTTTTGCGAAGTTTATAATTAAGGAGAGATTAACTACTTATATTACCAATATAAAATTATCTTAATACATGACCCATTATCTCAGAAACTACTTATGACATCAACTTGAAATGTTTACAGGCTATAGACAGTATATTTATAAATAAATCGACCCACTATCATTACAAAAATTGTAAAAAAGTTATGATTTTTAAAATAACTGATTAAATTACTTTTTATAGAAACATTTTTTGATCAACTTAGTTGATATAACAGTCAGTGTGGGTCTGTTTCAACTCTGTAGTTGTAAACAAGTGGTAAACATTTCACGTCTGCTATTTATAGTTCCTGAGTTAATGGGTATTTATTGCAAAATATGTAGTTTTGAGGAAATAATTTAAAATGAAAAAACACTATATAAAAATATTCCACTTAACCCACCTCCACAAATATTGCAAGATAAGTAATCTTGGCACAACGCTTGAGAGCTGCAGGCCAGTAGCTTGCTCTCTGCCACCAGTAAGCTAATGGAGAAGATCGTATAAATAACGCTACGGACCATCCTAGAGCATCACAACGTGGTGAGGCCGGGGCAATCTTGATTTTGGACACATCACTCCACACATATCAGCTACTTCGGCTTATTGATGAAGTATACACGGCCTTCAACAGGAGGCACTTCGTCTCAGCTGCACATCACCAGGGCCTTCGACAGCGTGTGGCATGAGGGCTTAATCTTCCGGTTAGTACAACACTAAACCCCTCCCTACTATATCCATCTGATACACTCGTACCTATGTAATAGAACTTTCTCCATATCCCACGATGGGATAGTTTCCCAGCCCCGTCCTGTCAGAGGTGGTGTCCCGCAGGGTAGTGTCTTCGGACCCACGCTCTTCCTTCTGTACATCAACACCCTGCCTTCACTGCCACAATGCTCGCTGTGTTTGCTGACGACATGACAGTCATCTGCACACCAACTCAGCACAGAATAGCTACTCACAAAATCCAGCACTACGCCGACCTTCTCACTACGTGGTTCCAACGGTGGCGCCTTCGTATCCATCCGCAAAAGAACCAGGACATCACATTTTCTAGAGGCCTCTTGGCTGAAATTCCGTCAATACGTCTTGCTGGAAAAGAGGTCGAGTGGGCAACCTGCGTTGAATGTCTAGTAGTGCAGCTGGGTATAAAATTGACATGAATCGATCATATCCATTTCGTCGCAAACAAAATTAACCAGAGTATGGGCATGCTCTACCTTCTATACAACAGACGCTGCCATCACATATGCCTGCGAAATCTGGGGAGTAGCAGCCAAAACACACACAGACCACCTAGAAGTCCTCCAGTCGCGCTACAGACCCACCCTGGTGCATACCCAATAATGTAATCCGTCATGTCCTTAGCATTCCATCCTTAAAACACTATATCCACTCCCATGCTCGTATCTTCTGCCAAAACCTTCCCAAAAAGTCCAAAGCCCTGACACATGCCTAGACGAGTATGACCTACACCCTGGTGAAACACAAACAATCGAGACTCGTTCTAGGCTAATAGACTCAACCGCACCAAACCCTGACACAGCAAATTCAGACATAACGAAAAAAATACAAAACCAAAATTGAGGGCGCCTCCCACTGGGGGAGGATAATCCCTCAACGACTTCACTGGACAATAAATTTCACAACTACAGATAAAACACTTTATGGCCAATAGAGGGCATAGCTCTGATCTGGCAGGAGACAAAGGGTCCTCTGCTGGGAGGATGGCCCAGTGACTTCATCGTGGCATCTTGTGCTTAACCCTCGCATTACCAAGGGGGGGGGGGGGTTACCTTATGCCCACCTTCTGTAATTTTTTAAATTCTGTCTTAATTTTTTGATTAAAGGCATGCAATTAATGGTTATGTCACTGTTTCTAATACTGAATTGCGTAATTGTTTCAAAGTTTTCATTATTTGTCTTTTTGAGAAACAATGATATGTCAAGGTGGTCACAAAGTACTACCCCTCGTGTGTTATTTATGTAACAAAGTAAAAAAAAGAAAAAAAAAAGGAATTATTGAACAATGTTAAACATTACCTTTATAAATATGACAGGATATAATAACCAATTTTAAAATAAATTTGTTTTAAAAACTACTGAGATATTTTGTTACCAGTGGTGGTCACTTTCGTTACTAGTATAAGTTCTGTAATAAGGATTGGGATAATATCTAATGCGATTTATGTATAAGTATTACTTTACATTTTAACAGTGTTAAATATTACTTTTATAAACATAAAAAGATAAAATATCAAATTTTAAAATAAATTTGTTTTAAAAATTGGTTAGCCATTGTTACTAGTGGTTGTCACAAACTACTCTTTGCTCTTGGCAGTCGTAGTTATGGAATAAGGTTTGGTAAAGCTAGGGTTAGAGCACTCCTTAATTACTCTGGATATTATTATACAGCTACTCTGTGCTCGCTAACCTAAGTATTTCTCACGTGTTGTTCTTTCCTGATTCTGTAGTGAAGCCAGACCAACTTATGTTATACTTTATGACGATAAAACAAGGCTGAAATATACAGAATCGCAAGACAACAAGAAAACAACTGTTTTTGAAGCACAAAGTGAAATGCATGATTAGTTTGTGTATTGAAAGGTCAACGGTTCGCATATTAAATCTAGCTTATGTTATTAAATTGAAAGTGTGATACACTTAACCTTTAAAATACATTGTTTTCGTGTAGTCTTACGTTAACTTCAGGTCTCATTGTGTCTACATTTCCACTTTAATCACTTACCTTACCGATCTTACATGATTTATGAATACATGTAACTGTAGAATTTCACTTAAAATATAGAAATAATTGCCGTGACTTAAGAGAAAATGTATACACTTTGAGATTTCCAGAGAGTGTAAAACTACAGGAAAACAAATGTATTTTAGCATAAGATGTGCTCTGTGTGGCCAATAACCTTTAGCAATGGCTTGAATATATCCAGTAATCATGGTCGTTTATCTTACAATAGCTTATAAAGATGTGAATAAAACTTCAGCTTTTTACTGAACCGTAATAGTATGAGTATTCAGTGATAAATAGCTAATCAATTGAAATAAAAATAGAATCAACTTCCAAGCAAATTATGTTCTTGGAAAAACTGTGCCTTTGGTGTGTTGTGATTTTAGCTCACCTTAATTTTGAGGTTAACTATTGTTATTCACACTTTGTTAGTATTCCGTACCACATTTATTTAGTAAGCTTGCCTTGATCTGAAGGCTACAGAATTTTTATTTGACTTTAAACAATGCAAATAAGAATTATTCATATTATATATTGCATAAGTGATGGATTACTCATAATTTGGGGTTATGAGTTTTGAAACACATTCCTGACCCCTTATATATGTATTTTTTTTCTATAAGACATGAACTCTTTAGGTTGTTATATGGTGTGCCTTCTTGAAAAAGTGAAGCATGTTTTGTTATCCTGCGAATCAATGCATTAGACTTGGAGCATGCGCAGTATGAATTATTTTGACAGAAAATACTCGAGCCTTTTACCTATTGTCATTCACTACACGGTACGTCTGTTTCAAGTAAAAAAATTCTTTTTTGGAAAGACGCATATATTTCTAAATCAATACTTAAAACATAATTTTTTATTCTATATGTTTTATGTGAAAAAATCGGTTTGAAAGGGTATACTTTTTAAAACAAACTGAACATTGTAGACGCATTTAAAAAATAAAGGACTACCGAGAATATTATTTTCTTTTTGGTTCGTTTTCATAACCCCCTTTATGCGGTTATATCGGTCACTTTTGACTGAAACATTTAATGCCATTTGTACTTTTTGAACTTTTAGGTTAGGTGACTGTAGGTTTTTGAAGGTTTTTGTCTTATTTTCATACTCATTCATTTCCAGGCTCTATGGAGGGCAGGAAATAGTTCTAATCAAAGAAAAATTATCAGCTTCGAACCAGAAATCGAACTGGAGACCTCTGAATGTAAAAAAAAAAAAAAAAAAAAAAAAAAAAAAATATTAAAATGATCATCCGGTACTAAAGTAAATTACCTAGGATCAAGCTCGGAGTATTTATGTTAGAAACTTGCCTGTTATAGTGTTGTCGAGTTCCTCTCCGTTGTAACCATTTAACATTATAACCATAAGTGTTAATAAAGTCCTCATCCTGCAACAAGAAGAAACAAAATAGTAAATGTATGTATAACTGCGTATTTCTTAGGTGCATTTGTTTTCTAATAGAAGCAAAGTCTAAGATTGTTGATTGTTTACATGTAAAACACATGAAGCTCACATTGTAACTAATGTAATATCACTAATATTTATTTTATAAAAAGTGTGTCAATGTTGAAGTCATACGTCTAGAATAAGTCTTAAAATTTAAATGCCAGTGCTATATGTATACACTATCCTATGTATGGTGGATAGAAGAAAATTATTCCAGCCAAAAATTCGATGTCAATTTTTCATCAGAAGTAAATATTGTATGCTTTTACCTTCCTGCATTTCCTTTTATGAAAATTATTAAATCTAAAGTGAAAGAAATCAATTAAACGTTATTTAAGACATGGGCAAGTTTCACCTCGCTACTTGCAGCACAGTTAAAATTATTTGTGTTTGCTCATGGTAGTCAAAGCATAAAGAGATTTACTTTAATGTTCGTATATTTTTATTGTACATACTTAAAAAGGTTAAATGAATGGTTCTTACTTTTTACTCATTTTACGGCTTTGAAATCCATGGTTTCCTTTTAAACTTAATAAAAGCGCATTAACATATTCAATAAAGGAGGTGTATGTGCAAATATTTCGGCGTTAAATAATTTTAAAGTAAAAGGAAAATTAGATAATATTTAAAATATCTGAGAACATTGAGGTTAAAAAATAAAATTCCAATGTAACCGAGCATGATGGCCGTAGGTGTCTGATTGGGTATTTTCGTGGTTTCCTTGAATTGCCAAAATTTCCACTGCAAGTCTAAAAGAATAGTGAAAATGAGGATGGATGGTATTAGCAAATGCTCTGCCATGAAAGCAGGTAGATGGAATGGTGTGCTAACTCCTCCTGCCCGGTACGAGTGAAGATACAGTTGCCTAGCACTAAGGCCTCTGCTGTGGACATTGCTGCTACTGTAAGACCAGTTATTATTGTTGTTAATCTAATGAGTAACATTGAGTATGTAAATCAAGTGACCATTAGGTTGTTTGTGATTTAATAAGGCGAATCGAATGAAATTACTCAATTTAAAACAACCGATTATCTCATAACTACCCATAACCTCACCTGTACATAGAAAGAGACAATTCTACTGCACGAGTCTTCCTCAGTCACTTTCCGCACTCTAAAGCACGGATGCACATGTTTTCTAACTTTTGTGGGAGTAATGGAAGGTTGAAGTGGGCATCTGTTTTCCTTTGTATAGCTAATTTGCTCGACACTTTCTAAACGGTCCGTTAGGCACTTCGCAGTAACTGAAAAATCGAAAGGAAAACCGTAGTTCAAAAGCTTCTTGAAGAATGCGGCCACGTCCTAGATGAAGTCAAACGAAAGCGGAGTTCGTCGCTTAGACCAGCGTTGAGCTCTCTGCTTTATTGCTGTGGTCACTCGTGAAATTAACAAGTATTGCGATTAATTATAGCCTCATAACGAGAAAGCATCCGTTTGGTCATCTTAAATTTAGATACGTAATACAGCCTACATTTTCAAGTACCAGAGAAAGTTTAAAGCAATAAGCTAGCAAAAATATTAGATAGCAAATGAGTTTTTGAACATTTTTCTTGGAGACTCTTGAGGCAACAATGTATAAAAAAATCATAAAATCCCCAATTTTAATTTTATTGACTTAAATTTGGGCAATTTTGATACAACGAATACATTAAAAACCTCAGTGCACTAGTTTCTGAAATAAAGACTGTATATTAATTATTCTTCATTCAAATCGTCGTTTGTACAGTTGTCAGTTTATGTATTATACCATACTGTAAACAAGATCACTAAAATTATAATGAATATATGGGGGAAAATAGTTCCCATATACATAATTCTTCTATTTAATGCATAACTTAAATATAACCACTTTTAAACTATTGCACTTGAACCTTTTAGTATATAATTATGGAGGGTTTACCAACAATTAAAGTTTAGGTTATGTATGAGTGTATGTTTGAAATTCTGAACTAAGTTTTTTTAAATGTATACCATAGGTGTAATGCAGTGAAAAAAAATTTACATCCTAAATTTTATCCACTTTACTCTAATAGTTCAGAAATTATGATCAAATTCATTTTAGGGGGCGTAAGTCCTGCGTAAGGGGAGGGTAATCAGGTAAAGAAGAAATCTCTGAAGATGTGCAGCAAATTTCATTAGTGCAATACAAAAACTGCTTTACAAGGAACATTTGACAGGAAGAAAAACGTTCAAAAATATCAACAGTGAGGAAACGGCGACAAGATTTAAATGCATAACTCACAATAAAATACTTGACATTTAAACATGCAGTAGAACTTTTAAAAATGGCGCCTGGTGGCAAATTATGTACTCTTTGCATTCACGAATGTCTGCTATTTTATAGAATTAAAATTAAACCCATTTTCCCCAATTTTCGTGAAATTTAGGTTGTACGTAAGTTTAGTCAGTATATTACAACACAAACATTTTCAGTATTTACTGCTACCAAATCTTCTGAGACGTTAATCTGGAAATACGGAACTGGTCCACCTTTACCAATCCATTGATTTGAATATGGGACGTTGAGGTGATTCCACACATTTACATGAAAGTGTGCTGGAACTCAAGTCTTCCATTTTAGCAGCTGTGTACTGGTACATGTCGCACTGCTGGTAAACACCGTTACTGTAATGGAAACTCAAAAGTAATGTAGTAGGATGCGCACCAAGGACTGTATAGAGGAATTTAGCGCATGCGCAGGAATGTTATAGTAAGGTCGTTCATTCCAGTACACAGGTGGATAAAGGATTGCATACTTTATGTATTAAGATACTTCAACGCTCTATAGCGCCCAAACTGTGCATTTCCGGACGGGAGTTCCTATCAGTTTGCCATCCTGCACAACATACTGAGGTCGATGTTTCCTTCGGACGCCCAGTATGGTTGCACGAATTTTATGTATGACTGAAATATAATAGCACTAATGAAGGTTCCAGGTGTGAACATGATCAATAATAAAATTGTTTTCTAGATAGAATCTTTGTGAAATTAAATGATTCCTGAAATAATCCTGTTGGAATTCCTCTTTGTTAAGAGGTGCATTGTTGCCTTCACAGAGGCCTCTGAGCGATCTTTCACGCCCAGTATAGAATGAGACAATGAGAACTATAGCAATTAAACAGTCTATAAGTGAAACGCCCAGTATTTTCACATTGTCTAAAGTTTGAGGTGTGTGTGTGAGTGAGTGTGTGTGTGTGTGTGTGTGTGTGTGTGTGTGTGTGTGTGTGTGTGTGTGTGTGTGTGTGTGTGTGTGTGTGTGTCTTGGGCTGTGACTGCAGTGAGTAAAGTTATTACTTAATGTTACAAAGTGTTCATCAGAAGACGCACGCGATATTCAGGCCACGACGAGGAGTTTTCGCTGCAAATTAATGTGAGATAGATAGAAAGTGTTCCACTGTGCGACTCAGCTGATGACAGTGGTTTCCCTTTTAAAGTGCAGTTACACTTGATGACAGTAGCTTACATATTTATCATCCAAACTTCAATGTTGTCATACACTGATTCATTTCGACTCTCATCTCTCAATCTGCGGTTTACTCATAGGTTTCTCCTTAAGGTCGTTAAAACCTGTAATGGTGGGAAAAGACATTAAGGGCAAATTCATAGTCGGAACTAGCTATAAAACTACCATAGACTGTCATAAGTGTAGACTACGGTAGTTCGCCTTCTCAATTACGGAATATTAGTATCTTCAAAAACATTTGGAAGTTCCTCTAAGAATACCACAGTTCAGATTGAAGACACTGATAGTGATCACAAGTAATGCTATTTTGAACCGAAAAATACAATTTTTATTTTGATCATAGCTTTTGGTGATCATAATGTTTGAATTTTTAATTAAATTTCTCAATTCGTTGTATTTTGTATTATGTTTCTTTCCCGACCAATTCTACCATTTATTACGTCATTTATGTACTATACCAGAATTACCGAACCGTATCTTTAGTCAGAACTTTTGAATGTGATGCTCAGATTATAAGTGCTTCACTTATCTGTTCGTACGCATGGAGCATTGGCTATGCACGATGCGTGAAAACAATGCGCACAAAATTGTTTAGTAGAAAGTCAGTTTCATTTTGAGGTACAATGAACATAATTGAAATCTAACCTTACGAAACATCTTCATTTGCCAGTCAAGATGAAATATAACTTGCTCAGTGTGTACAGAACGCGACTTTAGTAAAATGCAAGGATATCATAATTAACAAGACTTTCGTAGCATCCCCTTCTTTACCCCTCTCCAATGACAGCAGTATTCATTCTACTGGCTGGACAAAGTTATAACCAATGACACGTTGGCATGAAAGGAAAGTATTGATTATTATTTATGACCTTTACACTATTTTGTGATTTCGAGCAGAAAGTTAAACCTTTTCTCACAACCCAGAATCGTTTAACTCAATAAATGCTGCTTATTTCAAATAAAATTTGAAGCATTTTCCATAATAAACATTAAGAATTTAGAGATATATCTAAACAAAATCGAAACGCGCCTTTTTACGAGTCAAAGTGTATCTTCTATCTTTGATAGAATATCTAGATTAAAGTTATGAGAAATGCTAGGGAGAAAAGAAATCCCAAAACTTTTAATAAACGTAATACAAACGTATATGCAGAAACAAAAATCAAGGTAAATGACCAAGAAACCAATACTGATTTCAAAAGAGGTTAGACAAGGTTGCCCAATGCCAACTACTCATTTTAATTTACATACAGACGATATAATGACATGGAAACAACAAACGGGTGGAATTATTTTACGCACAGGTTCAGTAAAAACAATGGCATACGCAGATGAACAAATAATAGCAAGAGAAATAAACTAACCATTCTTACAAACTCTTGTTCCTATATCTTCTTCGTGTTAAGATAAACATTTGTACAAATTATCTTATTGCTTATTTCCTTGTAGGTACAAGGGGAATATTAGAATACAGTAGGCTTTGAGCGATAGTAAAATCTTTTAAAGCTTTGAGATCCCGTTCTCTTTGCACACTTAACATAAAAAAAATGCACAAAGGTGTTCTTTTTCACGAAAGTTTTAAGTTTTCCGAAAGTGACACAAATAAGGAATATCTCCGAAATGGTTCACTCTACGATATCCTTTTGAAAAGACATTTACTAGCCGTTATTAAAGTGATTCTCATCAACTTCTTCAAACTTCTTTAATCGGTCTATAAAGCGATGATAAGATCCACTACATTACTTCTAGTTGAAGTTTCTTCCTTCATACCACATTTCCTTCAAATTGGCTGTTTCTCTGAGAGACGCCAAACTTATGCACGTGTTTCCCTGAATGGTGCTGTCCTATATTCATCTTATCTTACCTCTTGAAGTTTTCATTGGATTTGTCTGTCCATCACAAGTCGAGCTGGAGGCGTGTGCTATGTAAATATCTATCATTTATACACACTACAGTTGCACATATCGGTATTGCCAACTACTGTTAGCCATAACACGCCAAATTTTAGATCAAGTCTCTGGAAGGTCGCTAAATAAATCTCTGTTGCACTCACATGACTTTCTCCTCCTGTACTAACCATTCTTACAAACTCTTACCCCTAAATTGAGATACACATTTGCAGAAATTATCTCATTGCTTATTTCCTTGTAGGTACAAGGGGAATATGGGAATACAGTAGGCTTTGAGCGATAGTCAAATATTTTAAAGCTTTCAAATTCCGTTCTCTTTGCATGACTAACACATATAAAATCAAATAACTATGTTACATTTGACAAAGGTATAAGTTCTCCAAAACTTGCACAAATAGCGAGGAACATCTCTGAAATGGTTCACTCTACAAAAAAATTATTCAGATATAAATTTTGTGTTTTAGCATGATATACTTTTTCTGTATAGTCCGGTTTACCAGTTATGCAAAAGTCATCCAGAGTAAACAGGACTTCACGGCCAGAAAATTCAAGATATACATTTCATTTGTAATAAAAATATCTCAAACATACGACATTTTAATCAAAATCGTTAGAGCCATTTTCAAGAAAATCAAGATTTTCGAAAAATATTCCATGTAATGGGTGTTTTAGGATGGGGCAATTTTCTTGAAAATTTCCTCTCGCATCCTTAAAGAATGTTAAACTTAAATACCGGCTTTTCGTTTTTGAGTTGTCCACACATGCATACACAGGCGCGCACACGGACCATTTAAATTTTTTTTTTATTTTTTTGGGAGATTCAGGGGGCTCAAAACATATTACCGGTGAAATCTCGGCATCGAATTTTTGGGTGAAATGCAATACTTCCTCTACTTACCAGTAGATAAAGTAAAAATCTGATGTGTTGCACTCACATGAATTTTTCTATTCCTGTACTAACAATTCTTACAAACTCTTATTCCTATATCTTCGTGTGAGTTATAAGTTGTGCAAATTATCTTATGTCTAATCTTGTACGTACAAGGGAAATATAGTACGCTTTAATGGATGGTCAAATGTTTTAAGAATAGTTAATTTTTTAGGCCAATTTTTAATATTCTATAGATAATCAAAAACCCGGGCAATGCAATTGCGACACGCCACTGTCAGTAATTATTACAGTATAACAATGTTGCTTTCCGGCCCGAACTGTCACTAGCGGAACAAGAAATACACAATGTTTCAGTAAGTTTTACAGATGTGCCTCACGCGATGTTTTTCATGTCTCATTGTTACGTTGTGTTAATTATTATGGTTACATCAGTAGCGGAACACTGTCGCACATTCAATTCAGAATATGCCATGGCAGTAGATTTTTATAGGGTGACATGATTCGAGTGCGCACGCGCGTGTCTGTGATTTCCTGTTTAGTAACATTTTGTCTCTTACGGTTTAAGGAGGGAATGTGGAATTGGTATGTAGAACTTAATCTCTTAAGATGAAGAGAGTGGTTAGAGCGTTCTTCTACCACCAAACGTTTGAACTCAGGGACCCGCATGTGGTATTTGTAGTGAACAAAGTGGCGTCAGCGCGTTTTATCCGGATTCTCTGGTTTCCCACGCCACTCATTCCACCAACTGCTCCATTAACATCGTTCTAATTATCGATTTCGCCTGCATTTCATTTCATCCTCTTCCTCACCCTCATACTGACCACTTCACTCTGTCTGGTACATAGGTTCCTGTGCTCCCCGACCGGTGTCTGAACCTAGGCACTGGCTTGTAAGTCCTCACTCTCATACCTGCAGGTGTTCACTCTGTCTGGTACATAGGTTCCTGTGCTCCCCGACCAGTGTCTGAACCTAGGCACTGGCTTGTAAGTCCTCACTCTGATACTTGCAGGTGTTCACTCTGTCTGGTACATAGGTTCCTGTGCTCCCCGACCGGTGTCTGAACCTAGGCACTGGCTTGTAAGTCCTCACTCTCATACTTGCAGGTGTTCACTCTGTCTGGTACATAGGTTCCTGTGCTCCCCGACCGGTGTCTGAACCTAGGCACTGGCTTGTAAGTCCTCACTCTCATACTTGCAGGTGTTCACTCTGTCTGGTACATAGGTTCCTGTGCTCCCCGACCGGTGTCTGAACCTAGGCACTGGCTTGTAAGTCCTCACTCTCATACTTGCAGGTGTTCACTCTGTCTGGTACATAGGTTCCTGTGCTCCCCGACCGGTGCCTGAACCTAGGCACTGGCTTGTAAGTCCTTACTCTCATACTTGCAGGTGTTCACTCTGTCTGGTACATAGGTTCCTGTGCTCCCCGACAGACGTCTGACCCTAGGCACTGGCTTGTAAGACCTCACTCTCATACTTGCAGGTGTTCACTCTGTCTGGTACATAGGTTCCTGTGTTCCCCGACAGACGTCTGACCCTAGACACTGCCTTGTAAGTCCTTACTCTCATACTTGCAGGTGTTCATTCTGTCTGGTACATAGGTTCCTGTGCTCCCCGACAGACGTCTGACCCTAGGCACTGGCTTGTAAGTCCTCACTCTCATACTTGCAGGTGTTCACTCTGTCTGGTACATAAGTTCCTGTGCTCCCCGACAGACGTCTGACCCTAGACACTGGCTTGTAAGTCCTCACTCTCATACTTGCAGGTGTTCAGTCTGTCTGGTACATAGGTTCCTGTGCTCCCCGACAGACGTCTGACCCTAGGCACTGGCTTGTAAGTCCTCACTCTCATACTTGCAGGTGTTCACTCTGTCTGGTACATATGTTCCTGTGTTCCCTGACAGACGTCTGACCCTAGACACTGGCTTGTAAGTCCTCACTCTCATACTTGCAGGTGTTCACTCTGTCTGGTACATAGGTTCCTGCGTTCCCTGACAGACGTCTGACCGTAGACACTGGCTCGTAAGTCCTCACTCTCATACTTGCAGGTGTTCACTCTGTCTGGTACATATGTTCCTGTGTTCCCTGACAGAGGTCTGACCCTAGACACTGGCTTGTAAGTCCTCACTCTCATACTTGCAGGTGTTCAGTCTGTCTGGTACATAGGTTCCTGTGCTCCCCGACAGACGTCTGACCCTAGGCACTGGCTTGTAAGTCCTCACTCTCATACTTGCAGGTGTTCACTCTGTCTGGTACATATGTTCCTGTGTTCCCTGACAGACGTCTGACCCTAGACACTGGCTTGTAAGTCCTCACTCTCATACTTGCAGGTGTTCACTCTGGTACATAGGTTCCTGTGTTCCCCGACAGACGTCTGACCCTAGACACTGACTTGTAAGTCCTCACTATCATACTTGCAGGTGTTCACTATGTCTGATACATAGGTTCCTGTGTTCCCTGACAGACGTCTGACTCTAGACACTGACTTGTAAGTCCTCACTCTCATACTTGCAGGTGTTCACTCTGTCTGGTACATAGGTTCCTGTGTTCCCTGACAGACGTCTGACTCTAGACACTGGCTTGTAAGTCCTCACTCTCATACTTGCAGGTGTTCACTCTGGTACATAGGTTCCTGTGTTCCCTGACAGACGTCTGACTCTAGACACTGGCTTGTAAGTCCTCACTCTCATACTTGCAGGTGTTCACTCTGTCTGGTACATAGGTTCCTGTGTTCCCTGACAGACGTCTGACTCTGGACACTGGCTTGTAAGTCCTCACTCTCATACTTGCAGGTGTTCACTATGTCTGATACATAGGTTCCTGTGTTCCCTGACAGACGTCTGACTCTAGACACTGACTTGTAAGTCCTCACTCTCATACTTGCAGGTGTTCACTCTGTCTGGTACATAGGTTCCTGTGTTCCCTGACAGACGTCTGACCCTAGACACTGGCTTGTAAGTCCTCACTCTCATACTTGCAGGTGTTCACTCTGTCTGGCACATAGGTTCCTGTGCTCCCCGACAGACATCTGACCCTAGACACTGGCTTGTAAGACCTAGCGAGTGTAAGTACTACATAAGGGGAGGGTAATCAGACAAAAAAAAAGAATAAAGATGGAGAGAAGAGTGGCAGACCAGTAACAGTAGTGACTGACAAAAACATCGCTAGGAAAGATCCAAAATTAACCTACAAGGACATTGAGGTGGTATTAGGAATTAGGTTTCAACCATCCTTCATGAGCACCTTGGAGTAAGGGGCGTCTTGTTGCATCATAACAATGCATCAGCTCACAACACTGTGACAATGGATTTTCTGCAAGGAACTGGGGCGTCCACCCTAGTCCCGATCTGATATGTGATTTCTTCCTGTTCCCTATGGCGAAGAACCGATTTTCTAGCGCTATAGAAGCAGTTTCTGCATACGAAGCGTTATGTGCAGTGCGTGGAAGCTTTCAGAAGATGTTCCGGAGGACCCAGTGCAGTACTGGGATAAACAAAACATTTTATGTTTTACTGTCTCAATACGTATCTAGTGACCCTCGTGCGAAGTTTGGTATTAGACCAACTGTTTGTTTGTATGTGTGCCCGTCTACGAACAGCAAAATTAAAGATATTTTTCTAAAAATATTTTGCTTTTTATTCAGGGAGTCACGAAACATATACTACGATGAAATTTGTGTATCGAAATTTTTGGGGTGAAATATGCTACCTCCCCTACTTGCTGTAAGCACGCAGTAGAGAAAATAAATATTTTTAATAAACGTTGCATATTTAAAGAAATCTAGTTTTTTTTTTTTCCAAAAAACTTTTGTGTACGTCTTACGGTTTCCTGGTTAAACAGAACTGAAAGAGACTTCGGACATCATTTTCACCATATCTAAAAAAATCAGATATTCAATATTGTTGATCTCAATGTCACATATAGGATATTTTGATCAAAATCATAGGAACTCAGATATGACGAGCAGCTGCGTGCTGTTCGAAGTGTTCCGGGTTAGACTTTTGGATGGGGAGTGGGAATTTCTGTTTTAGCCAAGAGTCTGGAAGTATGAACGGGAGTATGTAATCTAACGTACAAAAAACCCAACAATCCAAAACTCACTATATATAATTATCATTGCATATAGACAATGTTCCAAAGCAAAAGCCATTGATGTATAATGAAACATTTTACCTGTAAAGGGTAGATAGAGCGGAGAAAATCTTTATTATCCTTGAAAAATACCTAACCTAACCCCAGGGCGCAACAGCCCTTTCCGGGCCAAGGCCTACCGCACAGACGCTGCGTCCCCAACCTCTGCCCACTACAGGCGTCATGAGTGGGGTGCAGTACTGGAGGGTGGGATATTAGCGCTCCGATCCCTCCTGGCCGGTTATGTGGTCTTCACGACCTGGGGTCGCTGCTTTTTTATTCAAGTAGTTCCTCAGTTGGCCCCTCAGGGACCTAGCGAGGCTGAGTGCACCCCGGAGCAAGTTTCCCAGCGGGGTAATATCCCATGTCGGCAAGGGGATGAAACCCGCAAACCCCGCGCCAAAGGCAGGCGCGCTATCACTGCGCTATCACTGCTCTCCTTGAATTGAAGTTTTTTTGAGTTATGTAGTTGTCTCTCTTTTAAGGACCGTTTTCTAAAAATTATATCTTGTGGGTTTAGAGAAGCTTTGATATCGAGCTTTGAGAATATAACTTTAGAATGGAATATAATCTTCATCTACCTTTAAAGACGTTTTCTCTAAGTGTTGCGTCACGTTGGGGCGTGAGTAGTGTGTTCAATTTTCGTGAAAATGTTTAGTTGTCTAAATTCTGTGAACACAGAATTATTGCTGTTCTCGTTCTTTGAAGTTTTGGTGTAACACAGCGATGGGGTTCGAACTCCAGGTCTACAGAACGATTTGCGGGTTATTTGATGCGAAATAACACTCGCTAATACCGAAAAACACGTTAAAATTTTATTTAAATTAATTTTGGTTACAAAAGTACAGTATTTTGCATCTTCTTGCCGTTGAATGTTCTTTCAGTCTCTATGGCAACGTAAATCGCCTGTCTTAATATCGCTAGCAAATCTTTCCTTCATAATTCGATATTTTACACTATTTTACGTATTGTTTTCCAAATCCTTTCTTTAACTGTTAACTGTAATTCACATAATGACATAACTTTTACCTTTCTCCTTTTGCTTTCGAATGAATTAATAATAGTTAAGGGCACATTGTAGTTAAACATACTGAAAAACATGTCAGTGTTGTAAACATAACCTAAAACATTAGTTATCAGTATACATTGTATAGAAACTGGGGTATAATATATATGAAAATTAAGTTTGTTGGTTACATCCATGTAAATTAATACCCACATATTGGTATTTTGATGTTCACTTAGGTGCACAAATTTGAAGAACTCTGTTCTAATGACTTGAAACTTATGGTGAAGCCAAAAGTACTTCTAACTAAATGAACGGATTAGTTTTTCAAAATTAAACTGGTTGTATAGTGAAAACTGCTGTTTATATATAGTTTTAAAAACGCAGCTCAATTTGTTACATACATAACAGTACTTTCCAAATTGTATACGCAATATAGGAAAATTAGTGCACTCATTTTAAGGTTAATCTAACGTTTTAGCAGCTCAGAAAATTTGAGTTCTATGGATGCAAGGGTTTTGCCATGTGCAGCAAGTTATTTAAATACTATTTTGACAGTTATAACATTTACAAAAACCCGTTTATTATATATAAATGGATGTGGAAAGGAATGAAGATTTAAATAGTGAAAAGAAAACTTCGATTATTTGACCTTAGAAACTACAATATGCCCTAAAACTAAGAAGTTAATCAAGAATTTGTCTGAAGGCTGAACGATAAATATGTTGTAATCTATAACACGTAAGTTAAGAGATTTTTGGCTTCTGCGCAGTAGGTATATGAAAACTGCAAACCTGAGACATTTCGGTCTCCTGTATTTTCGTTACTCTGCCGTCAAGCCATTGCATACGTTTTGTCTACATGCGACAAAATGTAGAATTAAATTGGAGACGCTCCAATTTAACGTGGTCCTGATGATAGCAGCAGTTTATTCAAATGATTGCAGCTACAACCTTGGGAAGGTAACAATGATCACCAGGCACTAGGATGCAGGTAGAAAGTGGAGCACATCGTGGTAGATAACGTAACCGGGTCATCTTCAGCACCAAGTGGCACAGCAGTGGCGTGCTTGCCGTTGGAAACGGAAAGTGGAGTGACGCACCCACAAGTGCTTCAAGGTCCGCCAGTCAGTGCGAAGCGATGGATACTTGGAGGTTGTCCCAGAGGAAGGGAGAGTTTATATTTGTTTTTAATATTTCTGTAATTCTACCCACGTCACTGCTCTCAGTAGTGGACTCCAATATCTCGGCCTTTAATCAATACACTACCGATTGTTACAGTGTAAGCAATGGGATCTTCCTTTTTAGGTCTACCTAAGTGTGCGAGAATAGAGCACCGGTTGTTTAGCCCACCCCTGTAGCGTGGTGGTAGCGTACCTGCCTCAGATTCAAGAGGTCCCCAGTTTGAATCTCGGTTAGGGTGAATTATCCGGTTTTTTTTTCCCGAGGTTTTTCTTTACCCTGAGAAGACAAATGTCAGTTTACTTTATGCTCTATGGACCTCAGGCTTATTTAAACACAATTTCACTAATTTCATTCATTCATCGTCCGATATATTATATCACGTTGCAGGAGGTTAATGAAAAAAGTGGTTACTATCCAATACATTTAATAGCCTAATAAATGAACTATTTGAAGCGAGTTGCCGAGGATGAAGACTTACTGAAGCTCCGTACTCGAACTTGTAGCTACAGAAATATTATATTATTCATCTCGACGCGAGATTCACGAAAAGTCTGCCATCCAGGTTTCGACTTTTGGCCCCCTCCCTAGGACAGACGATCGCAACGCCACCTCGGCACCGAGAGACGCCACTGTTATAGCCGACCCACAACCCTGAAAAGCAGAATGGAAACGACATGAAATGAAGAGAAAGGACATTCGGGGATGCAGAAATATCCTTCCCAGGATTCGCCTGGTGACCCGAGAACAACCGCGAAATAAAAGCACGGATGACGAAGGTCAGTCGCGGGCATCGAATCCAGGAGCTCCCGAATGCAAGCCTCATGTTTACCGCGGAGCCTTCCGGAACTGTCTGTAAGGACCTCGCATCCTGCCGCAGTGAGGGCTGCTGGTTTTGATGTGACTGAAAATCCATTCAATTGTTGAGGTCCCTTGAAAAGCATGCACTAAAATTTGAAGCAGATGCTCTTGTATTGTTGCTTGCAATAATTTATCCATTGTCACGAAATGTCCTAAACTTCTTCAGTGCAGTAAGTTTGTCATTAATATCAATTATTGTCATCTGTTTATCTGGTAAAGAAGTTTGAACACTTGGCCTTCAACTGGTGGACTTCCAGTTCCTTGTTTCTACTTACATCTGTGTAATCTAGAAGATTTCTCTGTGACATGGCAGTGCACGTCATCGCTTTGGGGTGCGTTTCATGGCAATATTTAGCACTTCTTCTCCCATGTCCATACAAAACTGTTTCTCCTGAATTTCTTCAAAAATAGTATGTTCTTTATTGACTGATCTAATTTCAGTTTTTACTTTCTCTACTACCTAGTAAGTATGGGAAATATGTATTCCACCAAAAAATTTGATGTTGATATTTCACTAGAAGTATGTCTTGAGATCCCCTGCATAAAAAAAGGGGGGGGGGGACATTTTTTAGAAACAGGTCCGTGTGTGTCTGTACAGCATAACTCAAAAACGAAAAGTTGGCTGAAACCAAAGTCAGTATTTAAGTTGAATATCTTTCAAGGGAAGTGGGGTTTTGCAGGGTGACGGGTGATGATAGGGTTGAGGGTAGAAGGGAGGTGGCAACTTCACGCTCCTCAACGGCTCTTATTCAGTGTGCGACTTTCGTTGGGCATTACTGGTGAGGTTAACGAATTATACTTTTTACTTGGTGACATACATGCACATGCATAGTTCGCATAAGTTAACTAGTTTGTGGAAATATTAGTAACAAGATGTTTATATCCAAGTATAACTAGATGACACTGAATTACAGCAATGCATAACCACGTGATAATCAGCACGTTTCTGTTTGTAATAACAATTCCATGGTATAATTATCTTAACACAGTACTTTCAGCGACCCGCACTGCAAAGATCGTGCCTTAATAAAGTTGATAGTTTTAATGGCATTATGTAGTACTTTTTAATAA
The DNA here is from genome assembly GCA_030765045.1 of Tenodera sinensis. NCBI lineage: Eukaryota > Metazoa > Arthropoda > Insecta > Mantodea > Mantidae > Tenodera > Tenodera sinensis. Next base: position 14,234,220 of record CM060968.1, on the reverse strand, counting down.
CCCGGGCATTTTTTAATTACAAGGAGTAACAAAAATAGATCAGTAAATTGTGTCTTTAATATTTAGGTGGTGAGTTTACGCTGCTGCTTCCATCTACAGGGGGAAAATGAAACTACTTTGATGAACTACTTCATTAGCATTACTGAATTGATCTAGCGGGCATAGTAGTTTTTTCCTCCACTTCCTGGTCTCCATAATCACTACAGATGAAGCTCCTGAGAAGCATAGTTTAGAAACGGTGGCAGTATGCTGTTGTTTCTCTTCGATTGAATTTTTCCTCAGCTTATTTTCAATATTCGTATTCCTTTTTCTCAGAAGGAGGGAAGATGTTACTGTTTAGCATCATGCCGCGCACTTCAGAAGCTGCACGTGACCAGATTATTGCTCTATAACAAGCTGGTAACAGAATTCGAGAAGTTTCAGAAACTGTGCAGATTCACAGAAATACAATTGAATTTTAATGTCACCAAGAAAGGCAGTTTATTGTGTACTATTATAATAAAATCTTTCATTCAAAGCAGAAACTACATTATAATGTAATAGGCAAACATGTTAAGGCTGCGTTTGATACGATTCTTATATTTGCAGTATAAAAATGGGGAGAATTTGAAGAATTACACTTTTATAATTTTCAATGCAATATTATTATATTTACCGTAAAGCTTTACACGTTTTTCTGATTCTCAGGACAGAGTTTTTTACAATCCAGAATCTTTAACTGAACAAATGCTGCTTATTTTAAGCAATATTTGCAACCTTTCCATAACACATATTAAGAATTTTGTTATAAATCTAATGAGAATTAAAACGTGGTTTAACTAGGAAGTTGGCGTATCCACCCGTCTCCCTTTCCCCACGTTTGCTTGTTGTCATTACAGAGCCAGGCCTCCACCCTGCATTACAACGTCATTGGTCAGTTATTACACCTCACCTGTGCGAGATTCCGTAAGACGGTTAACTGAGAGGTGATTCCAAACAACGCATCTTACTAAATACGTTTTGTGTACAACAAATAGGTGGTGGTGCATCTGTTCAGGTTTTCACGTGTCGTGTTTTACGTGCATAGTTGTAGATTATTCACATATGAATATATACGTTTGCGGAATGTCTTCAGTATCAATTCTTCCCCCGTGCACCTCAATATTTGCATACATCACGTCAGCTACTGTTAAGGGACACTGGGGCTAATTTGCTGATTCAGAGAGGGTATATAAAGCGCCACTTAACCTACGAAACATTGTCCTCAAATACCTGGAAGTTCCTAAGTATACTATAGTTCAAATCGAAGACGCTAATAGTGATCATGGGTAAAGTTATTTTCTACCGAAAAGTAGAATTTTTATTTTGATCACAGTGACCAAACTCCTGATCAGTTTTTGGTGATCATTGCATGAATTTCTCATTAAATTACTTAATTCGTTGTATTTCGTATTCAGTGACGTGACGTCACGTCACGTGGCGCGGTGTATGAACTTGGGTATCCATTTTGAAATGCAGCTTTAAAAATTCTGAGTAATCGCTAAACCTTGGAGGAGGTGGCAAGTTCAGCATACCACGCAGACGTTCTCCACTCTTTTGACCCTTCCCAATGCATCTTAAGTCATAAACAAATCTTACATTTACATCATGGAACCTGTGTCTTGTAGTATCATGTCCTAGTGGAGTCCAGGAGTGAGTACGAGTCGCCTGGGTTAACCCAGGCGGATGGTAAGGTGGCCACGGTACCTATCCGTTTAATCACGGATTTACCCGGGAGGTGGTATAGGTTTCAGGATATTAAAAGCTTTGGTGTTTTTGTATGTCTGATGGTGCAGGTTGGGTTCCTATATTGTCACTGGCGGCGGGATCTGTCAGATCTTGGATGTCTAGCCATCCAAGCGACCATTGCCCTACTGATTACTTCGTCAGCCGCTTGTGGAGCCGTCGAGCAATGCAGTGCTAGTGACAGGAAACCGAGAGGAATAGGTGATAGGTGTGGTGGTGCCAACTGTGGCTACATTTGGCGGATGGTGAAGGGAAAGCGGTACCTACCAGCCAAGGGCGTCCTTGGGTAGGCGGTAGCTCTGTCTCCGCCTAGGGAGGCGGTGGTCATATTGCCCCAGGGTGTTGACCAGCTGGTTTGGGTGAGGTGTGAGTTTGGCATACATTGTGCGAGTCCTGTCCCGCACGACGTCCACAATGTATGGGATGCCGGAATAAGTATGAAGGATGTGTGATGTAAACCTACGATCGGTATCGTAGATCATCCTAAGCCCTCTGATCTGCACGGCCTGCAGCCTGCGGATGGTGGAACGAGCCACCGTACCCCAGACCTCGCACCCGTACAGAATCAGGGGCGGGACGATCGCACGGTACAAGCGTAGTTTCAGGTGAGTAGGCATGGTTGAGTAGAGTATGGGATATAGCTGTCTCAGGGCACCATGTCCCTGACCGACCTTTGCTCTGACATGTGGAGTGAGGTTAGACCACGGTCAAGTAGTACCCCCAGGTATTTGGCAGAGTTAACCCATGGGATTCTTCTCCGCCGCATTGCCAGGGATACACCCGGCCGCCAGTTTCGAACTTTGCCCAATAGTAGAGCCTGGCTCTTCTGCGGGCTAATAGCCACTCTCCACTGTTCACTCCACCTGCCGATAGCATCGAGCTGTCGGTGTAGTGAAGGGAAGCAGTACCGAACATTTTTGTTCTGTGCCAGTATGAGGACATCGTCTGCATACTGACACGTAACAGTATGCGGTTCCACGGGTAGGTCAGACATGTAGGCAGCAAAGAGCAGCGGCGATAGCACGCTACCTTCCGGAACTCCAGCCGCTAAAGGTCTGACCGAGGACAACTTCCCCTCCACCCGCACCCGAAAAGAGCGATCCCGAAGGAAGCTACCAATCAGGGTGAGGTAGGGGGGAGGGATTTCTGCCTCTCTGAGTTTATACAGTAACCCCTGGTGCCATGTGGTTGCAAAGGCTTTTTCTACATCCAGAAGCACTGCGATTGTTTTGAAGTTTTCCTGGAAATCCAGGGCAACCTTCTCAATCAATTCCTTGCTTCACAGTTTGTGCACGAGAGTTGTTTGGGAGCACAAGCCTAACCTATTATTTATATTTCCTTCTATATACAAAGAGCACACACCCTTGCAATATTTACATTGTGTTTGTGTTTATAAAGGAAGACAATAAGTGTACACTAATAATAATACCACTATTTACAGATGTATTTACACCAATGATACCTTCTTGAATTCCGCTGTTTGTACTAGAAAGCTTCTTTGTTGAACTTGCTACTTCAGACAACTTCACCGTTCCCACTATTAGCACATGGCTCTTGTGAAACTTGAAGGTTATGGATGTTAGTTTTCTCAATAAATGTGTGTTGGTTTCCACAAAACTTGCGCTTTTTATATGCTTTTGCACTTCTAGGCATATTGCTGCAATTAACTACCTAACAGAAGTAAACACTGATGTGAAAAAAGTGCAAATACCAGATTTGTTTACTTCTCACAACATACAGAAACACCAAGAAATCAAAGAGCAAGGTGCAGGGTAGCCACAACATATTAGGATGGAAAACAAATTTACCACAAAATTCTCACACCAAAGACCAAAGATACATGCATTTGGATGGAATGAACCTGTTGGGAGGGGGCATGCCAAAATGTCTGATTTTAAAGAGTAGCATGCTCAACTTAAACCCCTATAAAAATGATGATTGTACAAACAACATAAATGATATATTATTTTGTTCAGGAAAATTAAGAGAATTTTTCTAGGCAAAAAGCAAAAATGTGATTTTTTGAGCATTTCACAGTACACAGTTTCCTTACGTAGAGCGCAACTCTAGTCGCAGATCTTGTTTTGATATTCTTATGTAACCATGGTTCTAACCTAAACATTTTATTGAAAAGTGAACATTAAACACCGGACTACTATATCAGCTTGTCTGTTATAACAAGTGTAAATAGAGTTAAGTGATGTAAATATTCCGCATTATCAGCATGGAAACAACCAAATGTTTAATACGTTAGACTAAGATTTTTGTGCGCATGCGCAACAGATAATTGTATTGGGCAGCAAATCTGATAATGTCTTCAATTGTGCACACTTTCCTGTATCTTGTTTCTCTATGACGTATATAGATATTGTATTTCATCCAAAATTCGATAGCACAGTTTCACAAATACACGTTTTGTGGCCCGCTGAATAAAAAATGTATTTTTAGGAAAAGGGCTGTGTGTTTGGTTAAAAACCAAAGTTGAATGCGGCACAAAGATTTTGAAGAAAATTCCTCCACCCTGAACTACCCTTTACATGAAATATGTTCCCATAATATTGGTTTTCTTGAAAATGGCTAACGATTTTGATAAATGCCATAAGATATTTTTATGACAAATGAAATATATATTTTGAGTTTTTTTGGCTATAGCCCATGTAGTCCTATTTACTCTGGATGACTTTTGCATAACTGGTGAACCGTGACCAAATCTTACTGTAATTTGTACAAATGTTTATCTCAACTAACACGAAGAAGATATAGGAATAAGAGTTTGTAAGAATGGTTAGTACAAGAGTAGAGAAAGTCATGTGAGTGCAACACATCAGATTTTTTATTTTAAATATAAATTGTTACGCCTGCCGAGGTGCTCCGGGTTCCATTCCCGGCTGGGAAAGTTGTAATGACGTAGTATATATCTCGGCAATTTTCTTACAAATAAAATTTCTGAAGTTTATTTACTTTTCTGAAAATCCAAGTTTCACTGCCATGCAGGCTTTACTTTCTCTGTTTCGATACGATGTATTACAAGTGTAATCTTAGCTTGACGTATTTTGCCATTGTATTCCCGAGTATCTGTTAATCTGTTGGTGCATTATATTTCATAACACGAGGGCCATAAAGTAAGTTTACCACTTGTCCTGAAAGTAGTAAACCAGAATATATTGCGTGAAGCAACTGTGTTTATATGACGTAATGGCGCATGCGCTAGAGAATTACCTAAGTTCCCACATCATCGTTGCAGTGCTTGTTGATGGAGGCTCTTATTGCAGCTCCCGCCAGTGCTATGCGAGTCTTTTTTACACAGAGTACTGCTCCATTCAGAATGAGCGGTACAGAATACCTAGGGCCGATGTCTTGCTGCACAATATCGCTAGACAAATATGGTTATATGAACCTTAGACCTTATACTTAGTTCAGCTTGGAGCTGTTACGATTCACCCTCAAAACTGGTGTTGGCAGCACTGAGTAGGCTGCACTCCAGACACACCTAGTGACAGTGAGTGTTACTATACAGGAGTACGTTTTGTTTACATGTGACACGATATAAACAGGCTTCATAGTCGGAGACCCAAATATGCCGCACGTAACATAGTAAAAAACTCACTTATTTTGGTACTACCTTTTATTTTCTTCATTGTTTTTCCGCAGCGAGTTTGTGGATTCAGATATGAAGAATGACTTCTGGGAATAGGAGCGCGGCCCGCGGATATTAACAGGAAGGGATTTATAGGTTAGGATGTTCTGAGAAGAGCGGCATATATTAGCAGTCCCCCCACACTTTCCTACACTCAAGGAGCCATGAAGCCATCAGAAAATACTGGAGCTTTGAGAAAACAACTTAAGGCTGTTCGGATTCCAAATTCAGAGTTTCGGAGTTTGATTCCCGGCTGGAGGGAATTCTCAAAATTATTCCTCATCCTCCCTACGGTCTGAATGGGGGGTAAATGTGCGAATTTAATGTTTATAAAGAAAATCCAACATAAACAAGTCTAAAGTTACTACGAATAGTAAACGAGTGAACATAATTGCTGCTGAGGAATTATTCCAAATGTAAAAAGTCGCAAATATGACTCTAGATGTTAAAGATATCAACATCGTAATATTTCTTTAGGTGTTTTCTCTCCCCATTCCTCAACAAACAGTTCTTCTTTACCTACCTTAACATTAATCAAGATAAACACCTATAGAAGTGGTTTATTACACATTTTCTTAAAGGTACCTACAATGGGAATAACGATACAGTAGGTTTAAGCATGATCAAATGTTTTAAGAGCTGGTCGCTATATTATGGCTTTGACATTGCATACTCATTGCCTGGCCAGGACATAACACTTCCTATTAGATTAAAATATAAGTATTTTAAAATGAAAACTGTCTAACGGTTTACCAGTTGTGTATATGCCATTCAGAATGTTTAGAAAGTCACGTGAGTATAATGTCCAATTTTAAAATAAATTTGTTTTCAAAATTGCTCAGACATAGTCACCAGTGGTGTAATAAGGATGGAGTATTGCAGACAGTAATTGGGCATGTTCAGTAATATGTGCGCAGGCGTGACAATCCCCACGGTTGATTAGTGTAATTCACTTACCTGGCTATGTTCGGGCACATTCCGATGGAAGAAGAAGAAGAGGAGGAGGGTTACCAGAAGGAAGGCGCATGTTGTCGGGCCGCCTTCCGCTCCCAGACTGGCTTCTTCTCTCAGCTGATTAGCCGAGAAAATATCTGTGGAATGGAAAGTGGAGTATGGTCCACTCAGCATCTGACAGTGGCGGCTCTCTGACCACTAATGGAATGTATTTAACTTTCAGGGGCTTGGTACTAATGTTACTCATATGACTTTCTCTACTCTTGTACTAACCATTCTTACAAACTCTTATTCCTATATCTTCTTCGTGTTAGTTGAGATAAACATTTGTACAAATTATCTTATTGCTTATTTCCTTGTAGGTACAAGAATATGAAACACAGATTTTAAGTCGTCAAATGTTTTAAAGCTGGTCGCTATGTGAGGGCTTTCAAAAAGGTGAACATCGACTTCCCATTTGGCAAAGTATTGGAAAATTTGGACAAATATATCTCCAAAAAAGTTCAACTTGGTGTGTAGAGCACATGTTTATCCTGCAAGGGGTCTTGGGTTCGATTCCCGTCATGGCGGAGGGAATTTTTTTTCTAGTCAAAACTATTCCCAAGCTTCCCAGAGTTATGAAGTGTGTGTCTGTGTATCTTTGGACAATATAACTAAAAAACGAAAAGTCGGTTAGCAACCAAAGTTAGTATTTAAGTTTAATGTATTTCAGGGATGCGACACGAAGATTTTGAAGAAGATAGCCCCACCCTAAACTACCCTTTACATGGAAAATTTTTCGAAAATTTTGATTTTCTTGAAAATGGCTAAAGATTTTGATTAAAATACGATATGTTTGAAATATTTATATGACAAATGAAATGTATATTTCGAATTTTCTGGTATAGCCTATGTAGTCCTGTTTAGTCTGAGTTTTGAATAACTCTTAAACCGTAAGAGATAGACAAAATCTTAGTATACAGGAAATATAGATCTTGCTAAAATACACAATTTATGTCTCAGTTCTTTGTAGAGTGAACCATTCCGGAGATATTCCTTGTTTTGTGTGTCAGTTTCGGAAAACTTAGAACTTTCGTGCAATGGAATATCCTTGTTCATTTCTTTATGTGTTAAGCATGCAAAGAGAACGGGATCTCAAAGCTTTAAAAGATTTGAATATCGCTGAAAGCCTACTGTATTCTAATATTCCCCTTGTACCTACAAGGAAGTAAGCAATAAGGTAATTTGTGCAAATGTTTATCACAACTAACACGAAGAAGATATAAGGAATAAGAGTTTCTAAGAATGGTTAGTATAAGAGTAGAGAAAGTCATGTGAGTGCAGCACATCGGATTTTTTTGTATGTAGCTGTACCATCTTTTGCCCTTTTCATAAGCTGCTTTTAGCTATTGTAGCTGCTCTGATCATATTATTGCCATAAATTGGAAATGGAAGTACTGTTAAATCTCGTTTACTTCTCCCTTATCCTTTAATCTGTTTTAAAAAGGTTTAATTCACAGAACATTTTCCTTTTTTTCCAGAGTAATCGTAGATTATGTCCCGTAGTAATTACCAGAAATGGTATACTTGCTTTATTCTGCAGTTATCTATTGTAATATTTGGTTTGTGCTAACGTTTTCATTGAAACTTCATAACTTCTGTTTATTTTCCTTTTTATATTCCTTGCGGATATGAAATTACATCTTCCACACATATATAGCCATTAATTCGACCGCCTCTGCTGACTATACACCCACAAGAGCTGAGCCCTATTCCTGTCAGGAAGGGGATGTTTAATTAAGGTCATTCTCCACCCTCCTTCGAGGGATCACAACGAGCGTGTTTCAACCTTAACAGAATACTAAATGTAAGCTGTTTTCTACCGATTTCATACAACTGTTTATCTGTTGAGAAGATTTCTTACTTGCTCACACCCTCATACGTATCAGTCGCTCCTTCATTAAAAAAAAGGTGATGTGTTGCACTCACATGACTTTCTCTACTCTTGTACTAACCATTCTTACAAACTCTTATTCCTATATCTTCATGTTAGTTGAGATAAACATTTGTACAAATTATGTTATTGCTTATTTCCTTGCGGGTACAAGGGGAATATGGGAATACAGTAGACTTTGTGCGATAGTCAAATGTTTTAAAGCTTAAAAATTCCGTTCTATTAGCACAGTTCATAAGAAGTAAGTTTTCAAAAGAAGTAAGTTTTTTGGATTCAGGGGACCTCAAAACACATTTCCGGTGAAATCTCGACATCTAATTTTTGGGTGGAATACAATACTTCCCCAACACCCGGTAGAGAAAGTAAGAATGTATGTGTTATCTACAAACCACTAGACCGATGAGACCGATATTCGGCAGGTACATGTATTTTTATGGACATTTTTATGCTATTTTACCATTAACATTTTACATTCACATGGATTTCTCTACTCCCTTGTTTTACGCAGCACATTGACATATTCTTTTCTACTGACCCTTCAAAATATAATACAATTTTCCATAATTGAAATAGAAATGCACGTATTACATTCACTCGCTCTTCTACACTCGCTTTTCTTATACCTAACGTAAATAAGATACCGTCTTCTTCCATATTTACTGTGCGAGTGTAGGTCAATCTAAATCGATATCTTCCAAAACAGTACTCCACTCCGCAAGTGACCGACGTGTTTATATTCAGAAGCCGGTTCAGTTCCCTGACCAGCTTGAGTTACTTCACGCCTAAATAAGCTGCACGCAGTATTCCTTCAATTCTTTTAAGTGATTAATTATTTCGAGCTCGTATGTGATGTCTCATAATTACTACGAAACCATATCAGAAATAAGTTACTCGACGCATAAGCTTTCTTAGTACTTTCTTGTGGAATTTGGAACAAACACTATTCTTTCGAAATCGGCTGATCAAAGAACAAAAGGTCATTAGACTTTTTTGTTTGTAATGCTTCTATGAAGAACATATTAGAAGGAATGTAATAGGTTCCCTTCACATGGAGCCATACACAGCTTCTCTTATAGTCGCAGTTTACTAGACTGGCTATAGTTACGAAAATTATTAATGATGCACAATTCGCAGTGTTTCGTTCACTGCATAATTAAACAATTGTGATATTCGATCCTCTTTGATCATCGCTTGAGGGTTTAATAGTTAAACCTCTAAGGCTGCAATGTTTCACCAAACGAGAGTAATTTCTAGAGCGTTCTACGATTAACAGATGTAACCACATGCCATTTAATTACACATGTTTGTATGATTTAGCGATCTCTTTGAATGGCTAGGGAGTAGAAAAGTGAATACTTCCTATTTGAGGACCCAAGAAGAGACTGTTGTTAATCATATCAGTGGTTATTGGGTGTATATTAATTAATTTAATTTGGTATAATTGCTAATTACGTAAGCGTCTCAAAAGAGACAAGGTTGGACATCGCTGCATTAATCAATACACATTATTGTCCTCTTCACTGAACACTTCTATTTATTTCTTATAGTCTGCGAATAAATATTTTTCCCACATTTCTCAGTTCTGATTGGTCTTTAAAAAGAAATAAAGAACTGACAGTGAGAAAACTTTCATTCGTGTTATAAATAACTAATTCAAATTTCCATTCATTATAGAGACAGAATTGTTGTCCTTGATTTGGGAATATAACATCCATATCTTCTAGCCTTTATTTTATTTTCCAATCTCCCTTCGTTAATGCGCTTCCTGGTGCCCACGCTTCACCTAAATATCTTTAAATTTCCAAAATAAACCCATAAGCAGAAGCATGCTAGAACGTGGTTTAGAAATATTAAACACTTGGGTAATCATTGTCCGCCAATCCTAAAGGTATATTTTAAACTTATTTCAATTAGTAATCCTCCATCTCGAACATACTTCCTACATTTGTTATTCTGAGGTTTATAAAACCTCCTGGTTATACAGTCTCCACTTACCCAGCCATTACTAATTCCCCATACTTTCATTTCATATGCCCATCTTCATTCACAAAGCAAACTCCCAGGTTTCCATTTATCAACTTCAACGCTGTATAATTTGAAAGCATTGTATTCTACCCAAAAGTTCGATGTCGAGATTTCTATTAAAAGGTGTGTGTGTGTGTGTGTGTGTGTGTGTGTGTGTGTGTGTGTGTGTGTGTGTGTGTGTGTGTGTGTGTCAGCATAACTCAAATACTAACTTCGATTTTCAACCGACTTTTCGTTTTTTAAGTTAATATCTGCGACACGAACATCTTAAAAAAAATTCTTCCACCTTATGCAATGCTTTAAATGAAAGTTTGTTGAAAATGTAAATCTAACTAAAACACAATTTGCGTCCAATTTTTACTTTCTCTACTGGTAAGTAGGGGAAGTATTGTATTCCACCCAAAAATTCCATGTCGAGATTTCACCGGAAATATATGTTTTGAGACCTCCTGAATACAATTAAAAAAAAAAAAAAAAAAAAAAAGCATTTTTAAAAAAAGGTCCGTCTGTGTGTATCAGCCTGTGGACAGCATAATTCAAAAACGAAAAGTCGGTTAAAAACCAAAGTTGGTATTTAAGTTTAATGTCTTTCAAGGATGTGACACGAAGATTTTGAAGAAAATAGCTCTACCCTAAACTACCCTTTATACGGAAAATTTTTCGAAAAGCTTTATTTTCTTGAAAATGACTAACCATTTTGATTATAATGTCATATGTTTGAGATACTTTGATTGCAAATGAAATGTATATCTTGAATTTTCTGACTATAGCCCCTGTAGTCGTATTTACTCTGGACAACTTTTGCATAACTGGTAAACCGTTAGAGGTAGACCAAATTATACTTCACAAAAAATGTAGATCTTACTAAAATACACAATTTATGTCTCAATAAATTTTCTTGTAGGGTGAACCATTTCGGAGATATTCCTTGTTATGTGTGCGAGTTTCGGAAAACTTAGAACATTCGTGAAATGGATCATCGTTGTTCATTTTCTTTATGTTAAGCGCGCAAAGACAACAGAATCTCAAACATTTGACTATCGCACAAAGCCTACTATATTCTAACATTCCCCTTGCACCTACAAGGAAATAAGCAATAAGATAATTTGTACAAATGTGTATCTCAACTAACACGAAGAAGATATAGGAATAAGAGTTTGTAAGAATGGTTACTTCAAGAGTAGAGAAAGTCATGTGAGTGCAACATATCAGATTTTTTTTTAGATATTGTAACAAATGAGACCGGTTGCTGCTATTCACTTTATTGCCTTCTAGTCAGTGTAGTGCGGACGTTACACTTAGATCACTTTTGTACAAACTCAGAGCAACAGAACAGTCGAATCGAATCGGAAAATAAAAAGTGTCAGATTACAACTCGCACTGAGCTGCTGCACAGGCGCTGTCCACTGAACGTTCAACTCACTCCAAGACTTCACCACAAGCACGACTCGAACAACTTCTACTCCTACTGTTCTGGTGGGCACGAGCAGGCCCCTTTATACATATAGTTCTTTAGGCAATGGAAATGTTCTGGAAGTAGAATGATCGGGACTGTGAGAGAACAGTTCAGACACCGCCAGAGTGCCAGGGTATATTATTGAAGGTTTTTATTTATTTAGTCCAGACACCGCTCCGCTACATAATAGCTATTGTTTTCGGAGGCTCTATTGTCCCGCTGGCAGCCGGTTGTTTCGGCTAGGTAAACGCCTCCAGCCCGTTCTTGTTACCGGGCGGAGATAAGGCTCCGACAGCTATTTCTTACCAGCCGCGTCCGGGCTGACGGCTGGCGCAACAATTAGTAAGTAGAAGTATTGCATTCTACCCAAATTTTATATCGGGATTTCATCATTCTGCCCGGTAGCTCATGTACTTAGCCCATCAACTAAAAGTAGAGTACGAATTAAGGGAAAATCTTCATTTCCTGTGCAATTTTCATCATATCTTCAGTTTATTAGAGTGGCTAAAATTCAGATGTGCACCAACTTTAGTCACTGTGGTGTACATACTTCATTCACTTTACCAAATTCACAAATTACTTTCATCGCACCAGACTATTTAAATAATTTCTCTGAAACTTCTATACTTTCTATTGGACATAAAAACAGAAACTTCTCCGCAATTTTGTCAGAATTAACGGTGATATGAAACATTCAATACCAGTAGCGTACAGATTCATGCCCAAAGCATGTCGTATACACAATATACTCAACACATACACGAATTTTCAAGGAACTGTAACGTGTAGAGTAATTGGAATGGTAAATATGTTTGGAATAAAATGAGTCTTAAAAACTTAGATTTACTAAGCTTTAATTACATTAGAACTGGTCAGCGGTCGTCGCCTTAGTGGTGTAGCGCTGCTGCGATTGGGAGATTCGGGAGGAATTCCCGATGATTTTCTCTTCTTGGGTGGGGTGGACGAAATCGAAGTCGACGGGTCCTAAACCACACACACATACACACACACACATCGTGCCCTCCCTTTCACTCCCTCAATCTCTCGCTCACTCACGTACATCCTCAAGATCAGACTCGAACGCTCTCACGGGCCGTCTCACAGACCCTCTCACAGATCCTCTCACGGGCCGTCTAACGGACCCTCTCACGGACCCTCTCACGGACCCTCTCACGGACCCTCGCACGGACCCTCTATCCACACTATCAGACTCGGATGCTTTCACGGAACCTCTATCGAAACCTCTATCGGACCTCTCATGGCCCCTCTCAGGGTCCCTCTCTTGGGCCCTCACAGGGGACCACAAAGGGGCCCTCAGGCGTACTCAGGGGCCCTCAAAAGGGCCTTCTCAAGGACACTCTCAGGGACCCTCTCAGGAACACATTCCACGAAGCCTCTCACAATGCTCACGAACCCTCTCACGAACCCTCTCCCGAACCCTCTCCCAAACCCTCTCCCGAACCCTCTCCCGAACCCTCTCCCGAACCCTCTCCCGAACCCTCTCCCGAACCCTCTCCCGAACCCTCTCCCGAACCCTCTCCCGAACCCTCTCCCGAACCCTCTGCCGAACCCTCTGCCGAACCCTCTGCCGAACCCTCTGCCGAACCCTCTCACCAACACTCTCACGAACACTCTCACGAACCCTCACGAACCCTCTCACGAACTGTCACGAAACCTCTCACGCACCCTCTCTCGAACCCTCTCTCGAACCCTCTCACGAACTTTCTAACGAACTTTCAGACAGACCCTCTCACGAACCCATTCACGAACCCGTTCACGAACCCTTTCACGAACCCTCTCACGAACCCTTTCACGAACACTCTCACAAACCCTCTCACGAACCCTTTCACGAACCCTCTCACGAACCCTCTCACGAACCCTCTCACGAACCCTCTCACGAACCCTCTCACGAACCCTCTCACGGACCCTCTCACGGACCCTCTCACGGAAACTCTCACGGACCCTCTCACGGAAACTCTCACGGACCCTCTCACGGACCCCCTCACGGACCCGCACACGGACCCTCACGAAACCTGAACACTCTCACGGAGGCGCTCACGTACCCTCTCACGGACCCTCTCACGGACCCTCCCACGGACCCTCCCACGAACCCTCTCACGGACCATCCCACGGACCCGCTCACGGACCATCTCACGGATCCTCTCACGGACCCTCACGGACCCTCTCACGAACCCTCACGGACCCTCTCACGAACCCTCACGAACCCTCTCACGAACCCTCTCACGAACCCTCTCACGAACCCTCTCACGAACCCTCTCACGAACCCTCTCACGAACCCTCTCACGGTCCCTCTCACGGTCCCTCTCACGGACCCTCTCACGGACCCTCTCACGGACCCTCTCACGGACCCTCTCACGGACCCTCTCACGGACACTCTCACGGACCCTCTCACGGACCCTCTCACGAACCGTCTCTCGAACCCTCTCACGGACCCTCTCACGGACCCTCTCACGGACCCTCTCGAACCCTCTCGAACTTTCTCACGAACTTTCAGACAGACCCTCTCACGAACCCTCTCACGAACCCTCTCACGAACCCTCTCACGAACCCTCTCACGGACCCTCTCACGGACCCTCTCACGGACCCTCTCACGGACCCTCTCACGGACCCTCTCACGGACCCTCTCACGGACCCTCTCACGGACCCTCTCACGGACCCTCTCACGGACCCTCTCACGGACCCTCTCACGGACCCTCTCTCGAACCCTCGAACTTTCTCACGAACTTTCAGACAGACCCTCTCACGAACCCTCTCACGGACCCTCTCACGGACCCCCACACGGACCCTCTCACGGACGCCCACATGGACCCTCTCACGGACCCTCTCACGAACCCTCTCACGAACCCTCTCACGGACCCTCTCACGGACCCTCTCACGGACCCTCTCACGGACCCTCTCACGGACCCTCTCACGGACCCTCTCACGGACCCTCTCACGAACCCTCTCACGAACCGTTTCGAACCCTCTCACGAACCCTCTCACGAACCCTCTCACGAACGCTCTCACGAACCCTCTCTCGAACCCTCTCTCGAACCCTCTCTCGAACCCTCTCTCGAACCCGCTCACGTACCCTCGCACGAACCCTCTCACGAACCCTCTCACGAACCATCTCTCGAACCCTCTCTCGAACCCTCTCCTGAACCCTCTCTCGAACCCGCTCACGTACCCTCTCACGAACCCTCTCACGAACCCTCTCACGAACCCTCTCACGAACCCTCTCACGAACCCTCTCACGGACCCTCTCACGGACACTCTCACGAACCCTCTCACGTAGCCTCTCACGAACCCTCTCACGAACCCTCTCTCGAAACGTTTCGAACCCTCTCACGAACCCTCTCACGAACCCTCTCACGAACCCTCTCACGAACCCTCCTTCGAACCCTCTCACGAACCCTCTCTCGAACCCTCTCTCGAACCCGCTCACGTACCCTCTCACGGACCCTCTCGGGCCCTCTCACGGCCCTCACGAAACCTGTACCCTCTCACGGACCCTCTCACGGACCCTCTCACGGACCCTCTCACGGACCCTCTCACGGAACCTCTCACGGACCCTCTCACGGACCCTCTCACGAACCCTCTCACGTGCACTCTCACGGACCCTCTCACGAACACTCCCTCGGACCCTCTCACGATCCCACTCACTAACCCTCTCACGAACCCTCGCACGAAGCCTCTCAGGGACCCTCTCTCGTACCCCTTCTCTCGGACCCCGCTCTCGGACCCCTCTCTCGGACCCCTCTCTCGGACCCCTCTCTCGGACCCCTCTCTCGGACCCCTCTCTCGGACCCCTCCCACGACCCTCCGACGAACCCGCTCACGACCCTCTGACCCTGTCAGTCTCGCCATCTCACGCACAATTACTCTGTTGCGTGCGCTCTCTCTCTGTCGGGTGCGCTCTCTCCCTCTCGGCTGCACGCTGTCTCTCTCGGGTGCGCTCTCTCCCTCTCGGCTGCGCGCACTCTCTCTCGGGTGCGCTCTCTCTCTCGAGTTGCGCTCTCTCTCCCTCTCGGCTGCGCGCTGTCTCTCTCGGGTGCACTCTCTCTCCCTCTCGGCTGCGCGCTCTCTCGGGTGCGCTCTCTCTCCCTCTCGGCTGCGCGCGCTCTCTCTCGGGTGGGCTCTCTCTCGGGTTGTACTCTCTCTCCCTCTCGGCTGCGCGCTGTCTCTCTCGGGTGTGCTCTCTCTCCCTCTCGGCTGCGCGCTCTCTCTCGGGTGCGCTCTCTCCCTCTCGGCTGCGCGCTCTCTCTCTCTCGGGTGCGCTCTCTCTCCCTCTCGGCTGCGCGCGCTCTCTCTCGGGTGGGCTCTCTCTCGGGTTGTACTCTCTCTCCCTCTCGGCTGCGCGCTGTCTCTCTCGGGTGTACTCTCTCTCCCTCTCGGCTGCGCGCTCTCTCTCTCTCGGGTGCGCTCTCTCTCCCTCTCGGCTGCGCGCGCTCTCTCTCGGGTGGGCTCTCTCTCGGGTTGTACTCTCTCTCCCTCTCGGCTGCGCGCTGTCTCTCTCGGGTGTACTCTCTCTCCCTCTCGGCTGCGCGCTGTCTCTCTCGGGTGCGCTCTCTTCCTCTTGGCTGCGGGCGCGGTCTCTTTCGGGTAACGCTCTCTCTCCCTCTCTGCTTCGCGCGCTCTCCCTCTCGGGTGCGCTCTCTCTCCCTCTCGGCTGCACGCGCTCTCTCTCGGGTGCGCTCTCTCTCGGGTGCGCTCTCTCCTCGGCTGCACGCTGTCTCTCTCGGGTGCGCTCTCTCCCTCTCGGCTACACGCTGTCTCTCTCTCGGGTGCGCTCTCTCTCCCTCTCGGCTGCACGCTGTCTCTCTCTCTCCCTCTCGGCTGCACGCTGTCTCTCTCTCGGGTGCGCTCTCTCCCCCTCTCGGCTGCACGCTCTCTCTCGAGTGCGCTCTCTCTCCCTCTCGGCTGCTCGCTCTCTCTCGGGTGGGCTCTCTCTCGAGTGCGCTCTCTCTTCGGGTGCGCTCTCTCCCTCTCGGCTGCGCGTGCTCTCTCGGGTGCGCGCTCTCTCTCTCTCGGCTGCGCGGTCTCTCTCTCTCTCGGGTGCGCTCTCTCTCGGGTGCGCTCTCTCTCTCGGGTGCGCTCTCTCTCCCTCTCGGCTGCGCGCTCTCTCTCTCTCGGGTGCGCCGTCTCTGTCCCTCTCTGCTGCGCGTCTCTCTTTCTCTTATGTAAGTGGTGCCGGGGAATCAGCAGTATACATACGGAAGACGGCAGCAGGTGCTAGAGGTGCGTTTATTGACCACATCAGGAGCAAGTTCTCGTCAGTGGCAGACGTGTGGCTTCTGTGTAGTGACTTCAAAAATTGCCGCGCATGAAAAACAATTACATCACCGTGTAGGAGAAGCATTTGGGCATGATGTAATTAGAGAACTTAAATTTCGAATTTTTGACCATGTTTAGTTAAAAACTCGATAGTTCCTCCCCTCAAACTCCTTTAAAAAGGAAGACAAGGCCATAGTTAATGTACAAAAATTGTTATATGAAAATAATATTCAAATTATAAACACAAAATTAAAAACATGTCGAATGTTATGAAAAATGTGAATATCTTAATCAAGGAGAAGCATACGGAGAGAAAAATCTGATGTTACACTCACATGACTTTCTCTGCTCTTGTACTAACTATTGTTACAAACTCTTATTCTTCTATATTCTCCATAATAGAGACAAACATTTGTAGAAATTATTTTATTGCTAATTTTCTTGTGGGCACAAGGGTGATATGGGAATACAGCTGGCTTTAAGTGATAGGCAAATGTTTTAAACCCTTAAAGCTCCAGTTTCTTTGCATGGACAAGAGATAAAGTGAACAACGACCTTCCATTTGAGAAAAGTTTATTCCAAAGTTCACACAAATAACAATGGAGTTGGTTCACTCCATAAAAAATGCATATGCGCGTGAGTTGTGTGTTTTAATTAGATCTACATTTTTACTTCCTCCGCTACGTATAGTGAGTAGAAGTATTGTATTCCACCCAAAAATTCGATGTCGAGATTTCACCGGAAATGTTATGAGGCCCCTGAATCCAAAGAAGTCGGTTAAAAACCAAAGTTGGTATTTGTTTAATGTCTTAAGGGTGCGACAGGAAGATTTTGAAGAAAATTCCTCCACGCTAAACTACCCTTTACATGGAAAACTTCTATACTGCTATACGCAATAAAGTAAAAGTGTGTGGTAGAAGGAACTGAATGTATTTTCTCTCTTTATACCGGATCTACGTGGTAGTTGATCCTGCCATCTAGCGCTCACTGCCAGAGCGAAGATAATGTTAGTACTTACTTTCACCACAGGTTCGCATCCAGTTCCTTGTTGCGCATGACGTCACATATATAACTGTCACAAAAATGTCCAATGTAAAATGGAAGTAATAATTAACATTTTCCTCCTCCTTTAAAAAGGAGCGGAAGGGGGAAGACCAGTCAAATTTCCTAAATGTACTTAAACGTGTGCTATGAAATCTCTCTATTCATTGTTACCTGGTTTACTTTAGAGGAGTTTAAGGAATAGAAAGTAAGATTATAATGAGATTAGTCCAATGTTTATATTTTAATATGTTTGTGTCCCTGCATATAATTAATCGCTTTCTAATAAATACCTTTACATATGTTCAAAATATTCTAAATTTATGAAAGGTTCATCAAATTTGATAAAAAGCAAGTAAACCAGATTTTCCAAAACAGATTTCCACAAATCTGATGTATTGCTCTCGCATGACTTTCTTTACTAATTCTCATACAAACTATTCTTTAAATAGCTTGATCTTCTATCCGCTTTGTCAGGGGAGTAGCGTCGATGAATAAAGTTATGTATTATATACCTTGTAATTTTCCTTAAACTGATTACCAAATTTGTGTTCATTAGCATTTTGTACTACATAATTGTTTTAATGCCATTAAAATCAACCTTGTCTAAACATAATTTTGAGTCTCGACACTGCAATAAGCTGTTGGCAGTATGTTTGAAACAAAGCTTGGGTCAATGGCATCTGTCGTCAGCTGCAGGAGATTGATGGTGTGCCCTTGACCCAAGGTATGTACTGAGGTAGACTAACTCTCGTGTTACCAATCATATTATTATTGCATTTATAGTCGTGAAGAGAATAATTCGCGATTAGTTTTGTTGCTTGTATTTGTTTCTTCAATTGTGAACATTTGAACATGATTTGGACACTTGGTTGCCTAGTATTAAAGCAAGTGCAGATTAAGATTTGCGCGGATTCTGGAACGAAGGTGGGCACTGTACATCAGAGAGGTCACGACATTAATCAGAGCTACAGTAGTAAACAAAAGTTCGTTTTCGCGCCGTCGTTGCAACGAAAGTTAACATTTCTGTAAAAAGCAATATCCTTTGGACATGCATTTAAGATAGGTGCACTTCTAGTATTACGACCGGTACGTTGTTTACAAGCGAGCACTTAGGGTGAACGGCAGCGGCTATTTTCCAACCAAAGTGCTTGGAAATAGCAACTGAGTCCGAAATCTAGTAATTAATACATATCTTCCAAAACCCGCACTCAGTATTACGACGAACATTAACAAATGTATAAGGCATTTCAACATCAAACTTTATGAATGTGAATTCTGTTTGTGTCGTAATACTTAAATGTTTCCTTTATCTTCTTCGTTTTTTAAAACAAACGTGAGTTTGGAATTGTAGCGGCTATAAAGTTTTAAATAACATTTATGAGGCAGCCAAAATACACCACCATTTTTACAATATATTTTGAAAAAAAAGAATAAAAGCTTCAAATGTTCAGGATAAATCCAGGAATATAATTTTTATTGAATGATTGGTATAAGCTCTCAGTTGAACAGTATAACAATGAAGTAAGGGAGAGCAGTTTTACCTTCTCATGGGTTGCATCTTTTTTTGTAAAGGAAAACAGTCACTTGCTTTTCGTGGTCACAATGAGAAAGGGATCTTCAACAGAGGCAATTATATTGAATATTTAAATGAATTAACAATATATGACACCTTTTTGAAGGTGCACTGGGAAAAATCGACTGATTTTCGAGCAACTTTACGGATATTCAGAGTGATTTATCCAGTACTGGCATTTCAGGAAAATAAAACCCAAGAATTACACGTACTTCCAACTTTTCTTGCAACAGAAAATCATTTTATAACCTCAAACATTACTTTATTTCTAACATTAACAAATACTTTGTCTGGAAAGAGAACCTTGATTATTAAAAGAACTATTGTTAAACACACAGCAGTCGAACTGTAATGGAGTGTTACTTTGATTGTTAATCCAGCGTAATCTAGTAATTGCATAACAGTTAAGAATGACAATTCGCTTGATAGTTTAACTCCTCTATGCATGAAACAGTCTATTCTTGTTTTTGTTCGCTTTTAATTTGTATCTTAAGTGTAGATGTATCGTTAACGACCTATTCACTGTTTATATAACAAATTTCATAATTTGACAGTAAAGATACTTACTTGCCCAGCCATTATATCTGTTTTGATCCTATAAGAGAATGTCGGCTGATAAACAATAGAATATCTATTTATTTGCAGCAACAAACTTACTGCTGGTGGTTAAAAACACGCAAGCCGTGCATGGGCAATGTTTAAGAGGTGCAATCAGGACTGAAACATTCAATGTCATAGCCCGGATTTGAACTACGGATCTTCCGCTCTTCTAACCACTAAGCTACTATGGCCAACTTGCCGGTATGCCATTAAATTCCCCAAGCAATAGAATATCTGTCAGTTAAGTTACGTTGGATTGCGAGTGCAGGACTCTGAATGTCCGTTTCGTTCTCTGTGAGCAGTTTCTCAGGGAAATGCGATGATCCTAATGAGAATACCGACCTCATTTGCGTGGCGGATGATTCACTTAAGGAAGACATTAGAGCATCGACCGTTACCTTCCAGGTGGCCAACCGAGCAAGAAATTGTGGCATAGCCATTTTACAAAGGAATTGCACTGTTTATATTTAGAATTGGCCAGGGAAACAAGCACTAGGTATATACATTTCCAATTCTATTATGATGTAGAGACATCAATTCAATAACTAACATTTTGCAAAGAAAATTATCCTCGAGCTGAACCCTAGAACTATCATGCATGGGCAGAAATTGTCCATACATTTTTATTTTATTAGAAATTGTAACAAATATTTACGATCCTTTTTATATTTATCCTGAATGAATTACCTTGAACTTTGTGGAAATATTCTGTGAACTTATTTTCGTTTGATAAGCTTTTGCAACAAGCCAATTTATTTTTTGGATAAAGAACGATAGTGTAATTGTGTAGTAGAGAAAGTGAAACAGAATTAAATCTTGGAGGTAGCAGTGTATTGTTGATAAGTAGAGCTAGGACAAATATCCCTTTGATAGCAGTGTGTGCGCATGCGCGCTGTGAGTACGTATGGAAAGGGGAATAGGATAACAAAGGCAATATCAGTCAAAAGCATATATAATTTTAAAAAATAGACATTACAATACATATGTGTATTGTTAAAAATATAAAATTTACGTGTTGTATTATTTTCATTTGTCAAATAGTTTAGTATATTTCCTAATGAAATTTTTACACTCAGTGTGATGTAAGCTTTCAAAATGGTATATTGGTATGTGCCATTATTTTACACAGATGTTCAAAGAACTCAATCGTAGTGGTGAACATTCTTCTGCATATTATTACCTGACGATGCAACAAGTGATTTGTGATTTTTTTATTACAGTGTTTTAACAATTTTCTGTACAATGTGGTAACCACGGAAAAACCCATGTCAGAGTGCGCGGCCACGGGGATTGATCGAACCCGCGGTATATACTAGGTACAATCCATTCATATTCTTTTTTGCCCAGGCTTCAAGGAGGAGGAAAGGGTTAGGCTACCTTGATCTTCTCTCTAGGTCAGGTATGGCACGTGGTGGCCGTGTGCCAGGCGTGAGCAGTTAAAATATCGTCCTTATTTGCAATATAACCGCCAACTGTGAAATATCTATTTGGCTGAAAATTGCTTCGACGTGATTGTAAGTAAGAAACTGGAATCTATCGGTTGCAGAAGCTATCAGTGGCTTGCAGTAATCTGCAAACACGAAGAATCAATAAAACAGTAAAATATACACATTTTATTGTTTGGCTTATAAGTTTTTGCAGCTGTATTACTGTGTCCTCTTTTACCACTCACTTCTAATGGAGAGCAGAACGTTCAACGTCTCCTACATATGTATTGTGTGTGCCGCTTGCTGCACAGACCCGTCGCTTTCTCCCTTACCCCACCTGGTAGCCGGAAAGAATGCAAGTGTGGTAGTTACGTTGATTTCTCGCTCAGGGGATATTTGTCCGCTGATAAGGGAGATGCAGGGAGCAAAAATGAAGCAATTGAAACAGAACATACTGTTTATTATCAAAAACAGTTGGTGAACAATACGTATAACAATAAATAAATAATAAATATGTACAGACCATGGTCCGTTGCTGAGATCATATTATTTCTACATGGACATACAGCGGTGTCGTCCAGCGACATAAGGCAGTGGCAATGTGTGTTGTATCTACAAGTCCTCGCTATCTTCTCCGTTGTGCAGTGATGTGGGCGGTTATCCAAGGAGCTGTATCGGCGACCTTATGGTAGATCCCAGGTTGATGATCAACTGCACAACCAAACCCTGCACTGGTGATACCTGCCAGAGTCCATCGCCCATCCTGCTGCACGATCAGCGGTCCTCCGGAGTCACCCTGGAAAAAATATATCTGATATTTTGTAACGGGTATTTAAATTAGTCAAAACTAGGATAAACATTCCAATAAAGACATGCCCTGAAAGATACATGTGTCATTTTTACTTATGTTGAGTATTTACACCAGACAGTGGGCTTCATCCACCAAACGCATTCTATGGAACCTTTTGTCACACGCGATTAACGAATCAATTGTTAGGTGGACGTATATAAACAGCAAAGAGGAGTTGTAATGAATTCTGTCATCTGCACGTTATGTCGATACTACTACAGGAGATGCTCCGTGCATTCTTAAACATAATTAAACTCTTCTCAAAGAATCCACAACTCTTCTGACCTGGCTCCTCTCTGATTTGAACACATGCACTCTTGTAAGGTATGCGCATTGTCAATGAATTTGGCATGCACAACTGTCCCCATTGCTAAACATCCAATGGATTGACGTCCAGCAAATGGGTAGACCATGCTACTGAACCTCTTTGACCAATCCAACCGTTGAATAAAGTCCATTGTCTCGTGTAAATAGTAAACTCAAATGACTCGTATCTCAACAGGTATTTCTTTTCGGACATATGTTTATGGAAACATTTAGATATGCACAATCCCAACTCCTGTTAGGGTGTTAGGGGTGTGAGTGCGCAGATTTCCCTCGTATACTTAAATATAATGAAAAGTTCAATAAAAAATTTATCTCGTGAAAGCTAAAGCAGATAATTAATACACTATTGAATAGATTATCTACACCAATGTGTTACAGCCGAGTTGCTCGTCAATGAGCGACGGCGTTCTCACCACCTTGCGTGAATAAGCCTACAACATGCAGCACAGCTCTGCTCTGGGGTAAGCTGTCATCGCGCCGCGGAGACCTACAACAGGGAATGATTGAGTTTGTTAAGACCTTTGCCCAGTGACTATCCGTGGCTGCCATTCTCTCTGCAACCGTGCTCCGTTCAACGCTGCTGCGTACTCGTAGATTTGGAACAGCCTGATCCACAAAGTCTGGCAAGAGAATAGGACTGAATGGTTTGTTTACTAATGGGTTTCCGCTACCCCAAGCATGCGTTCACAGCTACGGCGAGTGAAAGTTGAAACTAGACCAGACCTAGAAAGCTGATTTCTGTTCATCGAGTAATTCAAGTAACGAGATGAGGGATGTTGAGATACGAGTCATTTGAGGGATCGTATTCTTTCTGAACCCAAGGACGAGCGAACACTCATTACGGGACCTGAGTAGGTGGTGTTTACCGTCAACATTCCTGACTTTCTGCTCTACACACATATAATTTTAGCCTTTGCCAAGTGTATGTTCACGAATATATTCCAATATACACGCTAGAATCCAATTGTTTATTATCATTTTGTGCCTAAACTACTCATTCTAGTAACAACTGGAGAATGTACAATAACCCACCCCTTAAAGATGTAATTCTCTATGCTAATTACAGAAGTAAGGATAAATGGCCCTTGAGGAAAATAATACAGAAAGTTATGTTTCAGCTTAACGTCGACAAGTCCCTGTTGAAGTCTGCGCCCTCATACACTTGACACCTTGTATACAGGTTCTTTGCTTCTGAAGTCCATTTATTAAAGCATAGATGGAGAGTAGCAAAGTTTTATCTGGTCAGAGGCAGACTTTTCTATGTGAATTACTCACGCAAATACTTTTGGATCAGACAATTTGTTTTTGAACATGTTGTGGACGTGTAAGCCGAGATGTATCCCTTGTACCAATACTTACGAGGCAGGCGTCCATATGGCCATCACTGTGACCTGCGCAGAACATCTCCGGGTGTAATTCCAGGTTGATGTTCTTGTGTTCATGCCATTTGAGACATTCCTCGTCGCTAAGAATTGGCACCATCGCCTTCTGTAGAATATTCGTTCCCGTCTTCCCTGAAAACAAATGTAAAATAGTTTTGATCTGGCATGCTTTTTATTCTAGAGCAGGACATTTACAGCTGAGGTTATTGAGAATAAAATATAACTGATATTATCGCGTGGAATTCAAAAATTTCGGTTTCATTTATGGACGCTCTGTAACCACTATGCCTCTCGGCGCCCCATTCTATATTAAAACACAAGTTAATTTTGTTGAGAGTTCTCTTCACCAGGACTTGATGTTCTGCTATATCCTCTGTTACCCGAAGTTGCTGGTTTATATGCGCGGACGGAGATGGGTTTTTTTTTTTGGGGGGGGGGGGCAGCATTAGAATCCTTACCATCGCTTCCTTCAGAAAGGAAGTAAAGTCGATGGTCCCTAGTAGATTTACGGCATATAAAAGATCCTTAAGCATTGTAAAGAGCCCTCTGAGCCAAATTAAATGGTATTTCACTTGGAATATAGAATGGGACGCTGAGAACCAAAGCAGTTAAAACGTGTGTATAGTTAAAAAAAAAATTCAA
The DNA here is from genome assembly GCA_030765045.1 of Tenodera sinensis. Lineage (NCBI taxonomy): Eukaryota > Metazoa > Arthropoda > Insecta > Mantodea > Mantidae > Tenodera > Tenodera sinensis. The sequence goes on along the minus strand of CM060968.1, from coordinate 14,209,332 downwards.
GTTTTCGTACTTGGTTAATGTAAGGTGGCTGTCTATCTGTCTCTTTCTCGTTGTCTCTCTTCCTCTTTCTCATTCTGTCTCTTTCTCCTTGTCTTTCTCTTTCTCCTTCTCTTTGTCTCTCTCTCTGTCTCTCTCGTTTTCTCTGTCTCTCTCGTTTTCTCTGTCTCTCTCTTTTTCTCTGTCTCTCTTTTTCTCTGTCTCTCTTTTTCTCTGTCTCTCTTTTTCTCTGTCTCTCTTTTTCTCTGTCTCTCTTTTTCTCTGTCTCTCTCTTTCTCTGCCTCTCTCTTTCTCTGTCTCTTTCTCTGTCTCTCTCTTTCTCTGTCTCTCTTTATCGCTTTCTCTGTCTCTTTCTGTCTCTCTCGCTTTGTCTTTTTCTCTCCCTCTTTCTTTGTGTGCGTGAGAGAAAGAAAGAGAACAGCTTAACTCAAAAACGTGAAGTCAGTTAAATATGAAACTTGGTATTTAAATTCATAATTTTTCAAGGATATTACATGAAGCTTTTCAACAAAATCCCTTCACCCAGACTACGTTTCACACGGAACATTTTTAAAAATTGCCTTAAAGATTTTGATTGCAGTACCATATGTTTAAGATATTGTTATGACAAATGAAATGTGTTTCTTGAATATTTTGCGAAAGTCTTCAGAAGACCTCTTCATTCTAGATGAATTTTGCATATCTGGTAAACCGTAACAGATACACAAAGTTTACTACAGAAAAAAATGTAAACTTCGTTAAAGAAAAGAATGGATGTTTAATGTATTTTTGTGAATTGAACCGTTTCAGAGATACTAATTTTTCTGAATTTTGCAATACCTATATTTTCATAAAATGGGAAGTCATTTTTCATGCTTTCATATTTTGGTCATGCAAAGAACGGAATTTCAAGGCCCCACATGGAGACCAGCTCTTAAAACATTAGGCTATCGCTCTAGGCCTACTGTATTCCTAAATTTCACTTCCTCCTACAAGAAAATAAGCAATAAGATAATTTGTACAAAAGTTTATCTCAACTAACACGAAGAAGATATAGGAATAAGAGTTTGTAAGAATGGTTAGTACAAGAGTAGAGAAAGTCATGTGAGTGTAAGTAAATGCGTAGTTATACTGTTAGATGTGGTCTCACGTGAGTCAACACGCAGTATTTTCTTGCTGAGATAAACAACAGAGCTGCTAAATGCACAGCGGTTTTATATTCACGGTCTCACGAGAGGTTGCAGGAGAGATCTCAGTCCCCCCCGCCAATTTCGGAAAGTGTACCAACTTCAGTTAATGAACGTCACATTTCGCAATGACATTTTTCGCTTGGGACGTTGCCATTAAGGAAAAAGTTTTTGCTCCTGGAGAATTTCCTCTCTCTAATGGACAAGTATTCAGCATAAATGCACGATGGAATGAGCTCTCATATAATTTACGAACTGAAGTTAATGAACTGCTTGAACCGTGTTTATCAAGAAAAGTAGCATGAACATTTTACAGCTTAGCAGTAATCTTGTCGAAACAAAGCCAACCTTTCATCAGCTTGTGGCAACACCACAAAGTCTGAAATTCCACTCTGACGTAAAGGAGCTCTTTCTGTATATGCTTCCATCAAACACACGTTTATAGATTTTTACACCAAGTGTGCAGTAGTTTACCTGTATGTCAGATATGCCATAAAACAATCTGTTGGACTCGCATGACTTTCTTTATTCTTGCACAAACTATCGAGACGCCGGGCTCGGCGCAAAACAAAGGACTGTCGGGGCCGGGCTGCTTTACGCAAAGGCGTTCCAAGTCAGGCTGCCTTGCGGGACTGTATGTGCGTGACTAACAATGGAAGCGGCTACACAAAAGGAGCTTTCTCCGGAGCCTTCGGGAAAAATCCAGCCGGGTCACTGGCGGCACGTTTGTGGAGCTCGAGAAAGATCCGTGTGACGTCATCCCTTACTTGAGGGCAGGTACAGCAGTGAGTGAGTTTACGGTTACAGACGTGAGTCAGTCAGTGTGAGTGCGAGACACCTGTGCGTGTGTGTTGCGCGAAACATACGTTGGACGTCGAGTGATTGCATTGTCGTATGGGTATGACAGAGAAATTAGAGAAAGACATTGAAAGGACTGAATCAAGGTTACGAGAAGTAGAAATTAGGAGTTGTGATATCAAGAAAGACTGTAGATTGTGTTAACGACGAGAAGAAAACTGCATTTGTGGTAAAATTTTAGAAGATAATAAAGTGATAGAAAAGTAACCGGAACGATTTTGTCATTTGTCACACTATTCTTACAAACACACCTATCTACTTCATCTTATTCGAGGTAAATATTTGTAGAAATTACCTCATTGCTAATTTTCTTGTAGGTGGAAGGGGAATGTGGGAATACAGTAGACTTTGAGCGATAGTCAAATCTTACAAAGCTTTGAAATTCTGTTCTTTGCACGGCCAAGAGATAAAAAACTGTACAACGGCGTTCCATTTGAGAAAAGTAAAAATTGCAAAACTCACACAAATAATAAAGAACATCTCCGAAATGGTTTAGTTCACAAAAAACATCATTTGACGTAAATTGTGTTTTATGTAGTAAGATTTTGTCTACCACTTACGTTTAAGTTATATAACAATTATTCAGAATGAAGACGAGTGCAGAGCTATTCCCAGAAAATTCAAGATCAACATCCTTAGAGGTCTAACGATCAAACTGAAGCCATTAACAGTGAAGCAACGTAAATCTATAGTTGTAATAATAACTTAAAGACTACAAGTTTCAATTATCTTAATACCTGGTGCAACTTCTTGAAATAAAGATACAAATATGGCACCTAAGATAGGAATGACTATTCCAGAAACTGCAGTTTGCTTTTTATTTCAAGAACTTGCAGCAGACATTAAGATACGTGAAGCTTGTAGTCTCTAATTTATTACAATTATAGTTTTTTAGACATTTTTTGAGAAAATCAAAATTTTCAAAATAAACTATGTAAGGGGTAACTTAAGGGGGGATTTTCTTGAACCTTGAACTGTCGTAACTTGGAAGATGGAGAACTTGAATACTACTAGGTTTGGTTTTAACCGACTTTTCGTTTTTGTGTTATGGCGTTTTCCTAAGAATGTTTTCTTCGGATGCAGAGGATCTCAAAACGTATTTTTTCATTGAAATCTTTGCATTGAACTTCTGAGTGGAATACAATATCACCTCTACATGCTATGTTAGGTTAGAGAAAATAAATTTGAGTGTAGTCAGATAATTTCCATTGTCTTTTGCACTCGCGAATTAATCGATGGGCTCATAAAAGTCGATTGGTATAACCTATAACATTAGCATACTTTCACAAGCTCCTTTAAAAGTGTCTTGCTGGTAATTTAATGGTAATTTTCCAGACTTGAGAACGTAAACCAGGAAGAAGCAAATGAGGAAAAACATGACCTTAATGTCGCGATCAAATAACAGCAAGTTTCTCCTTAAATCCAACACAAATGGCAGGTAGTTGTTCTAAGGAAGTGGCACAGAGTTGCCACAACAATGCTTCATTGTGTAGTCTTAACCATCACTGTAAACTGTTGGACAAATGTAACACTGTTGTCAGGAATCCTGGGTTCGAAACAGGGAGATGCATCAAGAGGCTGTAGTGTTTGTGGTTCCTTTCATGGATTCAACTTCCTTGAAATACCAAGGCAGCTTTAATACCTATCTAAACTTGTTTATTAATTAATTTATTCTCATAGTCAATGCTGCTGGATCTTCCTCTTTCACACTTCCAGAAAATGAATAAAAATCGGCTATTGCACTCCCATGACTTTCTCTACTCTTGTTCCTCTATCTTAATGTTGAGATAAACTTTTACAGAAATTATGTAGATACAAGGAGAATATGGAAATACAATAGGCTTTGAGCGATAGTCAAATGTTTCAAATTCCGTTCTCTTTGCACGGCTAAGATATAAAAAGATGAATCACGATCTTCCATTTAACGAAATTTAGTTTTTCAAAACTCACACAAATAACTAGGAATATCTCCTAAATGTTACACTTCACAAAAAATATATTTAGACATAAATTTTGTGTTTTAGCAAGTTCTACATTTTTTGTAAAGTAAGATTTTCTCCATATTTTATGCTTTACCAGTTATTCAAAAGTTATCCAGAGTAAATAGGGCTGCATGGGCTATAGCCAGAAAATTCAAAATACACATGTCATTTTTAATAAAAATAGCTTAAACATAAGACATTTTGATCAAAATCATTAGCCATTTTATAGAAAATCAACATTTTCGAAAAATTTTCCATGTAAAGGGTAGTTTAGAGTGGAGTAATTTTGTTCAAAATCTTCGTGTGCATCTTTAAGACATATAACTTAAGCACAACTTTGGTTTTGAAGCGAATTTTTGTTTTTGAGTTATGTTTCCCACAGACAGACATGGGCCTTTTTCTAAACATTTTCTTTTTTTGATTCAGGGGGCCTCAAAATATATTTCCGGTGAAATCTCGACATCGAATTTTTGGGTTGAATACAATATTTCTTGTACTTACTGTACGTAATTAGAAAAAGTAAAAATACAAAAACAAAGCCTGCCCAACATCAAAACAATAGGGAAAAAAGGGTTCACACGAACTTGAGTTTGAAAACCATTTATTGCTGAGTTACAGGACAAAATGAAGCTTAAATAGGTCGATGTGTCTTCCTCCTGTTTTAATGCATACCATAAGCTTGTGTTCCATGCTGTCTTGTATTGTGTTGGAAATTCCTGGAATGTTTAGCATTTGCTCAAATCCAGTGTGAATACGTTCTGTGTCAGTAATCGGCACAGGAATCACATAAAGCAGAAGTTTACACATGCCCAAACGAAAAATCCATTGCATTAAAATCAGATTGGGCAGTCATACAGTGAATCCCCTCAAGCAAGCCTCACTGTGCAGAAATTTACCATTCAAGAAATTGCGTAATATCCAAGATACACTCATAATTAAATTATGCAACTCATTTCTATGAAGCTTTTGATACGATTCTGCATTCAGGCACGGAGGAAAGAAAGAGGAATCCTGAAGGTGATAATTGCTTCCCATACGTTTGCACGGAAGCTCTGTTGAACTTTTCTCGACTCTGTCTGCCACTTTAATCCTTGCATCCACTTAAGTAGATACTGGTATAGATTTTCATGAAAAATTCTCGAGATATCATGTGACCGACGCCTTGCCTCGTAATCTGATGGGTTAGCTTCCAGAGAACAGAAGTTTGCCGTCAATAATTCGTATCTCACTTGGAGTTCCAACATCCTCAGGCGTGGTGAATTCGTAAACAAAGTGCATAAAGCTTATTGGTCTGTATATTCCCGGAATAAATCTACCTTCTGTGCTCTACAACAAACAAGCCAACCAAAAATTACTAGAGTAATCAGCGGATAACAATTTAATTCTATTAGCAATTTTTCTACAACATTAAATGAGCTAACGATTTAATTTCGTAATTGTTTTTTGTGTCGTCGAAGGGGCAAATCCTTCAACAAATTATTTTCAGCTCTATATTCGTGTAGTCATCTTTATGAAGACACCGCTGAAGCGATGAGTGTTATCTTCAGGGCGTTCATGGGTCAAACGGATAAAATAAGGGCGATAATTATGTTTCCAATAAATAATCAATTTTCCACCAATTCAGCTTTATTGCTATGAGGTTGTAATAACTTGAGAAATTATCTTCTCTTCTACAAAGATTTTAGGTCCGGAAGCTATTCTATTAAAGACCTTCGTTGTTTTGTATAAGTTAAACCCACATTTCTTTACTTCATACCTTGGAATATTTACGAAATAATCTCACGAAATGAATATCTAGATAACAAAATCTTTCATTCAGCAGTAGGAATATGCCTCCATCTTGATCGCATATATCATTAGTACCCTATCGGGGCAATTGTTTCTCTTAGTTACGGACATAGCACTGACTACCTATCGTTATCGATTGTAACGTATCGATTATAAGGGGATATGATCGACCTTCGGCATATTTCCTTCGATTTGAATAACCTCGGGACATAAGTCGAGAAATAGAACTTTGATATTTACATTACATATGAGATTTACAGATATGTGGAAACAACTTGAAATATAAAATAGTGATGTAAATACCTTCCTTAATTAATTTTGACATACAATTCCTGTCACATTAGTATGAAATTTTTGTTACTGTTTTGATGATAAGTTGGCATTCCAGAAATTTTGGTCAACATTGACGATATACTCCGCACACACAATGGGAATCTTGTGTTAGTCATACGTTTAAGTTTTTGTGACTGACCATATAGAATTTTCCATCATGCTCTATATAACTATAATTGGTTAAATAATGGAGATTTGGATACCTGCTGGGTGTACTTACCGTACGTGGTGTCTGTCTTGCCCCAACCCGCCACGATGCCTGTGTGACCCCGGAAGGTTGCGTGTGGCCGGGGCAGACAGATGGGAAGGATATTCTCGCGATAGCTGACAGGTCTCGATAGACGCAGAAGGGCCAAATCGAAGCGGTCCGGCTGCGTGATCCGGTACTGGAAACTAGGATGTACCACTTTGTGAGCTACCCGGAGGATCTCTTCAGGTAGGGGCTCAGTGTAGTGTCCTCCAGTGTTCTGAGTGTCATATTCTCCCAGGTACACAGTAATGTCCTTCAGTCGAGCCCTGAAACATACCACAATTTAATACTGGAATGTCCCTATCACTTTGGGTCACACAGAAAGATTTTCCAAATCTCTGTAGTGCCGTCAGATTTCCACACGTCATCACTACGTTTCTTTACCTGATTCTCCTCTTCTTATGTAGGACTTACATCCCCTAGGACTTGCAAGCCAGTGACTGTCAGATGTCTGTCGGGGAGCAGGGGAACCTATGTACCAGACAGAGTGAAGTGGTCAGTATGAGAGTGAGGAAGAGGATGATATGAAATGCAGGCGAAATGGATGATTGGAAATATGATGCTGGAGCAGTTGGTGGAATGAGTGCCGGGAGAAATGCCTGCATTAAATATCATCTTCCTCACTCTCATACTGACCACTTCACTGTCTGGTCCATAGGTTCCTCTGCTCCCCGATAGGGTAATAAGATGAAGAAGGCCTTTTAAAGATGCGACATGAAGCTTTTGAAAAAGAAAATCCTCCACCCTAAACTAACCTATACATGCAAAATGTTTTGGAAAATATTTTCTCAAAAAATGATTCTAACGATTTTGATTAAAATGCCACAAGCTGAAGATATTTTTATGGCAAATGAACTGTGTTTTAAATTTTCTTGCTAGCTCAGGTAGTCCTGTTTAATCTTGTCCAGTTTTGCATAAGTGGTAAACCATAAGAAATCGACCAAATTTTACTATATAAGAAATACAGACCTTGTTAAAACACACAAGTTATGTCTAAATGAATTTTTACTTTCTCTGCTATGTACAGTTGGGGTAGAGTACAGTAGAGGAAATATTGTATTCCACCCAAAAATTCGATGTCGAAATTTCAGCGGAAATATGTTTTGGGCCCCTTGAATAAAAAAGAAGACATTTTTAGAAAAATGTGTGTCTCAGTCTGTCGACAGCATAACTCAAAAACGACAAGTCGGTTAAAAACCAAAGTTGGTATTTAAGTTTGTCTTTCAAAAATGCGACACGAACATTTTGAAGAAAATTGCTTCACCCTAAATTACTCTTTTAATGGAAAATTTTTCGAAAATTTCTATTTTCTTGAAAATGGCTCAACTATTTTGATTAAAATGTCATGTTTGTGCTATTTTTATGAAAAATGATATGTCTACCTTGAATTCTTTAACTATAGCTCCTGCTATAGACATTTTATGTCTAAATAAATTTGTAGAGTGAACCATTTCGGTACTTTTGTAAAATGGAACATCGTTGTTCATTTTTTATATGTTAAATGTGCAAAGAGAACGGAATTTTAAAGCTTTAAAGGATTTGGCTGTCGCTCAAAGTCCACTGGATTCCCATATTTCCCTTGTACCTACAAGGTAATAATAAAGTAATTTCTGTAAATTTTTATCTCAACTAACTTGAAGTGGATATAGGAGTAAGAGTTTGTAAGAGTAGTCAGTACAAAAGCAGAGAAAGTCATGTGAATCTAACACATCACACCTTTTTTGAAGTGAACCATTTCCAAGTCGTGGAGACCATCCTTAAAACATTTGACTATCGCTCAAAGCCTACTGTATTCTAATATTCCCCTTGTACCTACAAGGAAATTAGCAATAAGATAATTTGTACAAATGTTTATCTTAACTAACACGAAGAAGATATAGGAATAAGAGTTTGTAAGAATGGTTAATACAAGAGTAGAGAAAGTCATGTGAGTGCATCACATCAGATTTCTTAAAACGTATTTTTATACATTCAAGCGAGATCAAAATGTATATTTATATTGCAATGTGTGTAATGCAATACTTGAAGGAAGTGTCTAGTTATGCAAGGAGGAACGTAGCGTCTCGTAAGTGAAAACTCCCTGTGCAATTATTCGTGACAAGCTGTCCCGAGCGTTTACCTAATGGCAGGGTTGATATTGCAAGCCATTCCGCCGGCAGTAAAGGGTTTATTGTTATTTTGGCAGCCTTGCTCTGTAGATAACTCCCTTAATCGCTTTCCTTTATTGCTACAGCTGTCCCTAAGTTGGCAGCATCGCTAGTTCAATTCCAGTCGATGGCAACCTTTACTTTCTCCACTACTCGGTAACCCAAAAATGTGTTACCCATTGCGACTTCGCCTGAAATATTTGTTTTTATGAGCACAGTTAGAAAATGTTGACGTCTGCGTGAGATATAATGCAAAAGAAATAAAATAGAACCGCAATTATGGAGGTTAATTGCGACCGGACTCGATTCAAATAATCAGATGTCCAGATAATTGTATAAATCGTTTAGAAAGTGTCATTTCTTTAGAAATTAAAACTGTAGAAATTATCTTGTTCCTAATTTTATGGGAATATAGTAGGCTTAAAGGATTTGGCTGCACTTAGAGCTAGTCGCTATACGGTGGCTTTGAAATTCCGTTTTTTTATATAGCCAAGAAATAAAAACATTACATTAATTTAAACCAGTGGTAGATTTTGGTATTTAGAACACATTTGGTATCTTAAGTTTTTGCGGAGATATTTTAGTTTTGCTGAAAACAAACTGGCAACACTGCAGTTTGTGTGGGTGTCACTTTCACTAGGCCAGTACATAAACTATCGCGCGAGTGTAAACAAATACCATACCGTCTCCTTTCATGTTTACTGTGCGAGTGCAGGTCAATCAGAATTCTCTCTCAAAGCATGACACCACCCTGCAAGCGATCGAACTGTTTACATCCAGAAGCCGGTTCAGATTCCTGACCAACCTCAATGCAACGTTGTCGAGTTACTTCACGTCTGAGACAGGTGCTCGGGATATTCCTTTAATTCTTTTAAGTGATTATTTCGAAACCCTGTGTAATGTCCCATAATTAACACCGAAGCTAATGCAGAAATAAGTTACTTTACGCATCTTAAAAGTAACATACATTCTTGTTGAATTACGCATCCAATTTGGAACAAAAAACATTTTTTTCGAAATCTGCTGATCATAGAAAAAAGTGCTATTCGACTTTTTTGTTTGTAATGCTTCAATGAAGCACATATTAGAAGGAATGTAATAACTTTCCTTCCACCCTGTATATATAACACATTTTAATTAAAATTGTTTGAGTCATATTTGGGAAAATAAAAGTATTCGAAAAATTTCCATGTAAAGGGCAGTTTGTGGTGGCAGGATTTTTTGAAAATCTTCATGTCGTATCCTTGGAAGATGCTAAACTTAAGTTTGGCATTTAATGGACTTTGCGTTTTTGAGTTATGCTGTTCACACAGACGTACACGCACAGACGAGCACGCGCGCTCTAGGCGACGTTTTTCTAAACATACTTTTGAGACGGTTTCGTTCTAGGTCCTCATAACCAAATGTGTAATATGGAGGTTTTGGAAGCTGATTGTGTTTTTTGGCGAAATAGCAGACGAGTTTCAAGTAATTACGACTGACTCAGAAGCGGCAACAATCAACAGTAAGAAGATAAGCAACTGAGATTCTGTCTTCAAACCATCAGCAGCATTTTACCGCGTATAAACCATTACTCCACGAAACATAGTTATTAAATTGAAATCAAACGGACATACAAGAAGAAACATATATGCTTGTTTCTCTTTTTTACTTTCTCTATTACGTATAGCAAGTAGAGGAAATATTGTATTCCACCGAAAAATTCGATGTCGAGATTTTACCGGAAATGTTTTGAGGCCGGCTGAATCCAAACAAAATCAGTTTCAGAGAAAGGTGTCTGTCTACAGCATAACTCAAAAACGAAAAGTCGGTTAAAAACCAAAGTTGGTATTTAAATTTAATGTCTTTCAAAGCTGCGACACGAAGATTTTGAAGAAAATTCCTCCAGCCTAAACTACCCTTTACATGGAGCATTTAAAAAAGATTCTTTTTTTCAAAATGACAAATGATTTTGATTAAAATGCCACATATTTTAGGCATTTTTATGAAAAATGAAATGTGAATTTTGCATTTTCCGGCTATAGCCCATGTAGTCCTATTTCTATGGGTGACTTTTACATAACTCGTAAACCATAAGATATAGATCAAATCTTATTACACAAAGAACTAGATTTTGCTAAAACACACAATTTGTCTAAATTTTTTTTTTAGAGTGAACCATTTCGGAGATATTCCTTATTTGTGTGAGTATTGGAGAACTTATACTTCTGTCAAATGGAACATCGTTATTCATTTTTTATATGTTAACTGTGCAAAGAGATAGGAATTTGGAAGCCTCAGAAGATTTGACTATCGCTTAAAGCCTACTGTATTCCCATAATCCCCTTGCACCTACAAGGAAATAAGTAATAAGATAATTTGTACAAATGTTTATCTTAACACGAAGAATGTGTAGGAATTAGAGCTTGTAAGAATGGTTAGTACGAGAGTAGAGAAAGTCATGTGAGTGTAACACATATTTTTTAGATTCAGGAGTCTCAAACCAGGTACTTTCGGTGAAATATCTGTAAACAATTTTTGAGTAAAATACAATTTTATTGTTCCCTTACTATAACTAATAGAGAAAGTAAAAATACTAGAATACGACAAATATATACCACCTTAACGAATGTTTGGTGTGAACTACTGAACAATTAAACGTATTGTAAAGGTTTTGGAGAGTTTAAAACAAACGAGTCATTTATTGATGGAGGTATCAACAGTTTGTAAAATAGCTGTGGTTGTGCGTAGGTACGTACCTGTGTATGCAGTGGGCCGCGGTGGCTACATACCAGCGGCTGACCAATACACCACCACACTGGTAGCCAGCAATGCGAATGTGAGCTTGCCACGGAAATTCTCCAAAATACGCCTCGTTTCCGCCAATGATGCGCTTCTGGATTCTTATGCGGGGCACACCGCACTCTGCAGGCAGAAATATGTACTCTGTCAACAGTCGTGGTTGTCCACAGTTTGAGCACATCTAAAGAAATGGAAATACTTAACTCTAGAACAAGCAAATAGGGCAAAACTTGCCCTACAGTTTTCTTTTGTTAAAAAGTCGTAACCAATATCCTATATTTATGGACCCTTTTAGATTTATTTTACCTTTTAAAGCACTACTATAGACCTATCACATGTAATAATATAACACGTGTGATCTAACTGATAAATTCTCAAGTAGAGTGAGAGTGAGTCAGACTGTCGAATTATATTTATATGGACTATTTCATATATAGCTGCTTGTCCTGTATAATAGTGACCTAGTCTAGCTCCTTCTATTATCATAAGTAATATGATAATACGTGTGATCTAAGTGATAAATTCTCAAGTAGAGTGAGAGTGAGTCAGACTGTCGAATTATATTTATATGGACTATTTCATATATAGCTGCTTGTCCTGTATAATAGTGACCTAGTCTAGCTCCTTCTATTATCACAAGTAATATGATAATACGTGTGATCTAACTGATAAATTCTCAAGTAGAGTGAGAGTGAGTCAGACTGTCGAATTAGATTTATATGGACTATTTCATATATAGCTGCTTGTCCTGTATAATAGTGACCTAGCCTAGCTCCTTCTATTATCACAAGTAATATGATAATACGTGTGATCTAACTGATAAATTCTCAAGTAGAGTGAGAGTGAGTCAGACTGTCGAATTATATTTATATGGACTATTTCATATATAGCTGCTTGTCCTGTATAATAGTGACCTAGCCTAGCCCCTTCTATTATCACAAGTAATATGATAATACGTGTGACCTAACTGATAAATTCTCAAGTAGAGTGAGAGTGAGTCAGACTGTCGAATTATATTTATATGAACTATTTCACATATAGCTGCTTGTCCTGTATAATAGTGACCTAGTCTAGCTCCTTCTATTATCACAAGTAATATGATAATACGTGTGACCTAACTGATAAATTCTCAAGTATAGTGAGAGTGAGTCAGACTGTCGAATTATATTTATATGGACTATTTCATATATAGCTGCTTGTCCTGTATAATAGTGACCTAGTCTAGCTCCTTCTATTATCACAAGTAATATGATAATACGTGTGATCTGATAAATTCTCAAGTAGAGTGAGAGTGAGTCAGACTGTCGAATTATATTTATATGGACTATTTCATATATAGCTGCTTGTCCTGCATAATAGAGACCTAGCCTAGCTCCTTCTATTATCACAAGTAATATGATAATACGTGTGATCTAACTGATAAATTCTCAAGTAGAGTGAGAGTGAGTCAGACTGTCGAATTATATTTATATGGACTATTTCATATATAGCTGCTTGTCCTGTATAATAGTGACCTAGTCTGGCTCCTTCTATTATCACAAGTAATATGATAATACGTGTGATCTAACTGATAAATTCTCAAGTAGAGTGAGAGTGAGTCAGACTGTCGAATTATATTTATATGGACTATTTCATATATAGCTGCTTGTCCTGTATAATAGTGACCTAGCCTAGCTCCTTCTATTATCACAAGTAATATGATAATACGTGTGATCTGATAAATTCTCAAGTAGAGTGAGAGTGAGTCAGACTGTCGAATTATATTTATATGGACTATTTCATATATAGCTGCTTGTCCTGTATAATAGTGACCTAGCCTAGCTCCTTCTATTATCACAAGTAATATGATAATACGTGTGATCTGATAAATTCTCAAGTAGAGTGAGAGTGCGTCAGACTGTCGAATTATATTTATATGGACTATTTCATATATAGCTGCTTGTCCTGTATAATAGTGACCTAGTCTAGCTCCTCCTATTATCACAAGTAATATGATAATACGTGTGATCTAACTGATAAATTCTCAAGTAGAGTGAGAGTGAGTCAGACTGTCGAATTATATTTATATGGACTATTTCATATATAGCTGCTTGTCCTGTATAATAGTGACCTAGCCTAGCTCCTTCTATTATCAGAAGTAATATGCCGACAAGCTGGCAACACTGCAGCTTATGTGGGTGTCACTTTCACTAGGTCAGTATATAAACAAACAGCGCAGCGTGCGTTTCGTGAGCGTAAATAAATAACATGCCGTCTCCTTTCATGTTTACTGTGCAAGTGTAGGCCAATCAGAACCGTTAGCTCCCAAAACATTACACGACTCTACAAGCAACCGACCTGTTTACATCCACAAACCGGTTCAATTCCCTGACGCAACGTTGCCGAGTTACTTCACGTCTGAAAGAGCTGCTTGGAGTATTCCTTCAATTCTTTTAAGTGATCAATTATTTCGAAATCCTGTGTGATGTCCCATAATTACTACCGAAGCTATGTCAGAAATAAGTTACTCTACGCATCTTACAAGTAACATACATTCTTGTTGAATTGCGCATCCAATTTGGAACAAAAACCATTTATTTTTTCGAAATCTGCTGATCAAAGGACAAAGTGCTATTCGACCTCTTTGTTTGTAATGCTTCTATGAAGCATATATTAGAAGCAATGTAATAACTTCCCTTCCACCCTGTATGCATGATGTGGTTCGTGGATGGAAGAACTTGCGGAGTAGAGATAAATGCAGAAAAGTAGTGATAAGAATGAGGAACAAGGAAGTTTTTTATTAGGTAAATAGTGTTAAATAATATCTCTCCATTATTTAAGGAGGACGTTTACTAGAGATGCCCACTAAAGCAAAGAAATCAATGTCCAAAACTGCTTTCAACAAAGAGAGGACTGCACTAATAGGAAAACTCCATTTGCAGCTGAGGAACTTTTTTAAATGTCATGTCTGGAAAGTAGTTTTGATATGACACTGAGGAATAAATTATCTAGAGAGCTTTGCGATGTTGTGCTGGATAAAAATAGGAGTTATGGAGGCCGGAATGATAACAAACTAAAACTTTTTAAGCATAATTTTGTATGATTGAATTGTCAAAGGTCGAGAAAAAAACTATTTTAATTACATAAAATGAGAAATTCGTGAATGCAAAAGTGTATAATTTGCCTCTAGGTGCAATTTTTTGTTTATCCACTAAGTATAGTAAGCAGAGGAGGTATTGTATTCCACCCAAAACTTCGATGTCGAGATTTCACCGCAAATATGTTTTGAGGACCCCTGAATAAAAAAAAAGTTTAGAAAAAAGTTCTGTGTGTGTGAATGTCTCTCTCTCTCTCTCTCTCTCTCTCTCTCTCTCTCTCTCTCTCTGACTGCCTGTGGACAACATAACTCAACGAAATCTCGGTTAAAAACCAAAATTGCTATTTACGTTTGTCTTTTAAGGATGCCTCACGAAGGTTTTGAAGAAAATTCCTTCCGACTAAGCTACATGGAAAATTTATCGAAAATATTTTTGTAGCAAATGAAATGTATATCTTGAATTTTCTGGCTATAGACTATGTAGCCCTCTTTATTCTGGATAACTTTTGCATAGCTGGTATGGTAAACCATAAGAGATAGATCAAATATTACTGTACAATATGTAGATCTTGGCAAAACACAACATTTATGTACAAATAAACTTTTTTTGTAGAGTGAGCCATTTCGGAGATATTCCTTGTTGTTTTAGTGAGTTTTGGAACACTTAAACTTTCTCAAAAGCAAGATACTAGATGACATCAAGAAGGGAAGATATGGGGAATTGCAATTTGCAGCAGAAAACTTAATTTACATTACAGTTAACCATTTCCGAGCTATTTCTTGTTATTGGTTTGACTTTTCAATTAGTTATACCTTAACTCAAACACGAAGTCTTGTTCTTTTTGCCTAGTCGTGCAAGGGAAATTGAATGTCAAGGCCATCACATAAGGATTAGCTTTTAAAATATTTGACTATCGCCAAAGCCTACTGCTTTCTCATATTCCCATTGTATCTGCAAGAAAAGATGTCATAAAATAATTGTTACAGATGTTTATCCCAATTAACAGGAAGTAAATAGAGGAATAAGCTTGTGCAAATAGTTCGTAAGGAGTGAGTAGAGAAAGTTATGTGAATATAAGACACAAGTGTTTTTAGAAAATGTCACGAAAATGGATGTTTTCTTGAAAATATTAAAGTACCATGTTTGGAAGATGTTGAGCTTACATATCGATATATTAATCAGGGATGTAGCGTCAATGGATGTGGGTGAATCTGTTGCATACCCTGCCAGTTTTCCTTAGTTAACTTTTCTATTATCTATAAACTAATCCAATTTGCCTAATGCTTGCTGAAGAATGTTTCGAATAACAATCTGCTATAAATTAGTATTATTAGCGTATCACACCAGACATTAAAACAGAGCGGCTGGTGGTTGTGCTTGCCTCACGTCAGTCAAAGAATGTGCGCGCGCAGTGGATGTAATGCAGAAAAGTGCAATATTAATGAGGTTGAAATCTAAGTTTTTCAGTATTTTGTTTGACACTGAAGGTTAGTTTCATATTTTGACTGCTGTACGTATCAAGAGTACAAGCAGCATTTTGAACTGTAATGTGTAATGTAAGAGAAAAATACGCCAGGAAATCGAAGGCAGGGTATGCACATTGCTCACGTGCTTCCACGTGGTAAACACGTGTTGTAGAGAGAACACTATATTTCTGGAAACCTACTTCTTGTAATCAACCAAGGGTGAAGAAAACATAATGGCAGTGATTGTTCTGTTGCTTTAATATTTACCAGTTGGTGAATTATAAAGTTCTATAAAAATAATGAAAAAAATTTTTTTTTCATAGTTAATAATTTTTATTTAATAAACCAAAGCATTATAAAATTTCCTGTTTTCAACATTCTTTTGACAGTACTTATCTATAACAGAATGATATTTAAATTATCAAAATTTTGAAATCTTCACCGTGTGGGGCATTTTAGATATGGTGCCAAAACAATAGCTAGAAAAGATAATAAACTTAAAGGTGTTAAAGATATTACAATGAAAATTTTAATGTGCATTATCCCTTACATGCATTATGTCTTAGTTTGAACAAACTCCGCTAATAGTTGTAGAATTAGAAATTTCACCTATGCGTACCCTTTAACACGCACCATGCTACGCCACTGATTAACCATGCGAACATTTCGTTTTACAAATATCTTTGGGCTCAGAGGATATCGGAAGTACATTTTCTGTGCATTTTAGATATTTCATTTTTTGGTGGTCACATTACTTCCTTTATGTACCACAGATATGGTGCAGAGAGGCAAATAAATAGCGTTTATAATTCATTTGGGTAAACGCCGTAAATAAATGTTTGACAAGCTTCGTAAACAGCTCTACGAGATGATTGAATACGTTGTGTTATTACGACGAATTTATAACCACATACATAGCTAATAACAATCAACAATGTACAACAATTGTGCCAGCTGCACAAACAGAAATTCTCCCAATACCACAGAGACCATAGCACCTAATTTGAGGTTCATTCCGAACACCCAACAGAAATTATCTGTAGGAATACCACGATAGGGCTTCATACGACAATTTTGCGAGCGCGGAGCGCCAGAAGATTCTGAAGTGTTGCACTCACATGACTTTCTCTACTCTTGTACTAACCATTCTTACAAACTCCTATTCCTATATCTTCTTCGTGTTAGTTAAGATAAACATTTGTACAAATTATCTTATTCCTTATTTCCTTGTAGGTGCAAAGGGAATGTTAGAATATAGTAGGCTTTGTGCGATAGTCAAATGTTTGAGATTCTGTTGTCTTTGCACACTTGACATATAAAAAAATGAACAGCGATGATCCATTTCACGAAAGTTCTAAGTTTTCCGAAACTCACACACATAACCAGGAAAATCTCCGAAATGGTTCACTCTACAAGAAAATTTATTGAGACATAAATTGTGTATTTTAGCAAGATCTACATTTTTTGTACAGTATAATTTGGCCTATCTCTAACGGTTTACCAGTTATGCAAAAGTTGACTACAGGAGCTATAACCAGAAAATTCAAGATATACATTTCATTTCTCATGAAAATATCTCAAACATATGACATTTTAATCAAAATCGTTAGAGCCATTTTCAAGAAAATCAAAATTTTCGAAAAATTTTCCATGTAAAGGGTAGTTTAAGGTGGGGCTATTTTCTTCAAAATCTTCGTGTCGCATCCTTGAAAGAAATTAAACTTAAATACCAACTTTGGTTTTTAACCGACATTTCGTTTTTGAGTTATGCTGTCCACAGACTGACACACAGACAGACACACACGAACCTTTTTCTAAAAGTGATTTTTTTGGATTCAGGGGGCCTCAAAACATATATTTCCGGTGAAATCTCGACATCGAATTTTTGGGTGGAATACAATACTTCCCCTACTTACCAGTAGAGAAAGTAAAAACTGAACCCTTAGCGCAACAGCCCATGAAGGGCCAAGGCTTGCCGCCCAGCCGCTGAGTCCTCCACCTCTGCCCAGTACAGGCGTCATTGGTGGGGTGCATTATTGGAGGGTGGGACGTGTGCAATGCTGAATAAAACAGTTAATATGTTTATATGGATGAGGTATTAGTTGCTCTGAAAGATACCCACCGACGTTGGAGGCGCCCAGCACCTCGTTGTTTCTGTGATCTATGTCCTCACGTCTGACGGCGACCTGGGGGGGACTGCTGCTCCTCAGGGGAGTGACTACAGGGGGCGCTGGTCGCTGTGGAGGCGCCACCACGCAACAAGTGAACAGCAAGTCTGCCACCAGGTCAAAGCCACCTCCTCCCTCGCTGCAACCTGCACAACACAAACGTCACTTTAGTTACCAGTGTCTGATCATGTAGGTAGCGATTGCTTGTGGGTCTCAGCAACCATACCTTCGCCGGCTTGCAATGTAAACAAATACAAAACTGTATTCCTCCGCGCTTCCCTGCGATTGGCAGACATATGGCGCGACTTAACATGTGCGCCATACGAATATATTGCATTTATTTTTAATATGAGATTTTCAAACTGTTTTTGCAAATAATTCTTGTAGTGATTTTAAATTTAATGCTGTTTTGACGGACTATATTTTCATTCGCGTCTGCTAACACGGAAGTTGTGCGGTTCGATCACCTAATAAAGAGATACTCAAACGTACTGTTGTGTATATCACAGTTAAGCCCGGCGAAGGTATAGGATATGAGAACATTTAGTTACAAAAGTAAATTGGCTGTATTAAAGAAAAGGAAACATTTGGTAGTTCTATATATAAGCGTACTTTAAAAAATCTTGTATTCACATAATTTTCTCTACCCATTCTTCTTAAATGATAAAACCTTTATTTGTTTCTCTACCATAAAATACGGCAAGTGTTGTATTCCACCCAAAACTTAGATATTAACATTTCACCACAAAAGCACGTTTTCAGTTACTCTGAATCCAAAAAGGTAGATGCGTATATGTGTGGGTGTATGCGTCTGTGAATAGCACAGTTAAAAAATTTAATGTTACACTCACATAACTTTCTCTACTCTTGTAGTAACCATTCTTACAAACTCTTATTCCTATATCTTCTTCGTGTTAGTTGAGATCAACATTTGTACAAATTATCTTATTGCTTATTTCCTTGTAGGTACAAGGGGAATATTAGAATACAGTAGGCTTTGAGCGATAGTCAAATCTTTTAAAGCTTTGAGATTCCGTTATCTTTGCACATTTAACATATAACAAGGAACATCTCCAAAATGATTCACTCCAGAAGAAAATGAATTTGGACATAAATTGTGTGTTTTAGTGAGATCTACGTTTTTTGTATTGTAAGATTTGGTCTCTTACGTTTTACGAGTTATTCAAAAGTCATCCAAAGTAAACAGGACTACGTGGGCTATAGCCAGAAAATTCAAAACATACATTTCATTTGTCATAGAAATATCTTAAACATGTCGTTTTAATCAAAATCTTTGGAGCCATTTTCAAGAAAATCAAAATTTTCGAAAAATTTTCCATGTAAAGGGTAGTTTAGGGTGGGGCTATTTTCTTCAAAATCTTCGTGTCCTATCCTTGAAAGACATTAAACTTAAATACCAACTTTCGTTTTTAACCGACTTTTCGTTTTTGAGTTATGCTGTCCACAGACTGACAGACACACACGGACCTTTTTCTAAAAATGCTTTTTTCTTCAGGGGTCTCAAAACATATATTTCCGGTGAAATCTCAGATCAATAAAAATGGAAGGTCAGTTAAACACCAAACTACCAATACATCTTCAAAAGTTGCGATGCACAGATTTTCAAAACAATTTCCAATCCCAGAACTAATCTTTTTATAGAAACGTTTTAGAAATTTTATTTTTTCTCTTAAATGGTTCTAATAATTTTGGTTAAATTAATTTATATTTAAGATATTTCCATAAATGAACTAACGTTAAACGTTCTGGCAACACGCTCTGAAGTCCGTAAACCGTAAGATAAACAAAATCTACTTAAATTGTAGGGATTTAAAACAGAATTTATGCCCATTATACTTTATTTGCTGGAGTTAACCATCTTTGAGATATTTATTGGTATGGGTCTGCATTTTAAAAATAGTTATTCTTTCCTGAAATAGCAAGTTAGTGGTATTTTTATCTTATATTTTGGCCTTGCAAAGAGAACAGAATTTTTCATCAGCTACCGAACTTGATATCGAACTAACACTCATATATTTAAAAGAATTTAAAAAAAATGAAACTTATGAAACCTTCAAAAAAATGCAAAAGAATATCTCCAAAATTGCTGATAGCAAAAAGGTTACTGAAATAAACTTTTAATAGGTTTACACTTTTTGTTTAGTAAGTTTTTGTCTATCTCTTATTTACAGATTACACAAACTACACAGAAAACACATTCTCAATTAAGAGCATTTCGTAGGCTATTTACAGAAAATTCAAGATATTCGTATTAAAACATTTATCTTAAAGATATAAATACTTTAATCAAAATTGTTAGTCATTTTCATAAAATAAAAAACAGAATTTTCTCCATGTAAACTGTACGTTGGGAGGAGTTTTTGTTTAAATTTTCATCTTCCTAGTAAATAGACAAAGTTTAATAGATAACTTATAGTTAGTTTTGCTTTTGAGTTATACCTTTCCGAAATATCATTTTTTTTTTCTTTTTTTTTTTTTTACTGGTAAGTAGGGGAAGTATTGTATTCCACCCAAAAATTCGAAGTCGATATTTCACCGGAAATACATGTTTTGAGGCCCCCTGAATCCAAAAAAAGCATTTTTAGAAAAAGGTCCGTGTGTGTGTGTGTCTGTCTGTGGACAGCATAGCTCAAAATCGAAAAGCCGGTTAAAAACCAAAGTTGGTATTTAAGTTTAATTTCTTTCAAGGATGCGACACGAAGATTTTGAAGAAAATAGCCCCACCCTAAACTACCTTTTACATGGAAAATTTTTCGAAAATTTTGATTTTCTTGAAAATAGCTTCAACGATTTTGATTAAAATGTCATATGTTTGAGATATTTTGATGACAAATGAAATGTATATCTTGAATTTTCTGGCTATAGCCCCTGTAGTCGTATTTACTCTGGACGACTTTTGCATAACTGGTAAACCGTTAGAGATAGACCAAATTATACTATACAAAAAATGTAGATCTTGCTAAAATACACAATTTATGTCTCAATAAATTTTCTTGTAGGGTGAACCATTTCGGAGATATTCCTTGTTATGTCTGTGAGTTTCGGAAAACTTAGAACTTTCGTGAAATGGATCATCGTTTTTTTCGTTCAGTCATCAAGCAGCAATCATCCAGGGTGTCATATTTTTTATTTTGGTTTATTAGTGTGCGATACCCGGGTAGCTGGATTGGACAGTGAATGACGAAATGATTGAAGTGATGCCTAGCTGAGTCCGGGGTTAGTTACCCTACATTCGTGTTCTTGAGTAAGGGGAAATCTCCCTCCCCAACAAAAAAATGTCAAGGCCAGTATATAGAGATACCGTGTTTAACTTATACTGGTGGCTGCTTTATCTCCTTGTGAATGATTGGATGAAGCAAGCAGAGAGTTCTGTAAAACGCAAAGGGGTATTCTTGTATATGACTGAAGTGCTGAGCTATTCCATGTGGGAAGTCAACATTATAAATATTAATTGTTGTGCACACATTGGACTACATTAACCTAACTTAAATGTAACTTTTCTGGCCGCGAGAACGCATGTGAGGCTGAGTAGGCAATTATGTATTGAGACAGCAAAATATGCAGAGTTGCATCCTGCGGAACCACTTCTGAAACCATCCACGTCACTGCATATGCGGAAACTGTCTCTTCAGGACTAGAAAATTGGTTACTTCGAAATCGGGAGGAACCGGGGGGCTCACACGTCCCATCTCAAATTATGACGCTTGTGGTGGCAGTGGGCGTTGGCCCGGAGAGGGCTGCAAATGTTTATTTTAAATGATATGTGCTATATAGATAAATATAGCTTTTGTAACAATAGAATATAGACAATATATAAACAATAGTGAATGGAGATGTGAATGTAAGGTATTCTTCCTGAATTTGTTTACTGTATATCTGAATCTGCCTTCTCGTCTATGAACGAGCAAGTGATGAATGTAGATACACCGCAAATGTCCCCGGAAGACTACTGTTATTTTGATACCGCTAGTGACACGATTGTTCCAAATGTAGTTCCGAAAAAGGCAGGCATGTTTAGGAAGCCATTAGAGGAGAGAGGGACCTCTAATGATTTAGAAAGGTGTGCTAATTTGGAACGTCACCTTATCTCTGTGCCACGCGGGTAACGACCTGGTGCTAAGTTTACTGTTGACCTCATATATGTGCATCAAAAATTTAGAAAAACAGTTTACATAATAACCACACAATGTCACAGTTTAAAACTTCGTCAATTTTCATAAAATATTTGTGTTGCACTCGCATGACATGGTTACTCCTATTCTAATTTCCTGATACCAATTTTCCTGATGGGCATAATTTTAAAATGCATCTCTTATATTTTTCTTTCGTCCCCCTAATAATTAACCCAACTTTCTAATCTCTTCTGTATTGTTAGACTTTTTAATTAAATCTTTCGGTAATTTCAACCACCTAACTGATAGTCCCTCCATAATTTTGTCTCTCTACAATCTAAAATAAAATGCAGATCATTTACCATTTCCTCACATAAGGGGCACTTCAGTGAGTCCATTCCCCTAATTCCATTGCCCCAGATCTAAACCATGCCCACCCTTTACTTTGTAATTTATTACACACGTCAATATGTTTTTCCCTGCCTCAATCTTTTTCCATTTGCCTACACAATACCAAGGTTCGCTTGTCACTAATAAAGCTAAATATCTCTCGTATATTGATATCCTCAATTGTCTGTATAATTTCTTACCAAAACGTTGCTTCTAAAATTTCCGCCCCTCCATACATCCCCTATTTCTATTTCTACTATAATCGTTTGTATAGATAAAGCCCAACTATCAAGCACTGTTTTTCTTGCATAATCATACATTTTTTTCTTTCTTTGTTTACCTGATTATCCTCCCCTTATGTAGGACTTACAAGCCAGTGCCTAGAGCCAGACCTCTGTCGGGGATCACAGGAACCTATGTACCAGACAGAGTGAAGTGGTCAGTATGAGAGTGAGGAAGAGGATGATATGAAATGTAGGTGAAATCGATGACTGAAAGATGACAATGGGGCAATTGGTGGAATGAGTGGTGAGGTAAACCGGAGAACTCGGAGAAAACCCGCCCTGACACCGCTTCGTCCACCTCGAATGCCACATTCAGGTCCCTAGGATCGAAACCGGGCCACCTAAGTGGTAGGCGAGCGCTGTAACCGCTCGACAACGGCGCCGTCGCCGCATAATCATACAATATTCTAACCCGATACCAAAACTTTATCAGTCTTTCAATTATTAGCCCTTTACTTCCTGTTGTACCTGGGTGGTGCAACTGCTAAACCCAAAATTAACCGACCAAAACTTGTAAGTATTAAGTGCACCGCTTGCCACTCTTCGTCATGTCCCCATACAGCATACAGCCTCATAGTCCATATCCAGAAGTACAGTGTAAGAAGTAGCGAACTGCACTTTACCCTTGGAGAGTTGACCGCCGATGAGCCAGCAGGTGAAGCTGAAGGTGCACCTGTGCAGCACATTGTTGTGGACGCAGGAGGATGGGTAGCCTAACAGTGATGCCAATAGGAACCTGGGACCTGGAACAAAACACAAGGTCGTCATCAAGCGGGTCACCCAGAGCTGGGAGCTGGTGAAGGTCGAGGCCGAGGCCGCTGGACGTACAATCAGGTCAGCAAGGCCGACATTGAAGGTCGTCCGTGGTTACTACAACCATCTAAATAAACAGAACTAGGTTACACTTCGCTTTTTCTACATATCTGGGTCGAAATAGAACATCTTCAGTACAACAAAGAATTGCTGCAGAACATCGAGATAGAAGGGAAGGAGCCATTGACTCTCTTGCCACCAAAACAAAGTCCATCTGGAGTTTTTATTTTACTAACATTTTTTTTTAGTAAAGATAGGATCTAAACTGCATTTTATTCCTTTGATTACTTAAACATATTTTTACTTTCTCTACTAGTAAGTAGAGGAAGTATTGCATTCCATCCAAAAATTCGATGTCCAGATTTCACCAGAAATGTTTTGAGACTCCCTGAATATATAAAAAAAAAAAGCATTTTTACAAAAAGTTCTGTGTCTGTCTATGGACAGTATAACTCAAACGTAAAGTTGGTTAAAAACCGAAGTTTGTATTCAAGTTTAATGTCTTTCAAGTATGCGACACGAAGATTTTGAAGAAAATAGCCCCACCCTACACTACCCTTTACATGGAAGACTTTTCGAAAATTTGGGTTTTCTTCAAAATGGCTCTAAAGCTTTTGATTAAAATGTCATATGTTTAAGATATTTGTATGCAAATGAAATATATATTTTGAATTTTCTGGCTATAGCCTATGTAGTCATGTTTACTCTAGATGACTTTTGGATAGCTCGTAACCCGTAAGAGATAGACAAAATCTTACTATTCAAAAAATGTAGATCTCGTTAAAACATACAACTTATGTATAAATACTTTTTTTTAGAGTGAACCATTTTGGAGTTATTCATTATTTGTGTCAGTTTCGGAAAATTTAAAGCTTTCGTGAAATGGAACATCGTTGTTAGTGTTTTTTATATGTTAAGCGTGCAAAGAGATCGGAATCAGAAAGCTTTAAAAGATTTGACTATCGTACTATATACTATCGTATTCTCATATTCCACTTGCACCTACAAGGAAATAAACAATAAGATAATTTGTACAAATGTTTATCTCAAGTAACACGAAGATATAGGAATAAGAGTTTGTAAGAATAGTTAGTACAAGAGTAGAGAAAGTCATGTGAGTGCAACACATCAGATTTTTAGTATTTATATTGACGATCTAGTGAAGAAATGGAAGCAACTAATGAATGTAGATTTTAGAATTTCAAAGAACAACTTTGGTTGTTGTTCATAATGAGTCTGCCCTGAGAAAATGCATTTTTAAATTTAATGAACTTGGTGAACAATATAATATGAACATTTTTTATATAAAAACAAAGGTAATGATATTCATAGGGAAAGAACCGATAAGAACAAAATCAGTTGTAAATAACCGTTGTGTAGAACAGGTGAGCCATTTTAACTAAATAGCAAGTAAAATATAAACATTTCAAGAGTGTTGGCGTTTGTTTTTATAAGAAAGCTCATTATCTCACTGATTTTTAACTTTCTCGGTTTGTTAAACAAGAATGCACTCATGGGTGCTAAAATATTTTTGATACAAAACAATGCTGCAAATCTCTTATTGGGTTGGACCACTGTTGCACTGGCACTTTTTCTTCTGTCTTACCATGCAGAAAGAAAAACAGTGAACCTTTTTTAATAAAATGAATCATTACAATTTTTAATAGCTTTAAGGTGCCTATTTTTAAATGGTAGGCCATATTAAAGGGCATTAAATGTGTTTGGTTCATAATACTGAACATTTAGGTATAAAAAATTATGGACAATTATTTTACTCTATTTTACATGATAAGACCTGTCAAAAAATTCACCATTCGTCTCATCTTCACAGTTTTGAGTAATGTTTTTGGAACTCTACTATAAAATGTATAATAAACTGGTGGGACATATTTTAAAAGGCAATTAATATCCTTAAATTTGTTTGGATTTATTGATCCGGGTTTGGTTCAAGCTTAACATTGCTAAGATTCAGTTCCTTTTTGCTGGGTCCTCATTGGCTATTTATGGTTAGATCCACTCAACGTGGATTTTCGTCTGAGGAAAAATATTAGCAGCTTCAATTTGAGACGGGAACTTCTACGTATATATTTGTAATTTTAGATTAAGAATGTACATAAATATAAGATTTTAGATATAAGTATAACTTGGTATTGTGCAAAGAAATTGCCTTTTGAAAGTAGGTTGACCTGAACAAGTTTCTAAAGGCCTCTAGAACTAAAGAAATCAAATCTATGTCCTTAATTTAGTCACATTAGAGTTCATTAAACAGTTAAATAATGTATCGAATGGACAGTATGGGAAATCGAGGTGCAAAGTGCAACGGTCTGACAGTTGGGTCTGGATGGCGATGTGCCCAGGAGTGTAAACCTCGTAGCGCTAAATAAGTATAGCTTCGCGCCAAAAAGGAACGTCGAGGTGGAAAGTGTAACGGTCTGACAGTTTGAGTCTGGGTGGCGATGTGACTAGAAGTGTAAACCTGGTATCGCTAAATGAGTATAGCTCTCGCGCCAAAAAGAAACGTCGAGGTGTGAAGTGCAACGGTGATTAGTGAACGTAAAGCAGTTAGCAACCTAAGAGAGAAGCACCAGAAACTTGCTCAGGTCGGAAATTCGAGGCAAATGAAGTGTTGAAGAATAAACTTAGTAAAAGCCTGTGTTGTGTTGTCATCTAACCTCGCGCCCGAGAAACATCCTCTCATGCCTACCTAAATCCGGCACCCAACGTCCAGAAACCGCTACAAACGGCGCTCCAAGTCACGATCCCGTTACAAATGGCGTCCCAACGCGGTGGCTCGACAAAGAATGACAACCAGAGGATCACCGATGTAAGCAGTTAACTCGGCGAGAATAAATCGACGCGTAGGAAGAAGGTGAACTTCAACCCAGGGACAGCAGTAGAAGCCGTGGACGCGAAAAGGAGCCGACGACCAAGTAACATCACGAGCGACAGGAAACAGCCTCAAGACCTCGGAGGAAAGGCGCACGAGGTGCTGTTTTCAACAAGCGAGACAATCAACATCAGAGGACGACCACATCAACCCAGCAACGCAAGTCACCGAAAGGTTAGAGTTAAACAAAACAATCCTAGGTAAAGACAATATATATCACAGTTAAAATAGTAGATGCATGGAAACAAATGTGTGGAAGAATGAGAGGACATTATATACTGTATGATTGAATGGGGAAGATTAGAATAAGGTAATTTTACATAGATGCTCCTTCGTAGCGGAAAGCTAAGTAGAAATACCAAAATGGAGTCGTTAGAACAGAGTAAAGAAAACAGTGCTGAGAGCAGCGATGCAGTAGGGAATACTTCGGGAGATTGCTTTAAGATACTCTTGAAAAAAATAAACGAAATGAGTACTAGAATAGAGAATATGGGTGAGAAATTGGAAAGTAAAATTAGTGGTCAGGGTAAGGAACTAAACGAAATGAGTAGTAGAATAGAGAATATGGGTGGTCAGGTTAACGAAATGGGTGAGAAATTGGAAAGTAAAATTAGTGGTCAGGGTAAAGAACTAAACGAAATGAGTAGTAGATTAGAGAATATGGGTGGTCAAGTTAAAGAACTCTTAGACGAAGGATTTAGGACCCAAGAATCAAAGCTCAAAGAACATTTAGATCACAAGCACCAGGAATTTGAGGAGAGAATGAGGGAGCAATTAAATACACAGCAGGGGAGCATTTCCGAAATCCAGGAAGGGTTAAATTCCTTTAGAATTAACGTAGACGAAAATTTAGAACGTATGAAAGAGATGTGTGAAAGAAAAAATGTAGAAACTAGGAAAATGCTGACGGATGAGCTAACAGCTATTAAGAACGCAGTGCATGGGGAGGTAAATGAAACTTTGCAGGTAGTGCACGCTGAATTAGAAGCTGAGGGACAAGAAATTAATAAACTTAAGGAAAACACGGAGGGACAGCTATTAGCTCATCTAGAGGTAGATAACCGTTCAAAAAAGAACGAGAGTAGAATAGTGGAAATCCAGGGATCTGTAGAGAGAATAGAGATACAATTAAGAAGTATTAATAATGGTAATGCGACAAGCGCAGTTGACAGTAATGGAAATAACTCAATTGTAAATAGCGCACAGCATGAGGCTGTAGCTATAGAAAATGTGACACCTAGCTCCTTCCACGTGAACCCGTCTAATACAGGAAATAGTCTTAGTCAATATGGCCAATTACTGAATGAAGTGTCTGTTCCCATTTTTGAAGAGTCTGAGGACATAAATCCTAAGCAATTCCTTATCGACTTAGACCGCTATTTCGAGATAAAGGATATACCGGAACAGCTCAAAATGTTTGTTGTGCGTAAGGCTCTGAAAAATAGATCTCTGACATGGTTAAGGCTTGTTTTGGGGGAAAATTGTTCTTACGAGTATTTCAGGCAAATGTTCCTTAACAAGTACTGGAACGCGACTACGCAGAACAAAGCCAGATCAATATTGAGCAACGGCCGATACAATGAACACGGCCGACAGTCAATGGCGGACTACGTGTTAACTTGCGCGCAAAATTGCAGATTAGTCGATCCTCCTGTAAGCGAAGGAGATTTTATTTCGCAAATTATTAAACATTTCCCTCAGCAGATTACAAATTACCTGATCGTAGCGAGACCAAAAGATATTACTGAATTAATAGATCTTGTGTCAGCTTTTGAAAGTAGCAACTGGGAACGGGAGTTTGATCATGGTTCGCGGAGAAATGAAAGGGGAAGCTGGCGTGGTCAGCCGAGTTCACCGCGCGCCAACAGAAATTACAATGGGAACCATAACCGAGACGTTGGTATCAGGGAACGATACCGAGATGACCCGCCCAGATTCGAGGGTAGGCCAAGAAACGGCAGACGAGAGCATCAGGTAAATTTAATTAGAACGGAGGAAAATTTCCATGACGGGCCGTACCGACCTAGGGGACGTCGAAACGGGCATAACCCGAGAACCCCGTGGAGAGCCCACGACTCCGACGAAGAGCATTACCGTAGAGAAGACAGGGGGAATTACGGTAGCGGATACAGCTCGCGAGGAAATAACCGACGGGGCCAAAGAGGGGGAAATTCTAATATGCCCGGAGGTCAAGAGATCTTAGTGGCGCCTGTGAGAGAAGGTTTTGCAATAGTGGATGGAAATGATCCGGAAAACTAAATTGCGATCTTGTTGTGGACCGGAAAAAGATTGCACCGAACCCTGGGGTGATTTACTGCACAGGGCTACGGTCCGAATTAAATGATGACGAAAGTGAACAATTGGCAATACTGAAGAATTACTCGGACGAAAACGAAGTAGAATCCCCGGTAATAGAGGTTAAAGTAGGAGGTAAAGCGGAGTTATTTACAGTAGATACCGGTGCTACCATGAATGTATGTAGCGCGAAATTTTTCCAAGGGTTGCTAAACCGAAATGTCAAGATGATGACTTTACCTACTTCTAATGTGGTTTGCAAGGTAGCCGTAGGCAAAACGGTGCAAAGGATTAAACTGCAGACCATGCTATGCTTAGAAATCGGCGGGGAGGTGTTTGAGTACATATTCTTAGTGATCGATAATTTGATTTGTGATGCCATTATTGGATGTGACATGTTGTACGACCTGAAGGCGGTCATAGACTTCGCAAAGGGAAGTTTAATTTTAAATAAAGGTGAAAGGAGAATAGGTGTACCGTTTGTTCGTGACATAAAACAAAGTGAGATTGTTGGCATGTTAAATGAGTCGGATATAGGAGACGAACACTTATTTATCCAGCATATGCGTGTAGAAACGGAACCGGTTGTAAAGATTGCTATCAGGTATAACAAACCCGAGGGTAAAAGACCTCTTTTTAGTGAAAAGGCGGTGGGTACTTTGGAGCGAGAGAAGGGGAAAGCGCCCGTACCCTTGTTCGTGGAACAAAGCCACCAAGTTCGGCAGGCTGCAATGAAAGAAAAGCTGACCGAGTCTTACCAATTGACCAATGAACAAATGAGCCGGTTAGAAGACACATTAACTAAAAATGCTAACACCTTCAGTAAATTACCCGGCAGATGCAAAGCATATCAACACAGTTTCGAGGTAAAAGACGCGAAAGCTTGTAATTACCGACAGAGGGAACTACCATTAGCCATACAGACGCAGGCTAGAGCTATTATCAACCAAATGTTAGAACTAGGAATACTTAGAATCTCAAATTCGGATATAATTAGTCCCGTTGTTTGGATAGCGAAGAAGGATGGCAGTTTAAGGAAAACATTGGATGGACGGGGGGTAAATAAATACACCCTTCCCGACTATTTTAGGAGCGAATCTATTGAGCAGTTGATCACTAAGATGTCCAGGGGCCGATATATTTCCTCGATTGACTTAACGGCGTCATATTGGCAAGTTGAGCTCAAAGAAGAGGTTAGGAAATACACGAGTTTTATCTTCGAAGGGATACAGCTAGAATATACTGTCTGCCCTTTCGGAATGCGTACCTCGGGAAACGGTTTGCTTCGGGCCATAAATGAAATTTTAGGGGATGCCACGAGGACGTATTTGCTCCATTATGTGGATGACTTCTTGATCATAGATAAAGATTTTGACGAGCACATGAAACATGTAGATTACGTGTTGACGAAACTTCGAGAAAACGGAATGACTGTAAACCTCGAAAAATCTAAATTCTGCGTAAAGGAGGTAGAATTTTTGGGATACATAATAAATGAAAAGGGGCTAAAACCTGACAAAAAGAGAATAGATGCCATCATGAATATTCCGCCCCCTAAAACGGTTAAACAAGTTAGGAAACTGAATGGCGTCTTAAACTATCAGGCGAAATTCATTCCTCAGTACGCCAGTATAATGGAACCTATAAGGGAATTATTGAGAAAAGGGGTGAAATGGCATTGGGGTGCCACCCAGCAGACGGCGTTCGAGAAGATTAAACAGTTGTTTGCAAACTCTATACTACTTGAGAGGCCTAGGGATGGACTTCCTTATGAAATTTACGTGGACGGTTCATGCCAAGGGTTTGGAGCTATTCTAGGGCAAAGGTCAGCTCCAGACCAGTTCCATGTTATAAGTACGGCTTCCAGGGGGCTGAACCACGTAGAGAGAAACGCGTCAGTGACAGAAATCGAGATCTGTGCGATGTATTTTGCCATTCAGCGATTTAGAACTTACATATACCGCAAAAAGGTAAAGATCTTCTCTGATCACATTAGTTTGTCTTTTCTACAGAAATGTAAGTATACTAGCTCAAAGATGTGTAGGTACGCTCATGAAATAATGATGTATGACGTGGAAATCCTACATATACCGGGAAAGATGAATACGTTCAGTGATATGTTATCGCGACTAACCCATCATGCTGAAATACCCGATAATATGGGTGGAGTGCTAAGAGAAATTAAAGTGTTGAAACTAGAGATACCAATGGATAGGGGATTAAAGGAGAAATTAAAGAAAATCAGCGAATTGCAGAGGAAAGACTGTAAGTTGGTCGGTTTAATGGTCAAAGCGCCGGAAATAGATGGACAGGTGGAAGGTAGTTTGGGAATGAAAGACGAAGTCTTATATAAAAAGCACGGAGCCATTAACCCGAAGTGGAAGACGTACATTCCTGGTAGCCTGGAAAAAGAAATTATTACGACGTTCCACAAAGCGTTATGTCATTCAGGGACGGACAGGACGACTGCTACCATATTGGAAAATTTGTACATCCCTAAGTTAAGACGAAAGGTAAGGCATACGGTTACGGTGTGTGACGTATGTCAAAGAGCGAAGCCACTGCAAGTCGCGTACGATTACGAGACGAACGCCATCCTACGGGATAAACCAAGATCCTTAGTTACGGTGGATTGTCATGGCGAGTTACCCCGAGGAGCGTTTGGATATAGATACGTCATAGTATTTGTAGACGTGTTCTCAAAGTTCGTTAAGATTTACCCGGTTAAAAAGATCGATAGTGCCACATGTTTGAATAAATTGCTGAAGTACTATATTCCCCAGGTCGGAAAAATGGACGCATTGCTAGCAGATAACGCTACCATGTTTACAGGAAAGAAGTTCGTTAACACGATGAAAGAACAAGGTATCAAACTTTACCACTGTTCGCGTTATAGGCCGAATAGCAACCCGACCGAGAGAACCATGAGAAACCTATCGGTGTATCTGCGAGTATCCTGTAGTAAGCAACAAACAAAATGGCCCGAAATGATACCGACAATTGAAAAGATATTAAATGAATCGGTAAACCAAGTCACGGGATTCAAACCGGTAGAGTTAATGCAAGGCAAGCTCATTAACACGATGGGTGCGAACATACCGCGAACCCTTGATGTGGAAGGCGCCGTGAGTACGTCGCAATTAGAAATTATGGAAATGGCCGCAGAGCGAATGAGAAAGAGGGCGGATAGACGTAAAGAAAAACATAAGGCGAAAATGAGGAAAAAGTGGAAATTACACAAAGGCGATCTCGTATTGGTGAGAAACAAGAAACTTTCTAGCGCCATAAACAAATATAACCAGCGCATGGGACTTTTATACAAAGGTCCGTATAAGGTAGTAGAGGAATACGGAACTGACACGTACTTGCTTATGGACTTGAACAGCGGTAAACTAGGGGGAAAATGGCATAAGCAGCTTTTACGTCCGTACCTTCAGGACGAGATCAGAACCGAAGAAGAACCAATAAAGGAAGAGCACGCAAAAGTACATAAAGAATAAGTATTCGAGGTAAGATACGCCGAGTCGGCCTATCAATTCGAGAGTTTCGTCATTACAAAATAAATGGTGTCAGGGGTCTAATTACTTATCAAAGGGAGACCGAAGATGCGGGAAACACTAACAAGCAACAATTGAAATGAAAATGATGGTTTAAAATACGCGCGAAGCGGTAAATAAGTTTAAAAAGACAGATGAAGGAACAATGGTAAACTTGGAAGGATATAGGTGAAAATAGGTAGAAATAAGTGTACAATTAGTAGCTCGTAAGTGTGATTAGATTAGCAGTGCAGAATGTCATTATATGAAACACTGGTTTAAGAATTTAAAAAAAAAAAAAAAAAAAAAAAAAAAAAAAAAAATGCAAAATTAGTAGCTTGTAAATGTGAGTAGATTAGAAGTACACAATGTCATTATGTGAAACTCTGGTTATGAACTAAGGAACCCTGGAAGACATTGAACCCTTGTGTTTACATGGGCCAGGTAGACAAGGAGAACCTGTGTCAGTGACCTATATGTGTGATATTGTAAAGGAAGAAGGTGAAAGTCCAAGACAGGTAGATAATTGAAAGCAAAGGTATACTACGAGGAAGTGGACATTTTCATGTGTAGGTTAAGCTGAAGTTAGGACTTCGGAGGAAAATAGAATTTGGTAACCAAAAAAAAAGGAGAAATCTCTCAAAGATCTTCCTGTTTTTCTTGTTACAAAATCCGGCGCATTTGAGACGGGAACTTCTACGTATATATTTGTAATTTTAGATTAAGAATGTACATAAATATAAGATTTTAGATATAAGTATAACTTGGTATTGTGCAAAGAAATTGCCTTTTGAAAGTAGGTTGACCTGAACAAGTTTCTAAAGGCCTCTAGAACTAAAGAAATCAAATCTATGTCCTTAATTTAGTCACATTAGAGTTCATTAAACAGTTAAATAATGTATCGAATGGACAGTATGGGAAATCGAGGTGCAAAGTGCAACGGTCTGACAGTTGGGTCTGGATGGCGATGTGCCCAGGAGTGTAAACCTCGTAGCGCTAAATAAGTATAGCTTCGCGCCAAAAAGGAACGTCGAGGTGGAAAGTGTAACGGTCTGACAGTTTGAGTCTGGGTGGCGATGTGACTAGAAGTGTAAACCTGGTATCGCTAAATGAGTATAGCTCTCGCGCCAAAAAGAAACGTCGAGGTGTGAAGTGCAACGGTGATTAGTGAACGTAAAGCAGTTAGCAACCTAAGAGAGAAGCACCAGAAACTTGCTCAGGTCGGAAATTCGAGGCAAATGAAGTGTTGAAGAATAAACTTAGTAAAAGCCTGTGTTGTGTTGTCATCTAACCTCGCGCCCGAGAAACATCCTCTCATGCCTACCTAAATCCGGCACCCAACGTCCAGAAACCGCTACAAACGGCGCTCCAAGTCACGATCCCGTTACAAATTTAATATAAGGAATGGGTTTGGGTCCAAACCATATAGTTAGGAGACAGTTCGCATGAAAACCTGACAAATGGCGTCTATATTGCAAATTGTGTATCGGGGAGGGTTATACCACTGTTGCGCTGACCCTCTCAGTTAATAAACAAAATACGTACGTTATGAGGGATTAAAAGATATCAAACAGAATGCCAGCTATCAGATTTGGTAAACAAACAATGCAATATTATCCTATAGGTAGGATATCGGTGAGAAGACCCAGGAAACGATGTCTGGGGAACTCCGAGGGCGGAAAAGGCACTTGATTGCCTGTGTCATGAAGTGAAGAAGTTGACTATGAAGCTTCAGAATGTTTTCATCCTTTTCTTCTATTTATTTATTCGTAACTGAAAGTGTTTACAAAAGTAGAAATAGCGTTACACGCTTAGAGACGAGATGGACCTTGTGGAATTTCCCCATCGATACCTGTCGGCTGCAATGGAAGTTTCCCACAGAACTAACTAGAGATTCCAGCAGTAGCACAGAAATTGTCAACACCAACTACTACATGGGTGGTGAATCGATTTCAGGGGCCAAACACATTTCAAAGGCAGATTAGAGCGTATTAAGTGTGCTTATTCCATTCTCTCTTCTGCCCCGCTCCGCTCCGCAGTATGGCCAACACAACATTTTTGCTCCTATCGGATTTGAGCTACAAAATTAATATCGACCTTTTCAGATGAACACGTGTGTGTTAAATGTCAACCAATAAGGGTCAGGATTCGCTGATAATTTATCACAAACAATATAAGACGTCTAATCTAACTGATAAATTCTTCATCGAAGCCAGAGTCAGACTTTGGAATTACATTCATCTCGACTATTTCATAAATAAAATATAAATACTATATCTGACCAGAAAATGTTAAATTATATTAACGAGACCTACATTTTTTGTCCATTAAGATTTGGTCTATCTCTTACGGTTTACTAATTATGCAAGTTATCAAAACCAAAAAGGACTACATAGGCTATAGCCAGAAAATTCAAAATATACATTTAATTTGCCGATAATATCTTAACAATTTGGATTAAAGTGCCATAACTTTAAGAGCCATTTTTGAAAAAATCAAAACTTAAAAAACATTTCGTGTAAAGGGTAGTTTAGGGTATAGGAATTTCAAAATCTTCGTGTCGAATTCTTGAAAGACATTAAACTTAAAATAAATACCAACTTTGGTTTTTAACTGACTGCGTTTTTGAGTTATGTGGTTCATACAGGCCCGCAAACATGCACACAAGCATGTGCACACCTTTCTAATTTTTTTTTTAAATTCAGGGGCCCTAAGACATGTTCAGTGAAATCACGGAAAGTGAAAACCTAAAATATATTCATTTCAGTTAGTGTAGTTGGACTTACTCAGTACTGGCAACTGAAAAAAACGAAACCAAAATACATGCACTTTGATATTCTTTTGTTATAACAGAAAACTAGTTGATAATCTCGAGTAAATTTCATCTATTTTTAACATTAGCAAATAACCTTTCATTTGAAAAAAAAATACGTTAATTATTAAAATACAGTTGGAAAATTGAAATGGGGTTCTGGTTTGATTGTAATGGGTAATAAATTGTTTTTCCGTGATTTATAAGGTACAGTTAGCGACCCTGAATAAACAAAAAGAATGAGCTAGTAATAATGTGTATAAAACACAGGAATAAGCAGGAGATAATATTGCCCTGTGAAAAGCAGTGTTTAATAAAACAAGCAATTCGTATACTGCCATGGAAAACTCGTATTAGGGTGGTCCCGGGTTCGAACTTGGGTTTCTCTGTTGGATAGACGAATACTGGGTTAGTTTCTCCTCTTCCTGATTTCCTATTCGCAATTTTCCCTTTCATTCCGTTTCGTTCTCATCCTATGTTTCGTGGCGACGGTAGTGCGGGTATCTGCTGAAAGGAAATGCCCCTTGTGGACAGTAGACGGCTGCGGTGCGAAGTTCATGGTTCTCTGTAGACAGTGGTCCTTCTCGAGCTTGGAACTTTAGCGACTTCCGTCTGTTTTTAAGGTCTCCATGCCTGCGGCCTGTAGGTCCCAGTGGTTTCTTCACTTCGTCACTTCTTTCTGGGTGTGATGGCCACAGTGGATTTATGCAGGTCTGGGATTCTGTTTTGGCAAAGTAATCAGTTTTCAAATAGGTACCCCTGTCCGGAAGTGCACAGTTTGGACGCTGTAGCGAATCTAAGTGTGATGGGCGTACGTTCACATTTCCTCAATAAACCCAACATCGAACTGTCTACGTTACAAACGAGCTTCTGTGTATTTCTTACGTTATTGCAAATCTTACAACGGCGGTGGTGAGCCTCATGCACAAGACCTAATACGTGCGGTTGTCTTTGAAGATTTTCAATAGCTCCGTGGACTCGAACCATAAGGTCCTCCGCTGATGTTACGGCAGCGCCATACTCTTCATACAACTCCACAGAAAATAGTCGCGAGAGGTATTAGATCCAGCCATGAAACTGGTTCAACTTTACGAATCGGTCGACTTGAATATGTGGCATTTAGGTGATTCCGCACATTTACATCAAAGTATATTGGATCTTATCTCGGCAATTGTAATCAGCATCTGCGTTATAGACAGTAATGAAAACAAAAATGTAGCTAATACAGTTGCAACAATGGACCTTAAGCTATCAAAATATGCATATGTGCAAGTTTACACTTGCATAGTCAAAGCCGTACAGTCTTAAGTTAATTCCTGTGTCAATTACTGTAAAAGAATGGATATTTCTGTAGGAAATATATTCTACAATTTTACACGCTATAAGCAAGGTGAAAGAGCAAAAACAAATCCGTGAGGACCTGTTAGCTTTTCATGGTAATGAAGTGTAACATAGTAACTGGATTCGATCATTTGAAGACAACCCTCGCTCTCCCGGACCTCCGGAAGCTGTGAACAGAGAGCATTTCAACAGTTACACAGCGATTTTCCTTCACCAAATTCCTCACTCTTCAAATTGATAAGTGTGCAAGTCGCTATTAGTGTTGGCAGCATTGATTATATATTCCATGAGCAATTAAGGGCTCACGGAAATGAAAAAGGCGATTTCTAAAGTATTTAAGTTAAAGGCTTAATTGTTTTGCACAAGCATTTCCAGCAACTAGAAAAACTCTGTACCAGATTTCATTCCAATATGTAATCACATTCTGGGTATACATATTTATACCAATTTTATTGGTGTAATCAAAATCCATCTCATCCAACAGGTGTTGAACTACAAAATTGCTTTCTAAAATTATTACCTTTCTAACGAATTAAATGATAGACATTTTCATATAATGAATAGTTTTTCTTAACAATGTTAATGCTGCAAAGTGTAAAAATGTCAAACAGCGCAGTATTATATTAATTAAAAAATTATAACCAGTATCAAAATTGCAATCGCACGTGCTGATAACGTTTGAAATCATTTAAATAATTCATATCGTAATGTATTGCTTTCCATGCACACAAATATTCAAGAAGTTGCTGTGAAGTTTTACTTTACAACAATCTGAGTTTTGCACATTCTTTAACATCATAGTAAATAAAATAGTTATTTATCCAAATTACATTGTCTGTATATATTTTAATAAAATTGTTCCAATTACTATAATACTTATTAGATACGATCCTCAAGTGATAAATTTTACAAAGTGTATCACAAGGTCTTTTTTAACTGGGCTACAAATCGAATTTTTGAGTCGAATACAATACTTCTATGTCGAGATTTCACCGGACATATGTTTTTGAGGCCTTATGGGGGAAAAAAATAGATATAGGTGCGTGTGCGTGTGTGTGGACAGTAATA
This sequence comes from Tenodera sinensis, assembly GCA_030765045.1. Lineage (NCBI taxonomy): Eukaryota > Metazoa > Arthropoda > Insecta > Mantodea > Mantidae > Tenodera > Tenodera sinensis. The sequence continues at coordinate 14,171,760 of CM060968.1, read as the reverse complement.
ACTCAGAAACGAAGTCAGTTGAAAATCAAGGTTTGTATTTAAATTTAACATCTTTTAACAATGTGATACAAATACTTGAAGATTCATCCAGCCAAAGCTATCCTTTAAATGGAACATTCTTAGAAAGTTTTGATGTTCTCAAAAATGGCTATAAGGCATTCTATTAAAATGTCGCATGTTTGAGATATTTTTATGACAAATGAAATGTATATCTTGAATTTTCTGGCTATAGCCCCTGTAGTCGTATTTACTCTGGACGACTTTTGCATAACTAGTAAACCGTTAGAGATACACCAAATAATACAATACAAACAATGTAGATCTTGCTAAAATACACAATTTATGTCTCAATAAATTTTCTTGTAGGGTGAACCATTTCGGAGATATTCCTTGTTATGTGTGTGAGTTTCGGATAACTTGGAACTTTCGTGAAATGGATCATCCTTGTTCATTTTTTTATATGTTAAGTGTGCAAAGACAAACATTCCCGTTGCACCTACAAGGAAATAAGCAATAAGATAATTTGTACAAATGTTTATCTCAACTAACACGAAGAAGATATAGGAATAAGAGTTTGGTTAGTACAAGAGTAGAGAAAATCATGTGAGTGCAACACATCAGATTTTTTTTATTTGGGCTGCAAATAAAGGAATTATTTTTCCTAGAAATTATTTCGTTTATTTTAAAATTTGACAAATAGTTATTTAAAATGTTAGTAGCCTAACGTAAATAAAGCTTATTGGTACAAGCTATAGGATTTTAAATTTTCAGAGGTTTAACAAACTTTATGCGCCTAGGAATTTAAACGCATCTGTTAAGATTTCAATTTTGTTTGAAATTCGCACAAAATGAAGGATTAAGAACGCAGTGAAGAATGGAAGTAGAAAATGAGTCTTCTGCGCAGCTACTTCTCTAAAATCCAATGCTGGGTGTGAGAGTTCCTGTTTGTCCACTAACCGAAATCCATTACTCCTTGAAGCTCTCAGTTTATCGAGGAAAAGCGGCGGGAGCAAATATTGCCCTCCCTCTATCAGATTGCGCCATCTTTCAGTGACGTCATACGCAAGTCAATTCTACAGATTCTATGGACAACGCTTAGCTTATATAAGGTATTTCTCAAAGTACCGCATATACCTATGCAGTTGATCTTTTATTGTACCAGGTCTTGAGATTTATCAAGCTTATGTGCCAGTCACTTGTCTGGTAATGACGTCAGTACTTTGAAGAGTTTATGACCAATGCCTCTGACAGAAAGATGAGAGTAAACCAGGCATGGGCACGAGAGGAGAGGTAGCGATTGAACTTGCCTTACCCACCCCATATTCTCTTGCCGAGTGACAAAGGTTGTTTGGATACAACAGGTGCAGTGGTGGGTTCGTTCCACCTGCGTGGTAGTAATAATTTCTACGCTGTTATTAACTATATTGTTTATATTTAACATATCTTACATGTAATAATTATTACATCTACCGACTGCGGTTGGGTAAATTACGTAATATTGAGGTTTATAACCTTCCTTTCTCTAAATTGTTACTTTCACAATAAATAAAGCAGTAAAGTCCCATTGCTATTTAACCGTAAAATATTTTAAAACTATTTGATCAATACAATAAATTCTTTGTTTTTAAACGTGAATATGAGCAAGTTCCGTTCTATATTGGGCGTGAAACACGAGCTGGTTTTGCCACTTTATCAGGCCTGAGGTTATTTCACGTGCCTTAAATCTACTACGTAGACCACCGTCTTTACTTCCCTTCCAAGGAACCCATGCTAAATATGTTTAGTTTATTTAGTCGATTCTGTTGTACCTTCCGGTGTGTAGGTTTTTAAAAGAACCTTCCTTTTCACACGGTCTTTTTCAAGCTTCTTTGTTTCTTTTATCTTGAAAATTCCTTCAATCTTCCCGGGAATGTCTAGGCCTTCCCCTTGATCTCCTTCCGTCCACTCTAGAATTTGTACGCAAAAAATATTATCCACCGCCCACCGCTGGATTTGAACCCGCGAACTTGACAACCAGAGAGTAGCTTGTTATCCCTATACCACGGAGGACGGCAATTTAGTCCTATGGTGACAGTTACCACAGTTTTAAGGACAAGCAGAAAGGTAAGGCACAACTAGATGAGCTGTTTTAACTATGTTTGTGCTTATTTCTCAGGAAAACGTTCTTGCTTATTTATTTTACGAAGTGCATGTTTTATAGTTATTCGTGTCATGCTATGCAGAACATTGCAGTGCAGTGAAAACTTTTGAATTCCTTAAATGCAGTCAGTATTACCACAGAGCAAGAATTTTATGCTAAAAAGGCGTCCAAGTATAGATACATATCCATAATCATTTCTCCAAAATACCTGAAGTTTTAAAGCAGTTGGAAGCTCGAAATAATTCCTTGGAACATTAATTTTCACTGATTGACGAAATTTCAGCAACATTGTCGTCAGAAACAAAATTGCAAAATTTGTGTTTAAAAAACTCGGCAAGGTGCTACAGAAAAATTCCGGTTAAAAACACCATTTTCTAAAAAGCTTTCTGCTGAAGAAACACATTGAAGAGAAATTCACCAAAGAAATACTCGTGCGCCTATGACGTCATGCAACGTTGAAGGAATATTTTAATTATACAAACTATTTTCAGTGATAGACGCAGGAGTTCTACACAAAAAGACGTTCCTTATATAGTACTGTAACAGCCTCCAATAGCAGTCTGAGTTCTGAGGCAGCATTTTCGTGTAAGCCCCCTGAAATAACCATGTTAAATTATAGGCAGCGTAGACTAACTTCTTCTGTTCGTGTGTGATACAAGAAGGAGGAAGTGATTTTGATCGAGATTATAACGACCAGAAATACTAATCGTGCATCGAAAAGTGAATAATTAATTGTAAAATTTTGTGATCTTCATAAAAGGAACTATATCGTGAATAATTGATTGAGATCAATCGAGTGCGGCGAGATTAGAAAAGAACATAGACTTCTCACAATCATTGGCTGTGGCTAGCCATTTTGTTTGTTAGCGAAGAAGTCCGCCATATTTAGGGAGAAAATTGTAAGTGTTTCATGAGAAGGATAATTATTTTTAAGTGTTAATCAATATTGTTTTAATTAATGTTTTGCACAATTTATTGTTTCATGTATAAAATAGATTCTGTGGCAACAGTAATAGAATATTACGCCTCTCAGACTGATGCTAGGCCGCGAGTAATGAAATTTAGTAAAGACTTTCATTCCAACGAAGATTAATAAAAGCTAAATAGCACTTCTACGTTCGTCTCACAAGGTCTCACAGAGCTGTAACGATGTTTCATGTGTTGTCGATGTTAATCATATTTACGCGTATGCGTTCGTTTTTGCTTAATTTGGTGGTTATTTTCTTATAATTTTTCGTGCTTATTTGCTTGCTTATTTTAGTATTTTATTGTGCTTAGAAATGTGGACTTTAGTTATTACAATTGTTTTATTTAAATACAGTCAAAGACAAAGGTTCCACAGTGCTAGATAGATGTCGTGACCAACAAAGGCAACTCCGTTGTGACCTTGAGGGTTAGCTGGTTTTTCCGGACGTTCCGTTCGTCTGGCAGTGCTACCGGCAGTGTCAAGAGGAAGAGATTAATATCGAGATCCCTAACCTCGTGCGCACCCACCCAGGTTTCGAACCCCGGTCGGCCGGCTGGGCGAGGCCTGTTAACGGTCCTCTCCGTGACGTCACGCGATGGAGATGAGGAGTGTTGGCCTAGTTTTTCTGCTGCTGGACCGGTACAGTCTGCTCCACTCTCATCTGCCCATTATTTAAATGGACCGCAACGTTGAGCTTACTCTCTGACACTTCCCTGCCTTGTTGCTTACGAATAATGAATTCACATCTCTTGTGTCAGTTACTAACAAACGGAGTCCAATGCTGAAATATTGCCAATGTCTCTGTGTTGCACTCACATGGCTTTCTCTACTCTTGTACTAACCATTCTTACACTATCTCAACTAACACGAAGAAGATAAACATTTGTACAAATTATCTTATTGCTTATTTCCTTATAGGTACAAGGGGAATATGGGAATAAAATAGATTTTGCACGACTAAGATATCAAAAAAATGAATATCGTTCAAAGAGAACGAATTTTAAAGCTTCAAAGATTTAACTATCTTCCCTTTGTGAAAAGTATAAATATTGCTAAATTCACACAAATAACAAGGAATGTCTCCGAAATGGTTCATTCTTAAAAAAAAAAAATTATTTGGACATAATTGTGTGTTTTAGCAAGATCTACATTTTGTTGTTGTTAGCTAATTTTTATGTTTTGGCGGTCACATCGCTCTCTCACAACCTCCAGAATGTCTGGAGGACCACACCTGTCGTTGGTTTACGGGTCTCACTGACCTGACCGGGAGAATTATCAAAATAAATTCATCGACCATATCCTCTGATTACCAATCAGAGGACGTAATGTTGAAATAGCTAACGAAAGGCATTTATAGGTTTATACCACATCATTTGCATTTTTCAAGACAAATTGTTTGAGGTCATTTTGAGTCACTTTCTCACTCACCCCCACTTAAATTGTTTCAAAAACAGGAAACGTTTTCATGACCATTCGGTCCCATCAGCAACCATTGGGCGACGGACGCCATCATCCTACTCCCCCTCTCCGCCACCAGCGCCACTACATTTTGTGTATAGTTAGATTTATCTCTTACGGTTTACCAGTTATGCCAAAGTCATTCAGAGTAAACAGAACTACATGAGCTATAGCCCGAAAATTCCAAATATGCATTTCATTTGTTATAAAAGTATCTTAAACATATGGCATTTCAATCAAAATCGTTGGCCATTTTCGAGAAAATCAAAATTTTCGAAACATTTTCCACGTAAAGGGTAGTTTAGGGTGGAGGAATTTTCTTCAAAATCTTCACATCGCATCTTTAAAATATATTAAAATTAAACACCAAGTTTGTTTTAACCGACTTTTCCTTTTTGAATTATGCTGTCTACAGATATTCACACACAAGGAACTTTTCTAAAAATGCCTGTTTTTGTATTCAGGGGGCCTCAAAACATATATTTCTACTGTACTGTCGACATCGCATTTTTGGGTGGAATACAATACTTCCTCTACTTGTTATAACTGAACTATGGAACTTTTACCTGACAGGGAGGAAGGTCGTATGCAAGGGTGTGTAGTCCCTTCCAATGACAAAGTGGAACTGTGACGTGAAGTGCACGGTGCGTTATTGACAGTGACCTTCCTTCCTCTTTTGTTTACATGCCAATCGCAACATCCGCCATACTCTACGGTCGATGCGTAGTAAACATAACGTCCATGTCGTCTGGATGGCGCAGTTGGTTAGACGCTGGCCTACTAATCCCAATGTCACGGGTTCAAACCCGGCCCAGACCGATGGCTTTTAAGTGAGGTTAAAAACGACAGCTCCATGTCACTAGATTTACTGGCATGTAAAATAACTCCTGCGGGACAAAATTCCGGCACACCGGCAGTGATCCTAGCAATTGATAGCGTCGTAAAACAACAAAATAATTTTTTAAAGTAACGTCCATGTGAGATTTTCTCATATGTCTAATCATTAGTACCTATAGCTAAATGTGTTAAGCTGAGTAGCTGTTGATTTTCCTAATTTGGTAATAGTGTGAAAAATAACAAGTCCAGTTATCCTTTAGCTCGCTTATTTCCCTAAATTGCAACTCACAACTGTTCTCTTATAGTCACTTCCCTTAAACAGTTGAGAATTAAGTATCCACAACTTTTCTGGAAATCCATGTTTCTCGAAGCTTCTCGTAAAAGCCCAGCATTTGAAGCTTCGCGAATGGTCGTGAATCGATTTTGTCAGCCGACATTGTCGTACGTTCCCTGCCAGCGTAGTGGTGTGAGGTGACTAATCGTGAGCCTGTTTTGATGTGCGGCCAGCAAATTATTATTTAATGGCATAAAATAATGCAAATATAACAGTATTTTACATTTAAAATTACCTGATAAAGAAAGAACGTTACTATGACTTTTTCTACAAGTACATTGTAGATAGAGAAGATATATCACTCCACCTAAAAATTCGATACCGAAATTTCACCATGAACACAGGTTTTGAAATCCACTGAATCCAAATATTTAGACATACCTCCGTGTGTGAGAGTGGGGTAGGTTTTGGGGTGGCTATCAAAGTTGTAGTTTTCTTAAAAATAATCAAATTAAGGAATCATTCACTGACATCTATCGGTTTTCCGTGTATAGCAAACTGAATATCTATAACATAGTTTCCATAAGCTCTGAACAACAAGCCGTTTGTTTACCTTCGTTTGTTTATTGTGTATTGCCGCAAGAATAGAGTAAAACACGTCCGAAAACATTGCGAGAGCCAATAGGATAATATTTTTGTGAACGAAATGTATACAGCCAAAGTATCAGCATATCTTTACAGCTTCAAACATAAAACTGGACAAAGCGTGAGTGAACTTAAAATATCTGTGACAGAACTAAATGGAGTGACTCATATGCGTTCTATTTAAAAAGTTATTAATACATGAATGTGCAAAAATTGTATCTTTTCTATGAATGATACTCATGATTTAGATGTTTGTTTCTGCAAAACTTAGCACCTTGGTGTTCTCAGCTTATCACAATAGTTGGAAAACATAAAATCTCAACGCTTCTGTTTAAATTATACACTGGATGGAAGCAAAGTTATTACATTTCTTCTAATAGAAGCATTACAAACAAAAATCTGATGTGTTACGCTCACATGACTTTCTCTACTCTTGTACTAACCATTCTTACAAACTCTTATTCCTATATCTTCTTCGTGTTAGTTGAGATAAACATTTGTACAAATTATCTTATTGCTTATTTCCTTGTAGGTACAAGGGGAATATGGGAATACAGTAGGCTTTGTGCGATAGTCAGATGTTTTAAAGCTCTGAGATTCTGTTCTCTTTGCACACTTAAGATATAAAAAAATGAACGATGTTCCATTTCAAGAAAGTTTTAAGTTTTGCGAAACTGACACAAATAACAAGGAATATCTCCAAAATGGTTCACTCTACAACAAATTTTATTTAGACAAATTGTATATTTTAGCAAGATCTACATTTTTGTAGAGTGAGATTTTGTCTATCTCTAACGGTTTACGAGTTATTCAAGAGTCATCCAGAGTATACATGGGTACATAGGCTATAGTCAGAAAATTCAAAATATACATTTCATTTTTCATACAAACAACTTAAACATATGGTATTTTAATCAGCCCCACCCTAAACTACACTTTAGATGGAACATTTTTCGAACATTTTGATTTTCTTCAAAATGGCTATTTTCTTCAAAATCTTCGTGTCGCATCCTTGAAAGACTTTAAACTTAAATACCAACTTCGATTGTTAACCTACTCTTCGTTTTTGAGCTATGTTGTCCACAGACTGACTGACAGACAGACACCCAGACCTTTTTCTAAAAGGTTTCAGAGGGTCTCAAAACATATATTTCCAGTGAAATCTCGAGATCGAATTTTTGGGTGAAATACAATTACTTCCTCTACTTACCAGTAGAGAAAGTAAAATAGTGCAATGGCATTTTGTTCTTTGATCAGCCGATTTCGCTGTGCAAGGGATCCCGGGTTCAGTTCCCGGGAGTCGGAATTTTTCTCTAGCTAAGATTATTCGTCATCCTTCCCTGAGTGTGGAAGTATAATGGTGGCGCCGTGGCTGAGTGGTTAGACCGCTCGCCTACCATCTAGGCGGGACCCGGATGTGGTATTCGTGGTGGACGAAGCGGCGTCTGGGCGGCTGTTCTCCGGTTTCCCCCGCCATTCATTCCATAAATTGTTCCATTATCACTTTTCCAATCATCCATTTCGCCTGCATTTCATATTATCCTCTTCCTCACCATCATACCTAGTGCTTGACTGACAACCCGCTTCCAGGTCTTCACTCTGTCTGGTCCACAGGTTCCTCTGCTCTCCGACAGGCGTCTGACCCTAGGCACTGGCTTGTAATCCTACATAAGGGGAGGGCAATCAGAGAAAGAAAAATTCTTAAACACAGTTATCAAATTGAAATAGACTGCTATTTTGATTGTTAATCGATTGAAATATGTAATCACTTGGTAATTATTATTTTATTTATGCCAACAAACTTACTGTTGGTGTTTTTAAACACACAAGCCGTGTGTGGGCAAAGTTTAAGAGGTAGAACTCTTAAACCAGGAGAAATACGAACTGGCTTGAGAATTTAATGCCATTCTGGCAGTTTGTCACAATAGCTCAGTGGTTAGAGCGTCCGCCCGGCAAGCGGAAGGTCTGTGGTTCAAATCCCGGTTGTGGCATTGAATTTTTAAGTTCCAGTTCTACCTCTTAATGTAATCACTTTTTTCAACTATTTATGGGACAGTTAGCATCACTGATGAACAAAAGAATGACCTAATAGTAATTTGTAGAAAAAAAAAGACCAGATGATGGTTTGTATGCGATAATTTAAGGCCTCTATGTACGAAATAGTCTAATTCGAATGTGAGCTATGAGGATCTGAGGAATGGGACACTTTTGTGCTCAAGTGTGTCTAATAAAAGGCGAGGTAATGAAGGTGACGTCAGAGGAAGTTATTTGAAGAAAATAGAATCGCATCATAGCTGACATCTCGAGCAGTAAGTTGAAATACAAGGACTTGAAAGGAGAAAACCACAACATAACAATGAACTGTATTTTTGTCATAAAATTTTGAGTGTTAAACTTCGCAACACATTCGAATCCAGCGGGACGTTTTATTGGCTTCTGCTATGCCTTCTTTTACGAGCAGTTTGAGGACATCGTAAAGAAAACCAGCTTTTTTTATTTCTGCAGCCCTCTGTTCCATTAAAAAGTAACTTCTTCCGGATCTTGTGATTCCGGAGGTCATTAAAGATATAACTAATTTATTTTGCTACGCAGTTCACTTTAGTTGGAAATTTTTGTGCAGGATTTAAAGCAGGTATGGACAAAATGAACTCAACTGGGTCACTTCCCTGAAACACGCTCTTGACTCACTCCACCTGCCATCCCATCAGCTTCCGACACGCCTCATTCAGTGGCGAGTATGGCTGTTTCATGAACAGTGTTTGAGTTTGAGTCCCAGAGTCCGTTAAAAGTCTTCACCTATGGAGCCGGGAACATGTCGTGGCAGGGAACCAGAGCTGTCACACTTTAGCTCAGTGCCCACCCCAGGGACTTACTCTTCTAACTGCTTCATGTTAACCAAGATACACGTTTGTCTCGCTACATACTTCCTTATCAATGAGAGTAGAGGAATACAGTACGATTAATCGATATAAATAAATACTGTGCCACCGGCCGCCCCTAAAAAAGGCTCGTGGTTAACCTACCTCACACCACAACGTTGCTAGGCAACGCGCAACAAATGAAAAAGCTTAACAGTGGGGCCGCAACAAAGATCAGTTCTAGTCTGTTGGAGAATCTTTCGACCGCCAGCTACTTTACGAAAAATGTCAAGAAAATATATATTTTCCAGATAATTCGCCGGTAATTCGCCTGGTGTAATGAACGAGTCGGCACGGTGATAGAAGATATGTTTCGTGTTACATAAAAATATCTGAAACAGGTGGTATCTTAATAAAATAATTTTTCATTGAGAGAGAGAGAAAAAAAATAAAAAATATTCCACATAAAGAGTACTTTGGACTGAGGGACTTTGTTGATAATGCTCTAGTCCCCCTCCGGTCCCTTCAACTGCTGTGGTGTGGGCGCTGTGGTTATAAGAAGTACTGTCTGTTCACCAGCCCATGGCCTTAGGGGAATGAAGTGCAGGGGGAGATATTCCATGTATTGTAACCCGAGTTTTATAAACATCCGCGAAAACGTTGCTCTGCTGTTACGTTGCCAACTTACCTCCAATATTATTCGCGCTATGTTTACTCGCTGCTAATTTCTCTTAATTTCAGTTGCAAAATCGCAGTTGTCACTAGTTGTGTCGGAAGTAAACGTTAAAGTAATGTAGAAGCAGATAAACCTCCGCCTAGGAGTGTTGTGAAATTTACTACGATATTGTGGTTGTAGAACAAAGGGTTTCAGAGTGACAGTTCTATACGTAAAACAGATCTTTATAAGATGATTCAAACAAACAAATCTAGTGAGGCTCTTAAAGCTGACACATTTTTCAATTCCATAGAATTAGCCTGGGCCAAGGTAAAGGAAATGTAATATGTGACTTATTCTTACAGGCATTACGTGATATATTCTCGTACGCTATATCGTGCAAGACCGAAACAGTGGCAGGGATTTTAAAAAAATATAGAAAAGGCGTAAAAGGATCAATGGGAGAAAGACGAAGAGTTGAAAGCATTGTTTTCGTTTTATAAGCTAAATATACTGCATGAACTGAAGATAACATTTAAATTGTGCTAGTTTTAACGAGTTCTTTGCTTTAATCTAGCGTGAATGCACATTTCAAGGTTGGTAACATTATCGTAAACGCGATTAGAAGCACAACTCCTGCTTCAGATATCGCTGTTTACCTGGAATTCTTTACTGACGTAGTGGCTGGCAATTGTTCATTATTTTGATTGTTTGATTTTCTCAGATGGGTAAGCGACGCTGATATGATCCTGACAATTGCAATATTACCAAATTCAAACTAGTAAGAAGTATTTGACATAAGTTGTGGGCTTTAACCAGATCCACATTTTTACTTTCTCTACTGGTAAGTAGGGGAAGTATTGTATTCCACCCAAAAATTCGATGTCGAGATTTCACAGGAAATACATGTTTTGATGCCCCCTGAATAAAAAAAACATTTTTAGAAAAAGGTCCGTGTGTGTGTCTGTGTGTCAGTCTGTCAGTCTGTGGACAGCATAGCTCAAAAACGAAAAGTCGGTTAAAAACCAAAGTTGGTATTTTAGTTTAATGTCTTTCAAGGATGCGACACGAAGATTTTGAAGAAAATACCCCACCCTAAACTACCCTTTACATGGAAACTTTTTCAAAAATTTTGATTTTCTTGAAAATGGCTCTAACTATTTTGATTAACATGTCATATGTTTGAGATATTTTGATGACAAATGAAATGTATATCTTGAATTTCCTGGTTATAGCCCCTGTAGTCCTATTTACTCTGGACGACTTTTGCATAACTGGTAAACCGTTAAAGATAGACCAAATCATACTCTACAAAAAATGTAGATCTTGCTAAAATACACAATTTATGTCTCAATAAATTTTCTTGTAGGGTGAACCATTTCGGAGATATTCCTTGTTATGTGTGTGAGTTTCGGAAAACTTAGAACTTTCGTGAAATGGATCATTGTTGTTCTTTTTTTATATGTTAAGTGTGCAAAGGCAACAGAATCTCAAACATTTGGCTATCGCACAAAGCCTACTGTATTCTAACATTCCCCTTGTACCTATAAGGAAATAAGCAATAAGATAATTTGTACAAATGTGTATCTCAACTATCAAGAAAGAAGATATAGGAATAAGAGTTTGTAAGAATGGTTAGTACAAGAGTAGAGAAAGTCATGTGAGTGCAATACATCAGATTTTTTATATAGTAAGCTTTTGTTGTCAATTACTGTTTACCATTTATGCAAACTTCATGCAGAATGAAGAGGTTTTCTAAGGACATTCTCAGAAAATTCAAGGTATGCGTAAGAAACTGCCATGGGATCCCCTGTTGGCGTCCGTCACTGGATACTGACTGACTGTCACTCTGATTGAGGAGTGGAGTGAGGCATTGCCGCTCACTGCCTACGGTTCTCCAAAGAGAGATCCCCAAAAATGATGGGTGCGGTAGGTCGGCCACGAGAGTAGAACTCACAATCTCCTGAGTCATCCTGTCAATATGCAATGCTTGTGCTTTAGGGGAAGTGCAGAGAACGCCAAATGCCTACCAAGTTTGTGGGTGCTAATAAGGAAAGCACGCAGGGCTGGCTGGCGTGCAGTTTTCGCTGCCTCTACGTACGTATTTAGAATTGCAGGTGATGTAACGGTTATGTACGAAGGGTCACAAACACACTTCGCGGTTGTTAATTCCTGCGGTTGTTAATGTGGCGCATGTATGCTCTGCAAGGCTAGTTAAGAGTTCATCCTCTTTACTCCAGACACTACCCACAGTTTGTAACCACTCCAATTATCCCTAACTTTCACACAAGTTTTCTTTAACAGTATCCATAAACAACATTTCTAACAACTGCAATTTTTATTTAGATGTTTCGAAAATTTCGAAAATTTTGTCACTCGTTCCCCAACTATTATACGTATATTTTAAATTTCACACAGATATCCGTAAACGTTTTCTTAATAAAACCACTTTATTTAACATTCTTTCAGGCCAAAGTTCCATTCTAACCTATAAATAAAATTCTATAATATTCTCTTAAGAAAATAAAACAAAACCCTTCTACCATATTCAAAATTAAAACCTGAAAGTAACATAAATTTACCTTACCGTCTGCGCGTGCGCGTCTGTGAACAGTATAACTCGCTTAGATATCAAACTTGATATTTAACTTCAGCATCTTTTAAGAATGCGACACTAAAGTTTACAAGAAAAACCCCGCTCTACCCTTTACATGAAACATTTTCGAAATTTTTATTTTATCAAAAATGGCTAATTATTTTGATTAAAATACCGTATATTTAAAGTATTTTCATGGAAAATGAAGTTATATATTGAATTTTGAATTATTTTTAATTTGTATAACTGATAAACCACACTCACAATGTCTAAGAATAGATATGGAATTTCAAGACTCCGCTTTGGACACCTGAGTTCTTGGTACAGTTGGCACTATCCACTGCAACGAAATACACCTACAGACCTAATATTTTTGCAAAATCTCAATATTAAGAATGGTATGACTAAAATTTCACAAAAAAATGTTTTAATAATTAAGAATGTGTGAATTCAAAAAAATGTATAACCTACTGCACACATTTAAATGTTGTGTTGGTTTTAATGTGAGCTCTGAATTTAGATGTTTTATCGTTGTTTTCTCACGATTGATATTTTCAGCATTTTTCTTGCTGAAAAATGTGGAACACTTTTTTTAATGCACTAATACAATTTGCTACACGCATTCACAGAGACATAGGTTTTATTGTCAGAAGTGCCTAAGCTAATATGTATTTTTAATTTTCAAACACAATAATTCCAATCTTTAGATAAAAAGGATATTTTTACAAACTTTGTTAAACTTACGTTTAAAAAATTGAAGCCTAAATTAATCGAGACACGGAGAAACCTAGTTAAATTTAAAAATTAGGTGTATTTTGAATCTACAGTTAAAATATTAGACCACTTTTTTGTCGAGTATTTTAGTGACGTAACAACAAATAAAGAAATATGATCATAATTTTTAAACTTAGAGCAAAGCTGATGAAATTAGGACTATAACATTATTGCATCACGTGGTATAAATTGTATAACTTTAAAATAGTGTGACTTTTTTGATTGGGTGTAAAAGTAAAGTAGACAGATGTAGTCGAGATAAAGAAACACTTTTATTTCCGTAAACAGTAACTTTGTACACTCGTTGCAACAGCAAGAAAGTCTTTTCCGATTCTCCAACAGCACGGCTCCGAACTAGTAACACAACAACTACTGTCCCTTCTCCGTCGGCACGACTCCTCAACGCTTCGCATACGTCTCTTCTTTCCGTCGGCACGACTACTCAACGCTTCACATACGTCTGTCCCCCTCTTCTGTCGCACTTTACCGCTATTTATATCTCCCAGGCACTATTCTGGAAAGTTCAGTTATTGCGGTGAAATACAAAGCAGAAGATTCTCGAAGTCTCTATCCTTTTCTCTCTTTCGGCAAGCGCCCCAACAATGCGGCCTTTCTCTGTCTCTTTCCTTCGGCTCCTTTGCGGTAGTACCGACAATGCGATGGGTGACACTGCTGTTGTTGGCAATTAGATGTGGCGGGCGCGGCGACAAAAGTTTAGAGTTAGTGGTTCAGAAATTAAATTTTTCGGTCATAGTAGATAGAAAGAAAACGCTGAAGCTATTAAAATAAACGACACCGGACATAGTCAGTTACCTGAATGTAACACACCAGATTTTCATAAAATAATTTCAATTACTGTTCGGATCTTCGGTAGTAAAATGTGGAGAGTAAGCACAATGGGAAAAATCATTTTTTTTAGATCCGTTGTGAGAAACACTGGTATTACTCCGCGTCCACGTACACAAGCCTATCCACATTCAAAAACTCGCATGCACAAGAATAGGTCAACTTCTCCTATTAAAACGAGTGCTGAGAAATGTGTCAACAGCATTGTAATAAAATAAAGCTTAGTATAACACAATGTTGGTACTTACTTTAATCAGATTCACAGCCATCATCTTTAGCATTTGTTTCCAAAACGAAAATCCCCATTTCTAATGGCAATGTATTTAGTCGCTTAAACTTTCACTGTTGAAAACACTTGACACTTTGTTTATTCTCGATGGCTCATTGTTCTAACCCTGAAGAAAACTTATGCACTTTAGAACGAATTGTACACTTTACGAAGTCGTCTGATTGTTCTAAAACTGATTTAGATCTCTTGCTCTTTTTGCATGAAGTTCTTTGTAAGCTTCTCACACTGCCGTGTAATCTGCGTTATTTTAACCAATTCGCCCACTAGAATACTCGGATTATGCTCCGTTAACATATGAAACACATTTAAATCGATTTGTTTCCACCACGTTTTAACAGTTTACCTCACAGTGCCTTTTGCAATCGTGAACACATATGTAGTTTAGCCATTGCCGAACTTAAACCAGCCGTAAGCTTGCTGCCATGTTCCTTACCAACATTCCGTTGTTCTCTCGCTGCAGTAACAGATTATTTCTAGGGATGGGATATACATACTTTATTTCTAAATAGCACAAAAATATGCCGCATTGTAATGTTAGAATTAAACGTAGCAATTAGCGCGTTCTGTAAACAATAATATTAAGAAAAGTTAGATCTATTTTGTCTTCTTGAGTGCTTCGTTCTCAAACCAATGAGAGCATTCGCTGTAGTCACTGCATGGAGCTGTTTCTACGTATTGCTTTGTTTCTATGGTGAACTGAATCCGAAAATGAGATCGCTTTGGATACGCAAGGCTCAGAGATAACTCAAGCTTTTATGTTGGCGAACATGTACACATGTTCTGCGTGTTTTAACAATGTTTTGAGATGAATATGTTGTGAAATTATAGAAACAATAAAAGTGAGTATTTTATTACACTATTTTCAGTAAGAAAACAAAATGACGAGCGTGCGGCATGTTGTTGGTCTGGCTGGCTCAGTTGGTTAGACGCTGGCATACTGATCCCAAGGTCGCGGGTTCAAATCCGGCCCAGACAGATGGTTTTTAAGTGTGTTGTATGGAAACGCGAATTCAAAGGAAGCTCAATAATTGGATCCATTCCGTTTATTTCATAGGATTGGATCGAAATTGTATTGCATGAAAACACTAATCAATTTGAATCCGCCAAAGATGCTAACTGCTACAGTACTCATAACATTCTGCACACTAAAAATTACAACAAAAATTATTTTTTTGTTTAACGACACTGACAATTGCGAGAATCACATCAGTGTCGCCGGGTTGCCGGAATTTCGTCCCGCAGGAGCTTTTACATGCCAGTAAATCTACTGACATGGAGCTGTAGTTTTTAAGCACATTTAAAGCCATCTGTCTGGGCCGGATTTGAACCCGCGACCTTGGGATCAGTAGGCCAGCGTCTAATCAACTGAGCCACCCAGGCCGACTTTTAAACATGCTGACCTTTTTTATCACATAGATATTATTTCCATATTCTAAAAAAATTTAAGGATATATTATTTTTAGCCGTATCTGTCTTTGGACCTTTGGCACGTTTTTAGTGGTTAAGACTGCATTATGATAAAACGGCTTAAAATTGCAAAATGAGCAAACACACAATTGGTATTTTTGACCCCTTAAGGTTCTTGTAGTGATGCAGTGAAGAAAATTAGGATATCTCAGACAGGTTTATTAGCAATTTCATGGGAAAACTAAAAAATTTGCAGAATACCTCGGAAGTAGTAGTCTGGAAAATGAATATATGTTGTAGAAGTTGTTACTTACTAACATCGTTTGTTGCAATTTCTTCTTGTACTGCAGGTATTCAAAATTTGTATAAGAATAATAGTGAATGTTAACTCTCATATTGTGTCAACAGAGGAGTGTGTATTCAGTTATGTGACAAAAAATAAACCATTTCAATTCGCTCCATTTACTGTCATATGGTTGTAAAGTTTGAAATTAATTTTACACAAAATAAGAAAACAGTGACATTCTACCCTTTTGCGGTGGAATGTTTATATATTTACATAAACAAGGTAAACAAGCTGCAGGACAAAGGAAGCACGCAAGGCGATGATGTTTGGTATGAAATGTAAGTACGTAGGTAGGAGTGCGAACGTGCCTATGGTACACAGTAGCCGCGCCTGACCTCAGGCTGGTGTTGATGGTCCATCTTGGAATATAAATGAATGCCTTGAGGCCACTAATGGCCAGCACAACGTTTTATATAGGTACCGTTGCATCTCTCGCAACGCGTGCCTCCTCATACCCGTTAGTTGTGTAAGGTAACCAACCTTCCAGCTAATTGCTATTAGCAAACTTTCCTTTTGAAGAGGAGCAAACATTCTCGCACGATCACACGACACCTGTCGCTCAATTTTATAAATGGTTTAATTTTAAAGCTATTTGCCAGAAACAATCTTAATATGGGCAACTACAGAAAGAACTATGCAGAAGCTGCAAGCTCTAGCTGAAACAGTTTCTTAAATAAAATAAGTATTTGTAACATTCCAAAAATTCCTCCATCATCACCTCTCCAATCATCCATTTAGCCTGAATTTCATATCATACTCTTCCTCACTATCATACCTGGTACTGAACTGACCACCCGCTTCCAGATCTTCACTCTGTCCCGTCCATAGGTTCGTCTGTTCCATACGGGGAGAGTAATCAGAAGAACAAGAACTAGTGGAAATATATAAAATTTTAAAAACTTCGTAGCACATTCACATTTCTCAGAGAAGTGAAATTGTGACATTTTCTTCTTCCACGAGGTATAGGCCTGACAACTTGTTTATTATTACTACTGATTTTCCTGGAATAATGTCCACTGACTGCGTTACGAGCCCTGTGCAGGGTTAGGTTTGTGCTGGGACTTGACATCTTTAAGCTTCAAACCAAGTTTCCCTTATCCGTTAACACCATAAGAGAGGGTTACTCCCTCTGCTCCTCACTAATCTCAGTTTCGGTTGATGTCTTCACCGGTATCCCTGGGCAAGGGCCTTTTTCCAGGTACTATCCCCTCTGGGAAGAGAGCCTGGTGCATCGCGTGGGCAGTGTCACAACTCCATGAACTAGGGATTGTGATATTTCCTGATTCTTTATTACACTGAAAATAAATATGCATATTTAATTGAAGCTGTGATTAATTTTACAGGAATACATTTTTGTCTTCTCTACTGCATATAGTGAGTAAAGTATTGCATTCTTCCCAAAACTTGAATACCGAGATTGCACCCTATATATAGGGATCCCCTGAATTTAAATGGAAAAAAATCTGATGTGTTCCACTCACATGACTCTCTCTACTTTTGTACTAACCATTCTTGCAAACTCTTATTCCTATATTTTCTTCGTGTTAGTTGAGATACAAATTTGTACAAATTGTCTTATTGCTTATTATGCATAAGTTACCAGAGTAAACATGACTGCAGAGGCTATAGCCAGAAAATTCAAAATATATATTACATTTGTCATAAAAATATCGTAAACATGTCATTTTAATCAAAATCGTTAGAAACATTTTCGAGAAAATCAAAGTTTTCCAAAACTTTTCCATGTAAATGGTAGTTTAGGGTGGAGCATTTTTCTTCAAAATCTTAAAAACCAAAAGTCGGCTATAATCCAAAGTTGGTATTTGAGTTATGCTACATACGGACTGACACACACAAACTGAGCTTTTTCTAACTTTTCTACTTACTATATGCAGTGAAAAAGTAAAAGTAGGTATCATTGAATTGTTAATAATTAACAATTCAATGATTGGTAAAGAAAATTGCATGATTTGCACTAATATTCTTGCGTTCTTCATTACGACACTGCAGTGCAAATGTTGTAGCCATGGTGTTCATATATGGATGATAGTTGAATTGGCCCAGTTCGGATGCAGCTGTTATTTAAACAGATCGATTATTTGTAATGAGAATTGAATACAGAAGTGGCAGACGATATTCGACCTTCATCTCGAAAGATAAGGATTCTATTCCGAGCACAGACGAATGTTAGAAACTGTTAACTTACCTATTTATTTACTAAGAAAGCAATTTGCTGCCTGCAACCCTATTATGTTGGCAATGTTTCTGTCGCATTACGTCCAACCAATCATAGCAGACATATGAATAGAAGCAGTAATGCAAGTTTGTAGGTTATAGGACAGAATTCTCGCACGATTGTGCAGAATATCGAAGGGACAGGCAGGAAGAAAGCCAGACAAATGTTGTGTGCAGGTTCTATTGTTAGGAAATGGGCACATTCATTGGAAACGTTTTCTAGGGCGCCTCTCTGGAATATAACAGCACACGATTTCTTGTGAGAGCAAGGCATTCACAGAGATATATTCACCACATATTCACTCAATTTAAGCACAATAAATGATCATCTCAAGCAATCCATTGGACAATACGGTCGAGTATGCATTGCTACATGGCGTAGAAGTTGCATTTCTGCTTCGTTAACTTCTAGAATAGAAGGACCAAGACTGTTAGTAGAGGAACTATTGTATATGTACCAAGCAAACATTCGGCATTAGAACTGCAAGGGAGGCCAACTTAACAAAACAGAACAGACAGCTGTGTCCTTTGGCCAGTGCTCAGCGATCTAGTTTATCAACCCGGAAGTCCTGGGTTCGATTCCCTGCAGAAATTATCCTATTGCTTATTTCCTTGTAGGTACAATGGGAATATGGGAATACAGTAGGCTTTGAGCGATAGTCAAATCTTGTAAAGCTTTGAGATTCCGTTCTCTTTGCACGGTTAACATATAAAAAATAAATAGCGATGTATATAGACATAAACTGTGTGTTTTGGCAAGATCTTCATTTTTTGTACAGTAACATTTGTTCTGTTTCTTACGGTTTACAGTTGATTCAAAAGTCATCCAGAGAAAATAGGGTTTCATGGGCTATACAACGTGTTTCTTTGTAGACATCTAAAAGTATTACCAAACACACTTCAGCAAATATTTAGTTAAGTCTCAGCGTACTATAAGGAATAAAAAATAAACTAAACGAATAAATAAAAACATTGGGGAAGACACTGCAAAAGTACTGTTGAAGAACAAGTACCATAGGAAGAAAGGCGAGTAGAGAAAACTATGAATGTCATACCTCGCATTTCTATTTCGATTATATAGAAAAGTGTGTCAGGTCGCGAAGGTCGCATAACTGGCCGGAAGGGCTTGGGGTGCTGACCACGTTCCACCCTCCAGTATTGCACCCCACTAATGGTGCCTGTAGTGGGTAGAGGTGGGGGACGCAGCGGCTGGGTGGCAAGCTTAGGCCCTTCATGGGCTGTTGCATTAGGGGTCTAGTTTAGTTAGAAAAGTGTGTGAATTGTTTGTAGAAGAGTGACAATAGAAATACGCGTGAATGTGTTACGTAAAAAGAAAAGTGACTAAAGACAACTGTCTGAATAAAATACGTTGCATTTCTATTTCAATCATAGAAACTTGTATGAATTATATGTTGAAGCGCGAATAGACACAGAAATGTGATCGTATTTCATAAAATAAAAGTGAATAGAAAAAAGGTATGAATTGCATGTTGAAGGGTGAATAGAGGAGGATTTGTAAATTTATTAGTAAAAGAAAGGCGAGGAGAGAAACCATGTGAATGTGAATGTTACGCTGTGGGGTGAAATGGATAGCTTACAAACCTTCTCCATGAAAAAATACATATACGTGCCAAATTTCGAGGTCAAGCGGTTTAGGAGTGCACAGAGGACAGGCATACAAACATTAAAAAATTAGCAATTTTGATTTTTCGGCTGTTTCTTTGGATGTTTCTAATGTTATTTCTTTCTAAACCATCCCGGTATTGAGGCAAAGAAAACGAAAAAGAAATTATTCAAATCGGTTGAGCCATTTTCGAGTTTTTGCGAGACTAACGCACGGCAATTGATTTTTATATGCAGGCTGTTTCACAACAACACTGAAAACGCTTAGTATGTTGTGCGGGATGGCAAACTGGTCGGTTTTCAAATAGGAACCTCTGTTCGGAAGTGCACGGTTTGAACGCTGTAGCGTATCGAAATGTGAAAGGTTCTACGCTCACATTTCGTCAATAAACCCAACATCGAGCTATCTACATCACAAACGGGCTTCGAACTGTGTACCTCCTACGTCATTGCAGAGCCTATATAGGCGGTGGTGACTCTTATGCACATGACTCAATAAGTGCGGTTGTTTCAAGATTTTCAATGGTTCCGTGGACTCGAGTCATAAGATCCTCCGCTGACGTCACAGGAGTGTCATACTCTTCATACAACTCCACAGAAAATAGTCGAGAGGTGTCGGACAAGGCGACCGTGCTGGCCATAAAAATAGTCCACCTCTACCAATCCATAGATCTGGATATGCGATGTTGAGGTGATTCCACACAGTTACATCAAAGTGTGCTGGAGCTCAAGTCAGCCATTTCAGCAGTTTTGTACTGGTACATGTCGAACTGCTGTTTTTTTTTTTTTTAAAAGAAGTTAATGTACTGGAAACCACTCAAGTGACGTAGTAGGGTGCACTCCGAGGACTCTATGGAAGAATTTAGCGCATGCGCAGGAATATTATGCTTAGGTCGTATTAAGAAATTGTCACAATTGTTCCGTCACAAACTCTGACGCTCTCTAGAGTCCAAACCGTGCATTTCCGGGCAAGGGTTCTTATTTGAAAACCAATCAGTTTGCCATCCTGTAAAACATGCTAAGCGTTGTTGGTGTTTTTTGGGACAATTGTGTATAGGTATATTGTTAGTACGACAATATTCACAAAATAAAGCGATATATACATCCCCATATTTGCCATCTAGTTTTATTTCTAAGTCTTGTCTGCTTTGATGAATTCGCATCACGTAAAATGGTTCAAGGAGGAAATAAAATAAATATGAATATGTATACGGAGCCTCTCTGGCGGGGAGGATCTGGGTTCGATCTCCTGTACCAGGATGGGGATTTTCCTCCCGCTGGGAGGTCTGGCACGGGATGCACTCAACCTCGTTATGTCCCGGGGGGAACAATTGAGGAGCTAGTAGCGACCCCAGGTCAAAAAGGCCATATAACTGGCCGGCAGGGGTCGCGGTGCTGACCACATCCCACCCTCCAGTACTACACCCCACCATGAACAGAGGTGGGGGACGCAGCGGCTGGGCGGCAAGCCTTGGCCCTTCATACGGAGCCTAGATTTCTAAACAGAAGGAACATAACAGGCAAACCTGATGAGCGTAAGGTGCAGTATATGTTTAGATTAGACTGACCAGTAGGAAAGAATTGAGAACATGTTCAACAGGAAGTGCTAATATACAATGAAAAATTGTGAAATATTAACTTTGTTAGAAGTAACTGTACGCGTTAATTATATGGGTAGCAGAAGTCGACCTCGTTACGTTAGATGATGAGGGTAAGTAAACATGGTAAACCCTGGGGGCTTGTGATTGGTTCCAGTAGATATTCGTTTGTTCGCCCGGATGTAGGTATCTGCTATGATTTATTTGTTGTGATGCGGTGGCCGCTCACCTGTAATGAGCAGTTCGCCCGAGGGTGATTTCGGGAACTTTCTCCCCAGAGGATGCACCCAAAATATTCCACTGACCTGAGGAACACGACACCTCCAGACCATTGGCGCCGACCTGGATCCCAACCCACGCTCCTGACTCAAGTTTTCACTTCTCTGCAGGCGCGAAATGATTCTCTTGATGCGTTTCTGACACTCTAAACAACAGGTGGCATTTGTTTCCATATATCCACTGGTAAAAAGAGGAAGTATTGTTCCCCCTGAATTAAAAAAAAAAAAAAATACAAAAAGGTCCATGAGAGTGTCTGTTAATCTGTGGACACCATAACTCAAAAACGAAAAGTCGGTTAAAAGAAAGTTGGTATTTAAGTTTAATGTCTCTCAAGGATGCGACACGAAGATTTTGAAGAAAACAGCCCGACCCTAAACTACCCTTTACATTGAACATTTTTCGATTTTAATTAAAATGTCATATACATTTCATTTGTTATAAAAATATGTTAAATATATCTTGAATTTTCTGGCTATAGCCCCTGTAGTCCTATTTACTCTAGATGTCTTTTGCATAACTGGTAAACCGTAAGAGATATATGAAATCTTACTTTAGAAAAAAATATACATCTTGCTAAAATACACAATTTATGTCCAAATAATGTCTTTCGTAGAGTGAACCATTTCGGAGATAGTCCTTGTTATTTGTGCGAGTTTTGGAGAACATGTCAAATATAACACCGTTTTATATGTTAACCGTGCAAAGAGAACGGAATCTCAAAGATCTAAAATATTTGACTATCGCTCAAAGCCTACTGCTTTCTCATATTCCCCTTGTACCTACAAGGAAATAAGCAATAAGATAGTTTCTGCAAATGTTTTGTCAACTGCCACGAAGAAGATATAGGAATTACAGTTTGTAAGAATGGTTAGCACAAATGTAGTGAGTGCAAGGCATCAGATTTTTTAACTTCGTTTTCAATAGTATAAAATCTAAAATAAAAACAAATTTAGAGAGTAAAAGCTTCACCCATTTTAGTAATTGCTTGAAGTTGTTGAATTAATATGCTGCCAAAATATGCTTCATGATGCCTCCATCACATTTCAAAGGTCTATTTAAAACAGTTACCATAGTTACAGACGCTCAACTACTTAATATGTCTATGCGTCGCCAACCTCTGAAAACAAAATAAACCTATAAATGCAATCTATCGTGGTATTTGAAAATTAAGTGGGGTGCAGTTCTCGAGGATGCGACGTGGTTAGCGCCCCTAGACCCTCCCGACGGATGAATGCGTCTTCACAACCTGGAGCCACTGCTCTTCCATGAAGTAGCTCTGGAATTGGCCTCCGAAGGATCTGAGTAGGCTGAGTGTACCTCGAACCATGTCTAGCAATAGGAAAAAATCTCCACGCCGCTACCACGGCGCTAGGAAGATCTGCGTAAGCTATGGCAATTCTGCCATTCGAAAAAAGATTGAGCGTATTAAGGGAGCAGTATTGCAGCGTGGTTTACATAAGTCGATATTTCCAACTTGCAGGCGAGTTTATTGACAGGCTATTTGTGTGTTTGAAAGATGATAACACGCGGAACAGAGACATAAATTGTGTATTTTAGCAAGATCTACAATTTTTGTGTAGTAAGATTTGGCCTATCTCTTACGGTTTACCAGTTATGCAAAAGTCGTCCAGAGTAAACAGGACTACATAGACTATAGCCAGAAAATTCAAGATATACATTTGGTTGGTCATAAAAATATCTCAAACATGTCATTTTAATCAAAATCGTTAGAGCTATTTTCAAGAAAATAAACATTTTCGGAAAATGTTCCATCTAGAGGCAGTTTAGGGTGGAGCAATTTTCTTCAAAATCTTCGTGTCACATTCTTGAAAGACATTAAACTTAAATACCAACCTTTTTTAACCGACTTTTCGTTTTTGTGTTATGCTGTCCACAGGCTGACAGACACGCACACGAACCTTTTTCTAAAAATGCTTTTTTGGGGGGTTCAGGGGGTCTCAAAACATCGAAGTCGATGTAATCTGGACATCGAAGTTTTGGGTGGAATAAAATACTTCCTCTACTATATAATGCGTAGTAGAGAAAGTAAAAATGAGTTGGGAAACTTATGTGAATTTTAAGGCATTAATGCGCGGTAAAATGGCCAAATGTTTGTCAGGTTGGAATGTTGCCAAACACCTTGTCTAATAACGGGGGAGTTGCGAAAATATACACAATTCTGGAATGAAAAGGGGTAGTAGCTTTTTAACCGTGGGCATGACGTCTCATAACCCCACTTCTCCATTTCTCTCTCAAGTGCTGCGGATTCAGATAGATATGTAATATGCTTAGAATAAGCATGGATGCAACTTTCATCGCACGCAGTGGGTGGAAGAATACCAAACTACTGAAACATGTTTGGAGCGGCGAGCTACTTTCATATCCGCTACTGGCGAGCGAGCCTGCCTGCCCGCCTGCCTGCCTGCCTGCCTGCCTGCCTGCCTTTCAAACATGTGCTAAATTTAACACTCATTACATACAACTATTGCGTTTGGAGTATTTTAATAAACGCGCGAGTAAATTAATTTATTCTATCAAATAAAATTGATTCAATCATTGGAGATAATTATGTCTCTTTAAATAATTTATCCGCTGTGATAGGAGACGTGTAATAATTCTGTACCTACACAGCCCTAATGGGGCTAGCCTGCCAACCTATTGCCGGCCTCACGCCGACGTATACTGCATTTTGAAATCAGACTAGCACAGCAATACTCACTCATTCATTGCGATTGGTTGGTATCTAATATTAGTCCGCTTGACAATGAAATCATTCGTTTTCTTTCACTCCAATATTAGCTTGGTGTGTATACGCAAGCCCAGTTTTGTTTGGTTGTAAAGTTGTTTAATAAACTTTGTTGGTCTCATTTGAAATATTAGAAACACTCATTAAAAGGACATCATAATTAATGTCGTCCTTTCGGAACAGTAAATCCACGCATACCCCGGGAGAGGAATCTCATTGCTCAACCGGCGGCAGGGGACGGAACTAACACAGGAATTAGACATTGTCAGGCAGCGTGAGGTATTATTGCCTTAAGTGTTTAGCAATTTGTTATTTAGGGCAACTGCAGTGTAACTCCTGTGGAAAATGGTGTACTTCTCTACTCTTGTACTAACCATTCTTACAAACTCTTATTCCTATATCTTCTTCGTATTAGTTGAGACAAACATTTGTACAAATTATCTTATTTCCTTGTAGGTACAAGGGGAATATGGGAATACGGTAGGCTTTGGGCGATAGTCAAAATTTATAAAGATTTCAAATTCGGTTCTCTTTGTACGGCTAACATAACAAACGAATAACGATGTTCCATTGACGAAAGTTTACTTTTGCAGAACTCCCACAAATAATAAGGAATATCTCTGAAATGGTTCACTGCACAAGCAAATTTATTCGGATATAAACTGTGTTTTACAAAGATCTACATTTTTGTATACTAAGATTTTGTCTATCTCTTATGGTTACAAGTTATACAAAAGTCATGCAGAGTAAACAGGACTTCATGGGCTATATCTAAAAAATCTGATGCGTTGCACTCACATGACTTTCTCTACTCTTGAACTAACCATTCTTACAAACTCTTATTCCTATATCTTCTTTCTTGTTAGTTGAGTTAAACATTTGTACAAATTATCTTATTGCTTATTTCCTTGTAGGTACAAGGGGAATGTTAGAATACAGTGGGCTTTGTGCGATAGACAAATGTTTGAGATTCTGTTGTCTTTGCACACTTAACATATAAAAAATGAACAACGATGATCCTTTTCACGAAAGTTCTAAGTTTTCCGAAACTCACACACATAACAAGGAATATCTCCAAAATGGTTCACCCTACAAGAAAATTTATAGAGACATAAATTGTGTATTTTAGCAAGATCTACATTTTTTGTAGAGTATAATTTGGTCTATTTCTAACGGTTTGTCAGTTATGCAAAAGTCGTCCAGAATAAATACGACTACAGGGGCTATAGCCAGAAAATTCAAGATATACATTTCATTTGCCATCAAAATATCTTAAACATATGACATTTTAATCAAAATCGTTAGAGCCATTTTCAAGAAAATAAAAATCTTCGAAAACTTTTCCATGTGAAGGGTAGTTTAGGGTGGGGCTATTTTCTTCAAAATCTTCGTGTCGCATCCTTGAAAGACATTAAACCTAAATACCAACTTTGGTTTTTAATTGACTTTTCGTTTTTTAGTGCTGTCCACAGACACTTATAAACGCCTTTTTTGGATTCACGGGGCCTCAAAATTTTACGGTGAAATCTTGACATCGAATTTTTGGGTGAAATACAATACTTCCTGTACTTATTATAACTTACTTTAAGAATATAATAGAGAAAGTAGAAACGTGCAAGTCGGTTATTGTTGAAATGCATAGCGAGCACACGGACTGGGCCGGGCCGGACCGCACCGCATGTGGCGAGAATCTGCAGGTGTTACGGACGGACGGTACAACGTTATTCGGATAGCTGCTTTCCTTGGTGTTGTCACAAAACCGCTACAGACAACGTGCAGAGTAATAAAGTTGACCTTTATAAACAAGAGTGCGGTCAGACCTTACAGTTTGAAGCGGTTGTCCTGCGGTATGGAACAACCCTCACAACTTTGTCCTGCAGCTTGTCCGTTAATCTGCTTATTCAACTACATTTTTATCACCTCCTTTCCTTCACATTCAGGGCGTTCATACAACAATGTGTTAGCGCACGAAGAACCATTCCTTACACAATAAATAACCACTTATTTCTCATCTCATACAGCTTACTTTCGTGAAATGGAACATCGTTGTTCATTTTTTATATGTTACAAGCATGCAAAGAGAACGGAACCTCAAAGCTTTAAAAGATTTGACTATCGCACAAAGCCTACTGTAATCCCATATTGTTTATTCCCTTGTAGGTACAGGGGGAATAAGATAATTTGTGCAAGTGTTTATCTCAACTAACACGAAAAAGATACAGAAATAGTTTTGTACTAACCATTCTTACAGAGTAGAGAAATTCATGTGAGTGCAACACATCAGAATTTTAAATACGTAATTTCGCTACCATTTTTCCTATATTTAAAACTTATTTCAACTCATCTTAAGGAACACCAGAACTGAATTTTCTAGCTTTTTTAGTTTGAAAGGTATTGATTAGAAAATTGACACCCTTAAAACGAAGAAAAATATGAATCTGAGAAAGGTCAAAGCTGTTCAAATAATTTTAGATAGTACAATTAAATATTTTAAGCGGCAAAAAAATGTAATTTTTATTTTAAACTTCATTGACCAATGAAATTTGCCACAGAAGAATGATAGTGGCATTTTATTCTATGATGTAGCTGAAGTAGATATATCAGTTCTAGAGAAATAGGTATTTCTTCTTAAGAAAGTTGCCCTTACAATTTACCTTGTTTCTCAAAATAAGTTAATGTTTTTGTGAATCGGTGAATAACGCAATCGCAAAAAGCATGCTGGAATATTTAATCAACACATTTTATAATAAAGGTGCATATTTGCATAGAAATGAGAGAAAAACAAATGGAAAGAAATACACTTTATGTACCAAAAATGGAAAACTGAGAAAAATACATATGTATATACTTACAAAAAGGATACAGGGGAGTTAAAGGGATGCGAACAGGTAGTTTAAGCATGATTCTGCTCATTTAAAATGACGGACTATAAGAAATTATTTACAATATTTACATATATATCTCAATTCCGTAATACTTAACCGTAAACATTGACTTTATGTTTGATAAACGCTTTGGCCGGTAGAGAGCAGTGTGTGTTTATGCTGCTCGTATAATGAAGTGTTGCCAATATCTGAACGAGAAATAGAGCGAGAAAGATGGAGTTTTCTGCGAGAAATCGAGCGATCGAAGTCAGTAAAGGGCTGTAAGTCACAAAGCATAGCCGACGGGTCTTTTTTATAAGAACTGAATGAAGGGACAAAGCGTAGCCGTAGGATCTGTAAAACTGATCCAGGGTCACGGAGGGAAAAACTTGGTTTCTATTAACGGGTAATACACAAATCGGTAACGATTGTGTCTTGAAGAACCTAACAAAATTGATACATTTCCTATATTTCGTCCTATTCCTCGCTAGTTCTTTAGCTTCCCTCAGTCTTTTCTTTCTTATTTATTATTTACTCCACATAATCGCTGCATTGCATTCTTGGGCACCTCTCGCTCTTCTCCTCCCCCTCCCCCCCCCCCCCCCCCCAATACCTGTTTCGGTTTCCTTCTCTCATCCATACTATTTATCTGTCCAAAACATCTTGAAACATTTGTCTATCTTTTTTATTACTTGTTCTTGATTAAGGATATTCCTTATTTGACAGTTTATTACTCTGTCTCTTCTGGTTTTCCCTATACATATCCGTAAAAACTTCATTTCTGTACTTGTAACTCTGACAATACTGTCCAGCTTTCCGAGCCATTGTTTCCTTTTGAAAAGACGATTGTCCCTAAATATTCAAAATTCTCAATTTGCTCCATAGTCTCTCAATTCCATTAGATATTTATTCTTCTCTGTACCCATTTAGTTACATGCATTGCTTTGCTTTTATTTACATTTAGTCCCATGCCTCTATCTTTGCATGCATTGGCCCACTCTGTTACTGAAACCTGTAGTTCTTCTTCACTATTGGCCATTAGGACACAAACTAGTCTGAGTATACTGATCTCATATTCCAATTTCCTATTTTCACTCGTCTGGTTCTTCTTTTACATTGTGTTTGGTTCATGTATACAGGTGTCCTATTAAAAAACCACCGACAACGCTTAGTATGTTGTGTGGGATGGCAAACTGATTGGTTTTCGAATAGGAATCCGTGTCTGGAAATGCACGGTTTGCACGCTGTAGTGCATCGAAGTGAGAGATGGGTGTGTGTTCACATTTCTTCCGATGTGGCACCTCCTGTTCTTACTACCTGTGTCACTTTATTATATAGACATTTTATCTTCTTTAGCAGTGTTTCTGGAGTTCCTCATCTCTTAGGGCTTTCTACAGTTGTTCCCTAAGTACTCGGTCGAAGGCTGATTTCAGGTCTATAAAAGTCGGATATAGTTCCCTCTCTTTACAAATCTTTATCTATTACTATCCTCAAGATGAATATAGGGTCCTGTGTCTGCCGTAGAGACCCGAAGACACCTCGTTCATCCTCCAAATTTCTTCGATTTCCTTCCTCAATCTGGTTTCCAGCATCCTTGAATACAGTTTCAGTACTACTGATGATAGACATATACTTAGCTCTGCAGTTTTCACATTTAACTAGATCTCTTTTTGTATATGGGTATTATGTTTTTCTCCCATTCTTATGAAGTTTCCTCTTGTCTCCACATTTGTCTAAATAATTCGGTCAGTCATTGGGAAAGTGGCGAAAAGCAGCTTCCCATTTCAGAAAAGTATCAGTAGGTACTTTTAAATTCAAAACAATAATCTGAAGCAGTATTTCTGTGTGCGACCTCTGCAATGATATGAAATGTGAACAAAGAGGCAGTAGAAAGGCCCCCTGACATTATCAAGTTAAGATACAGACAGCATAGGCTGACTTCTTTTGTCTTGTGCTACGAAGAAGATAGATGAATTTAAAATGTTTCTAGATGTAAAGTATTGATTTATAAAACATAAACTGAAAAAGAACAGTGAATTGGTTGTGATTCTTCAAGAGTGAACCATGAGGAAAGTAATAATTATTGTGATCAAACTATCACGTGAGTTTTACCAGAAAAATTGACTTTAAAATGATTGTTGGCTGTGTCTAGTAGTTATTCCATTAGACACGAAACACGATATTGCTTAACGGATTTTCCTTGTGAGTGATTTGTTGAAAAATGATTATTTAATCTAAGAAGTTTTGAACGTTTTATTGACACTCGTAAATCATCTATTTCGCTTTTACCTGATGTATTAGTGATTATTAAACGAATCTTCAGGCTCACTGGCGGAAACAAGCCCATGGCTAGTGGATGTAATAATTAAAAAATGTTCCAAACCAGTAATATATCAGAAGCGATTAGCTCCATAACAAAGCATTATTTGACATACATTGTGTAGTTTAACAATATTGTAGGGTTTATCTCTTACAGCTTACCAATCATACAAATATCATTCAGAATGAAGACGAATTTTTGGGGGATAACCTCTGAAACTAAGATATACAGCTCAATTGTCATATAAATGTCGTAAACATATGGTGACTTAATCACAATGATTGAGGCATTTTGAGAAAATCAAAATGTTCGAAAAAATTTCCATTTAGAGGGTACTTTACAATGGATTTGTTTTCAACTTTCGTGTAGCATCTTTAAGAGTTGAATTTAACCTAGTTTTCGCTTTTGACTTAAGCTGTTCTAAGATACACACATTTTTTTTCTAAAAATGCTTTCTTTTGAAGTCAGCTAGTTTCAAAACATGTATTTCCTATACTTTGCGTTACAGATAATTTTTTTTTAATTTTATTTATTTATTTATTTATTTATTTATTTATTTATTTATTTATTTATTTATTTATTTATTTATTTATTTATTTATTTATTTATTTTTTTTTTTTTTTTCGTGGAATACAATACTTCCAGTGCTGACTGAAAAGAACAAGATGGAAAATGTAAAAGCAGCTCTTTTCGCGGTTTTCGGCACTGATGGTTGGCACTTCCCTCCGCGCATGCGCAGTTGTAACAAAATGGGTTGTTTGACATTTAGCGATTTATTTCCTATATCAGAAAGTGTGTTAAAAGACTAAGGCAGGTTCGTTTACAGGCTTTCTAATTAATGGAATCAAAAATGTATTTGTGATCAATTTTTATGTCGCCTTTAACATCTAGACGGCTTTTCCTTTGGAACAATTGCTCATCGGTAATGATGTTCACTTGTTTACTATTTGTGTGACATAGATTACAGTTTGTGGATGTTGAAGTTAATGTGACATGTAAGTCGACATGAAGACTGAGACAAATGTTGAGTATGCACTGAACCATGGCATAGTTAGGTCACGACCGTGAAGCGCAAAGCTTTGTTACGCTTTTTCTCCTGGTTCATTTCAATTCTAGATGAAATTAGGATTCATGCTTGGATGAACTTGCAGATTCGAATGCCATGGAACACGGATCCATAGAATTTCCAGTAGAGTCGGAAATATTTAACAGGACATAGTTCATTGAGAACACAAAGCTAAATAGCACACTGTAACTTTCAGTGATTTTAAGAGAAGTGCTAATCTTACAGTAATGTGATTTAATTGTATATTATTTTCTCTACGTATAGTAAGCAGGGAAAATATAGTTTTCCAACCGTCTGAACCTAAACAATCTGATGTGTTGCACTCACATGACTTTCTCTACTCTTCTACTAACCATTCTTACAAACTCTTATTCCTATATCTTCTTCCTGTTAGTTGAAAAACTTTTACAGAAATTATCATATTGCTTATTTCCTTCTAGGTACAAGGGCAATATGGGAATACAATATGCTTTGTGCGATAGTCAAATCTTTTAAATATTACAAATTCCGTTCACTTTTCACGGCTAAGATATAAAAGAATGAACAAAGATGCTCCATTTGACGAAAGTTTGTTTGCCAAAACTCGGAAATAACAAATAATATCTCCGAAATGGTTCACTCTACATAAAGATTTACTTGCACATAAATTGTGTGTTTTAGCAATATCTACATTTTTTGTATAGTAGGTAAGATTTGGTAGATCTCTTACGGTTTACCTGTTATGTAAAAGTCATCCAGATTAAACAGGACATTTTAGTTACAATCGTTAGCCATTAGAAAATCAATTTTTCAAAAACTTCCAAGCAAAGGTTAGTTTAAGGTGGATGAATTTTCTTCAAAATCTTGGTGTCACATCTTTGAAAGATATTAAACTTACATACGAACTGGTTTGAGAATTTAATGCCATTCTGGCAGTTTGTCACAATATCTCAATGGTAAGAGCAGCCGCCTGGTAAGTGGAAGATCTGTGGTTCAAATCCCAGTTGTGGCATTGAACTTTTAAGTTCCAGTTCTACCTCTCAAACTTTGCCCACACACGGCTTGTGTGTTTAAAAACACCAACAGTAAGTTTGTTGGCATAAATAAATAATAATTACATACCAAATTTTGTTTTTAACGGACTTTTCGTTTTTGGGTTATGCTGCTGTTTTCAGGAGGCCTCAAAACATTCGGTGAAATCTGGACAGAATTTTTGGGTGGATTACAATATTTTCCCTACTTACTATACGCAATAAAAAATTAAAAAAGCACTCGTGCGAAGAGAAGAGATTGTTGAGAAGTGTTACAGTGTATGTTTGATAAAACAATGAATGACAGGAATCTAAAGTTACGTAATTATTTTTGGGTTGGTTGTGTGTGTGTGTGTGTGTGTGTGTGTGTGTGTGTGTGTGTGTGTGTGTGTGTGGGTGTGGGTGTGTGTGTGGTATGAGTTTTTGCGATAACGAATGCAGCGCCATGACACCGTTGTGACGACAGCATGCACACACACACACACACACACACACACACACACACACACACACACACACACACACACACACACTGAGCTAATTTCTTTGCTATGTTTCACACACGGGAGCCGAGCCGAGTCGAGGAGACAGTCCATTGTTTGAGCACCGCTGATGGGGCAGATAACACGGTACACAATGTTAACTGTACTCTGCTGATAGGACAATGCATAAATTACAACAGCACCACGTTGTTCTGGTAGTTTTAGGTCCAAGAGGTGCTGAGTTTGCCTGCCTCTGTTAAATTCTCAAGTTCAGGGAACGGTTCCTCACAAACTACCAACTGAAAGGGCTTTCATATCAATTTCTGTGTATTGCCGTTAGAATACAAATCATTAAAAACCAGTTTTAGCTAATAACAACCAGTCCTATATTATATTATATTATACTGACACTATATGCTCGACAATATGTCAAGTTCACAACAGTTGTAAAATGTTCTTAATGCTCTACGCTGTATGTTATCGTCAGTGGTGTCCGTAATTTTAATCATTTGTTATTCGATTGTACATGTAAGTATTGTGTTCCACCCAAAAATTCGATGTCGAGATTTCACTGTAAATGTGTTTTAAGCGCTCCTGAATCCATAAATACATGTCTGTGAACAGCGTAACTCAAAAACGAAAAGTCGGTTAAAAACCAAAGTTGGTATTTAAGTTTAGTAACTTTAAGAATGCCATACCAAGATTTTGAAGAAAATTGCTCCTTCCTAAGCTACCTTTTACATGGCAATTTCTTCGAAAATCTTGATTTTCTTGAAAATGACTAACAATTGCCACGTGTTTAAGATATTTTTATGACAAACTAAATGTATATTTTGAATTTTCTGTATATTGTCTATGTAGTCCTGTTTACCTTGGATGAGTTTTGTATAACTGGTAAACTGGGTGGCTTAGTTGGTTAGACGCTGGCCTACTGATTTCAAGGTCGCGGGTTCAAATCCAGCCCAGACCGATGGATTTAAGTGTGCTTAAAAACGACAGCTCCATGTCTGTAGATTTACTGGCATGTAAAAGAACCCCTGAGGGACAAAATTCCGGCACACCGGTGACGCTGATGTGATCCTGGTAATTGACAGCGTCGTTAAACAACAAAATATTTTTGTTACTGGTAAACCGTAAGAGATAGACCAAATCTTACTCAACAAA
Source organism: Tenodera sinensis (assembly GCA_030765045.1). Lineage (NCBI taxonomy): Eukaryota > Metazoa > Arthropoda > Insecta > Mantodea > Mantidae > Tenodera > Tenodera sinensis. The sequence goes on along the minus strand of CM060968.1, from coordinate 14,138,281 downwards.
AGATGTAGATCTTGTTAAAACAATTTATGTCCAAATAAACGTTTTCTTTAGAGTGAACCATTTCGGAGATACTCCTTATTTTTATTACTTTCTCTGCTGGTAAGTAGGGGAAGTATTGTATTCCACCCAAAAATTCGATTTCCAGATTTCACCGGAAATACATGTTTTAAGGCCCCCTGAATCCAAAAAAAGCATTTTTAGAAAAAGGTCCGTGTGTGTGTGTCAGTCTGTCAGTCTGTGGACAGCATGACTCAAAAACGAAAAGTCGGTTAAAAGCCAAAGTTGGTATTTAAGTTTAATGTCTTTCAAGGATGTGACACGAAAATTTTGAAGAAAATAGCCCCACCCTAAACTACCCTTTACATGGAAGATTTTTATTTTCTTGAAAATGGCTCTAACGATTTTGATTAAAATGTCTTATGTTTGAGATATTTTAATGACAAATGAAATGTATATCTTGAATTTTCTGGCTATAGCCCCTCTAGTCGTATTTACTCTGGACGACTTTTGCATAACTGGTAAACCGTTAGAGATATACCAAATCATACTATACAAAAAATGTAGATCTTGCTAAAATACACAATCTATGTCTCAATAAATTTTCTTGTAGCATGAACTATTTCGGAGATATTCCTTGTTATGTGTGTGAGTTTCGGATAACTTAGAACTTTCGTGAAATGGGTCATCGTTTTTTTATGTTACGTGTGCAAAGAGAACGGAATCTCAGAGCTTTAAAAGATTTGACTATCGCTCACAGCCTATTGTATTGTAATATTCCTCTTGTACCTACAAGGAAATAAGCAGTAAGATAATTTGTACAAATGTTTATCTCAACTAAGACGAAGAAGATATAGGAACAAGAGTTTGTAAGAATGTTTAGTACAAGGGTAGAGAAAGTCATGTAGACTTTTTAACAAGGTTTAGTAATGTCACGTATTTCTAAATTAAACTTGTATGCCAAGGAACACATTAGAGAGTTGCAACTTTTGAGTTATAGATACATAAAGTTTGCCCTAGAAGAGAACCGCAATTGTTTTAGATTTTTGGAAGCGAGTATGCCTGACATATTTTTCGCAGGAACTTGAACATTCCGCTGCTAAATGTATTCTTAAAATCCTTCCACTGAGGATTACTGGATGAGTGAGAATTTTAGTCGGTTGTGGTTGCGAGTATTTCCCCCTCGTGCTTTTTATTTCGATTTTCCAATTTCATGTTGTGTTTTACCATTGTTCTTTGCTTATCCTTCGCTTCTGGAGATGGTAAGATGGACTCACCCTTTTGTTATGCAGTCCCTTCATGCATGCCTTTCTTAACATTCTTTGTTTAAAATGAGAGTTGCATAATGTGGTAAAATTGTATATATCTCTTACCTGAAGGTTTGTTTTGCATGTACCTCTGAGTAGAAAAAAGATTTTAACACTCCCTCTGCAGAACCCACTTTGCTACAGTAAAAACTACTGTACATAATCAAATTTTAACTTCTTTCTTGATTCTTACTGCACGTAGCTGTTAGTTATTCAGTAAAATGTATTAACTTCCGACATATTCTCCACCCTTGTACTAACCATTCTTACAGTCTTATTCTTCGTGTTAGTTGAGATAAACAATTGTAGAAATAATTTTATTGCTTATTTCCTTGTAGGTACAAGGGGAATATTAGAAAACGACAGGCTTTGAGCGATAGTCAAATGTTTTAAACATTATGAGATTCCGTTCTCTTGGCACGGCTAACATATAAAAATGAATAACGGTGTTCCATTTAAGAAAATTGTGTTTTCCAAAACTCTCACAAATAAGAAGGGATATCTCCGAAATGGTTCACTCTACAAACATGGGTATTTTAGCAAGATCTACATTTTTTTGTACAGTAACATTAGGTCTATCCCTTACGGTTTACCACTCGGCGCGGCCAGGTAGTTTCTGCAGATGTTTATCTCAACTAACACGAAGAAGATATGAGAGTTTGTAAGAGTGATTAGTACAAGAGTAGAGAAAGTCATGTGAGTGCACACATCAGATTTTTACATATCTCTCTATTCCCATTGCACCTACAAGGAAATATATAAAATAATGTGTACAGATGTTTATCTCGATTAACATGTGGTAGATAGGTTAATAAGCCTCTGAAAGGCAAGTTTGTTGAAAGGGTCGAAAAAGTAATGTGAATGTATTTCAGTGTTCTGCTTCCAGCATTCCCCCGAGAAAACCACAAGGCGGGTATAAAATCCGGAGTCTTTCACCATACACTCAGATGTGAAAACGAATGATTTATCACTTTGGTAACAGATACAAAGTTCTTCAGGCCTTTTCTTTATTTGGTATACACAGTTGCCAAGGTTGTAAAACTTTCAATTTTCTTTGAGTGGTAGTGAGTTGTGAATCACAGAACTGTATGAACCGGTGTTTCTCTCTTTCCAATAACAGTTTTGTTTGGCTACCTCTTTAGTTGAATGGTCAGCTTTGTGGCTTCAGAGGGCATGTGTTCGATTCCATGCTGGGGCGGGTGACGCAAAAACTATTATTACAAAAGATCATTATTTTATCGCAAGTAATATCGTAAGACGTCTGTACTAGGCAATAAATTATGGAGTGGAGTGAGAATCAGAGCGAATTAAATTACTAATATTTTATTTATGAAATAGTGCAGATAAATATAAGTACTATATCGCAAAGACTTCACTAGAAAATTTTAATTTTTATAAAAAAATAACCTAAAATATATCCATCACGCTTATTGTTGTTTGACTTCCTTAGTACTGCCAACTGAAGAAAACGAAATTCGGCAATTACATGTATTTCGACTTTATCTTGTTGATGTAACAGAAAACCAGTTTATAACCTCAAATAAATATCACCTCATTTATAACATTAACAAATAGACTTTCTTCTGTAAAAACACATTAATTATTAAAAGAAATATTGTTAAAAACACAGTTATCAAACTAAATTGGACTGCTATTTTTTATTAATCAACTGTAATGTGTAATACATTGTATTCCAGCGATTTGTGGGATACATTTGGCGACACTGACAAAACAACCTGGTGATAATTTGTACAAAAGAAAAGAATAACTAGTTGATAATTCGCATATGAGAATTTAACACCTCTATGTATGAAATTATCACAAGTAATATATACGTGTGATCTAACTGATAAATTCTCAAGTAGAGTGAGAGTGAGTCAGACTGTCGAATTATATTTATATGGACTATTTCATATATAGCTGCTTGTCCTGTATAATAGTGACCTAGCCTAGCTCCTTCTATTATCACAAGTAATATGATAATACGTGTGATCTAACTGATAAATTGTCAAGTAGAGTGAGAGTGAGTCAGACTGTCGAATTATATTTATATGGACTATTTCATATATAGCTGCTCGTACTGTATAATAGTGACCTAGTCTAGCTCCTTCTATTATCACAAGTAATATGATAATACGTGTGACTTAACTGATAAATTCTCAAGTAGAGTGAGAGTGAGTCAGACTGTCGAATTATATTTATATGGACTATTTCATATATAGCTGCTTGTCCTGTATAATAGTGACCTAGCCTAGCTCCTTCTATTATCACAAGTAATATGATAATACGTGTGATCTAACTGATAAATTCTCAAGTAGAGTGAGAGTGAGTCAGACTGTCGAATTATATTCATATGGACTATTTCATATATAGGTGCTTGTCCTGTATAATAGTGACCTAGCCTAGCTCCTTCTATTATCACAAGTAATATGATAATACGTGTGATCTAACTGATAAATTCTCAAGTAGAGTGAGAGTGAGTGAGACTATCGAATTATATTTATATGGACTATTTCATATATAGCTGCTTGTCCTGTATAATAGTGACCTAGCCTAGCTCCTTCTATTATCACAAGTAATATGATAATACGTGTGATCTGATAAATTCTCAAGTAGAGTGAGAGTGAGTCAGACTGTCGAATTATATTTAAATGGACTATTTCATATATAGCTGCTTGTCCTGTATAATAGTGACCTAGTCTAGCTCCTTCTATTATCACAAGTAATATGATAATACGTGTGACCTAACTGATAAATTCTCAAGTAGAGTGAGAGTGAGTCAGACTGTCGAATTATATTTATATGGACTATTTCATATATAGCTGCTTGTCCTGTATAATAGTGACCTAGCCTAGCTCCTTCTATTATCACAAGTAGTATGATAATACGTGTGATCTAACTGATAAATTCTCAAGTAGAGTGAGAGTGAGTCAGACTGTCGAATTATATTTATATGGATTATTTCATATATAGCTGCTTGTCCTGTATAATAGTGACCTAGTCTAGCTCCTTCTATTATCACAAGTAATATGATAATACGTGTGATCTAACTGATAAATTCTCAAATAGAGTGAGAGTGAGTCAGACTGTCGAATTATATTTATATGGACTATTTCATATATAGCTGCTTGTCCTGTATAATAGTGACCTAGTCTAGCTCCTTCTATTATCACAAGTAATATGATAATACGTGTGATCTAACTGATAAATTCTCAAGTAGAGTGAGAGTGAGTCAGACTGTCGAATTATATTTATATGGGCTATTTCAAATATAGCTGCTTGTCCTGTATAATAGTGACCTAGTCTAGCTCCTTCTATTATCACAAGTAATATGATAATACGTGTGATCTAACTGATAAATTCTCAAGTAGAGTGAGAGTGAGCCAGACTGTCGAATTATATTTATATGGACTATTTCATATATAAAATGTTCTTTGAAAGTAACATAATATACTCATTTCGATTAGTGTAGTTGGACTTACTCAGTACTGCCAACTGAGGAAAATAAAAACCAATAATCATGCATTTCGATCTTCTCTTGTTGTTACAGCAGAAAATCATTTGAAAATGTCACACATCTTACTTTGTTTTGAGCATTAACAAATAACTTTTCTTTTGGCAAAATACATTAGTTATTGAAAGAACTGTTAAAAAGACAGTTATAAAATTGTTAAATGTAGTGTAATTTCTTTTAGAAAGAATAAGCATCAAGTTTGAAAATGCAGAAGTGAAATTAAAACTGCTAAAAAAGTGCATCATTTGATGCATCGCCAAACCGTTTTGGATTGCTCTCCATTTTGAATTTTGATTAGGAATCGATGGTGATCTGTATTAAGAGATGTATCGGAATATATCGTAGATGGCGACACCAACTAAACAAAAGAATCATCTAGTTGTAAATGGTACAAAACAAATGAATGACCAGGTAGTAAATAGTATGTGACTATTTCGCGGTTTCAGATCCTCCGCAGACTGTCGCTTTTAAGCGTATTTAAGAGTGACAGTTCCATTTCTGTAGATTTATAGGCATATAAAAACTGCGGGACAATATTCCGGTAGATTGGCGACAATGATATGAATTTGGCAACAAAGAGCTTCATTAACAAATGAAGTGCTTGTTACTGAAAAATTTAGTTAATTCCTCTTCTGTCTGTGGGCAGCATAACTAAAAAACGAAAAGTTATTTAAAAACTAATGTTGATATTTAAGTTTAACATATTCTAAGGATGCGACACAAAGATTTTGAAGAAGGTTACTCCACTCTAAACTACCATTTACAACGAAACATTTTCGAAAATTCTGATTTTCTCAAAAAATGGCTAACGATTTTGATTAAAATGCCATGTCTGAGATATTTTTATGACAAATGAAATGATATCTTGAATTTTCTGGCTATCGCCTATGCAGTCCTGTTTTTTCTGGATGACTTTTGTATAACTGGTGAACAGTAAGAGATAGACCAAATCTTACTATACAAATGTTTGTTTTATTTTGTAGAGTGAACAATTTCGACATATTTCTTATTTCTGTGAATTTGGGAAAACCTAAAACTGAAGCTCTTGCCAAATGGGACTAGTCTTCTTTTTTGTTAACCGTGCAAAGAGAACGGGATATCAAAACTTTAAAACATTTGACTATCGCACAAAGCCTACTGTATTCTAATATTCCCCTTGCACCTACAAGGGATAAGCAATAAGATAATTTGTACAAATGTTTATCTTAACTAAAATGAATATAAAGGAATAAGGGTTTGTAAGAATGCTTAATCCAAGAGCAGAGAAAGTCATGTGAGTACAGATTTTATTTTTGTCTATATTCCTGTTGTACTCATATAATCAGAAATAGGTTAGTAAAGGTAAATTACCCACTTATAGTTTGATTTGGAGAGAAAATATGCTAATTCATTTATTTGCTTGTGTGCTAATTTATTCATTTATTTATATATTTGCTTCTATGTACTAACAAACATTGGTATTAATGTGAGAATACAGTTCCATTTATTTTTGTTTGTTAGATCTTCAGGGGATGTAAATTAAAGCCTGAATGTTGTTCATTAAATACAGAGGAGGCAGAACTTTGTCGCACACATACATTTCGCTAACCTGGGCGCTCATCATGTTTTCCCCTTAGATTTTAGCCCTTTGAAGGCGTGTCCTGCCTTAGCCGATAAGGTATTACTACCATAATAAGAGAGCTGACAGATTGAATACACTCACTACCTCTTTCTCTTTTAGTCAAAAACGGTCGAAAGCGCAAACATATTTCTTTTCTACGTCATTTTGTATCCTTTGTTTTGGTTATTGGTTAAGGGTATTTAACAAATGGAGTAGCACATTCTTGCACTATGGCATAAAGCAACCAATATAATGGTCAAGGCTTAGTGTAACGATAATAATGTGACGTAAATGCGTGGTGCAGTGAGATTTTCTTAGACGCTCTGTGCATATACATCCATCAGCATTTTCCGGTTGTCTCATTCTTTTTCGACTATTTCCATTTTAAGTCGAAGCACTGTTTAAAATGATGTCCTTATTCTTGAGATAAGTTGATAAAGTGTTGGGTGGTATCTCGTATACTTTCGCGTGGTCAGATTTTTTTCTTCGAGCCCTTTTCAACTTCTCGAATGACGACGCAAAAGTTAAGGTCGTACTGGACACGCGGTTTGTTGAGTGACAACACACTGAACAGTACGAAGCACGTGTTTTAAACAAGGGGATGTAGTTGCTCAAGATCGGCAGCTAGGACAGTTATTCCATCCCCCAAACTGTACTCCAATTGCATTGCGACAAAACTAACAACCCCTTTTGCAGAAACACACGCACAAAATCCGCGTCAGACTGATATTTGTGAACAACTTCGAATTAATGTAAAAAAAACCCATGTAACTGGAATATTATTTTCCTAGATTTAATACAAAATTCAAGGGACTTCAAAAAATCGTCGAATTAATGACGATTTCAAATTATAAAGATTTAACGTAAAACACGACGACGCTCCAAAAGGTAAACAAATACACACACCACCTTGTTGCTATGCTACGCTACATGTAAAGGTCAGTAGAATGCCTCCTGACACTGGAAGTCCGCACAGACTTGGAAGCCCACAAAACTGCGCTCACTAATTTAAGGACCACATGGCAAATTTGAGTTTCACTGTTCACTTTAGTACATATCGAAGATGGCATACCTTGTGCGGCGCGCCTTGGACTCGAAGCGGCAACCGCCATGATGAGGAGGAGCAGAGTGCAGCGCCGCTGCAGCAGCCCTGTCATCGCGAACCCTGGCGTTGCCGCCGACCCGTCATGCTGAGTTAGAGCGCCAGAAACCCGCTGCTATTGCCGGCCACGGTCGGAACTGAACAAGACTAGCGGCCGTGCATTGTGTGGGAGTCAGTCGGTGAGTGACGTCACGGATCCCGTTATACTCTGTCGCAAGGCCGCGAACACCTGGTGGGGGCACACAGCACTAGTTTCATCGCAAACCTCACCATCTCCCACATTCCACTAGGCGCTTTTCATTAAATTCACATGATTCTTCACTACTTTCTCCACTCAATAAGAGAAGCGTTCAACTCCACCCACAAAATTTCATATCGACATTTTAGGCTATTACAGGCTTCAGAATTAAATTATTTAGGTATTAAAATCTAGTCTTCAGGCGATTTAGTTATAATACAAAATACAGAAGAAAATCTTCAGAAAGCAACTTAGGCGTGCAAAGAAAACAATTTAATCTTTCTGTTTTTAAGACCAGGACCACGGCATCCCGGGGTAAACACCCGATAAAAGTTTGGAAGGAAATATTTTACAAATTCAACAATATAATTATTTTGGGTACGATTTGATTTTCGACAATGATACAGACCGATCAGCCTAAGCCCTGAAGCAAAAAGAAGAAGGTACTAAAATAACAAGTACCAAACATTTAAATCGAGAAATAAAAACACAGGCCGACGAACTACCGGAGACATCAGGATGCATAAAGTATATAATTTGGCGAAATAAGTATGGAAACATTAACAGGATGGGAAACAACCATCTAGCAGGAGACCTCTAGATGAGAAAAGGACAAGAGAAAGACCCGCCAGGAGAGGGATTGACAGCATTTACAACTCATCCGAGGAATAAAAGAGGAAATAAACAGGATATCACCCTATACACAAGAGGAGGAAGAAGAAAAGAGATTTTACCAGAATACAGGTTATGAGATTCCCTTATTCAAAATAAGAACTTTTAAAGGAATGTTAGTATGCATATGCGCTTTTGAATTTTATTTACGGACGCACTGTAACTGCTGTGGTTCCTAGATTCACATTCTATACCTCCGGGATGTAAAACACCACTTAATTTTACTCAGAGGCCTTCTTATCACAATCCAGGTTCTTTTACGTGCCTTAAATCTACGACCCCTGGTTTACTTCATTTCTGAGAATTTTTAAGGATTTTAAAAATTGCTAAGGATTTTTACGCTCAAAGAAAACCATCGCCCTCCACAGGGTTTGAACCCGCGACTTGGAGAACCAGAGACTAGTATGTTAGACCTAGAGGACGAAGGAGGACATTTGTGTATGTGTGTGTGCGCACGCGCATCAACCCTCAAAAATAAAACTCGTCTCATACTATAGGTCTCTTTAAAACAAACATTTTTTGTCGCATAAGCCATTTTCCTCAATTGGCAGTACTAAGTTGAATTGCACTAGTAGTAATGAACATATTTAACGTTACTTTTTATATAACTTAACATTTTCTGGTCAGATATAGTGTGTGAACTCATATTTTATTTATGAAATAGTCCATATAAATATAATTCGACAGTCTGACTCACTCTCACTCTACTTGAGAATTTATCAGTTAGATCACACGTATTATCATATTACTTGTGATAATAGAAGGAGCTAGACTAGGTCACTATTATACAGCACAAGCAGCTATATATGAAATAGTCCATATAAATATAATTCGACAGTCTGACTCACTCTCACTCTACTTGAGAATTTATCAGTTAGATCACACGTATTATCATATTACTTGTGATAATAGAAGGAGCTAGGCTAGGTCACTATTATACAGGACAAGCAGCTATATATGAAATAGTCCATATAAATATAATTCGACAGTCTGACTCACTCTCACTCTACTTGAGAATTTATCAGTTAGATCACACGTATTATCATATTACTTGTGATAATAGAAGGAGCTAGGCTAGGTCACTATTATACAGGACAAGCAGCTATATATGAAATAGTCCATATAAATATAATTCGACAGTCTGACTCACTCTCACTCTACTTGAGAATTTTTCAGTTAGATCACACGTATTATCATATTACTTGTGATAATAGAAGGAGTTAGACTAGGTCACTATTATACAGTACAAGCAGCTATATATGAAATAGTCCATATAAATATAATTCGACAGTCTGACTCACTCTCACTCTACTTGAGAATTTTTCAGTTAGATCACACGTATTATCATATTACTTGTGATAATAGAAGGAGCTAGGCTAGGTCACTATTATACAGGACAAGCAGCTATATATGAAATAGTCGATATAAATATAATTCGACAGTCTGACTCACTCTCACTCTACTTGAGAATTTATCAGTTAGATCACACGTATTATCATATTACTTGTGATAATAGAAGGAGCTAGGCTAGGTCACTATTATACAGGACAAGCTGTTACATATGAAATAGTCCATATAAATATAAAGCCGTTACATAAAGTACTTACAGTTGGTAAGTCGCTCTTGGAGTATTTATCTCTAATGTGATTCCCTTGTGCTCTACCCGGGAAAGTAGGAATCGGATGGGGAATTTAATTGTAATAGTGACAAATTGGCCATGGTAGCATAGAGGTTAAAGCAGTCGCTCGATAAGTGGAAGATCTGCGGTTCAAATCTCGGCTATGACATTGAATTTTTCAGTTGTAATTCCACCTCTTAAACACTGTCCACACACGGCTTATGTGTTTGTTACCAAGTTTGTTGGCATAAATAAATAATAATTACCATTTAAAAGAACAGTTGTTAAAATACATTGTCAAACTGAATTGGAGAGCTATTTTGATTGTTATAATGTGTAATAAATTGTTTTTAGCGATTTATAGGTTACAATTGGCGACACTGACTAAACAAAGGCATGACCTACTAATAATTTATAAGAAATAAAAGAATGAGCAGGTAATAATTGCTGTATGATAATTTGACGCCTCTATGTATCAAACGACCGCCTTCGTAGTGCAGTTGGTAGCGCGCCTGCCTCTGACGCGGAGGACCCGGGTTCGATCGCCACTACCGGCTGGGGTTTGGGAGGAATGGAAGGGACGCGGCGCTGACCACGTCCCACCCTCCAGTACTACACCCCCCTCGTGACGCCTATAGTGGGCAGAGGTGCGGGATGCAGCGACCAGGTGACAAGCCTTGGCCCTTCATGGGCTGTTGCGCTGGGGTCGAGTGTTTTATATATCAAATAGTCTTCATAACTTCATACTTTACACTATTTTACATATTCGCTTAAAAATCCTGTCTTTTAAGTTTTAATTATAATCTAATTATCGTAATAATAAACATACTTTTTATTTACCCTTCGAATAAACTACGAAGAATTAAACAATTTAAGAAAATAAATAAAATTTTCCTGAAAGCTTATACATAAATGTATATTCCATCCCTACCGTAAAATATTCTATAATTGCAAGAGTTTTGGTTAATCTTTATTTTGTAAAAAAAGGCCGCAGTAATTTGGGTTTAGCATTTCTCATGACAAATAAAATGTATCTCTGGGAAGTTACTTCATTCTGAACGAGTTTTATGTAACAGTTAACCCGTAAGAAATGTGCAAGCTCATACTGTACTAATTCTTGTTAAAACCTACAGATGACTTTTTTGTGCAGTTGACCAGGATGTCAACTGAAAATCTGAAGTTTTGGACCAAATGTGTGATTTTGTTTTCACTAGTACATTCTTCACTTCCTTCTGTATTTAAAAAATCTGATGCGTTGCACTCACATGACTTTCTCTACTCTTGTACTAACCATTCTTGCAAACTCTTATTCCTATATCTTCTTCGTGTTAGTTGAGATAAACATTTTTACAACTTATCTTATTGCTTATTTCCTTGTAGATACAAGGGGAATAATAGAATACAGTAGGCTTTCTGCGATAGTCAAATCTTTTAAAGCTTTGAGATTCCGTTCTCTTTGCACGCTTAAGATATAAAAAATGAATAACGGCAGGTCATGGAGGAGGTTTGTATGCTAAATATCTTGCTATACAATGTAACATTCACATGGTTTTCTCTAAATCTAAGTATTAATTTATCGTAAAATAGGAATGCCACAGTAAATTCACACGATTTTCTCTTCTCATATTTGTTTTAGAAACACGATCGCATTGTTTCTGTACTCCCTCCTCTAAAATGAATTTATACAATTTTCTATATCTTTGGCATAGAAATGCAATGTCTTACATTCACAGAGTTTTCTCTATTCACTTTTCTTTCTGTGGTATTTAGCTTTGTTCAACAGTGCTTTTACGCAATGGTATTTATTTACTTTCTTTACTTTGTTTGCTTTGGATTCTTTATAGGATCCAGCGTAAGTGTAACAGTTACAGGTATAAAATGATGAAAGCACGTGCAAGCAACGCCGGGTGTTTGATAAAGCCGATCCGTTCCTCTTGGGTTGTGAATGTTGACCAGATGAGTGTAGGGAAGGGAGGCAATGATGGCGTTAGAATGTAGTTTAGCTGAGTGGGTGTTGCGAGTGACTGAGTGACTTTCTTGTGAATGGATTGGCCCAGTTCCTACCCAGCGAGCGAGGGCTGACATGAATATGCGACATAGCTACGAGCAAGCGTCTTCTGATACCTATTCTTTGTTTAGCTTAGCACCGGCCTACTATCCAGAGACCGTCGGTTCGAGAATGTAGCTCTGCCTTTTGGAAAGGTCGAGGGTTCATGCTCGGAATTAGGTCTTGCATTGCAACGTAAATCAATGATGAAACAATGCAATGGACCGGGTTTCAAATCCCGTTCTGTCAAGCTTGGACATTTATTCGTTTTGCTCCCTGGTGCTTTAGGTTGAATACGAACTGGTTACAGAGTTTTAATGCACGGAATGACCTCTGCGTTTGCTTTAGGGACACCTATGTATGACTGAAATTTCATTACGTCTAGTAAATAGGGGAAGTATTATATTCCACCCAAACATTAGATGCCGAGATTTCACTGGAAATATATGTTTTGAGACCCCCTGAATCCAAAAAGCCAGTTTTTCAACAACATCCGTGTGCGTGTGTCACTGTGGACAGCATAACTCGTGCACTAAATATAGTTAAAAACCAAGGTGGTATTTAATTTTAATATCTTTTAAGGATGCGACAGGAAAATTTGAAAGAAAATTCATTCACCCTAAACTTACATGCACAAATATTTTGAAAATGACTCCAATGAATTTGATTAAAATGCCATATGTTTGAGGTATTTTTCTGGCAAATGGAATGCTAAACCGTAAGACATAGACCAAATCTTACTGTACAAAAAATACAGATCTCGTTAAAGCGCACAAGTTAGGTCCAAATTCATTTGCTGTGGAGTGAACCATTTCGGAGATATGATTTGAAGCTTTCCTGGCGACGAACATATTCAAGATGCTCTCGGGCTTCGAGCCAGGTGTAGTGATGAAAAGACATCAGTTACATTTCGGAGATATTTCCTGTTATTTGTGTAAGTTTTGCAATACTTAAATATTTCTCAAACGGAAGGTCTTTATTCACTTTATCTCTTAGCCGTGCAAAGAGAACAGAATTTGAAAGCTTTAAAAGATTTGATTTTCACTCAAGGCCTACTACATTCCCATATTTCGCTTATACCTACAAGAAAATGAGGAAACAGATAACATCTACATATGTTTGTCTTGATTGATATGAAGAAGAGAGGAATACGTTTCTAAGGATAGTTAGTACAAGAGTAGAAAGCCATGTGAGTGCAACACATCAGATTTTTTTTTTTTTAATTTTGTAAAATAACTAGCGGAAATACCCGACGTTGTCCATGGTTTGATGATTTATCCCTACAACATTTAAACTTAGGTTGCACTTGTCCAATAGTCTTGTGTTTCTTTGTTACTAGCTGAAATACCCGACGTTATCCGTGGTTTGATGATTTATCCCTACAACATTTAGACTTAGGTTGCACTTGTCCAATAGTCTTGTGTTTCTTTGTTACTAGCTGAAATACCCGACGTTGTCCGTGGTTTGATGATTTATCCCTACAACATTTAGACTTAGGTTGCACTTGCTCAATAGTCTTGTGTTTCTTTGTTACTAGGTGAAATACCCGACGTTATCCGTGGTTTGATGATTTATCCCTACAACATTTAGACTTAGGTTGCACTTGTCCAATAGTCTTGTGTTTCTTTGTTACTAGGTGAAATACCCGACGTTATCCGTGGTTTGATGATTTATGCCTACAACATTTAGACTTAGGTTGTACTTGTCCAATAGTCTTGAGTTTCTTTGTTACTAGGTGAAATACCCGACGTTTTCCGTGGTTTGATGATTTATCCGTACAACATTTAGACTTAGGTTGTACTTGTCCAATAACCTTGTGTTTCTTTGTTACTAGGTGAAATACCCGACGTTGTCCATGGTTTGATGATTTATCACTACAGCATTTAGACTTAGGTTGTACTTGTCCAATAGCCTTGTGTTTCTTTGTTACTAGGTGAAATACCCGACGTTGTCCATGGTTTGATGATTTATCCCTACTTAGGTTGCACTTACCGAATAGCCGTGTTTTTTTTTTTTTTTTTTTTTTTTTTTTTTTTTTTTTTTTTTTTTTTTGTTACTAGTTGGTTTGATTTATTCTAACTATAGTTTGTACTTATCAATAATCGCGGGCTTCTTTAGATAGGTTTAAAAATTATTACTTAAACTTCAACAGAAAGTTAATTTGTTAATAGTGTTAATTAACAAAATAAATAAAAACACCATGCAAAAGCACTATTCATCAACTACAATGACCACTTGTGGAAACTGCATGACCCTAGGTTTCACTTACAGAGCAAATTAAATAAACAAAAAACGGTGACATGGAAAACCACGCAACTAAGGCAATCTATCAAGAAACTATGTTTATAATGAGCGGCAGTCTTCTGAAGTGCTCACATGCAATCAACACGCATTACGGCACTAACCGGGGTGCTCTTGCGTGACCCCATTCACATTCGCACTAACCCATAAGAACACTCCTGTATGTTAGACCACTAATTGCATGGGTAGTGGATATAGACGCAAGGCTCTGCAAACTAGACGATCGCCATCAGACATTGCAGAATGTCATACAATTTCCTCAGCCATTCAATATTCTGAAGATGTGAGAGATGCACACTCCGGAATCGCCGTTGTTTAATCTGTTTACTTGGTTTTAACCTACTTTTCGTTTTTGAGTTATGCTGCCCACGGACTGACACACACACACACACACACACACACACACACACACACACACACACACACACACACACACACACACACACACACACACACACACACACACACACACACACACACACACACACACACACACACACACACACACACACAGACAGACCTTTTTCTAAAAAGGCTTTTTCTTTTTATTTATTCCGGTGAAATCTCCACATCGAATTTTTGGGTGGAAAACAATACTTCCTCTACTATACTATACGAGGATTTGAAAATATAACTGAAAGCCTTAAAAGAGGCATTATGAAATGTCGCTAAACTCGACTGTCTCGAGGTGAAGAAGAACAATGTAAGGTGAACGCTGCGTGACCTAAACTCAGGCAGGCAGCTGTGAATGTCGACAAGGAGGTCGGACGGTGGCTGGCCGGCCTTCGAAAGGAAGACAGGTGGCGGCAGCGGCACCAACATTACAATTTCTGAGGGAATTTCCCCCTTCCGGCAGCAGGGCGGGACGAGACGGGGGCACAAAAACAAGCAGCTTTCCGAGGATAATCCAGTGTAGCCCTGGAGCTAATATAAAAACACAGTAGTTAGCCGAGCAGCAAAAACGCAGTGTAATTAACATGGCTCGCTCACCTTCACAAGGTCATGATGACTGCACACAGACAAATAATTGTTACACAAATATCTTTAATTAGAAATGTGTAAGGTTACACATCTTCCTCTGCTCTCACTTACGCCCTTTCGAACGTCACGTTTCCTCAGCCCGTCATGATCCATTTCCTACATTTTGTCCTATCCCTGGCTAGTTGTTTAGCTTCCCTCAAAATAATTATTCTTTCCTTTCTTATTAATTTTTTTAATTTCTCTACTGGTAAGCAGGGGAAGTATTGTATACCGCCCACAAATTCGATGTGGAGATTTCACCGGAAATATATGTTTTGAGACCCCCTGAATCAAAAAAAAGCACTTTTAGAAAAAGGTCCGTGTGTGTGTCTGTCAGTCTGTCAGACTGTGGACAGCATAGCTCAATAACGAAAAGTCGGTTGAAAACCAAAATTGGTATGTAAGTTTGTCATTCAAGGATGCGACGCGAAGATTTTGAAGAAAATAACCCCACCCTAAACTACCCTTTACATGCAACATTTTTCGAAAATTTTGATTTTCTTGAAAATGGCTCTAACGATTTTGATTAAAATGCCATATGTTTGAGACATTCTGATGCCAAATGAAATGTATATCTTGAATTTTCTGGCTATAGCCCATGTAGTCGTATTTACTCTTGATGACATTTGCATAACTGGTAAACCGTTAGAGATAGACCAAATTATACTGTACAAAAATGTAGATCTTGCTAAAACACACAATTTATGTCTCAATAAATTTTCTTGTAGGGTGAACCATTTCGGAGATATTCCTTATGTGTGTGAGTTTCGGAAAACATAAAAAAATGAACAACGATGTTCCATTTCACGAAAGTTTTTATGTTAAGTGTGCAAAGAGAACGGAATCTGAAAGGTTTAGAACATTTGACTATCGCTCAAAGCCTACTGTATTTTAATATTTCCCTTGTACCTACAAGGAAATAAGCAATAAGATAATTTCTGCAAATGTTTTTCTCAACTAAAACGAAGAAGATATAAGAATTCGAATTTGTAAGAATGCTTAGTACAAAAATAGAGAAAGTCATGTGAATGTAGTACATCAGATTTGTTCTATTAGTATTTGATTGATTTTGTATTAGTTTCACTGTTCATGAAGCAGACGAGGCCATACTCGACACTGAATGAGGCGTGTTGGAAGTTCAACAGGTGTGAGGGGGAGGAATGGCCGGTGGAGCATTTCATTGAAGTAGCCGATTTTGCCCATTCCCGCCATAGAATCCTATGCATTTCACAGATAGACGGACAGAGGTATGTTTAGGTGGAAGGGAGTGAAATGTGATCCAAAAATAAAATGGAATATAATTTATCTCTCTGGGCACAATCTCACTTTCTAAGCGGATGGCTGCTGTATAGCCCTTTCACCGAGTATATCTTATTTCATCCAATTAAACAGACTATCTCTGTCTCACCCACGTGACGTCATGTATCAAATAAGGCGAACAGCATCCATACAGATGAACTTTCTCTCACTGCTTTATCACGTCAATCTAACTTAGACACAAATAGGATATCTACTCCCGAAGCAAATATCTCGCAAACTTTCAGAAATCACACATTAAAGGGAAAGAGAATATAGTAACTTCACAAGCTAGTCGCTATGTAGTGGCTCTGAAATTCCATTAGCTTTGCATGCTCTGGAAATAATGCGAATAGCGACTTCTCATTTGAGAAGAGTATGGCAATCTACAATTCAAATAAATAACAGGGATATCTCTGAAATGTGTAATTTTCCACAAGAAAAATCTAATGTGTTGCACTCACATGACTTTCTCTACTCTTGTACTAACCATGCTTACAAACTCTTATTCCTATATCTTCGTGTTAGTTGAGATAAACATTTGTACAATGCTTTGAGCGATAGTCAAATGTTTTAAAGCTTTGAGATCCCGTTTATTAAACAAAGTTACTGAGAGTGTCCAAAATTCCTTGAATTTATGACGTCATAAAAATATGGAGCAAACAACAACGGAAGGTAAAAAAATGTTTGAAGAAGCGGAGTTAGTTCCTGAAATACTATACGTTCTGCTAGTGAAAGAAGCTCAGGTTGATTTAATAGGGTTACAAGGACTGGTGTTCATTTTCGTGGAAGTAATTGCAGATGTCAGCTAGGACATGATGTAGTGGTCGAGGACGGAGCTTTCTTGGAATAGCTGCGATCACCACGTCACTTAATTAACTGGCCATATAAAATACACGATTAGGATATAAAAAGTAATGTAATCCAAACAGGGCATTTAAAATAGCCAAGATTCTGCCATACTTTAAAGTACGTAAAGGAAGCGTTGTATTCCAAATTTTAAAATTTGTAGAAATTATCTTATTGCTCATTTCCTGGTAGGTACAAGGAAAATATGGGAATACAGTAGGCTTTGAGCGATAGTCAAATGTTTTAAAGCTTTCAAATTCTTAAATTTTCAAACTGACACAAATAACAAGGAATATCTCCGAAATGGTTCTCTCTACAAAAAAATTTGAGTCATAAATTGTGTGTTTTAGCAAGATCTACATTTTTTGTGTAGTAAGAATTGGTCCATCTCTTATCCTTTACCAGTGATACAGAATCATCCAGAGAAAATACGACTACAGGGGCTATAGCCAGAAAATTCAAGATATACATTTCATTTGCCATAAAAATATCTGAAACATATTGCATTTTAATCAAAATTGTTACAGCCATTTTCACGAAAATTAAAATTTTCAAAAAAATTCCTATGTAAAGGCTAGTTTAGGGTGGAGGAATTTTCTTCAAAATCTTCTTGTCGCATCCTTGAATGACATTAAAGTTAAATGCCAACTTTGGTTTTTAACCAGCTTTTAGTTTTTGAGTTATGCTGTCCACAGACTGACACACACACACACACACACACACACACACACACACACAAACGGACCTTTTTCTACATATGCTTCCTTTTAGATTCGGGAAGTCTTTGAACATATTTCCAATGAAATATCGATATCGAATTTTGGATGTAATATAATACTTCCCTAGTTTTACTGTAGATGGTTGAGAAAATTAGGTTTTTGAAATAATAGTTTGCAGTAACCATGTAAAAATAAAAGATTGTGGTTAGAGAAAGAAATGAAATCTTAAAAAAAAAAAAAAAAAAAAAAAAAAAATTAATATACGAGTAACAGGATGAGAATACACTACGCCTTATGTCTAATTGTTTTCTCTTACATGGTCGAAACGTCTGTTGTGGCCCCCGGGCCGTGCAATTTGATGTAAAAATGAGGAAGTTGTCCATGTTAGCTGACGTGGAACATGTTTAATTTGTAATATACTATGTTTATGGTAATTGATTAAGAAATATAGGATGTCTAGTAAATTGGAGCAGTACTTTTTTGTGTGGCATGCATATAAATTGCAGCATCCTAATTAACAAGTAGCAGGTAGTGGAAATTATTCTTACAGGATGATAATTAGCTACTGGAATATGTAGAGTAGCGGAGGAGGAGGAGGGATTTTATCGCGTCCAGAACGGGCCTAAGGCTCTTCTCTAAGTAGATACGTAATCTGATGTAACTCCTACTCCCTCGAGCCTGCAATTAACCACAATAAGACAAACACGGAACAACAGGTTCAATATCGTCCTACAAGGACCGGTATTACCTAGTTATATCACACGTTCTATCGCATCTGTAGCAGAACAAAGAATGACACTTTCCAAAACATTTTTATGTCATTTATTAACTGTAATATGGTGACAAAATGACTAATATCACTCCTGACACCAGTGTGCAAAAACCACAAAAGCCCATTCCGAATACTTTTTTCTGACTTTATTTTTCTCCAAAGTTTTGTAGAACAAAACAGTTCCCTTTTATTGACGTTAACGCAGTCGACAGTCTTTCATGATATTACAACTCACAACTGCCTGAGATTTTGGTTATAAGACACCTGAGGGGCAACGACACTAGATGAATACCAAAATTAAATCAAATCTTAATATTACTACGCCCAGAGGTAGATAAACCAACTCCAATCAGTTGCAGAATTCTCTGACATAACCTAGCGTTGGTTGTTTTATATTACAACAGATGTCTATATTTGTATTGATACACCATCGTTTATTTCGCACATGTAGCATTATATTGCATTGGTTTTCTGCGCAACTTGTAGTAATACACATAAATGACAGTAATTCACACTCGGGATCTTCACACTTCCCAGGTAAAGTATTTCTGACGAATACGCAATGTTAACCAAACGATGAAGTGAGGTTAGGTTACCACATGACGAGGTTATACCCGCCAACTCTACTCTGTTGTGTATTACAGAACCTTGTTTGTGCTCTAAAAACAGGCGTGCAAACTAAAAATTATTAAACGTTATCCAGAAATAGTAAATTTTATTTACTTATGTACTTGATTTTTCTAATTCCGCTACTCCTTCCAAAGTCTGTTTTTCCCTACATTTCTACACTCTACATGCCGCAGGTTGTATGTAAATTCGTACTGACGAATAAAATTAATAATTACTTCTGCACCGAGTGAAAATTTTCATTTTCCACTCATGAAGTCCAATTTGCAAAGTAAACAAACTAGTACCGCAACATAACCTCACTTCAGATCGCCCAAGCTCAACTGAACTGAAAAAATCTGATGTGATGCACTCACATGACTTTCTCTACTCTTGGACTAACCATTCTTACAAACTCTTATTCCTATATCTTCCTTATGTTAGTTGAGATAAACATTTGTACAAATTATCTTATTGCTCATTTCCTTGTAGGTACAAGGGGAATATTAGAATACAGTAGGCTTTGAGCGACAGTCAACACTTTTAAACCTTTGAGATTCCGTTCTCTTGCACACTTAACTATTGTGAAAAGAAACATGGTTGTTCATTTTTACTTTCTCTACTGGCAAGTAGGGGAAGTGTTGTATTCCACCCAAAAATTGTATGTCGAGATTTCACGGAAATATATGAGACCCCCTGAATCTAAAAAAAGCATTTTTAGAAAAAGGTGTGTGTGCCTGTCACTCTATGGACAGCATAACTCAATAACGAAAAGTCGGTTAAAAACCAAAGTTGGTATTTAAGTTTGTCTTTCAAGGATGCTATACGAAGATTATGAAGAAAATAGCCCCACGCTTAACTACCCTTTACATGGAAAATTTTTCGAAAATTTTGATTTTCTTGAAAATGGCTCTTGACGATTTTGATTAAAATGTCATATGTTTGAGATAGTTTTATTAAAGTGAGATGTATATCTTGAATTTTCTGGCTATAGCCACTGTAGTCGTATTTACTCTGGACGAATTTTGCATAACTGGTAAACCGCTAGAGATAGACCAAATCATACTATACAAAAATGTAGATCTTGATAAAGCACACAATTTATGTCTAAATAAATTTTCTCGTAGGGTGAAACATTTCGGAGATATTCCTTGTTATTTGTGTCATTTTTGGAAAACAAAACTTTCGTGAAATGGAACATCGTTGTTCATTTTTTATATGTTAAGTGTGCAAAGACAACGGAATCTCAAAGCTTTAAGATTTGACTATAGCACAAAGCCTACTGTATTATAATATTCCCCTTGTACCTACAAGGAAATAAGCAATACGATAATTTGTAGAAATGTTTATCTCAACTAACACGAAGAAGATAAAGGAATAAGAGTTTGTAAGAATGGTTAGTCCAAGAGTAGAGAAAGTCATGTGAGTACAACACATCACACTTTTTCAGCGCGCAGTCCTGAAGTTATTTTTCGTGACATTTTGACATTATTATATTGATATATTCCGTTAATGTTTTTGATCACTTCATCCCGTTAAGATCCTATTTCCTATTACTGGAAATTGGACCTGCCCAAGCTTGCGTTTATTCCACACAAGACAAACATCAGATTGGTTCTGGTAGCACAAATCAACTTAAGGTTCTTCATATGATATGGCAAATTAGTTCATACATATTGTATTGTACCGTTTTTACAAGATTTTAGATTCAGGTGTCTCTAAAATCGTGATAAAATGTTAAATATTTATCCAACTTTTCATTGTGTTCAGTGTTAAAGACAGATATTTTTTAAAATTCTTGTTACCTTCTATTTTTAGGCGTGGGGACCCCCCCCCCCCCAATACATTTTTTTCCCAAGGAAAAGGTTTCTGAAAGGATGCAAATAGCCTTAGAGGGAACTTTGTATTTCGATAACCTGGAAATGAAGGGCAGCTTTCTTGAATAAATTACAGCAGCGTTGCAAAAAATATTTTATTTTCAGTTAAATAAAGGGTAACATTTACATGGTTTGTTATTTAGGGTATACAAACTTAAATACTCTCCTTAATATTACAACTTAAAATAACTATACATTTGTTTAAAGTGGGTATATGTGCCATATTTGGACACTGTGTTAGGCATTCGCTAACTTTTCGTCCTTCTTTGGATTTTCTCTTACGTTAGGAAAACATTTGAGTGTATAAATATGACCTGAAATGAGTCATAAGTCGATCTGGTTCATTTGCACACAAGCATGTATTGTACTTGCTGACACAATGGGGCGTAGAAAGGTGGGAGACTTCAGCAGTGCTTACATCAAACAGTGGAGTTCCCTTTTCACTAACCCAACTCTCTCTCTGATACAGACGCTTTTGTTTACTTTTACGTTGCTAGGGAAACATGTATTTTGTTATTGCGTTTGACATAACTATATTTTTCTAGGAAAAGAGGAGGTTCATATCTCAAACATTTTTGAGCACACAATGAATACCAATTTTCCTAGTAAATGAACACTGAGTCTTGATTGTAAAATGATATAATTTATACTTTTTCTAGGAATATGTTCGAAATGTGGATACCTGGCAACAAAATCATCAGTGAAACTTGGGGGACCAAACGCAAAAATTAAATTATTTTGTTATTTAACGACGCTGTCAATTGCCAGGATCACATCAGCGTTGCCGGTGTGCCGGAATTTTGTCCCGCAGGAGTTCTTTTACATGCCAGTAAATCTACTGACATGGAGCTGTGGTTTTTAAGCACACTTAAAAACCATCGGCCTGGGCCGGGTTTGAACCCACGACCTTGGGATCAGTAGGCCAGCGTCTAACCAACTGAGCCACCCAGACCGACGACCAAACGCAGTCTTGCAGCGAACCACTCATGCTTTTGCACCTTCTATGCAATTTTCACACATATTCTTACGAAACAGGCGTTTACTTGTATTGATTTCATAAATAATTCCCATCATTAGATACAGTAAGACATATTTTAAGAAGATATAGTAGTTTACTATCTAAGAATTAAAATGGCCTAAATGACGGTAAAACTAGTGCAAAAATTACTCTTTCTGGCACCAGTTATAGAAAATCAATGACGTAATCATCATGGCAACAGAACAGCAATGACGTGATAACGACCACAACACAATTTTCTCCAATGCGTCTCTAAGAAAATCTGAAATCGTCACTCTCGCAAGTGCAGCAACATTCAAACACAAGAATCACGTTTTTCGTAAACATCTTTTTATTTTCTGGAATTAATAAACTCTCAGCACTTCGTTGAATATTTTCAATAGTTTTATCATTACCTTCCATTTTCGTACATAACTGTTGAAACAAATGAAACATCTACTTAGCAGCCATATTACGTCATACATCTGTTATCCCTGATTTATTATAAGTTTTCATTCAGCAAATTTATTTATTATTTTTACGTATTTTAATGCTAAACTTGCATAATATTTTCATTTTGACGGTTTAACTCGCACACTCAACACATACTTGTGTCAGGATTAGTCACTACTTGCATAAATAACTATTATATTTTAGTTTTGGACTACTTAGGACTATTGGACTCGCATCCTGACTTACCTGAAATCATCCAATTATGTGTATAACAATTCGAAATTTTAACCAATGACAGCCCTCACTTGCGAAAAATTTATCGGATTTAATTATCACCTTCTCTGGTTTTATTATGTTATGATCAGGGTAGAGAATCAGGCTGCGCTATCCTACAACAGCTGACGTAATTTGACGTAACAGAGCCGCTATTCAAATGTCAAAAAAATGTCTGACTTCCGCTTCGGTGAAGCATCTAATGCTAAAACAGTTAACATAATTCGAAGAGGCACACCTCAAAATACATAATAGAAGAGGAAATATGTTTAAGAAGTAGTTTAACAAATTTAGTACCAATGGACGCTAATGTATTCATGCCATATGTTTCTTTTATGTGGTTAGTAATTACACTACGCTATTTAAGCAAGATTTCATATGCCAAAATGGCACTCATCATAGACAAATGGACAATCACTTGTGGTATTTCCTTAAGATTGCTTTCTGTATAACTTTATCAATGAATTCTACTTAAAAATATTTCTTTGACAATTGGAAAGCATATAGTTGGTATTGACCTGGGGTCTCGTGAAAGACTTCACGGAATCTAGTGTTGTTCTTGATGTGATGTTCCACTTGTGCACAGGATGCATGTTTTTCAGTATCTAAGAGCTGATAACGAATGAAGTGCTATAAATTTCCTGTCTTCCTAAGGGCCTTATGAAACTGGCCCACCTTTCAGTTTCTTACGCTGAATCAATACATCAACCTCGAGTGGAGGAGATACACTCTATCGGTCTACTTAGGTACTTTCGATGAAACCAAGCAGCAAAGTGCACCCATAAAAAGAGAGGTGCAATCAGGTTGTTCCATAATCTTCATCTCGTTACTTCCTTTTAAAGATGGTGGCGAGTTTCCAGGAGCTGGATCACGATCAGGTGAAACGGGTTTATCGTAATTCACAACCTACAGGGTATGATTAACGCCGTGCTACTGTGTTACATATCCAAGAAAAATTGTAAGGCACCTGCTAACCAACCAATCAGGCTTCAGTAGTCAATATATTTCGCTGTTACAGTGTTAAATTTCAGCGAAATGCAACTGAGCCGTACGTAATCATAATGAGCATACGGTATAGGCTATCTTAAAACAAACTTATCTCCGTCGATTTGGACGTAAGCTGTGTGGGCGGCTTTCGGCCGCGGAAACAAAAGACAAGACATTTGCTGAAGGCTCGGCGGCTTTTGGTGCGACCATGTGTTAACTACAAACGAGAACTAAAGATAAAAGTTCGGTTTTAGTTTCGAACAGCGGTTTTATCTTTCAGTTCTCAACTGCTTTCAATCAGCCATGTAGAACAGAAAAAGGAAATGTTATACACTAGATCAGAAAGTAAAATTCATACCAGAGGTGGAACTTGGTCCACAAAAAAACTAAAATCGAAATTCTTCAGACTTAAGAATTGCTTACACCACACTACGTACAGTCAGTAACAAAATGAGGTGTTTCACTTTTCTTGCATTAAATGCACACAAGTCAATTTAACTGATCTCTTTAAAGCAGAATCAAGTTCAAAATGATAGTTTCTTCATACACATATTTGTAGTTTGTAAAATTTTACACACGTAGACCCAATGTATTGCTTTAAAAAATATGAGCTAATTCTGCTGTAAAGTCTGAGTTAAAAGTAAACTTCCCTCTTCCCCTTGATATACGCATAAATCAGGTTCAACTTTTGGGGGGGGGGGGTTGGTATTTGGAACACATTTTGTATCTTACCTTTTTGTCTCTGACCATTTCCTACAGAGATATTTTAGTTTTGTCGAAAACAAGCTGGCAACACTGTGTGGGTGTCATTCTCACTAGGTCACAACATAAACGCCGTAGCGGTGCGTCTTGAGAACATAAACAAATACTCTGCCGTGTCCTTCCATGTTTACTGTGCGAGTGTAGGCCAATCAGAAGCGCTAGCTCCCAAAACATTTCACGATCCTGCAGGCGACGTACCTGTTTAAATCCAGAAAACAGTTCAATTCCCTGATCAAACTCAGCACAACGTTGTCAAGTTACTTCACGTCTGAAAGAACTGCTTAGAATATTGAAGAAATACTCTAAGAATTGAAGTGATTAATTATTTCGAAACCCTGTGTGGTGTCCCATGAATTATTTATTTTTTCGAAATCGGCTGATCAAGGAACAAAATGCCATTACTTTTTTGTTTCTAATGCTTCTATGTAGCACATATTAGAAGGAATGTAATAAATTTCCTTCCAGCCTGTATAATATTGCTCCATCACTTGTACACAGAGGTCTACCTGCTTCTATAGGTGGCAGGCAGAGGGCATTAGGGTGCCATCCAGACTACCCGCTTTTATTATCTATGGATAGATGGCACAGTATTCGCCATTGCCATTTATTTTCATTTGTACTATTGCTTTAGTCCTAGGTTAGAACTTTGGGTCCTAGTATTAAACATCCTATTTTGTATTTACGGCCACTTGACACACAAAAGCCCTAACAGGTAGGCCCATGAGATTAGAACCCGGAACCTCCTGAATGCTGATTATAAACGTTAGCACGTCAGTCAATGGTATATACCTTGCTTTAGCCGTGAAGTTTCGTATTTTATGAGGTAAATGTTCACCTACAGGATGCTGCGTAATTTGTATTTGAGAAATAACATGTTTTTTGGGAAATTCCGTAGACTAACATAGCACTACACAAATATGGCAATTTGTGAAACCGCGGGAGAAAGGGCGGTTGGCTTCAGCAAAGGGCGAAAGTTCTAATATTTCTTTCGTGGAAATAATGAGTATGATAGAGATGAGATACAGAGATGGTTTTGTTCTCGTTGAAAACAGACAGCTTTTCGACTTTTGATACAGCTCCTACCAAAAGTTTAACAACGCTTGTATATTTTTCCGAAATACACTGTCAAACTATTTTCTTCAGCGGCCTGATGTTTCGTCAAAAATTATATTTTAAAGGGTACATTTAAAAACATTATGTGAATGTCATTATCTTTAACGAGTTATGATTTGTTTTCAGTTTTAGAAAAACTGAAAAGTTATTTTTAAATTTTTGGAGATGTGGCCATAAAAACATATGCGATGTCAATTTTATTTTTCTCTGAAGGAAAAGGCACATAGTGAGGAATATTTATAAATATGACATTCTTATCAATAATTGATATGTTTATAACTTTAAAAGAAGTTGGAAAAAAGTTAAAATTACTATTATTTGGCTATGAATTCAATCCTATGATGAACGAGCCAGCGAAGTCGGAGCGGTGTTTATTTATACTGCAAATCGCACCCCTACGTTGATATTTTTATGACGCCATAACATTTAGTTACACTGTAGTTTCCATTTTCTTCTGGTGCGAAAACATATTAAGTGAAAATGGCTAGAAAACACGTGAAGAACGGTATTAAATGACTAGCGATTGGGAAAAGGGAAAAGGGCAAATTTTCAGACCTGCAGCAAAGTGGTAGGCCAAAGGTTGCATCGTCCCGGGAAAACAGAACTATGGCAGTGATACCTATATTATGAGGTCGGAAAGTAGAGGAGTAGCTGCCCCCTAGCCGAAAAACCACCGAGAACTTTGAGACACATTATCCACACAGACACACATACACGGATCTTTATCTACAAATACCTTTTTAATTATTGATTTTGAGTTCGGATTATCCGGAATTTTGGATTTGCGGGGTTCAGATTAGCGAGGTTCTACTGAATGAGGGCCATTTTAAAATCATAGAAAGCAGTTGCAGCTGCAACGAAATAACGGTTGTTGACGGACATCCCTGTTTGAAGCCGAGCGGAGCTGTACATCTACTTCTTCTCTCCCCACCACCCGGGTTCGATCCCAGGCAACCGCATGTGGGGTTCGTGGTGGACGAAGCGGCGCTGGGGCGGGCTTCCTCCGGGTTCTCCGGTTTCCCCCGCCATCTCGTTCCACCGGTCTTCATTTCATGTATCATCGGTGTCACCGCCTGCGGTGCCGTATGCAGTAAAAGCGGGCGTTAAACACTACGAAAAAAAAATACTTCTCTCCCCACGCCCCAATGTTTCCCTCATATTAAGCTTGGTATATTTTATGAGAATTTCAGACTTATATTTTAAATAATAATTGATCATGAAGTTGGTAATAAATTTGTCATTGTTAGAAATGGGCATTTAGTCTTCTCTTAAATGCCAATGACACAAAGTCAGAGACTGGAGGGAAGCAGTTTTTCCCACCTCGAGTGTCTAGCACCATAAACCTAGTTTACACTTTACAGGAACACCCGGTGAGTTCGTGCACAGTTTCCAGGAGGTGGTACTTGCTGACGCTAGCTGCTGAAGTCGACGTATTCGGTGTTCATGTTTGACTGCTATTTGGCCAATTTCAAGCCGTTTTTAGTTGAGACTAGATATTTCTATTGTAGTCTCTGTTTTGAACAACACTCGCGCACGCACACACAGACAGGCAGACGGGCTCATGTACACAGTTTTTGTATCACAGTCGTCACCGGGTTGTGTTGATGATGTAGGAGATCCAGTCGACGGTGTGCGCCACTCGATGGTAGATGCCTGGTTGTCCTCTTTGGGCACACGAGTACCCCGCCGACACTATACCGATCAGGTACCAGCGACCCGACTTCTCCGTCATCAGAGGTCCGCCTGAATCACCCTGCAACAGAACATATCTAATTGTGAACATGTTTCAATTTTCTACTATTAAGTAGGGGAAGTATTGTATTCCACCCAAAAACTCGATGTCGAGATTTCACTGGAAATATATGTTTTGAGGCCCCCTGAATTAGAAAAAAAGGATTTTTAGAAAAAGATCCGTGTGTCAGTCTGTGCACAGCATAATTCAAAAACGAAAAGTCGGTTGCAAACCAAAGTTGGTATTTACGTTTGTCTTTCAACGATGCGACATGAAGATTTTGAAGAAAATTGCTTCACCCTAAACTACTCTTTACATGGAAACTTTTACGAAAATGGCTCTAATTATTTTGATTAAAATGTCATTTGTTTGAGATATTTTTATGGCAAATTAAATGTGTATTTGATTTTTCTGGCTAGAGCTCACGTAGTCCTATTTACTCTGGATGACTTTCGAATAACTTGTAAACCGTAAGAGATCGACCAAATCTTACTATATAAAACAAGTAGATCTTGCTAAAACACAATTTATGTCCAAATAAATTGTTTGTAAATGAATCATTTCAGACACATTCCTTGTTATTTGTTTAAGTTTCGGAAAATTTAAACTTTCGTCAAATGCTACATCGTTGTTCATTTTTTTATATGTTAACTGTGCAAAGACAACGAAATCTCAAAACTTTAAAATATTTGACTATCGCTCAAAGCCTAGTGCATTCCCATATTCCCTTTGTACCTACAAGGAAATAAGCAATAAGATAATTTGTACAAATGCTTATCTCAACTAACACGAAGAAGATATAGGAATAAGAGTTTGTAAGCATGGTTAGTACAAGAGTAGAGAAAGTCATGTGAGTGTAACAAATCCAAATTCTTGCCATTTTTCGCGAGTTTGATTGCATTATACTTGTTAGTAGAATCAAATTTCGGAAATATAAAGTCTAAATGCAAATCTATTGGAACGTGGCTCATTTATTTAAATTTTATTAATGCTTGTACTCCTCCAACTAAATAGTTTACCTATATTATAAGAAACATTTGTCCTCTAAAGCAATGTCGGATTAATCTACCTGCTGCTTTTGATGGTCGCACCAAAAGTTGACCTTTCAGATGTTTCTATTTCATCGTACTGAAAGTAAAAACAAGCACTTCCGCGAAATTGAAAACCCAATCGAGTTGATAAAAATTACCTTCAATTGTTGTTCTCGTTGTAGTTTATCCCTGAACAGTGAATTGCAATACGTAACTTATTTCGAGTCATTTTTTGTTCTTTTAGTCACTTTTAATACATGTTAAGGTCAAAGTCATCATTTTAAGGCCATTTTAAAAATATTCTTTCTATTATGAAAATCAAGGTCCCATTATGGTTTTTGCGAGTGGAAGTTAGAATAAAAACACCAGTCATATCATATAGGGGTAGGCTTTCTAATTCTAAGCCAGTCAGAATACACTCTGAAGATGCCCGACGGAGTTGCGTGTGAAGCATTGGATGATTTTTCATTGACTGGACCACGGTTTACACACTGGGAGGGTATCAGTTAAACTGGCTTATAATTTAATGGAGGCTAATGAATGAGCGAGTTGCCAACTGTTTGACGGTGTAAAAATAAGGTATTCTTGAAAAAGTATCGAAGTATTACATTTGCTAACTTATGGAATATTAATGCATTTACGGTTTTAATAGAATTTTTTCTCCAATAATAAATAATAATAGTAATGATTAAAAATTATTTTGTTTAATGACGCTGTCAATTGTCAGGATCATATCAGCGTTGCCGGTGTGCCGGAATTTTGTCCCGCAGGAGTTCTTTTACATGCCAGTTACAGACATGGAGCTGTCGTTTTTAAGCACACTTAAAAACCATCGGTCTGGACCGGATTTGAACCCGCGACCTTGGGATCAGTAGGCCAGCGTCTAACCTACTGAGCCACCCAGACCTACGATGAGGTGGATGATATGATGGTGATATATGATATGAGATGATATGCAGATGAGATGAGATGATGATGATCGCAAGTCGTAAAACATGGCGCAGTATTTAGGCGCTACGGACTGCCGATAAGACAAACAAACTAAACTATATGGCCGATATTGCTGATGAAATACAAACCTGGCAGGAGTCCTTGCCACCGCCGCGGTACCCTGCACACATCATTTCATCGTATATGACGACGTTGATGCCGTTTGAGCGGTGCCAGCGCTCACAGAGCCTGTTGTCTATGACGGGGACGTCGACAGCCTGGAGAGTCTTGGGACGCAACCTGGAGCCCGCCTGGAGGGCCCCCCATCCTGCTGCCCAGCCGTACTGCCCTAGGAAGTCCTCGCCCTTCTCAGGGAGACAGATGGGCGCAATGTGGGGCATGTATTGCACCGGACGATCCAGGCGAAGGACTGCGACGTCGAAACGATCAGCCTGGGGCGTGAACTTGAAGTAGGGGTGCACTCGGATCTCACGGACCCCAAATGTGTAGGCTGGCAGAGGTTCCACCGCCGAGTTGATGACGTAGTCGCCAAGTGTAACCTGCACTTGTCGCGCTGATGCCCTGCCAAAACAATGAAGAAAAGCATTCCACAGTTGCACACTTATACCGCCCTTAAGATTCTTTCGGCCTTTCCCGCCAGTCAATTGTCTACTCCTGATATCAGTACTTTCAAGTGAGTTTACTATCAATACTAAGACTAATAAAAGATGAGTAGATGTAACAAAACTGATAAGCAACAATGATACTCAATCGAATATGTCATAATTGAGTAATTTCTATAAGGAACACAAATATATATACTACTTTCTCTACTACGTAGAGTAAGTAGGTCAAGTATTGTATTCGACCCAAAATTTCATCTGAAATACATGTTTTGAGGCTCCCTGATACCAAAAACCAAAGCATTTTAACACAAAGCATAAATCAACAGCAGAAACAGCTTTGATTTTTAACCAACTTTTCCTTTCTAAGTTTAATGTATTTTCAGGATGCCACACAGCGATTTTCAAGAAAATTGCTCCACCCTAAACTGGCTTTTACGTGGAAAATTCTTTGAAAATTTTGAAACTCTTAAAAACGGCTCTAGTGATTTTGATTAAAATGTCATATATTTAAGATACGTATTTCACCATCTTCAAAGGATACAAGAAGATTTAAAAAAAAAAAACGTCCCCGCCAGAAATTACCCTTTACATGACATTTTTTTCGAACATTTAAAAATGACACTAATGATTTTTATTAAAATAGAACATGTTTAAGATGTTTACATGAGAAATAAAATGATACCATAAATTTTATGGGAATAATATTTTAAAGTCATCACATACTGACCAGCTCTTAAACGATTTTATTATAACGTAAGTTTACTGTATTCCCATATTCCCCTTGCACCTGCAACAAAATATAAAGTGACTTGGTTGGTAGCCACCGTCAAAAAGAGAGAAGATCAAGCTACCTCACACCACTACGCTGCGAGTAAACCACGTAAGGGAGTGGAGGGGAAAAGAGATTATTCCGTTCGACGCACGTGTTCGTAAGCCGGGTTTGTTTACGAAAAAATGAATTTGGAATAGTCGCGTCGGATTTGTCTAAGTGTTGGAACAGCTTTTAGTGAGTGAATCGTCGGAGTTGTTCGTGTGAACAGTCGAGTAGTATTAGCATTCTGTTTCAAGGTTACGATGAGACAGAACAGTTGTGAGATGTAAGCTTACGAGAAATTGTGGCTTGTGTTGAAGGCAAAACGGAGAACTATATTTTAGTTTTAGAACAAGAATAACGTGACAGAAAGAGTAACTGGAAACTTTTATTTTATCACAATAATAAAAGTATTTCAGCAAATATTTATAACTTTAGATTGCATTATAAAATAAAAAAAATCTTATGGTTGCACTCACATGACTTTCTCTACTCTTGTACTAACCATTCTTACAAACTCTTATTCCTATATCTTCTTCGTGTTAACATAAACATTTGTACAAATTATCTTATTGCTTATTTTCTTGTAGGTACAAGGGGAATATTAGAATACAGTAGGCTTTGTGCGATAGTCAAATCTTTTAAAGCTTTGAGATTCCGTTCTCTTTGCACACTTAATATATAAAAAATTGACAAGCATGTTCCATTTCACGAGTTGTTTTCCGAAACTCGCACACATAACGAGGAATATCTCCGAAATGGTTCACTCTACAAGAAAATTTATTGAGACATAAATTGTGTATTTTAGCAAGATCTACATTTTTTGTATAGTATAATTTTGTCTATCTCTAACGGTTTACCAGTTACGCAAAAGTCGTCCAGAGTAAATACGACTACAGGAGCTATAGCCAGAAAATTCAAGATATACATTTCATTTGTCATAAAAATATCTCAGACATATGACATTTTAATCAAAATTGTTAGAGCCCTTTTCAAGAAAATAAAAATTTTCGAAAAATATTCTATGTAGAGGGTAGTTTAGAGTGGGGTTATTTTCTTCAAAATCTTCGTGTCGCATCCTTGAAAGACATTAAACTTAAACACTAAGTTTGGTGTTTAACCTACCTTTCGTTTTTGAGTTGTGTTGTCCACAAACTGACATACACACACTTTTTTGGATTCAGGGGGCCTCAAAACATATTTCTGCTGAAATCTCGACATCGAATTTTTGGTTGGAGTACAATACTTCCTTTACTTACTAAACGTAGTAGAGAAAGTAAAAATAAATAAATATAAGCGTATAACGCGGGCCCGCACGCCTAACGGAGGGTTAACTTGATGTTAAAGGTGAAGAAGTTGGTTTGTCACCCTGTGGTGATGGTGGTGAAAGATGTACTTGTTTGTTAATTAGGACATACTTACCGAGCTACACAGTGGCCTGCAGTAACCACGTGGTAACGATTTACAAGGGATCCCCCGCAGCGACTTGAGCCGATCCGGATGTACGCCTGCAATTCACAAATTAAAACTCTTGTACCACAAGATTACAAATTACCTTACTTCAGGACTCTGTTCACACAGATCACCAGTGCCTAAAATAGGCTGAATTCGTCTCTTATTTTCTTCAGATGATATTACACATGTCTGAAAATTATTACACTCAATCTGCCGTTAAAGTCTACATATTCATTAGAAAACACTTTCACTATTGCAATTTATGCTCGACCATGTCTAATTTTATAGTTGAAATATTATAAAATGTTTTACACTCACCAGAGACAATTACCTACATATTGCATCAGCTTATATTTGGAGTTCTGCGCAGGCGCTAAACGATCGATTCGTTTCCAGCACGTCACAGCTGCATGATGAAAATTATAACCTTGCAATGTTACGTAACATTGAAAAATAGAAGGAAAATTGAATATGTTGGTTTTCAGACGAAACTTTATTTCATATGTAAGTTATTTATTATACAATTACTGAAATTAATTTGCGGGACTGTGCTTAGTGAAATATTCTTGCAAGTTGATGCTGTATTGAGGCTAATTTGTGTGTTTTGTGTAAGTTGCATCTCACTGTCCGACATTTTAGCATTTTCTAAACTCACGCTAGTTGCGTTTCGAGAATTAATCGATATTACGCTTTGCGATTGGTGCATGGGAATTCTCTGATTGGTGAAACAATGAAAATTGTTCATTAAAGGGTCGCTATCAGACTTATAATTAATAAATTTGGGTATGGTCGAGCATAAAAGCTATAATACAATATCATAAGGATTTTAAAATAAATATTGTGTTGATTTTTTCACACAAAGAAAGCACAGAAAAGAAAAGCAATATTGAAGAACTTAAAGAATATATAACTTCTATCAAGGTTCAACATAAAATATTTTTATTTGGGTTTACAATGGTGGCGTCTTGGTCATGCGGCTATACCGTTCGCCTATCACTCTGGGTTCGATCTCAGGCACCCGCATGTGGTTATTCTGGTGGACGGAGTGGCGTACGGGTGGGTTTTCTTCGGGTTCTCTGCTTTCCCCCGCCACTCATTCCAACAACAGTTCCATCATCACTTGTATTTCATATCATCCTCTTCCTCACTCTCATACTGTCCGGCCCATAGGTTCCTGTGTTCCCCAACAGACGTCTGACCCTAGACACTGGCTTGTAAGTCCTCACTCTCATACTTGCAGGTTTTAACTCTGGTACATAGGTTCCTGTGTTCCCTGACAGACGTCTGACCCTAGACACTGGCTTGTAAGTCCTCACTCTCATACTTGCAGGTGTTCACTCTGTCTGGTACATAGGTTCCTGTACTCCCCAACAGGCGTCTGACCCTAGACACTGGCTTGTAAGTCCTCACTCTCATACTTGCAGGTGTTCACTCTGTCTGGTACATAGGTTCCTGTGTTCCCCGACAGACGTCTGACCCTAGACACTGGCTTGTAAGTCCTAGCGGGTGTAAGTCCTACATAAGGGGAGGGGAATTAGTTTATAATTCGGGGAAATGAAAGAGTGTGCTGAAAACTTACCTGCCAGGGAAAGCTCCCAAATCCAGCTTCGTCTCCCCCTACAATGCGCCTTTGAGCCCCCAGACTGGGCCCTAGCTTTCCTATAGATACCCCACATCCTGTAACAGAATGATACAACTGATCAATATAATTAATATCGATTTTATTTGTCAGACACGACAGCAATTTTCTCACCAACTTGGCCTTCAGTCTTTAGGACAGTCATGTATGAACCATCGAAAGACATGAGATTTCATATTCTAAACCATGTATGGCATCATTATGGTAACAAGTATTTTCACGTTCTGCAGTTAATGCAATACAATTGCACCTACAAAATCTGATGTGCTCCACTCACATGACTTTCTCTACTCTTGTACTAACCATTCTTACAAACTCTTATTCCTATATCTACTTTGTGTAACTTGAGATAAACATTTGTACAAATTATCTTATTGCTTATTTCCTTGTAGGTACAAGGGGAATATGGTAATACAGTAGGCTTTGTGCGATAGTCAAATCTTTTAAAGCTTTGAGATTCCGTTCTCTTTGCACACTTAATATATAAACAATTAAAAAGGAAAAAAATTAAACCTTTTACCACTGTTTATATTCAATATATTTTCGTAAACACGACAATACACTTAATAGACGCCATGTTGAAATACCTTCTTTCTACAATAAAGCACTTTCCGTACTTAGGAACTACATATAATTTTGTTCTGAAGCTGCCATTTAGATGACCCCCTTTCCTGCAAGAGAACTTGCAAGTTTTGCGAAAGAAAGGAGTTTAATGGCTCTTCCAAGCGAAGGTTTGTGTCTTTCTAGGTTAAGAGATGTGCATCAAACAGCAAGCATTTTGACGAAGTTCCCACATTTAAGTTATCTGCATCTTCCTCCATGGTATGTGCTGGGTACAAGACACTCACAGTTCCTGCTTCTCATCAACAAACACACAGATCTCTTACACAGATTTCATCCAATCGACTTCCACAGAAAATACACGTCCTCCAAAGTACTTGAACAATAAATAGAAATCTGATGTGTTGCACTCACATGACTTTCTCTGCTCTTGTACTAACCATTCTTACAAACTCCTATTCCTATATCTTCTTCGTGTTACTTGAGATAAACATTTGTACAAATTATCTTATTGCTTATTTCCTTGTAGGTTCAAGGGGAATATTAAAATACAGTAGGCTTTGTGCGATAGTCAAATCTTTTAAAGCTTTGAGATTCCAGACGCTTTGCACACTTAACGTATAAAAATGAACACCGATGTTCCATTTCATGAAAGTTTTCCGAACTCATACACATAACAAGGAATAT
This sequence comes from Tenodera sinensis, assembly GCA_030765045.1. NCBI lineage: Eukaryota > Metazoa > Arthropoda > Insecta > Mantodea > Mantidae > Tenodera > Tenodera sinensis. The sequence continues at coordinate 14,102,689 of CM060968.1, read as the reverse complement.
CTCCGAAATGGTTCAGCCAACAAGAAAAATTACTCAGACATAAATTGTGTATTTTAGCAGGATCAACATTTTTTTGTATACTATGATTTCGTCTATCTCTAACGGTTTACAAGTTACGCAAAACTCGTCTAGAGTAAATACGACTACAGGGGCTATAGCCAGAAAAATCAAGATATATATTTCATTTGTCATAAAAATATCTCAAACATATATTTTAATCAAAATCGTCTGAGCCATTTTCAAGAAAATCAAAATCTTCGAAAAATTTTCCATGTAAAGGGTAGTTTAGGGTGGGACTATTTTCTTCAAAATCTTCGTGTCGTATCCTTGAAAGACATTAAACTTAAATACCAACTTTGATTTTTAACTGAATTTTCGTTTTTGAGTTATGCTGTCCACAGACACACACACGGAGCTTTTTCTAAAAATGCTTTTTCTTTTGGATTCAGGGGGTCTCAAAACAAATATTTCCGGTATAATCTTGACATCGAATATTTGAGTGGAATACAATAGTTCCCCTACTTACCAGTAGAGAAAGTAAAAGACAAAGTTGGCATTTAACTATAACACATTTTAGGGACGCGGCACGCAGATTTTGAAGAAAATTCCTCCACCCTAAACTATCTTTTATATGGAACATTTTTCGAAAATTTTGATGTTATCGAAAATGGCTAACGATTTTGATTAAAATTTCACATGTTTACGATATATTTATGGCAAATGAAATGTATATCTTGAATTTTCTGGCTATAGCCTATGTAGTCCTGTTTATTCTGGATTACTTTCGAAGAACTCGTAAACCGTAAGAGATAGACGAAATTTTACTGTACAAAACTGCAGATCTCGTTGAAATACACAATTTATGTCTAGTAGAAGAAACCATTTCAGAGATATTCCTTGTTATTTGTGTGAGTTTTGAAATATATAAACTTTCGTCGATGGAAGATCGTGTTTCATTTTGTTATATTTTAGACGTACAAAGGAAACAGAATCTCAAAGCTTTAGAAGATATGACTATCGCTGTATTGCCATAAGGAAATAAACGATAAGCAGATATTTTGGGAACCAATTTCTCTGTTTTATTATATTGAGTGTTGAGTAAGTTGTTACAACTGGCATGTGCAGAGGAACATACTCGCGAGTACCAGAGTTCAAGTAACGAGGTTATCTGCAAACCAGAATATAAATTTCTCGTATTCCTTCCCGTGTCTGTCTCATATCTCTTCCATCATCATTCCGAGCATCCATTCAGGCAGAGAGAACATAAAGTGTGCCAATAAACTGTCAGAAAGATATAATGGCAGTAAAACTTAAGATGCTGGGGGCTGTCATGCAGAAGGCTTGATCTCGATTCTCCTTCTCCTTCACCTACACCAGAAAGACTGATTTTTATTCCACCAATGAATATTTACAACTTTGATCTCGGAACACAAAGGAAAAAAGTGTTGAACTCGTGTAACTTTCTGTACTCTTACACAAACTTCCTTATGTTCTGTTAATTTTCTTGTAGGTGAAAGCGCGATATGAGAATACAATAGGCTTTAGGTAGTCAAATCTATAGCTTTGGAATTTCATTCTCTCTGTGTACCCAAGAGATAAAAGTAATCAACAACTTCCTCTTTGGACAAGGTATAAGCATTCAAACTTTGACAAATAACAAGAAATATCCCGGAAAAGGCTTATTATACGACAAAATGTATTTTACATAAATTGTGTGTTTTAATGAGCTCTGCAGTAACATTTTTCCCTGTCTCTTATGGTTTATCAGTTATAGAAGTCGTCCAGGATATAGAGGAGTTCAGGATATTCCCAGAAAATTCAGGATATGCCTTTTGTTTCTCATAACACGTCTCATACATAAGCTACTTGCATCGATTTGTTTGAACCAGTTTCGATAGAATAGAAATTTTCGAAAAATATTCAAGCAAGGGGCAGTCTGGATTAGGATCTTTGAAAGGCTTTCTGTTGCTTCCTTAAAAGGTACTGAAATGAAATTCATAGTTTGGTATTTAACCGAATTTTCGTTTGAGTTATGCTGTCCAGAGAGGGTTTTTTTTTTTTTTTTTTTTGAGTTAACGTCCTCCAACATTGTGTCATATCGGACGAATGAATGAAATGAAATGGGTGAAATGATGCTCAAATAAGCCCGAGGTCCATGGAGCTTTAAGTTACCCGACATTCGTCTTCTCAGGGTAGGGAAAACCTCGGAAAAAAACTTTACCCGGATAACTTACCCTAAGCGAGATTCGAACTCGCGACCTCTTGAACGTGAGGCAGACACGCTAACCATCACGCTACCGAGGCGGGACCAGAGAGAGTGACACACACACACACGCACGCACGCACGCACGCACACACACACACACACACACGCGCGCGCGCGCGCGGACCTTTTTCTAAAAATGCTGTTTTCTAATTCAAAGCCCTCAAAACATACTTCCGGTGAAATGTCGAGCTCTAATTTACTCTACGCAGTACGACAAGTAAAAATGTGGATCTCGTTAAAGCACACCATTTATGTCGAATACATGTTTTGTATAGTTAACCATTTCCGAGATATTCTTTGTTAAATGTAAGATCTGTCTTGATGAACAAGCAATAGTCAAAAAAGGTTTGGTAAGGGTAATTTGTGGAAGATGAAGTGGAAAATATCATGTCAACGGTTGCTTTAAACCGTGATGAATCTAAATTTAAACAAAATCACCTTCAGTTTTTTGTACGCAAGCATGTGATTAAAGTCTTAATGCGACAACAGGGTCTCTTGTCAATTAAAGTAAATATTCATTAAAGATTGTGTTGATGGAAGTGACGTGACGTGGCTGTTTGTGATTCGCAGTCCTAATATTGCTGTAAAAAACTGTCTCCAGTTGATGGATGAGTGTACTGCATGACCAGCACTTATATTCATCGTTTCAACACGTGGCTAATTTGAGCTTCTGTTCCTTTTGGAGAACAAGTGTAAACAATACAGTTATCTATGTGCTTCTGTGTGATTCTGTTATGATATTAATTAAATCCAAATACCCAAGTACCTTGTCAGATCCCAATCTAACATGACATTACGTCCTAACATTGATAAACTAGTTAAAGAAAATCGTTATTCACGTGTGTCCTAATTTGCAGAGAAAATGGCATTATGTTCTGTTGTTTACTTTATAACATGACTGTCTTTGATATAAACTATAATTGCTCCACTCTTAGTTCCCCCGTGGCCGAGCGGTTAGCGCGCTCGCCTACCACCTAGCCACCTAGACGGCCCGGGTTCGATCCCAGGGACCCGCATGTGGTATTCGTGGTGGACGAAGCGGCGTCAGGGCGGGTTTTCTCCGGGTACTCCGGTTTCCCCCGCCATCTCATTCCACCGGTGCTCCATCTTCATGTATCATCAGTGTCACCGCCTGTGGTGCCGTAGTAGTAAAAGCGGGCGTTAAACACTACAACAACAACAACAACTCTTAGTTCCCAACTTGATGTAAACACAAGGCGCCAACAAGTAACCCACGATCGTGCGAAACCAAAGCACACCACAAAATATAGTACCTACAATATTGACGATTAACTGTGAGTGCTCAAAATATATGATAGCCAAACATACTGTAAAGCTTTTATTAATATAAAATAGTAAATCATATTAATAGGTACAGTGTCCACGTGGCATTTGTTTATTTGTGTTAGGTGATACGAATACGAGGTTACTGCGGAGGGATACAAGGTCTGGATCTAAGGCTGGTTGGAGTAGGTATAGAATTATGTATTTTCTCATAGCATAGAGTTGAAATGTAGTTGTTCATGTGTGGCCAATTGTGTAATTAAAACAAATATTACAATATCCATTGCTGCATTTATCGTATATCCAAGCGTCAGTGCAATAGTAGACGGAATTAACAAAATTACATTTGTAATACCTCAACACTTTGAACATATAGTAATGAGTTATGATGACAGTAAAATTTTTAATTCTAGTACCTTTCTTACCTCAATATTCCACGATATAACACATTTATTGAGGAACTATTTTCACTGGTGTAAGGGAGTGTGCTTAGGTTCTTGATATGGAGAAGCGCGTTCTTCTGTTTACATCAAAGGGAACTCTAGTTTGGAATGGACATTAGAAACTTACATTACAGGTTATGTTGTTTGGAAAGAGCGATGCTTTTCAACGGTGAAAGGGTTATCAAATCGGTTGAGTGGTTTCTTTGCACATATATTTACTTTAATATTAGTGTAGATATAGATAAGTAGATCATCCCACGCGACCTACCCAGCTGGCGGCTGATTCCTCGCATGAGAGATCTGCTATCTCAGCTGGAACTCTTAGAGTGGCTATCAAAGTATTTACTCTGAGATTTATAGTATATACAGGTTTTAAAAGCTAGAATCTTGTACCTACGACAAAATTATCAATAAGACAATTTCTACGAAATATTTATCTCCATTATCATAAAGAAGATATAGGAATAGTTTGTACAAGAGTAGAGAAAGTTCTATGCGTGTTACATATCTGATTTTTTTTTTTGTTATCTCCTTTAACTTTTATTTTAAATCTGCATGTTAAGCCAGTTGCTCATGCACCAGGTATTTGACATTTAAAGTAAACATTGCTATAATTGGAATGTTTCTTCCTGGAGAAGTTGGACACGAGCTGACCCTATAACTCGATAGTGTCAGGTTCGATTCTCGGCTTGGGATTTGCCTACCCTACTGCAGTTGAAGGTGGAATATAATTGGAACAAGAAATGTTTGGTACCATTTACTAGTTTATAAATGAATAGGTGTTTCTCAAAAAATGCTGGGGATATGCCCTAATTTGCGAGATAACAGTGATGTGGGCCTGATATGTCGATATTTGATGACGTGTTGGATGACCTTACCAAGTAAGAGGTTAAACAGAGAAAAGAGAATGTGGCACGTACCGTAAGATGACAGCACCAGCAGAAGAAGGGCGAACTGGATTACTCACAACTCCTGCAACTTTATTAAAAATTACATCTACAGCACTTTGGTTACAAAAGAATGGTTTTCAATTGCTACTTCGTAAAATGGAAGCAGTTTCCTCTTATTAGTTGCTAATCCTATATACAGCTCATTTCAAGAAACGTCTAATAAGGGCTACAGTGAGTAATGGACTCGTATCTCTAACATCCTCTACGGAAATGACGTAAGAGTAGCCAGATTTCGCGTGAAGTTAGATTCAAACATGGCGAACAAAAAAGTCCAATAACAAATTTAAAGATAAAGAGATAACTGAACACTATTGAATACATTATTTGCACAGTCTGACAGTAGGATAGAACTGAAGAAGCTAATGTTTTATTTACTAATACGTCCTCACTACCCTATATTCTCACTCAGACCTACGACGAGTGAAAGTTCAAAGTACGCCAGGGCAGGAAAACTGAGTCCGCCAACTATCTGTGTATTTATCATAAGACCTAAGCACTGTCAACATTCCTGATCTTCCGCTTTAAACACACGCTAAGCGTAGGTTTAGGACTGAATGCCAGTAGCACTTTGGAATCTAGTTATTTTAGAGTTTTGCAGACACCGCCGTTGCGATTTGAGAGCAAAATACTGTGAACTAACATTTAGAGTACACAGAATAATTTACAAACCAGTTTTTAAAACTGGGGCTCAGCAAAGCATATTGGCATTCTTAAATTATACTCTATTAAGATAAAACCGTTCTTTTGTGATTAACATGCATGGTGCTGTAAAATAAATCTTTAATAAATAGTGGAAGTTGGAAGTGCTTAAGATGTCATTGGTCAGTTTGTGGCGGATAGATTAAGGATAATTCCCTGCAAAAACGTTTGAAAAAAGCGTTATTTGCAGTCCTTGAAGCATGTGGTCTTATTCCCAGGGTAACATGGTTTACTTTTAGCCCACTTTCCTTATTCCTTCTGCATTACAACATCCCCAGCATTTCCTGACATTAGTTGCCAAATCTTCTGTCTCAAGTTTCATAATTAAGGTTTCAGTTAGTGCTGTTGCTATTTAGAGAATATTGTTATATTAATACTCCTTTAAAGTTCATGCTTCATGCTCAATAAATGATACTACTGATGCTGGATTTGTTATTTGCATAAATGAGACTATATTCGTTTACATTAGTGTAAAATGGAATCCAACGGCACACACACACACACACACACACACACACACACACACACACACACACACACACATACACACACACACACTATGATCTGGTGGACAAGGGGAAATGCTCAAACAAGCGCGGATATTTATAAGTATTAGTGGAGGGTTGGATAGACTGAAACCTTTTAGTAAATAAATTCTGAAAATCATACTTGGATAAATCCTAACAACTGCGCAAAAGTATGGCATCAGCCTTCAATCGGCCACGTGTATCAGTAAAGAGCAAAAGAGAGAGAACAACAAAAATACAGAATGTAGTTTAGTTTAGACAACCGAACCTGGCTGTTATAACACTTGCAAAGCAGCTGTTTAGAGTGCTGCAGAAGTGAGACAGCGGGATCTTTAGCTTCAATCCCGTAAAAAGACACGGCAAAAGGCATTGTACTATGCGATTGCTAGGCAAGGTTATACAATAGCACACGATGAAAATTCATCATATAGAAAACTGCCTTTAGATACAATCCCTTTAAACTTTCGTATAACTTAAGGGCAAAAGGGAACAACAATTATATCTCCTGAAGTAAAGAAATGAAAATAGGGATGTTATGTTCCTTTTATGTTTTAACAATGCCGAAACATATATATATATATATATATATTATATATTTTTACATTTCCTGTAATAATTCCCGAGAAAAAGGTATACAATTAAAAGCAACTTTTAGTAGCAGAGGCTTAGTAATTAAAATTTAACCCTGTCAGATAACAAACTCGATTTTTGAATCTTGAAACTTAGGTATTTACGACCTGTTTGTGATTAAAAGCTTTCGTTAAGACACTGAATATCGCCGTTAGGGATTTCACTGTTTGAACTTAACCGCAATGCTACAAATATACGGTGAATAACGGGGTGGGCACACGTAAAATAAACGGTGGTTACCGTATATGGCACTTTAGCACAGATTTTCTGCAGGTGTTATGCATTTAAAGAAAATAAAATTGCTGCTAAAAATGGAGCAAATATATCATGGAAATAGATGGCAAAGAGAGTGCACTGTTGAAAGTTTAAGGTTTTAAACTATTCATAATAGTTTATCCGGGGTTTCGAAGGGCACCTTGAAATGTTGTTGATGCCCAACCCTTTCAGATATAGAATAATATACATAAGTTTAAAAGCTAAGCAACATTTACGATTATGTATACAGAAATAACTTGTACTTTGTGTAGATTTAATAATTTGTAACACAAACTAATTTTGGATGACTTAAGGAATATATTGTGAATTAAAATTAATATGCATTAATACCTTTGAAGTTCCTTTTTACGTTCTCTATTACGTATAGTAAGTAGGGGAAGTATTGTATTCCACCCAAAAATTCGATATCGAAATTTCACCGGAAATATATGCTGTGAGGTCCCTTGATCCAAAAAAAAAAAAAAAAAAAGCATTTTTTTTAAACAAGGTCCATGTATATCTGTGTATCTTTGTTTTTGACTTTGGTTTTAACTGACTTTGTGAATGACATAAGTTGGTATTCAAGTTTAACATGTTTTAAGGATCGACGCGAAGATTATGAAGAAAGTTCAACCCTAAACTAGCCTTTACATGGAATTTTTTTCAAAAAGTTTGATGCCTGAAAAATAGGCATTATAGTATATATTTTCTGGCTATAGTCTGTGTAGTCCTATTTATCCTTGATGATCTTTGCATAACTGTTAAATCGTAAGAGACAGACCAAATCTTACTGTACAAAATATTTAAATCTCGTTGAAACACAGAATTTATTTTCCAAATGATTTTATTTAGTGAAGTGAACCATTTCGGTGATATTCCTCGTTCCTTTGTGAAATGGAAAATAGTTATTCATTTCTTTGTCTCTTGGTCATGCAAACAGAATTGAATTTTAAAGCCTTCATATAGCGACTAGTTTTAAAATATTTGACAATCGCTTAAAGGCCCTTGCAGCTACAAGATTCTGTTTTTGGTGGTCTAACCAAATGAGCTACCGTGGCATATTGCTACGACATTGATTTACCTTACATCTAGAATGGTGACTTAGGATATTACTATGGGTTTTAATCACTGCTAAATAGTGAAACTTTGCTTGGTTTTGTGAAGTAAGGTTGCAAAGACACCTCTGCAAGTCCAAATAAAGCTCATTCCGGAAAAGGAGCGACTATAAATAAGGTAAATGAGTCACCACTACACACCTCTACTGTTCACACATGCAGTTATGATATTTATCTCTACTGACCCAGTTATGAACAAGGAAAGTGGGCTAAAACGTTAATGTCATCTACTTGCATGTCAAAGTGCATGTCAGAAGGAGAGAGTCTATTCTGATTCGACTTCATTGCTCTTCAGTAGAATCGATAAGAATCGAACGCCGCATCTTTCATCTGATAAATACATCATAACATTTTCATGAATGTTCTGTGTAATCCTTTTAAACTATTTTTATTTTGGTTGGTTTATCGATAGTCAAGTTATTTAATTTATTAATACGATTCTCAATTTAAAACATTCATTGTGGATAAAAATGACAATATGAAATCCATAATAAGGGCAAAGAAATTCGCAATATGTTATAGTTTACAACATTTATATTATATTTATGTGACTTTCTCAACATATTATAAACGTTCTAAATATTAAGGTTTAGCGTGCGTTAACAGCATTCCAGCATTCGAGAACAGGTCGTACAGATTCTCCTGTACGGTATGTTTATCTGCACAGCACCTAGCCGCTTAATACCACTTTATCTGTGCAGTATGTAAGGTGTTCTAATTTTTTCAAGCTTTTGTGTCTGTGGGCAATGGTTTCTTCCTGCATACCTGTACAGGAAGGGGGACAGGAATAGGTGTTGGGGTGAGTAAGTTTTAGAAGGTGGGTGTAGCATTACCGTTACCCAAGGGCGTCCTTAGGAAGGCGGTAACTTTTCCTTCTGCGGGGTGCTGTGTGGTCGTATTGACCTAGCATTATCTACAGCTACACAGGAGGACTTTTAGGCCCTCCGCCCTATACGGGTTTGAATCCGCGATATCGGAGACTAAAGTCTAACATATCACCCCTAGGAGGACGCATTAAAATGTTTATGTTTGGAATTCCAAAACCGTTCTGTGCTGATCGATTCTATCAGCTCAGCTGAATCAGAAATTCTCTCCCCTTTCGCCACATATGTACAGAGAGGGGGAGGAGTCAAAGTCAGGGGACTTACTGGGGTCATTGGTCACGGGTCCGTAGTCAGGGACAAGGTTGCTGAGCTCGTCCGTCTCGGCGGAGTGATGACTTGAAGTGTAGTGTTCGCCCTTCTTCGCTGTGTCCTGTCTCCGTTGGCAACAAGCGTACATAAATCCACCACAGGAGCCTTCCAGCAAGCCCGAGGACATCCAGCAGAAGAGGAAGAACTCGCACGTCCCAGCGGCACATTGTGACTGGTCCCCGATCAGGGGAAACCCTCCATCTGTCAAACATGTCCATGTCAAGAGATTACTCAACAGTATCAAGAGGTGTCACCAGCCATAACGGAGAAATGGGACTGTACATAGATGATTCGGCGATATAACACTGTGGTCAAGAAAGTAGATGTACCTGAAAACTGCTTTCTCTATTAATTCTGTATGAATGACACTCAAGAGGACGCCTGGGGTGACATGCCTGGCGAGAAAGAGAGAAACTCTGGATCAGAGAGAGCAGCCAGGATCGGCAATCGGCCGGAAGTGAGGTAGTAGATGCGAGAGGCACTAGGAAAGTTTTGAGATGTCAGAAAATGAAAGTTTATCCACTCGAATTGGATCCGGGATGAGAGAACCCCATTCTTCGTGAGTAAACTGATATCAAGTAGTAACTCTTCCACTCCAGGAGTTCCATCCAAAGGATGAGCAGCCCGTGACGCGGAGGTAGTCAGTCCCTGCAATGGAGCTTGAAAGATGGCACTTTCGTCTTTCCAGGCATGCAGTTTTTTACCACTGGGAACAGAAAAGTCAGATGTGATCGTACGGTGGGTGAACTATAAGTTTGACCTCTGTGGACTCCAAGAACTGAACGGTGATGTTGGCTGTGCGTGCGGATGCCTTGACGTGATGGAGAAGAATCCCTCGCAGTGTATGGCCGCCGTTCTGAAGGTTGACAAAATCTTTTGGCAAACAAATTGTGGTGTAGCAATTGGCGGTAATCATGCTTTGTCCCTCCAGAGAAATGGTTGCCACAAGACCACCCTTTAGGACGATGAGGTTACCATTTTCTTATGGACACTTTGGTGCCAGATCACTTTTGTCAATGGACTGTCATCAGAAACCACCGTTGTCGCACAGTCTCCGGATCAAACCAATAAATCCGGGTTCATCATCTGTGACGATGCCAGAAACCCGTCTGTATTCTCCTCTTTCAGATCTTGTCAACATTTCCTCACACTATCAACAAGCAATTCATGGAGGATTTTAAAAACTGTTGGCCAATGAATCTGCAATGCTGCCTCAGTTTGTTTAAATGTTACGCGATTATTTTCGTGAAGCATTTTTCTCAAGACTGCGATGCTTTTCTTAGCCACGCTGTTGCCGGGCGGGTACTTCTGTCCTCATCTTTTAAGGATATTTCGCCCCTTTTTAAATTCTTAGAACCACCAGAAAACCGTTGTATGAGCAGAAACAATGTCCTAAAAGCCTGTGGCAAACGTTCAAGACCTTAAAAATGGTTTAAACCAATGCCAAGATCGTAGAAAATCGTTGTGCAAATGCTCTCTTCCAAATTCCTGGCTACCTGCGCGCCGCAGGTTGTTCATCCTTGCACTGCTGGAATTTTGCCGTGGTAGACTCACCACTTGTACCAGTTTACATACAAAGGATGGGGTTATCCCGTCCTGTGTCCAATTCGAATGGATCAACTTTAATTTTCTCACATCTCAAAACGTTTGTAGATACCCTCGTATGATATGAGGGCGAAATAGATGAAAGAAAAGGTGATGATGGAGCTGTAAGTGGAATGAATCGCGGAAGAAACCAAAGAACCCGGAGCATACCCACCCAGATTCCACTTTGTCCACGACGAATTGCAGATACGCTGCCCTGGGATGGAGCCTGGGCCAACTTGGTGAGAGCCAAGCGGTCTAACCAACCGATCACAGTGCCCTCTGTACCTGAAAACAACTAGCATAATTATGACTTCAAAATTTATGCCACCTCTCTGTGTACAACACGTTTAATGCCGTTTCTTTGGGTTGATGATGGACCGAAATACCACAATTTCCATGTTCTTCTGCATGTGCTATTGGTTTGTCATATGAATATTTTATTGTTTCCCGTGACGAAACTACGAGCTACTGGGCAAACAACGATACTGGCATTTGTGTGAGTTTTAAAATAATTATACTTTTTTGTTTGTTTGAAAAAAAAAGTAAACATTTTCAATCAGATGTATTGTGACCTATGGATCTGATGTGTGGGCTTTAATTAAAATTATTTTGTAGTTTAACGACGCTGTCAATTGCCAGGATCACATCAGCGTCGCCGGTGTGCCGGAATTTTGACCCGCAGGAGTTCTTTTACATGCCAGTAAATCTACTGACATGGAGCTGTCGTTTTTAAGCACACTTAAAAACCATCGGCCTGGGCCGGGTTTGAACCCGCGACCTTGGGATCGGTAGGCCAGCGTCTAACCAACTGAGCCACCCAGAACGACGATGTGTGGGCTTTGAATTCACAACTGAAAAAAAAAGTTGGTTTCTGAGGAAATGGACTACTGGAGACGCTCTGCGAGAATATTCAGGAAAGAAAAAAAAAAGTTCACATATAAAATTACTTATGCAGATCCAATACACAGTTTTAGATTTTATGAAGAAGAAGCAACTTAAGTGGTATGGACATGTTAGCAGAATGGAAGACTTGCAAAGCTGCTCATGGATAGGTAACTGCAGGGAAGGAGGAAGAAGGGAAGCCCACCTATTACGTGGATCCAACTAGGGAGTGGAAAATAGAACAAGATATATGCATGAACACACAGGAATGAAAAAGTTGAAGACTCAGTTTGTGTGACGGAAAAAAAAATATTTATTCACTGTAAAACCGGTTTAATAATGAAAAATGCTTTTCTCAAATGGAAGGTTGGTCCTTATTGGCCGTGAAAAGAGAACAGAATTTCAAAGCCTCCATATAGCGACCAGAATTAAAGCATTTAACCATCGCTCGTGCAAATGTTTATCTCTCTTAACATGAAGTAGATAAAGCAATAAGTGTTTCTCTGAATATTTTGATCTTTTACACGTGTGCTTAAAACTTCAGTGTTCATTTATTGTCGGGATTATGGCCTAAGTGGTACTGTATTGTGTAGATAACAGGCCAATGATACAGCTTTGGTTTTGATTGTTGTAATCGGAACAGCTTTTATCTCACATTTGGTTATTAACTTCGATTCCTTTTAGCAGCATGTTCGGTTGCAGTTAATACACACACACACACACACACACACACACACACACACACACACACACACACACACACACACACACACACACAGTCTCTCTCTCTCTCTCTCTCTTCTGACAATTACTTGGTTTTGAGGTCTATTTCGGTGTGCAAATTGAAGGTCATTAATTCCGAGCATGTCTTGATTAGTCTACTCTGTAATGGAAGCGTATTTTTAATGCAGGGCAGCACTTGGTGGCAGACAGACAACTCAATTTATGGACCGCCGAGCATTTGAATGATTGTCATGTTGGCACATAAATTGAAATAAAAAAGAGGAGACTCCGCCGTGCAAATTAGCAGAATGATATAATCCGGGTGGGTCATGCAGAGTAAAATAATGTTTCAAATTAAGCTCAACCTGCAAAACAGCGGAAGTGAAACAACGCTACGAATATTAATTGCTTACGGTCCAGTTGCCTTATAAAAATATTTCCGTTTTATAAACTCACGAATTGAATTTGCCCAGCCGTCTGGCGCGTACACACTTTTTTCTTGTCCGCTAGTGCTTTGTTATTCTGCATCAGTCAGTTTTACGTGACGAAATCAGCGCTGATGGTTTACGAGCTGAAAGAATCGTTAGGATTCAAAACATTAATTACATTGGTCATCGAGCACTTTCAAAACAAGTATATTAGGAACAGAGGCGTTTAAAGCCATATCCTAAAAAGAGGAAAATGAAACAGATGACTATGCAGTAAAAGACACGTTTATTTATAAATATGTTTGCTGCAAAACAAAGTTTTTACTTTTTGTACTTCTATTTACTACTTCGGTAATTTTATTACATAGCTCAATACCGAAAATAATACTGCTAAAGTTCTCCAAAGATTTGCGGAAGTCATTCACCATTTAGTTAATGTGAACCCTCCCCATCCAACTAGCACAGATAGCCTCTGGCATTAAAATAATGGCTGTAAATACGAAAACAGCTGATATCAGCTTCAAGAGAAGTCACTTTTAGTTGAAAATACGTCAGGACTAAAAGTTTCAAAAGAAACTTATTTATTTCAACATCAACTGAATAACTAAACGATTCCCATTGTCTCATTGGTGTTACAGATCCAGCTGGTAATCTGCTTTCTTTCACATCTACCCAAGTTTGACAACAAATAAGAATTACAAATTAAAATGATGAATACCGCTAATGTATTAGTCCGCGCAGCACGTGGGGAAAGGCGTGTGACTTCGTGCGCTGTCGCTTTTCCTGCTCTCAAATAAAACTTATAAATGTGGTATGCTACAAAGGAAACATTAATCATAATTGCGAACAGATTTTAAGCAGCAAAAACATTAAAAGTGGTGGATCTATTTTGTTTTCTTCCTCTGAGTGCTTCGGTCAAGCTACGAGCGTTTGTGTGTTTCAAGTAACTTGCTTATATACTTTGTACTTCATATTTGAGAAATAATGTACAGGGTATCCCTTTCATAAAACTTATAATAAATCATTACTAAAAAGTATGTGGAGTTATAAAATGATAGTGGTGCTAAAAGAAAGAGAAACTCAAAGAATTTTTATTTCCTTAGTTAGAAATCTTAGTAGCCTACTTTTAACTTGACTAAAACTAAATACTAATGAAATTGTTTTTAAATTAATGCTCCAATATTTATAAAGAATTATTTAGTTTTGAAAGATAGAAACGTAAACTAAAAGAAATTAGTGGTTAATATAAGATCTGATGGAAGAGATTTTCTCGTAAGCTTATTTGCTATAAAACCTAGATTTTTATTTGAAGAGATTCCCACTAGCAAAGAATTACCAAACAAGAGCTATGGCTCACATTTGGAGGTCCCAGGTTCGATCCCAGTGACTGACCTTCCTGTTCCATGTGTTTTTTCCCCCGAAGGTTTCCCCAGGTCGGCAGGTGAATGCCGGGAAGGAGTTCCATATCCTCCGAAGTTCCTGTCATTTCACCCTTCATCCCGTTAGGGTTGGAAGCATCAGCGTGACAGGAGGAACAATTGCGCTTTGAAAAGCCCCTCCCTCTGATTGGAAGGTGAGACACTGGTTTCCGGGTACCCCATTGGATGGTATAAGCTCGAGGGCTGGAGGGGAGCTAAGGCAGCCTCCGCTGGGGTGTTTCTAACTGAACCCTTAGGATCCATTCGTCTCATCCGTCCTGCCGGGGGGTGACGCTGTCAATTTTTAGGATCATGTCAGCTCCTCCAGGGTGGCAGAATCAAGTCTATAACTATCGTCGTGGGCCGGGTTTGAACCCAAGACCTTAGGATCAGTAGATCAGCGTTTTACCAGACATCTCAGAGTGACATACGATGATGGTGGTGGTGATGATGGCATAAATTAAAAAAAAAAAAACAAATACAAACATTTCATGTGTGCATTAGATGCGTGGTGCAGAATGCAGAACTTGAAAATTTTGAAGGTACAAATTCCCACAGCCACAAATTTTCAGCCTTAGATGCCCATAATATTGTTAGATATTCCATGAAACAAGGTCGCTTGTCTCTGTTACTTTAGTGCTAATAAGAGGGTTTTTGGAGCAGCGTAGGCTTACCTCCTCTGGGGTCATCAGAGGTCAGGAGATCATTGTTGTTGTGGGTGTAGAGTTGAGAGGCGTGGATCGTGCCTGGTATATCCGGGTCCCGGAACACTAGGCGAGGACTGCGTTGTCCCATCACTGGCCTGCCCACGCCGCCACTGCCGAACACCTTCACACAACAATCAACAACATCTGTTAGTCTACAGACGATGAAAGTGTTCCACTTAGGCGCTTTCCCGGATCCGTCCATTCTCCAAGGTTCGCTTTGTTTACGACGCAATTCAAACTGGTGGACTACTAAAGGAACAGGATCAGCGAAAAATGGTGAAAATGAATAAAAAAACACTATTTAGATTTTGAATTTATTACTTTCTCTACTACGTATAGCAAGTAGAGGATGTATTGTACTCCACCCAAAATTTCAATGTCGAGATTTCACCAGAAATATCTTTTGAGGCCCCCAGAACACAAAAGAAGTTTTATAAAAAAGCCCATGTGTCTGTCTGTCTGTCTGTCTGTGTGAACTGTAATAACCTTCAATGATGCGACACAAACATTGTGAAGAAAATTCCTCGGCACTAAACTACAATTAAAATGAAACATATTTCGAAAATTTTGATTTTATCAAAAATGGCTAACGATTTTGAATACATGTTTAAAGTATTTTTGTAACAAATAAAATCTAGAATTTTCTGGCTATATCCCAAGTAGTCCTGTTTACCCTTGATGACCTTTGCATAACTGGTAAACCGTAAGAGATAGACCAAATCTTAGTAGGTACATAAAAAAATATAGATCTTGTTAATACACACAATTTATATCCAAATGTTTTTTGGAGGTGAAACTATTCCTTGTTGTTTGTCCGATTTTTCAGTATCTTTAAAAAAACAAAAATCTACTGCCTATTTGATAAAGTCCAGACCATACAAAAATGCACAAATTTAAAGCCGTGACATAATAACCACCCCTTAAAACATTTGACTATTGTTTAAGTTTAGTGTATTCTCAAATTCGTATTGTAGGTACAAGGAAATGTGTAATAAAACCATTTGTACTGACGTTTATCTGGATAAACATGAAGTAGATGGAAATATAAGCTCTTTCAAGAAGATTGTGCATAACCATGATTAGAATAATCCATAAGAGTCAAATAGTAATTTTTTTTGGATTCAAAAATCTCTATTTTGGGAGCAATCTCAACATCGAAATCTTGGGCGGAATACTTCTGGGCATTTCATACATAGAGGCGTAAATGTATCATATACGATTTACCACCTGGTTATTCTTTTGTTTTGTACCATTAATACACATCATTCCTTTGTATACTCAGTGTTGCTAACTGTATTCCCATAAATAGCTGAAAAACAAGATATTACACGTTCAATCAATCAGAACTCAAAGTGGAGGGAAATTCAAAACGGTTTGGTGATGTTTCAGATGATGAAATCGAAGCAATAATTCAAAATTCTGTACGAAGTAATACAATATTAGGGTTCTCAATTATAACAAGACAAAGTAGAAATTCATCTAATTCGAGGATTTCGCTTTCCTCAGTATGCAGTACTGAGTAAGTCGAAGTGCACTAATGGTAATTTTAGGTTATTTTTTGTATAATTTAACATTTTCTAGTCACATATATTTTTTAAATTCATATTTCACTTATGAAATAATACATGGCATTCTGACTCTCACTCTACTTGAGAATTTATCAGTTAGGTCACACGTATTATCATATTACTTGTGATAATAGGAGGAGCTAGGCTAGGTCACTATTATACAGGACAAGCAGCTATATATGAAATAGTCCATATAAATATAATTCGACAGTCTGACTCACTCTCACTCTGCTTGAGAATTTATCAGTTAGATCACACGTATTATCATATTACTTGTGATAATAGAAGGAGCTACACTAGGTCACTATTATACAGGACAAGCAGCTATATATGAAATAGTCCATATAAATATAATTCGACAGTCTGACTCACTCTCACTCTGCTTGAGAATTTATCAGTTAGATCACACGTATTATCATATTACTTGTGATAATAGAAGGAGCTACACTAGGTCACTATTATACAGGACAAGCAGCTATATATGAAATAGTCCATATAAATATAATTCGACAGTCTGACTCACTCTCACTCTACTTGAGAATTGATCAGTCAGATCACACGTATTATCATATTACTTGTGATAATAGAAGGAGCTAGACTAGGTCACTATTATACAGGACAAGCAGCTATATATGAAATAGTCCATATAAATATAATTCGACAGCCTGGCTCACTCTCACTCTACTTGAGCATTTATCAGTTATATCACACGTATTATCATATTACTTGTGATAATAGAAGGAGCTAGACTAGGTCACTATTATACAGGACAAGCAGCTATATATGAAATAGTTCATATAAATATAATTCGACAGTCTGACTCACTCTCACTCTACTTGAGAATTTATCAGTTAGGTTACACTTATTATCATATTACTTGTGATAATAGAAGGAGCTAGGCTAGGTCACTATTATACAGGACAAGCACCTATATATGAAATAGTACATATAAATATAATTCGACAGTCTGACTCACTCTCACTCTACTTGAGAATTTATCAGTTAGGTTACACGTATTATCATGTGACCTATAATTGGTATTATCGAGTAAGTAGATTTCGTGTTCTTATGTTGATAGAAAATCCAAAGGCGCTTTTGCATCGTTTGAAAGTTCAATCTTTGCCTTTCTTTTATTTTTTCCCCAATTTTCTGTTCCCTTTTTGCCAACCTCTTTAACTAACTTTACATGGATAGGCACCATATTTTCAATGTCTTTTCCTTTTTAATTTAGGCATACTGTAATTCAGTAATTACTTTAAATCTCGACATTGAATTTTTGGGTGGAATACAATACTTCCTCTACTTAGCAAACATAGTACAGAAGGTAAAACTGACATGCGTGTTATGGATGATGTTTTGTGAATAAAGAAGATTTAGAAGATTTTATTTGTTACTTTTGGACTACACCTTGTAATATCGTTGCAGCAGATAGGGAAATATTTATATAAAAATGTAGGGAAGTGCACATATCAGTTAAAACAACGGCCTTAAGAAATAAAATACAGAGCTTATGGCGTAAGAAAACAATGAACTGCTTTCAGTGTTAACACTGTTTGCATTTACTTCGTCAATATTGAAGTCCCTACCAGTGCATTTCTGACTAGAGATGCGAGTGTTGAGTATTTACATAGCCGAGGTAAATTTAGCACACAAACTGAATCAATATAATCACAAGTTAATTTAGGTGCCATAATTAATTAACAGTAAATTAATCAATATTCGCAGATCGAGCCATAATGCACCACAAATTTCTTAGGACTGAAGCTAAGACGAACTGCAATAAGGATGAATCACACTGGGCTGCAACCAAAGTCGTCCTAGATAAGTGTTTTGGCGCTTGCAGACAGCATAGGGACAGGTTTTTACCAGTCTGTCACTAACCTATAGCCTCTCTTGTTTTTTAGTGCTTGTAATGCAAACGTTTGTATGTCTGTAATTGAAGCCAACTGGCCAAGATAACTACTTCCTTCTGTGGTAAAGGATCTAAGGTATGTAAGCTTTCACGGCGCAGGTTATTTATTACAGTTTCACGGGCGATCAGCCGTGTGAGGTTTGAAAATATTGAGCTTTCGGCCATTCTAAACTCCATGGCCTTCGTCAGAATGAAAATGTTAATTTCATTCTGACGAAGGCCATGGAGTTTAGAATGGCCGAAAGCTCAATATTTTCAAACGTCACACGGCTGATCGCCCGTGAAACTGTAATAAAGATCTAAGGTATGTTAAAAATATAAAGTAGAAGTTATTTGAACCAAAAGCTTTTAAGAAATGTACATTGACCGGAACTACATGACTGCACAGATTTCTCATGATAGATTCAAATATGACAAATAAAAATCTGATGTGTTGCACTCACATGACTTTCTCTACTCTTGTACTAACCATTCTTACAAACTCTTATTCCTATATCTTCTTCGTGTTAGTTGAGATAAACATTTGTTCAAATTATCTTATTGCTTATTTCCTTGTAGATACAAGGGGAATATTATAATACAGTAAGCTTTGAGCGATAGTCAAATGTTTTAAAGCTTTGAAAATTTCGTTCTCTTTGCACGGCTAACATATTAAAAAATAAATAAATAAATAAATAAATAAAAAACAGAACAACAATGATCCGTTTGTGGAAAGTATAGGTTTTGCAATACACCTACAGAGAACAAGGAATATTTCCGAAATGATTCACTCCACAAATAAAGTACGTATACCAAATCTTACTATACAAAAAATATTGTCTTGTTAAAAGATACAATTTATGTGCATCTCTTACGGTTTACCAGTTACATAAACGTCATCCAGAGTAAACAGGACTAAATCGGCTATAACCAGAGATTTCGAAATACACATTTCATTTGGCATAAAAATATCTTAAATATACGGATTTTAATTAAAATTGTTGCAGCCATTTTCGAAAATGTTTCCACGTAAACGGCAGTTTAGAGTGGAGGAATGTTCTTTGAAGTATTCGGGTCCCATCACACACAGGCGCGCGCGTTTTTCTAAAACTGATTTTTGTGAATTCAGGGGACCTCAAAGCATATATTTCCGGTGAAATATCAACATTGAATTTTTGGGTGGAATACAAAACTTCGTCTACTTAATATACGTGATAGAGAAAGTAAACAAGT
Source organism: Tenodera sinensis (assembly GCA_030765045.1). Classification (NCBI taxonomy): domain Eukaryota; kingdom Metazoa; phylum Arthropoda; class Insecta; order Mantodea; family Mantidae; genus Tenodera; species Tenodera sinensis. The sequence goes on along the minus strand of CM060968.1, from coordinate 14,082,890 downwards.
CGAGTAACAAATTCATCTATGGTGAAAAGTAACGAAGACAGCTGAAGATTATTGAATACATTATTATCTGCACAGTCTGACAACAGTGTAGGAATGGAGAAGTAAATGCTTTATTTAGTAATACGCCTACTGCTCTCGTGCATGCGTTCACATCTGCGACGAGTGAAAGTTCAAGGTAGGTCAGGACTCGAAAACCAGTTTCGTCATGTGTGTATTTATTATCAGCTACTGAAAAGCTATTATCAGCTTTCCGATCAGGTAATTTTAATTTTCAACATTCCTGAGCTTCCGCTGTGCACACACTCCAATGTCAAGCTTATGTTCGGTAATTTATTCTAATAGACACGCTGGAGTCCAATTAAACACAACTTCTGACTAAACGACTTATTTTCTCAAGAAATGGAAGAAGTTAATATTTTAGTGGTCTGGGCCGGATTTGAACCCGCGACGTTGGGATTAGTAGGCCAGCATCTAACCAACTGAGCCACCCAGACTGACTACATTTAGCGTACATAAAGCAAATTTAGTAAAATGCAAGGATAGGATAATTATTTAACGAGCCCTTCGTATCTTTACCCCTCTTCGATGAAAGCAGTATTCATGCTACTGGCTCGACTTAACTTATAACTAATCTTAATAGGAGAGCTACCAAAAGAATGAAGTTGTGCTCGTTTTGTCTTTACAGCAGGCGGACAGAACCGGTTCCCCACTGTACCGTCACAACAGTTGAGTAACGATTTAGTGAGCTATCAGAAATATTTCCGAGAACGTCTTGAATATCAATACTTCCATTTCATATAACTACGCCTAGCCAGTTGTATGAATACTGTTTCGACCGGGTCTTTTGGAAACAGCCACTTCCGGTGATGCATCGATATTTCAGTCCGCATTCACTACTCCACACTAAACTACATGGAAGAACGTCCAGGTGAAGAAATTTTAACTATAGGATTAAGATGTACATTTTTTTCCGGGGGGGAAAATTTTACGAAAGACGCCTCTGGCGAGTTTGATTCCTACAGGGGTTTTTTAGTTGGTAAGAATCCAAGTGAGCTGCTTCTTGGAACTCCACAGGCGGCATTACTTCAAGAATAGGAGGTTCAAGATGTTAATAAGTCTCAATAGTCAGTGTAGGTCTTGAGTGTCACTCATTTGCCGACGCTTGCGGGATAAAATCTCTATGACCAACTAGTTAACCACCTTGCAGTTCGCAGCAGATGTGAGCATGCGGGAGAAGGCGTAAAGTTTCCTAGCTTGAACTCTGAATGTGTTCGATGGCAACATTTACGTCCATCGGCAAAGAACGTGTGTTCCACTGTATCGACTTTACCGCAATAAACGCATTCGTCAGTGGCACTTAGCCCAGAACGATGTAGATAGGCCTGGAAGCTGACATGACCTGTGAGGTAAAAATTGACACAACCTCTCCAGCGCGAGTGATGTCTGGGATTAAGCGTTTAGTCCAGTGGGGGTTCCGTCATCCGCCATGCTTCCTGCCATTGTTTCAATAGCTACTGTCGGGCGTCTTCTCATTCTGCTCTCTTAAGAGACGTTCTGTGGCTAACAACGTTATAGGAGGCGTTCTGGCCAGGACCAGTAATGCCTTGGTAGTGGTGGTACGATCTGCGCTGGTAATCCGAATCGCAACCTTGGGCTGCACGTTGAGGAGCCTTGTGGCATAGACCTTTCTGTCCAGTGCCTTGTGCCAAATGCCCACACCATAGAGCTTTCCTTAGGGCCTCCAATATTCGGCATGATTCAACTCAAATGAGCCACGGTCACGCTTGCCTTCGTGACGATGGATCGCACCTGACTACCCATGCACAAGTAGATGTATGCCCAAATATTTCAAGGAATCCTGACTCTGGATCACCAAAGTAGAAGGTGAACAGCTTGAACCTTTCAACCATCTGCCAGAATTAGCGCTTCAGTCTTATCTAGCGCTAATTCTGAGCTCTTGGAGGTTAGCAGCTAGTTCCAAAGTTCATTAGCAATAATAGTGAGTGGGAGGTCGTCAGCATAGACTGCAAGAGTGACCCCTGGGGAATAGGTAATCTCAAAATGCCATCCATATATATGTTCCACATGTTTACTTGCAGCAGCTTCTTATTTAATTGACGATCAATAGGTTGTGTGGTAATGGAGCTATCCGTCGGGAACTAAGCCCTGAGGGAATGCCTCAAGATCTCCATTATATATGATACTTTGATTATTGGTAGTTACTGCAGCACAATTTTCGTGTATATAATTGTGAAATTTATATACGCTTACAAATTTTTAAATAAACGTATCACTTTCTTTCAATTTGCTTACTTATATTTATATATTTACTTCTTTTTTAAACAAAAATAGAGTAAAACGCTTGTGCCACCATATATACGTGACAGTGTAAATCAGCCACAACACAGAGTATAATGGAAATTTAATGGCACGTGGTCAGTTGAGGTTATGTTGTTTGCATAAACCGAGCAGTATTTTATAGAAGCTCCATAATTTCCTTCAAGCTTGGTTTCTTGTAAACGTACCACATTTGTGTATAGTACATACTTTTGGTAGCCCATAACTACTGAACTAGTGCACTGTTATATCAGATATATCATTTTATTATAGATAAATACTCTCAAAACAATGATGGGAACAGAAAATGTTGTAAGGCTTTGGTTTATTAAACAAACATTAATTTTGTAAAGTATTTTTTTCACAATTTTTATAGTTTTCATACAACTTTATAATTCACCAAGTGATAAATATTAAAATTACGGAAGAATCACTCCAAATATTTACTTCTGCACTCTCGGTTTATTGATTACAAGCACTCTGTCTCCATATTCGTAGCACAAGGTTTCCAGGAAATACAGCGAGCGCTCTCTATAGAACATAGCGAAGCGCATGAGCAATGTCCATACCCTGCCTTCGGTTTCCTGGCGTAGTTTTACTTTCTTTATTGGTAAGTAGGAGTAGTAGATATTGTATTCCACCCAAAAAGTTTATGTCGAAACTTCACCGGAAATGTATGTTTTGAGGCCCCCTGAATAAAAAAACATTTTTTAGAAAAAAGTGTGTGTGTGTGTGTGTGTGTGTGTGTGTGTGTGTGTGTGTAGGTGTAGGTGTGTAGTAGTAGGTTAAAAACCAGTTTGTATTTGACCATAACATCTTTCAAGGAGGCGACACGAAGATTTTGAAGAAAATAGCTCCACCCTAAACTACCCTTTCCATGGAAAATTTTGATCTTCTTGAAAATGGCTCTAACGATTTTGATTAAAATGTCATATGTTTGAGATATTTTTACGACAAATGAAATGTATATCTTGAATTTTCTGGCTATAGCCCTGTACTCGTGTTTACTCTGGAATACTTTTGTATAACTGGTAAATCGTTAGAGATAGACCAAATCATACTGTACAAAAATTGTAGATCTTGCTAAAATACACAATTTATGTCTCAATAAATTTTCTTGTGGGGTGAACAATTTCGGAGATATTCCTTGTTATGTGTGTGAGTTTCGGAAAACTTAAAACTTTCGTGAAATGGAACATTGTTCATTTTTTTATATATTAAGCGTGCAAAGAGAACGGAGTCTGAAAATTAAAAAGATTTGACTATCGCCCAAAGCCTACTGTATTCCCATTGTATCTACAAGGAAATAAGCAATAAGATAATTTGTACAAATGTTTATCTCAACTAACACGAAGAAGATATAGGAATAAGAGTTTGTAAAAATGGTTAGTACAAGAGTAGAGAAAGTCATGTGAGTGCAACACATGAGATTTTTCTCTTACATGTTCATACATATTACTGTTCGAAATGGCGTTTTTTGTACTGTGATAGGCACAGAAGAAGCTAAAAATATGAAATTAACCTTCACTGCCAAACAAATGACTGAAAAACTTAGCTTTAAACCTCATTAACATTAACAAGCAAGATGCGCGCGCATATCGTGAGGCAAGTACAACCAGCAGCCGCTCTTTTTCAATCCTTGGCGTGAATTGCTAACAATACTACTTTAGAGCAGATTGTTGTTCGACGCATACTCATCAAATAGTTAACTTTTCCTATCATCTAATACTAATCTAAGGAAAACTGTTAGAGTATGTAACACATTATCCGCATCCATTGACGCTACGCCACTGTCTTTGCTCTATCCTAGTCACCTTCTGTTTCTGTTACACTCCACACGTCCATTAACGCTACCTCAGTATCCATGTTATCCACAACAAATGCATTTTTTCTTGCGCTGCCATGTTTCTTCATGCTTCTCCAATTTTGATCCCTAAACGGTGGGAGATACCCGGTAAAGCTTTATTCGAGTCTCCAGTAACGCTGGCTAACGAAACAGCTGCTTTACATTCATTTTAACACATTTAAATAAGATTACTGCAGTTGCTGGAGACCAGTTAACTTGAATCAATAATATAGGAATAGTTGCTCCGCCTGCGAGGCGCGGCAACTTCTCCGGCATGCGTGCCGAGAGTATAAATCACAGGCGCTTGGCGTACACGACATCCAAGTCATATTGGATGAGATCTGCTAGGACTTGCAAATGGGCTCTTTTTTTAATCTTTTTATTTTGATAATCCTCCCGGTCAGGAGAAAAATGACAGTATTTTAGGCAAAAAAAAAAAAAAAAAAAAAAAAAAAAAAACAACTTATTTCTAAGTTTTAAAAATGTTTGGAGCCTAAATATAAGCACAAGAAGCCTAGAGCAACTCTAAGAAGTGCATGTTAAAATATTAGAGGAATATTTAGTGACGTAACAAAAAATAAATTTGATCATAATTTCCAAACCATAAGAGCAAAATGGATGAAATTTAGGATGCAGCATGTTTGCATTATGATAAAAATGTATAATATGCACCATTAGTTCCGAATTTCAAATTTCCAGCGTTACGTACCTATTTCTAAGGGCTTAAAACGCATTTCGTGGTATTTGAAAAAAACAGGTGCTCACTAAAACATGTTTTCTTGAAGACAAAATAACTGTTTGGGCAAAACACACTTTGTAAATTTAAAAAAAGAAGAGAAGTAGTACCTTGAAGAAATTTACAAGGTTGTGGGGTTAAAATGTCAGATCAGAATTGATATTTTTTGTCACGAGGAACTTTTTGGTGAATTAAATAAACATAAATAAGTTTGGTCGTCATTTATAACATATTTAAGCAAGTGGTATATATTTAAAAAAAAGCTCTAATCATATTTAAGCTTAAGGGGTTAAAAACGCGCTCCAACTTGAGATGTTTTCTTAAAGACGAGTGTTAATAGCAGGGGATTTTCTTGTGCAGGCAGTCATGCATAAGAAGGGTGACATCACCTGATAGGGTAGAGTTGAATGGGGTTGCGGTGGAATGGCAGGGGGCGGTTTGTGTCGCACGGGCACCCACCCCTGGTAATTAGCGGGTCGTGGGTACACAAAGCGGCCGCTGCTAGCTCCATCTACCGGCTGTGGAGGAAACCTCACGTACCGCCGCCGTCTTCTCCTGTGCCAGGGCTCTGTAATCAACACAAAGCAACCTGTTATTGTCAAACGTAAACATATGATTAGATGTCCAGAAACACTGAGCTGCTTGGCCCAAACAGGAATCGAACTCTCAACCCACCTGTTTGTGTGAATCAGTGACTAGATAATTAAATTATGTTCCCATTAACACCCTCCAGCACTACCGTCAATTTCTCCCAGGTAGACAAATATAACTTAAAAAGCTTTTCATGGGCATTTTGAGGAAGACACCAAATTTTTTAATTTTGAGATTAATTTTATATTGTTTTGGGATAAAAATTATTGAAGTCGGAGAGTTTCCTTGCATCCACTGGTTACCATTCTTATTTTCGTGTGTATGTGTATGTGTGTATGTGTATATATATGTATATATGTATATATATGTATGTATATGTATATATATATAAATAAATATGTAAAATTTCACATTCTTTGCTTTTATACAGGTCTTCATGTTTCCTGAGTGTAAAATCTCCTTTTTCTGTTTGAATTGCGCCCAAAATTTTCCTTCGTTTTTATTTCCTTTTCTAATGCCTCTGTTTTAAAGGAAGACCCTGTAGCATGTATACATTCTGGTTTGATTACTTCGTTATAGTGTTTGATTTTGATTTTATTTAAGATGTTTTTCTTATTACAAATGTCATTAGCTAATTACATTTTTTCAATCTTGCTTTATTTGCTTGAATTTATCAACCTTATATATTTTTCCATCCTCTGTTGCTAATAGTTTTGGTACTTACTTTGTTTGCAATATTTTTTTTTTTCAAATGTTTTGAGTCCAACTTTCTTTAGAAGATTAAACTGTTTGTTGTTTACAAATTTTCAGCCAGGTATTAGCATTATTATTTATTAACTTATTAACAAATTGTGATAGTGCTGAAATTTGGTAAACTATGAAAAGCTCTGCGGAAATTTCAAATTCGTCGGATCCCTCACCTTAAAGCCATTTGTAAGGGGTAACGTCAAAAATAAATTGCCAGCTAAATTGTCTGAAAACTTCAGAATATAACATTTTTTACTTAATATTAGTTATTTAGCCAGAATTTCAACTCAGTAGCGCAAGTTAGCCTAGAGTTAAGCTGCGGGTAGCACTCGTATGTTCCCTCAGGACCCACATTACCTTCTATTCTGGGAAGCACTGCTGCCGCCGTCGTCAGGTTCCCGGGGGAGAGGTGTGTTATGGAGGCTGCGACCGCTCTGTGCTGCAGTCCGGATGTACTCCGTAACGTCGTCGCCATAACAGCCAGTGCAAGGCAAACAGTGGCAGCCCCTATCGGTGACGTCATGGATCTCAGTTCACTGAAACACAAGTAGATGGCAGGCGTGATGCTATCGGCTTATAAACGTGCTTCTATACCGTTATGCACTATATTTAAGAATATGTGTGACTGATATTTCATGAACATTCAGAAAAAAACATTTTTAAAATTATAATTGTATAAAGTAATTGAGACATTAGTGAGCGTGAAAAATGAATAATTTGTCTCCGGGTGGCATTTTTAAACCTCCTGCTGCCTGTTTAAATATCACCTGGATTCTAAAATAAGAACAAATTAGAAACTAAAAACTTCACTTATCTTAGTATGTTGATATCCTTTTTCTAGAATAATAATATAATAATATAATATAATAATAATAATATCAACATACTAAGATAAGTGAAGTTTTTAGTTTCTAATTTGTTCTTATTTTAGAATCTTGTTGCTTCACTGTTAATAGCTTCAATTTTTACTTAATCACCTGGATTTTTTTTAAAACTTACTCAGATGTTCTGGGGCTTCTAGTCTTCCTAAGTTTACTCAAGATGTTCTCGGGCTTCTAGTCTTGCTAAGTTTACTCAAAATGTTCTCGGGCTTCTAGTCTTGCTAAGTTTACTCAATATGTTCTCGGGCTATGTTCTCGGGCTTCTAGCCTTTCTAAGTTTACTCAATTGTTCTCGGGCTTCTAGCCTTTCTAAGTTTACTCAAGATGTTCTCGGGCTTCTAGCCTTTCTAAGTTTACTCAATATGTTGTCGGGCTTCTAGTCTTGCTAAGTTTACTCAATATGTTCTCGGGCTTCTAGCCTTTCTAAGTTTACTCAAGATGTTCTCGGGCTTCTAGCCTTTCTAAGTTTACTCAATATGTTCTCGGGCTTCTAGTCTTTCTAAGTTTACTCAATATGTTCTCGGGCTTCTAGTCTTTCTAAGTTTACTCAATATGTTCTCGGGCTTCTAGCCTTTCTAAGTTTACTCAAGATGTTCTCGGGCTTCTAGCCTTTCTAAGTTTACTCAATATGTTCTCGGGCTTCTAGTCTTTCTAAGTTTACTCAAGATGTTCTCGGGCTTCTAGTCTTGCTAAATTTACTCAATATGTTCTCGGGCTTCTAGCCTTTCTAAGTTTACTCAAGATGTTCTCGAGCTTCTAGTCTTGCTAAGTTTACTCAAGATGTTCTTGGGCTTCTAGTCTTGCTAAGTTTACTCAAGATGTTCTCGGGCTTCTAGTCTTGCTAAATTTACTCAATATGTTCTCGGGCTTCTAGCCTTTCTAAGTTTACTCAAGATGTTCTCGAGCTTCTAGTCTTGCTAAGTTTACTCAAGATGTTCTCGGGCTTCTAGCCTTTCTAAGTTTACTCAATATGTTCTCGGGCTTCTAGCCTTTCTAAGTTTACTCAAGATGTTCTCGAGCTTCTAGTCTTGCTAAGTTTACTCAAGATGTTCTTGGGCTTCTAGTCTTTCTAAGTTTACTCAAGATGTTCTCGGGCTTCTAGTCTTGCTAAATTTACTCAATATGTTCTCGGGCTTCTAGCCTTTCTAAGTTTACTCAAGATGTTCTCGAGCTTCTAGTCTTGCTAAGTTTACTCAAGATGTTCTTGGGCTTCTAGTCTTGCTAAGTTTACTCAAGATGTTCTCGGGCTTCTAGCCTTTCTAAGTTTACTCAAGATGTTCTCGTTCTTCTAGCCTTTCTAAGTTTACTCAAGATGTTCTTGGGCTTCTAGTCTTGCTAAGTTTACTCAAGATGTTGTTGGGCTTCTAGTCTTGCTAAGTTTGCTCAAGATGTTCTCGGGCTTCTAGTCTTTCTAAGTTTACTCAAGATGTTCTCGGTCTTCTAGCCTTTCTAAGTTTACTCAAGATGTTCTCGGGCTTCTAGTCTTCCTAAGTTTACTCAAGATGTTCTCGGGCTTCTAGTCTTGCTAAGTTTACTCAAGATGTTCTCGGGCTTCTAGTCTTGCTAAGTTTACTCAAGATGTTCTCGGACTTCTAGCCTTGCTAAGTTTACTCAATATGTTCTCGGGCTTCTAGCCTTGCTAAGTTTACTCAAGATGTTCTCGGTCTTCTAGGCTTGCTAAGTTTACTCAAGATGTTCTCGGACTTCTAGCCTTGCTAAGTTTACTCAATATGTTCTCGGGCTTCTAGCCTTGCTAAGTTTACTCAAGATGTTCTCGGGCTTCTAGTCTTGCTAAGTTTACTCAAGATGTTCTCGGACTTCCAGCCTTGCTAAGTTTACTCAATATCTTCTCGGGCTTCTAGCCTTGCTAAGTTTACTCAAGATGTTCTCGGTCTTCTAGGCTTGCTAAGTTTACTCAAGATGTTCTCGGTCTTCTAGCCTTCCTAAGTTTACTCAAGATGTTCTCGGGTTTCTAGCCCCATGTAAGGGGTAACATCAAAAATAAATTTTCATCCACATTGTCTTAAAAGTTCAGAAAATAAAACTTTTCCTTTCTCTATAGGTATAGCTATTGTAAGAAATCACCTGTACGGACCATGATTTTTTTCTGTTTTATTTATTAATATATAGTTTTAATTATTTTTAAGAGATAATACTTTTTGTCATTTACAAATTTTAGCTTTTGTGCTTTATATTTGTTATGTTTTATTAACTATTTTGTCACTTTGGTGTAAGTATTTTTTGTCTTTTTGGCGGCCTGTAACTATAATAGGAAGATATTAAAATAAAATGAGTACAGAAAATAAAGATAAATGTAAGAGATAATTAATAATGCTCTTTCGAGTGAACCTTTGTAATTTTATTGAAGACTACATAAAAATGAACGATAGTGGGGTAGGGAAAGCGGTATGAATGTAAGTTTATTATTTAGAAGGTGTAACATTAGTATGTGGTTCAACGCAGTTTCACGAAGGTGCTCGAAGTTTGACAAACAGCTCAGGATATTTCGAGATCACAAACGCCCTTCTGTTATTTATTACGTACTTTAATTAAAAGTGGGGGAGACGTAAGAAACGTGGAAGTTTACGAATTCTTTTGAAATTAAATCTTCATCAGCAGGCAGTGGTAGCGCGTGGCTGCCGGATAAATATTTAATTTAGGTTTCACGTCCAACGTTGGCCAGTTTATTAAATGAGAATAAAGATTCTTTTAATATTTTGGCTACGGGTTGAACAGAGTTAAGCTCTCGTCAGATTTTGGTTGCGGTTGCACTTATATTTCACTTTTAATTTCAGTTGTTATAGGTGGCCTTTTTCCTTTGCTGGTGGACAGTATATTCCAATTCTGTTTTAACTCTTATTCAGTGGTTTTGTCTTTGGATTTTCTCCATTAGGTCTTGGCTACAGAAAAATACCAACTTCTTCGCAAACGGGGGTCGAACCCGGGACACACAGTAGCCGAGTTGTCTAACCGACTGAGGTGCGGGGCACGTACCATGTGTAATATCTGTGTCCTGATTAGCAAATACTAATATGGAGTTTTCAGGTTTATTCTGCCTTTACCACCAGTCACCCTAAGTGACGTCATTAGTTCAGCGAGCCCATTGTCTCAAAGGGGAACTGAACCTGGGACTGCATACATTTCCAACTTCGTAAATAGGTTGTGTTCATTAGAAAGTTTGTGTGTTCTTTGTACGTGAGATAGAAGTGACCACAGAATTTGTAAGGTTCAACGTTGCTTCCTATCATTACGATATTCATCCTTGTGTGAATGATTTCCTCCATTATTTTCCAGAATTTCGTCAAGTACAGAGACAAAGCCTCATAAACAGAATTAAAATATTACACCAACTATTAGAAATCTAATATTAGATTTTGAAAGTCGTATGTGTGTGTGTGTGCGTGCGTGCGTGTGTCTGAAATTGTATATTTCGAATTTTCTTGCTATAGCCTATGTAGTCCTGTTTACTTTGGATGACTTGCATAACGGGCAAACCGTAAAGGACAGACCAAATCTTACTATACAAAAAATCTGATGTGTTGCACTCACATGACTTTCTCTACTCTTGTACTAACCATTCTTACAAACTCTTATTCCTATATCTTCTTCGTGTTAGTTGAGATAAACATTTGTACAAATTATCTTGTTGCATAGTTCCTTGTAGGTACAAGGGGAATGTTAGAATACAGTAGACTTTGAAGATAGTCAAATCCTTTAAAGCTTTTAAATTCCATTCTCTTTGCACACTTAACATGTAAAAAATGAATAACTATTTTCCATTTGACAGAAGTATGTTATCCAAAATTTACATAAATAACAAGGAATATCACCGAAAGGGTTCACTCTACAAAAAAAAATTGAGACATAAATTGTGTATTTTAGCAAGATCGATATTTTTTGTACAGTTACATTTGGTCTATCTCTAACGGTTTACTAGTTAGGCAAAAGCCCTTCAGAGTAAACAGGACTTCATGAGCTATAGCCAGAAAATTCAAAATATACATTTCATTTGTCATAAAATATCTCATACATATGGCATTTCAATGAAAATTGTTAGACATTTTAAAGATAATAAAAATTTTCGATAACTTTTCCATGTAGAGGATGGTTTAGTGTGGAGCAATGTTCTTCAAAATCTTCGTGTCGCATCCTTGAAAGACACTAAACTTAAATATCAACTTTGGCTTTTAACCTACTTTTCGTTTCTGGGTTATGCTGTCCACAGACTGACACACAGGCGCGCGCGTGCGATCAAACACACACACACATACACGGGTATTTTTCTAAAAATACTTTTTTTCGGATTCGGGGGCCCTCAAAACATATATTTCCGTTGAAATCTCAACATCGAAGTTTTGGGTGGAATACAATACTTCCTCTACTTAATGGGCTGTGTAAGAGTAGAAAAAGTCATGTGACTTCAATATATCGCATTTTCTTTTGTCAAGCTTTGCTCTTGTCAATCTCTCGCAACTTTGTCACACTGTTAACTGAAGAATGACTATGCAAGAGAAATAAAACAATGGAGAAGAGAGTTTCTTGTGACGTCATGCCCGATGCTCTTTATCTAGTGACATCTCTTGTGCAAAAGCTTCACAAAGGGACGGACAACATTACAAAAAAACAGACAATTGTCCAATTTATGGACACAAAAGGAGTTTTACACGTCATATTAGCGTTTTTCACCTGTTCCACTCGACAGCACATTGAATTAAGAAACAATTGCATGTTTTCTTTATTCTGGACGTTGCTTCCAGTGCTTTTGTGTGAATCAGCATTTCACTGTAAGCAAGTGGAGAGACAGAAGGCCATGGGTTCGAGGGCATACTGGCTAAGGCATAAGAATTTCTTACTTTCTGTACTACGTATAGTAAGTAGAGGTACTATTGTATTCCACCCAAAAATTCGATGTCGAGGTTTCAGTCCATGTGTGTGTGTCTGTATCTGTGTCTGTCTGTCGCTGTGTCTGTCTGTCTGTCTCTGTCTGTCTCTGTCTGTCTGTCTGTCTGTGTCTGTCTGTGTCTGTCTGTCTCTGTCTGTATCTGTCTATCTGTCTGTGTCTGACTGTCTGTGTCTGACTGTCTCTGTCTGTCTGCCTCTGTCTGTCTCTGTCTGTCTGTCTCTGTCTGTCTGTCTGTCTCTGTCTGTCTGTCTCTGTCTCTGTCTGTCTGTCTCTGTCTGTCTCTGTCTGCCTCTGTCTGCCTCTGTCTGTCTCTGTCTGTCTCTCTCTCTGTCTGTCTCTGTCTGTCTGTCTGTGTCTGTCTGTCTTTGTCTGTCTGTCTGTATCTGTCTGTCTATCTGTCTGTGTCTGACTGTCTGTGTCTGTCTCTGTCTGTCTGCCTCTGTCTGTCTGTCTCTGTCTGTCTCTGTCTGTCTCTGTCTGTCTGTCTCTCTCTGTCTCTGTCTCTGTCTGTCTGTCTCCGTCTGTCTGTCTGTGTCTGTCTCTGTCTGTCTGTCTGTCTGTGTCTGTCTCTGTCTGTCTGTCTGTCTCTGTCTGTCTGTCTCTGTCTCTGTCTGTCTCTCTGTCTCTGTCTGTCTGTCTCTGTCTGTCTGTCTCCGTCTGTCTGTCTCTGTCTGTCTGTCATAACGGTTTAGAAATTAGAACAACATAATAGGTAGAAAAATCTTATGTATTGCACTCACATGACTTTCTCTACTCTTGTACTAACCATTCTTACAAACTCTTATTCCTATATCTTCTTCGTGTTAGTTGAGATAAACATTTCCAGAGATTATCCTATTGCTTATTTCCTTGTAGGTACAAGGGGAATATTAAAATACAGTAGGCTTTGTAAGATAGTCAAATGTTTTAAATCTTTGAGATTCCGTTCTCTTTGCACGGTTAACATATAATAAAAATTAACAACGATGTTGCATTTGACGAAATTTCGTTTTCCGAAACTGACACCAATAACAACGAGTATCTCCGAAATGGTTCACTCTACAAAAAAATTTAGTCAGACATAAATTATGTATTTTAGCTAGAACTACAGTTTTTGTATAGTATGATTTGTCTATCTCTAATGGTTTACCAGCTATGCAAAAGTCGTCCAGAGTAAATTCGACTACAGGGGCTGTAGCCAGAAAATTCAAGATATACATTTCATTTGTCATAAAAATATCTCAAACATATGACATTTTAATAAAAATCGTTAGAGCCATTTTCAAGAAAATCAATTTTCGAAAAATTTTCCATTTAAAGGGTAGTTTAGGGTGGGGCTATTTTCTTCAAAATCTTCTTGTCACACTCTTGAAAGACATTAAACTTAAATACCAACTTTGGTTTTTAACAGACTTTTCGTTTTTAAGTTACGCTGCCCAATGGCTGACAGACACACACACACGGACCATTTTCTAAAAATGCTTTTTTCGAATTCTGATGAAATCTCGAAGTTGAGATATCGAAATTTTGGTTCGAATACAATACTTCCTCGTGTGTTCAACACAGGTGAACTCTGAAAGCCAGGCTGGATATAATTATTCCCTTTATAGTTCTGTAAACTGCAGTGCTTTGATGCAGCACGGATAACAGTCATAATATTACAAACGTTTCAAACGAGTTTATACATCAAAGTGATTCTATTTGCAAATAGTAAATATACGCAAATAGATCTCTTTCCTGCGTGTTTCTACTATTTAACTAGGATAATCTCTGAACAGTATAACACTGTTAGTTTTACAATCTGTCCCTCTGGATATTGCCTTGAATTATTCTTTAAAATCTGTGTTTCATATAATCACAGGTTATTTGCAACATAAATGTGACAGACTTAACAGCTCAATAGCTATTTTCTATGTATTTATTACCAACATGAAAATAAAATGAATTAAAAATTTAGGACTTCTCCATAGCATAAACATTCGAAGTGGAGATTTCATCGGAAGTTTGTTTTGAGGCCTCCTGAATTTAAAAAAAAAAAAAAAAGCATTTTTAGAATAGGTGGTCCGTGTGTGTGTGTGTCTGTCAGTCTGTGGACAGCATAACTCAAAAACAAAAAGTCGGTTTACAACCAAAGTTTGTACTCAAGTTTAATGTCTTTTATGAATACGAAAAGTTATCGAACATTTTTATTATCTTGAAAATGGCTCTAACGATTTTAATTAAAATGTCATGTTTGAGATATTTTGATGACAAATGAAATGTATATCTTGAATTTTCTGACTATAGCCCCTGTAGTCGTATTTACTCCGGACGACTTTTGCATAACTGGTAAACCGTTAGAGATAGACCAAATCATACTATACAAAAATGTAGATCTTGCTAAAATACACAATTTATGTTTCAATAAATTTTCTTGTAGGGTGAACCATTTGGGAGATATTCCTTGTTATGTGTGCGAGTTTCGGAAAATTTAGAACTTTCGTGAAATAGGTTATCGTTGTTCATTTTTTTTATATGTTACGTGTGCAAGGAGAAGGGAATCTCAAAGCTTTAAAACATTTGACTATCACAAAGTCTACTGTAGTCCAATATTCCCTTTGTACCTACAAGGAAATAAGCAATAAGATAATTTATACAAATGTTTATCTCAACTAACACGAAGAAGAAATAGGTAAGAATGTAAGAATGGTTAGTAGAAGAGTAGAGAAAGTCATGTGACTTTTTCCTGCAGTATTAAGGAGCTGATAAGCATACAATCACGTGATGAAACAGAAGTAGGTTACGGCAGTCGTCTTGAGACAGTATTACGACTGCTGCAGAGGGGGAAGTGAGACATGCAGTAGCACTTTATCGATTGCAGGGGCCCACTCTCCTTTGGTTTACATATGTTTTCCATATGCTGTGTTTGCTCTGTCGAAATATATGGCGAGCACGTAGTTTGCGCCTCCAGACACAAAAACTATCTGGACATCATCTCTTCTTGGTAAGCAGAAGCTGATCCTGTGTGGAACAGATGCGCATTACAGCATATGAACGAGCCTTCACACATCCTCATAGAGCATGCATACAGAAACAGTAGAGCAATGACAACAAACATGCTCATTTTTAGAATATTGCAATACTAGATTTGTTGTGTTGAAATCATATTGGCATATAACATGCAATAAAGATATTAGTAGTTATTTATACCACTAACTAGCTAAAATACCTGGTGTTGCCCGTGGTTTTTCGATTTCATCCCTATAACTTGAATATATGTACTAAAGTAATAAATACAAGTAGAGGAAGTATTGTATTCCACCCAAAAATACGATATGCAAATTTAGCCGTGAATATATGCTTTAAGGCCCCCTAAATCCCCCCCAAAATTACATTTTTAGGAAAAAGTCCGTGTGTATGGGTCTATCATCCTGTGGACACCATAACTAAAAAATCTGATGTCTTGCACTCACATGAGTTTCTCTATTCTTGCAAACTCTTATTCTTATTATAGTCAAATCTTTTAAAGCTTTGAGATCCCGTTCTCTTTGCACACGTAACATATAAAAATGAATAATGATGCATTTCGCGAAAGTTTTGTTTTCCGAAACTCACACACATAACAAGGAATAGGTGTCTCTGAAATGGTTCACCTTACAAGCAAATTTAATTCAGACATAAATTGTGTATTTTAGCAAGATCTACAATTTTTGTATAGTATGATTTGGTCTTTCTCTAATGATTTACCAGTTGTGCAAAAGTCGTCCAGAGTAAATACGGCTAAAGGAGCTATAGTCAGAAAATTCAAGATATACATTTCATTTGTCATCAAAATATCTCAAACATATGGCATTTTAATCAAAATCGTTGGAGCCATTTTCAAGAAAATCAAAATTTTCTAAAAATGTTTCATGTAAAGGGTAGTTTAGTGTGGGGCTATTTTCTTCAAAGTCTTGGTGTCACATCCTTGAAGGACATAAAACTTAAATACCAACTTTAGTTATAAAAGTAATTTTCGTTTTTGAGTTATGCTGTCCACAGACACAGACCTTTTTTTAAAAATGACTTTTTTTTTTTGATTCAGGGGTCTCAAAACACACATTTCCGGTGAAATCTCGACATCTAATTTTGGGAGGAATACAATACTTCCTTCTACTTACCAGTACAGAAAGTAAAAACTTACAAGCAATAAGATAAGTTGTACAAATGTTTATCTTAACTAACACTAAGAAGATATAGGAATAACAGTTCGTATGAATGGGTAGTACATGAGTAGAGAAAGTCATGGGAGTGTAAGACATCGGTGTTTTTTTTGTGGAAATTATGATTTAGAGAACTACATATCATTTTAATATTAAGAAGTGAAGCCCCAAGTTGTTTATGTGAAATAAACACGTGACTCATGTTGATAAGATACGGGCCAATAAACGGTCTAGTTGCGTGTGTCCGCCGGAAAGGATTTGAGGGTGTATCCTTGGATGACCACGCCCTTCCGGTTATCATAGAAACGACTCTTTTCAGCGGAGTCCTGGGCGTAACCAGCCCTTGATAAACGTCTTTGTAGTTTAAAAGTCGCCCTAATATTCCAGCAATAGCCATCCAGCCAGCCAGCCGCCATATGTTTGTCGGAATGGCAATTCCCACTTAGTGCCGAGACACAGTGAATGTATGGCGCACAGCGAATACACAGAGTTCCAGAAACAAACACCTAACGCTCAGCGTGACTCGCATTCCTCACAAGCTGTAGGTACCACGATTATTATACCCTAGAGCAATGATTTACCTAGAGAAGGTTTGTTTTTCACCCAACAAGTCCCTGTGTTTCTTTGTTACTGGCTGAAATACCCAACGTTGTCCGTGGTTTGATCTATCACTACAACATTTAGACTTAGGTTGTGCTTGTCCAATAGCCTTGTGTTTCTTTGTTACTAGGTGAAATACCCGGCGTTGTCCGTGTTTGATCTATCACTACAACATTTAGACTTAGGTTGTACTTGTCCAATAGCCTTGTGTTTCTTTGTTACTAACTGAAATACCCGACGTTGTCCGTGGTTTGATGATCTATCACTACAACATTTAGAATTAGGTTGTACTTGTCCAATAGCCTTGTGTTTCTTTGTTACTAGGTGAAATACACGACGTTGTCCGTGGTTTGATGATTTATCACTACAACATTTAGACTTAGGTTGTACTTGTCCAATAGCCTTGTGTTTCTTTGTTACTAGCTGAAATACCCGACGTTGCCCGTGGTTTGATGATTTATCACTACAACATTTAGACTTAGGTTGCACTTGTCCAATAGCCTTGTGTTTCTTTGTTACTAGCTGAAATACCCGACGTTGTCCGTGGTTTGATGATTTATCCCTACAACATTTAGACTTAGGTTGTACTTGTCCAATAGCCTTGTGTTTCTTTGTTACTGGCTGAAATACCTACCCGACGTTGTCCGTGGTTTGATCTATCACTACAACATTTAGACTTAGGTTGTACTTGTCCAATAGCCTTGTGTTTCTTTGTTACTAGGTGAAATACACGACGTTGTCCGTGGTTTGATGATTTATCACTACAACATTTAGACTTAGGTTGTACTTGTCCAATAGCCTTGTGTTTCTTTGTTACTAGCTGAAATACCCGACGTTGTCCGTGGTTTGATGATTTATCACTACAAAATTTAGACTTAGATTGCACTTGTCCAATAGCCTTGTGTTTCTTTGTTACTGGCTGAAATACCTACCCGACGTTGTCCGTGGTTTGATGATTTATCACTACAACATTTAGACTTAGGTTGTACTTGTCCAATAGCCTTGTGTTTCTTTGTTACTAGCTGAAATACCCGACGTTGTCCGTGGTTTGATGATTTATCACTACAACATTTAGACTTAGATTGCACTTGTCCAATAGCCTTGTGTTTCTTTGTTACTGGCTGAAATACCTACCCGACGTTGTCCGTGGTTTGATGATTTATCACTACAACATTTAGACTTAGGTTGTACTTGTCCAATAGCCTTGTGTTTCTTTGTTACTGGCTGAAATACCCGACGTTGTCCGTGGTTTGATGATTTATCACTACAACATTTAGACTTAGGTTGCACTTGTCCAATAGCCTTGTGTTTCTTTGTTACTAGCTGAAATACCCGACGTTGTCCGTGGTTTGATGATTTATCCCTACAACATTTAGACTTAGGTTGTACTTGTCCAATAGCCTTGTGTTTCTTTGTTACTGGCTGAAATACCTACCCGACGTTGTCCGTGGTTTGATGATTTATCACTACAACATTTAGACTTAGGTTGTACTTGTCCAATAGCCTTGTGTTTCTTTGTTACTGGCTGAAATACCCGACGTTGCCCGTGGTTTGATGATTTATCACTACAACATTTAGACTTAGGTTGCACTTGTCCAATAGCCTTGTGTTTCTTTGTTACTAGCTGAAATACCCGACGTTGTCCGTGGTTTGATGATTTATCCCTACAACATTTAGACTTAGGTTGTACTTGTCCAATAGCCTTGTGTTTCTTTGTTACTGGCTGAAATACCTACCCGACGTTGTCCGTGGTTTGATCTATCACTACAACATTTAGACTTAGGTTGTACTTGTCCAATAGCCTTGTGTTTCTTTGTTACTAGGTGAAATACACGACGTTGTCCGTGGTTTGATGATTTATCACTACAACATTTAGACTTAGGTTGTACTTGTCCAATAGCCTTGTGTTTCTTTGTTACTAGCTGAAATACCCGACGTTGTCCGTGGTTTGATGATTTATCACTACAACATTTAGACTTAGGTTGTACTTGTCCAATAACCTTGTGTTTCTTTGTTACTAACTGAAATACCCGACGTTGTCCGTGGTTTGATGATTTATCACTACAACATTTAGACTTAGATTGCACTTGTCCAATAGCCTTGTGTTTCTTTGTTACTGGCTGAAATACCTACCCGACGTTGTCCGTGGTTTGATGATTTATCACTACAACATTTAGACTTAGGTTGTACTTGTCCAATAGCCTTGTGTTTCTTTGTTACTGGCTGAAATACCCGACGTTGTCCGTGGTTTGATGATTTATCACTACAACATTTAGACTTAGGTTGCACTTGTCCAATAGCCTTGTGTTTCTTTGTTACTAGGTGAAATACCCGGCGTTGTCCGTGGTTTGATGATTTATCACTACAACATTTAGACTTATTGTTGTTGTAGTGTTTAACGCCCGCTTTTACTACTACGGCACCGCAGGCGGTGACACTGATGATACATGAAGATGGAGCACCGGTGGAATGAGATGGCGGGGGAAACCGGAGTACCCGGAGAAAACCCGCCCTGACGCCGCTTCGTCCACCACGAATACCACATGCGGGTCCCTGGGATCGAACCCGGGCCGCCTAGGTGGTAGGCGAGCGCGCTAACCGCTCGGCCACGGCGCCGCCATTTTGACTTAGGTTGTACTTGTCCAATAACCTTGTGTTTCTTTGTTACTGGCTGAAATACCCGACGTTGTCCGTGGTTTGATGATTTATCACTACAACATTTAGACTTAGGTTGCACTTGTCCAATAACCTTGTGTTTCTTTGTTACTAGGTGAAATACCCGGCGTTGTCCGTGGTTTGATGATTTATCACTACAACATTTAGACTTAGGTTGCACTTGTCTAATGGTCTTATGATTACACACAAGCAAGGGGTTAATTAAAAACTTAGGCTACTGTAAAGAACGAGAAATACACAAAATAAATAAAAACATCAGAAAGACAGTATGCAAAAGCTATGCTGAACAACCGTAATTACCAGAAAAGGAAAATCTAGTAGGGAAAGCTGTGTGAATGTAAGGCGTTGCATTCTTATGTCAGTTATACAGAATTTATCGCTGCTGTGTGGGAAATTTCCGAACTGTAACTGCTGTTCTTTGCCGATGGGTGGCGTTGTAGTTACCTGAGCAGTGAATCCTGGTGTCGAGATGAAGAATCTCCAGCACACATTTGGGACCCTCATACTGACTTGGTTCACGTCATCCCTTCCTCCCGGGATAGACATAGAATAGCCTCAGCAGTTTACTGAATATAAAATCCTGTCCATTTATACTCTACATCTACTTCTACGTTACCAAATTTTCATAGATTTCATTCTCCAATACTGCGGTTCTTATGTGGTTTAATGCTGGGTCATTTATTGTGAAGAGGCAAAAGCTAATTTCTCATTCGAGTTCCAAAGAATAATCGTAAAACCCACTCACAATAAACATAGTACCTAAGTCAGAATAAAATTAATTACTAACAGCTGTTCAACGTAATGGTTTAAGAAGCAAGATCGTTAACATAACCTTGGTAACGAACTGCTCATGGATTAAACACACTGGTTTTGCCTTACAAATCTGAATAACATGCAGCTTATGTTTAGCTCCTGCGTGAATTAAATCGCAACTAAACATTAATAAATAAATGAGAAATAACGCTTTTAAGACGAACTATGAACCTGTACATAATAGGTAGAGAAGATACTCATTGCACCAAAAATTCAGTACCGAGATATTACCGGAAATATATCTATATTCGTGGCACGAAAATTAAAAAAAAAAAAAAATCCAGAACCAAAACTAAACTTTATACGGTAAAAATAGTTCGAAACTCTTTGTTCTCTAAAATGACAATGATTTTTGTTAAAATACTGTCGCGCCGGCAGCTGGCAAAGAAACATAAAAGTCAGTCACCTCATACGACGGTGTGTGACGTAATTACTGGAAGTTTGGAGGAAAGGTGCCGAGAATTCTCGAGGATAAACGAACTGGCACGAGTTAAAGAGTCAAGGGTCGAGCGAAAATGTGTTGATTTTTTATGCAGTTCTTTTTGCACATGTAGTTAATGAAAATAACGCTATAAAAGGTAACTGGATTTGTGCTTAAGGTTTCTTATGACAAATGAACTGGATATATTTAAATTTCTGGGAATATTCTCTGATGACCCGTTCATTATGGATGAACTTTGCTTAATGGTAACATTGTGGCCGTACAAAGAGAACAGAAGGTAATTAATGTTCTTCCACACAATGGTAGGACAGGATTGGAAAGTGTAGAGTGAGAGTGAAAACCCAATGCCATGACCGGGATTTGAACCACGGATCTATCGATCACCGTCTGGGTGCTCTAACCATCGATACGATATCAAATTCTGCAACTCACTCGCATTTTCCCGATAAACCACAATGTGGTTCAAATCCCGGCTATGGCGTTGAATTTTTCAGTCTCGTTTTACCCTTTCCAAAAGAACGGAATTTCAAAAACATATAGTGCTTAGCTTTAAAAGGTTTGACTATCACTCAAGGTTTACTGCATTCCACTTGCACCTATAAGAAAAAGCTTTGATCGAAAAGTGGACAGCCACAACAACACTTCTGGTGCACCCAGTACAAACGCCTTGTCTTCGAGGGGTTTATGGTTCCGACCAGATCGACATCATTTCTCACCTCAAATGTTCTGTATCGGATGATGCATAATCGGATTTGGGATGCTGCAAACGCTTCCGCGTTTTATAGCCCCATAAAAATGGTAGTGGAGAAGACAAGGTCGAGAGCCATTTCTAGAGGCTTGTGTCAAATAGACATAAGCAACATGAGTGGGCCGTGCTGCATTTGTTGCCCTTCTTTACTGGAGCGCAAGGGTTACATAGCAACCAACCACACTCTGGTCATGTGATTTGACGAGCTGCAGCTGTCCAGCACGCCTTCACGCATACATGCATTTTGACCTTTCCACTATGTAGAGCAAGTATTATGTTACACCAAAAAATTCGATGTCGAGATGTGACCGGAAATATGTTTTGAGACTCCCTGAATCCAAAAAAAGCATTTTTAGAAAAAGCTCCCTGTGTGTGTGCCTGTATGTAACATAACTCAAAAACGAAAAGTCGGTTAAAAACCAAAGTTGGTATTTAAGTTTGTCTTTCAAGGATGCGACACAAAGATTTTGAAGAAAATAGCCCCACCGTAAACCACTCTTATCATGGAAACTTTTTCAAAAATTTTGATTTTATTGAAAATGGCTCTAACGATTTTGGTTAAAATGTCATATTTAAGATATTTGTATGAGAAATGAAATGTATATCTTGAATCTTCTGGCTATAGCCTATGTAGTCCTGTTTACTCTGGATGAATTTTGAATAATGTATATCTCGCTAAAACATAATTTATGTACAAGTAATTATTTTTTTGTAGAGTGAACCATTTCGGAGATATTCCTTGTTATTTGTAAAGTTTCGGAAAACTTAAAACTGTGGAAATGGAACATCGTTGTTCATTTTTTTATATGTTAAGCATGCAAAGAGAATGGGATCTCAAAGCTTTAAAATATTTGACTATCGCACAAAGTCTACTGTATTCTAATACTCCCCTTGTACCTACAAGGAAATAAGCAATAAGATAATTTGTACAAATGTTTATCTCAACTAACACGAAGAAGATATAGGAATAAGAGTTTGTAAGAATGGTTAGTACAAGAGTAGAGAAAGTCATGTGAGTGCAACACATCAGATTTTTTTTTTTTTCATATGTTTAAAAATATTTGGTTAGTTATAATAATAGTAATAACGGTAATAATACTTTTTAGAATAGGCTGTAAACTCTCCATTGGCTAAATTTTGTGTAGATCGGAAATTATAAGAAAAGTGCAGAGTTTATGAAAAACATAACTTGGGAGAGTTTTGTGGAATGCTAGGATTGGGAAATGCTATATTCAGTGTCTTAATAGAATGAGTACGCAGATGTCATGTGATTATAAAATCAAATCTGACGAATAAAACAGTACACGTATGGTAAAAGGTGAAGGAGTACTTAAATCCTTGTTGCACTGAGTGTAAGCCACACATCAACTGCTTCCAGCAGAGTCATCAGACAGCAGTAAACATCCGAGTTCTTCTACATACACCCCCTACTTGCCCTTAAGTGTTTCACCCGCCCTAATGGCCACCTGCTGTTTGAATCTTAACCCTAGCATGAATACACCTACAGAACTTATACTAGTGGCCCAACCAAGCGGGATGGGGGTCCTGGTTTCGAGCAACGCGGGCTGCCCACCCTGATCTTGCATCTGTCATGTTTTGTCCTAGTCAGTAGAGGTATTCTAGGGTGCTTTCTGTCTACAGGCTGTTCAATTTCATTTCCGAAAGTAGAAAATCTTGTATTTTTAGGGAGGTTCAATTTTCTATAATCTAAAGTATACGAGTTTACTTACACAAGCGCTTCCAAGTTTTTTCCAAGGTCAAAGTTACCGACGCGATTCTGAGCCTCCCAGCTCAGAAACTATTCAACGTAAAATTCTGATATAAAATTCAAAATGAAGTAAATATTTTGTAGTTTGTAGGGGTATTTGTTATGTATTTTTAGAACTTAAAATTAATCTAATTTTCATCTCCATGCCTGGCGTAAACAATCGTATCGTGTCTACTACCTACTAATAATATTACAACTGAATCTTCCAGGGACAAATCGAAACTCTGAAGAAAACGTTTTGCCCACTTTGCTATCCCTTTTATCACCAATGGAAGTATGGAACATAATTTAAATTACTCGTATATTAACAACAAAGAACGAAAAGTGACATTTAAGAGTTAAATAAGCTTCTCCATTCATTAACAACTGAGTTATACTTTAATCTCAAAATATTGTCTATTGACCTTTTCCGGACTTGTTTTGATATATAAAAGTTATTTTTTTTTTTTTTAATTTGAATGGCTAGAGCGTTCCTTCAATAACTTAATTTTTGCTAATGCGTCTGTGACGGAGGCTTTTAAATTTAAAGAATAAAATTGTACAATTGAACGTTTCCCAGACATTCACTATTATTATTTTGAACTTTTAAATATAATGTTATAAAATGGGAGAACGGTAAGTAATATATATTTGAGACGTAGAACCGTAACTTAAAAATTCAATGCCACAACTGGGATTTGAACCACAGACCTTCCGCTTACCAGGCGGCTGCTCTAACCATTGAGCTATCGTGACAAACTGCCAGAATGGCATTAAATTCTCAAACCAGTTCGTATTTCTCCTGGTAAAGCGCAAAGGCAGTCTCACATCAGAGACAAACTACCCCAATGGTGACTTACTACTGTGGTTCAAATCCCAGTTGTGGCATTGAATTTTTAAGTTCCAGTTCTACATCTCAAAATTTGTCCACACACGGCTTGTGTGTTTAAAAACACCAACAGTAAGTTTGTTGACATAAATAAATAATATATATTTGTTGATCATGGAAATAGCAGAATTTTAAAGTATCAGATCTGACTTTAAATGTTAAAGGTGGCATATAAATGTAACATATAATAAATGTTAGAAAACAATAAAACTTTATAAACTTAAAACTTACTTTTTGATAATTTTTACGAATAGTAAGTAGAGTGAGTGAGTGAGTAGAGGAATCTCAAAGCTTTAAAAGATTTGACTATCGCTCAAAGAGTACTGTAAGAGTGGAGAAAGTCATGTGGGCTTTTCTCCGTAGCCCGCTCTTACTGTTATGTATTATTTGGTGCTTTCCAAATGTATGACAAGAAACTTGTTGGTTCGCGTTTTGTTTACAAGAACGGTGAGTGTTGACTGCGTGAATATGGAGAGACATAAGGCAAGTTTAATGAGCCCCAGAAAGGGGAGGATTCCCCTAGCAAAATACAATTTCTGTAGCAGAACATTTACATAGGAAGCACACAGTGTCCAACCCTCTGTTGAAGGTTTCTTTTATGGCAGAGATAGGAATCTGAACAACCAGGCAATACAAACCGTCGTAAACATTTCATTGTTTGCTAGCGTTGTTCTTGGGACGCCTTTATTCCTTCATTTACATTCGAGTACCCAATTATTTTTACTGCTTAAACATCTTCCATCACTTGGTTAAATAGGTCAGTAAAACATCACCAGCTCATTACATTACTCGTCATTATTGACGTCGTATTTTCTACTTTTTTACGTTCTACGCTACGTAAAGTAATTCGTATAATTACCCAAAATTTCGATGTCGAGATTTACTGTCCACGAGAAGTTGATTAAAAACCAAAATTGGCATTTAGGTTTAATATCTTTCAAACACCCTAAACTGCCGTTTGCATTAAAACATCCTTGGAAATTTTGATTTTCTCAAAAAATGACTCTAACGATTTTGATTAAAATGTTATATGATTTACATACTTTTATGAGAAATTAAACGCATATTTTGAATTTTCAGGCTATAGCCCATGTAGTCCTGCTTACTCTAGATGACTTGAATAACTGGTAAGTCGTAAGCGATAGACCAAATCTTACTATACAAAAAATGTAAATGTTAAAACACATACTCATTTGAACCTAAATTATATTTTACCTACTAGTAAGTAGAGGAAGTATTGTATTCGACCCAAAATTTCGATGTCGAGATTTCCGTGTGTGTGTGTATGATTGTCTGTCTGTGGACAGCATAACTCAAAAACGAAAAGTCGGTTAAAAACCAAAGTTGGTATTTAAGTTTGTCTTCCAAGAATGCGACACGAAGATTTTGAAAAAAATAGCCCCATCCTAAACTACCCTTTACATGGAAAATTTTTCGAACATTTTTATTTTCTTGAAAATGTCTTTAACGATTTTCATTAACATATCATATGTTTGAGATATTTTTATGACAAATGAAATATATATCTTGAATTTTATGCTATATCCCCTGTAGTCGTATTTACTCTGGACGACTTTTGCATAACTGGTAAACCGTTAGAGATAGACCAAATCATACTATACAAAAATGTAGATCTTGCTAAAATACACAATTTATGTCTGAATAAATTTTCTTGTAGAGTGAACCATTTCGGAAATATTCCTTGTTTGTGTGAGTTTCGGAAAACTTAAAACTTTCGTGAAATGGAACATCGTTGTTCATTTTTTATATGTTAGGTGTGTAAAGGTTTAAAAGATTTGACCATCGCACAAAGCCTACTGTATTCTAAGCAATAAGATAATTTGTACAAATGTTTATCTCAACTAACACGAAGAAGATATAGGAATAAGAGTTTGTAAGAATGGTTAGAGTAGAGAAAGTCATGTGAGTGCAACACATAAGACTTTGTATGACGTTGCTTCTCCAAGGAACCAAGTCGCACTACTTTAGCAGGAGTGTATAGAAGGTTTCGAGTCAGGCTGTAGCTGCACACCGGAATTACGGGAAGTGATGCAGCCCGGCCGGTCCCTGCACATGTTGATTACGGGGACGTGTGGAAGCATTGTTTCCTGCTGTAAGACCGATGAGCGGACGTAACAATAAAAGGAAGAGATTAGGGCGGGGCGGAAGACGTCAAAGGAAAGAAAGAATCTCCCCAAATACTTCTTGTGGATGTAACGTGACATGAGCAAAGGCTTCTTCACTCAGGGAACTACCTAACTGTGCTATTCTAACACACGCACGCACACGCACGCACGCGCACGCACGCACACACACAGACACGCACACACAGACACGCACGCACACAGACACACACACACGCACGCACCCACACACGCACACACAGACTCACACACACCACACACAGCCACGCACACACACACGAACACACACGCACGTACGCACACACACACTTACACACATACGCACACACGCACGCACAGACACGGACACAGACACGCACACACACGCACACGCACATACACGCACACTCACGAACACACACGCACACACACGCACAGGCACGCACTCAGTCACACACACGCACACACAAACACGCACACTCACGAACGCACGCACGCACACACACGCACGCACACACGCACGCACACACACGCACACACACGCACACACAGAGTCACGCACACACACGCACACACACAGAGTCACGCACACACGCACAGAGTCACGCACACACACGCACACACAGACACGCACGCACGCACACACGCGCACGCACACACGCGCACGCACACACGCGCACGCACACACGCGCACGCACACACGCGCACACACGCACGCAATCAGACACGTACGCACACACGCACGCACATGCACGCACACACGCACGCACACACGCACGCACACACGCACGCACACACGCACGCACACACAGACAGACACGCACATACAGACACGCACACAGACACACACACGCACACTCACGAACACACACGCACACACAGACACGCACACACACGCGCACACACTCACGCACACACACGCACGCACACTCACTCGCACGCACACAGACACGTACACACGAACGCACACACACGCACACACGAACGCACGCACACGCACGCACACGTGCGCACACGCGCGTACACACACGCACTCACACACACACACACACGCACGCACACGCACGTACACACACGCACTCACACACAGACACACACGCACGCACACACGCACATACAGAAACGCACAAACACGCACACACACGCACGCACAGGCACGCACGCACTTACAGGCACGCACGCACACGCACACACACGCACTCACATACGCACACACACGCACGCACACACACGCACACACAGAATCACACGCACGCACACGCACGCACGCACACACAGACACACGCGCGCATACACACGCACATACAGACACGCACACGCACGCACACGTGCGTCCGCACACGCACACAGACACGCACACACGCACACAGACACGCACACACGCACACAGACACGCACACACGTACGCACACACGCACATACAGACACGCACGCTAACACACGCACACACGCAAACACACACGCACATACAGACACGCACACGTACGTACGCACGCACACACACACGCACACACACGCACACACACATACACACGCACACACACGCATGCATGCACACACGCACGCACACACCCACGCACACACACTAACGCACACACGAACACACACGCACACACGCACACCACACACACCGCACACCGCACACACACGCCCGCACACACACGCGCGCACACACACACGCACGCGCACACGCACGCACACACTCACACCACACACACTAGACGCGCTCGCCGTAAATATAATTACATCATTAGTTATATCCTAAATCCTACACTGCAGGCAAATAACTTCCTTTACTCATGTACTAACATTCTTACACACTCTTATTCCTATAACTTCTTCATGTTAGTTGAGATAAGAATTTGTACAAATTATCTACAAGGAAAATTTTTCGAAAATATTTACTTTCTGGAAAATGGCTCTAACGATTTTGATTAAAATGCCATATGTTTGAGATATTTTTATGACAAATGAAACGTATATCTTGAATTTTCTGGCTATAGCTCCTGTAGTTGCATTTACTCTGGACGAGTTTTGCATGACTGGTAAACCGTGAGGTAGACTAAATCTTACTGTACAAAGAATATAGATTTCCCTAAAGTACACAATTTATGTCTGAGTAATTTTTTTGCAGAGTGAACCATTTCGGAGATATTGCTCGTTATTTGTGTGAGTTCTGGAAAACTTATACTTCTGTCAAACGCAACATCGCTATTCAATTACCGCGCAGAGAGAACGGAATTTGAAAGCTTTAAAAGATTTGACTATCACTCAAAGCCTACTGTAGTTCGCTTGTATTTACAAGGAAATAAGCAAAAAGATAATTTCTGCAAATATTTATCTGAACTAATATGAAACTATAGGAATCAGAGTTTGTTAGAATGCTTAGTGCAGAAGTAGAGAAAGTCATGTGAGTGTAACACATCAGATTTTAAAAATGGAACGTTCTGAAAATGTCCCTTACAAAAGTTTTACTAATTTTTCTTACACTTACACATTTGTAATAAATAATTTTTGTAGCTTAAAATCAATTATGTATTCCCTATGATTTTTATATAAAATGATTAACCTTACTTTCTATTGCAGTATCAGTAAAAGGTAAAGCTGATGTAATAATCTCATCTAGGGGAGGGAATGAAAGCGCAAATTATGGTGCTCCTCTTAAGTTGACTTTGTGTCAGTTATAAGACGACAGTGATCTGACAGATACGAGTATACTCTCTGCCCCTGTAATCTAGCTATATTGAACGCTTGTTTACGGTTCCTCTTAAATCACAAAGCCCTTCCAAAGATCGCAGCTGTTCATCAAACGGCGTAGCGGTCCAAGTAAATCTCTAGTCGTTTGTTTCTATAGAGATTCAGGATGCGGAGAACTCGGGAGCAAACTTCATTTTGAACTTACTTTCTGCAACTAGAACATAAGGTAATTCATTAGATCCTGAAAGTTCGACATCCATGTATCACCAGATATGAGTTAGAATCCCTTCAAAACAGCACTGAAAATCTGAATTGGACTATTCATGCAAATGAAATTATGAAACAGAAAGGGAACATAGACTCAGCCTCTTTTGAAATTTCATAAGTGTATGACTTTATATTAAATACTTGCAGAGCTTTTTATTCACCAAATTAAAATATGCAGTTCCTGGGTGACCGAGCTTCGCTCGCTGATTTTCTCCTCTGTTTTTGTGATTTTTTTAATACGTTGCATTTATATTTAAATCATTGAAAATTATATGAATTGTATGTTGAAGGGCAAACAGGGGATATATGAATGTGCTACGTAAAAGAAAAGCGAGTAGAAAGCCATTTAAAAGTAATATATTGTGTAGTAAAACTGTTATCATAAAAACTTTCTTCATGGAAAAATACATATACGTGCCGAATTTCGCGGTGATATGATATGAATTGTTTAAAGAAAAGTGAGTAGAGAAAGATGTGAATTTGTTACCTAAAAGTAAGTAGAGAAACCACTGTGAATGTAATATGCGCATTTCTATTTGATACATACAGAAAATTGTATTACTTAATTTATAAAAATGTTTTTTTTTGGTGTAAAATCACGTTTTTTTATGGAAAATTGTTTATAGAAGAGTGAGTAGAGAAAGCGATGTGAATGTGTTACCTAAAAGTAAGTAGAGAAACCACTATGAATGTAATATGCAGCATATCTATTTCAAACATACAGAAAATTGTATGACTTCTTTTTAGAAGAGTGAGTAGAAAAAGAGATGTGAATGTGTTAGCTAAAAGTAAATCACTGTGAATGTAATATGCAGCATCTCTACCTGAAACATACAGAAAGTTGTATGATTTCTTTGTGAAAGAGTGAGTAGAGAAACCACTGTGAATTGTGTTACTTAAAAGTGAGAAGAGAAAACAGTGTGAATGTAGCAGTATTTCTATTTCAAACACACAGAACATGGTATGACTTATTATAAAAGCGGAGATAAAAATGTTCTTTGGTGTAAAATCAGGTTTTTTTATGGAAAATTGTTTATAGAGGAGTGAGTAGAGAAAGAGATGTGAATGCGTTACCTAAAAGTGAGAGGAGAAAACAGTGTGAATGTAATATGCATGTGTACAAAAATTTAACCAAATATTTAGAGCCATTTCTGAAATACCGGGAATATATATACAAGAATTGCTGTGTGGAAGCGGGAATAAAAAATATTTTTTATGTAAAATCGCGTTTTTTCGGGAATCACACCTATATAGATGAATGTAAAAGGCAAAACCCTATCTGAATACAAAGTTTGATGGAAATCGTTAGAGCCGTTTCCAAGTTGCGCGGAATAAATAAATAAATAAATAGGTAGGTAGGTAGGTAGGTAGGTAGGTAGGTAGGTAGGTAGGTAGGTAGGTAGGTAGGTAGGTAGGTAGGTAGGTAGGTAGGTAGGTAGGTAGGTAGGTAGGTAGGTAGGTAGGTAGGTAGGTAGGTAGGTAGGTAGGTAGGTAGGTAGGTAGGTAGGTAGGTAGGTAGGTAGGTAGGTAGGTAGGTAGGTAGGTAGGTAGGTAGGTAGGTAGGTAGGTAGGTAGGTAGGTAGGTAGGTAGGTAGGTAGGTAGGTAGGTAGGTAGGTAGGTAGGTAGGTAGGTAGGTAGGTAGGTAGGTAGGTAGGTAGGTAGGTAGGTAGGTAGGTAGGTAGGTAGGTAGGTAGGTAGGTAGGTAGGTAGGTAGGTAGGTAGGTAGGTAGGTAGGTAGGTAGGTAGGTAGGTAGGTAGGTAGGTAGGTAGGTAGGTAGGTAGGTAGGTAGGTAGGTAGGTAGGTAGGTAGGTAGGTAGGTAGGTAGGTAGGTAGGTAGGTAGGTAGGTAGGTAGGTAGGTAGGTAGGTAGGTAGGTAGGTAGGTAGGTAGGTAGGTAGGTAGGTAGGTAGGTAGGTAGGTAGGTAGGTAGGTAGGTAGGTAGGTAGGTAGGTAGGTAGGTAGGTAGGTAGGTAGGTAGGTAGGTAGGTAGGTAGGTAGGTAGGTAGGTAGGTAGGTAGGTAGGTAGGTAGGTAGGTAGGTAGGTAGGTAGGTAGGTAGGTAGGTAGGTAGGTAGGTAGGTAGGTAGGTAGGTAGGTAGGTAGGTAGGTAGGTAGGTAGGTAGGTAGGTAGGTAGGTAGGTAGGTAGGTAGGTAGGTAGGTAGGTAGGTAGGTAGGTAGGTAGGTAGGTAGGTAGGTAGGTAGGTAGGTAGGTAGGTAGGTAGGTAGGTAGGTAGGTAGGTAGGTAGGTAGGTAGGTAGGTAGGTAGGTAGGTAGGTAGGTAGGTAGGTAGGTAGGTAGGTAGGTAGGTAGGTAGGTAGGTAGGTAGGTAGGTAGGTAGGTAGGTAGGTAGGTAGGTACATAAATAAATAAATATACACACAAGAATTGCTCGTTTAAATATATAAGATAAATAAAAAGCACTATCCTTTTGTCTGGCATAGCTTCATTTCAAATTAAACAAATCATTCACGTGCTTCTTTGTAATGGTCTGTTAAAGATAAAAAATTGTGAGTGGGATGTAACAATCCGTTTGACAAATGGGACCTTTTTAATTAACACGTTTAAATTAATTAAATCCAGAAAATCTCTGTGAAACAAATGCTCGCTAGGTGAAGTACCCGGCGTCCGTGGTTTGATTTGTGTATCCCAATAGCCTGCCGTTCTTTGGAGAAGACGTTCAACAAAGTTTACACGTTGTCGCGTACGTCTACCTCGTTGCTATTTATAGAGAAAGTCTCATTAAAGACAAATAATAGCAGTTTAAATAATCACAACATTACCTTGTTTATTTTCAGGAACCTACATACACAAAACTACTAAGAAAACACAAGAAAGTCAAGACCAATTTGACAGTGTTATTACTTCATGATCCTTGTCGAAGTGCAGATCAGGGAATATTATATAAATCCGTTGTTTCTTTGTGACTTTGGCAGGCCGTGAAGAAGTAATTGTGTTTATGTTGACAATGTTGGAGTTACTGGGATTATTGCTGACAAAGATATAGATGGTCTTGCAAGCTTTTGTAGGCATTATATACAATTAAATAACTAACTTATGAAATGGAGTGGAGTCTTGAATTCTAAACTAGAAAGTATTTTTGCTTGGGTTCACATTGTGAAGAAAACTATAAGGAACACTCGCACACACATTAAGATCCACTTTCTCTGATAACTATTTCGTATATAAATGATGACTATGTCGTTCTTTTGTTCAGTCAGTGTCACCTACAGTAGGATTCCATAAATCGCTGAAAAACAAGTTATTACATATTATAATTTATTAACGATCACGCTAGCACCCCATTTCAATGTGACAACTGTGTTTTAACAATAGTTCTTTTAATAATTAATCTGTTTTCCAGAAGAAAGGTTACACCGGCCGGCGAGTTTAAACTTTTTTTCTGCGGCATGCGGTTTATTTGCGATGTGTACCTAATTTTGCTATGCTGAATTCAAATCTGCTTTCCATTTTTTCGTACCTCGTACCGTTTTTTGCCATGCAGGAGGGAAATATGTAATATTACAGTTTGTTTCTGGTTTTCAAGCACAACTTAAAATCTATGAAATCATTCAAACAGAGGAGCAATCTCAATTCCAAAGATGCAACAGTGTTCTCTGAACTATAAAATTTCAAACATGCCTTATGAGTTATTTTCTCCTCCACTTTGCTGTAAAAGAACTTGTATTACAGAGGAAGACGTTAGTACAATACGTCATATGATTCAGTATGTTTAAATGTTTTAATCAACCATGTGGAATATGCAGTGATGTTGATACTAGCGTAGCGTACCGAACTCTCA
Source organism: Tenodera sinensis (assembly GCA_030765045.1). NCBI lineage: Eukaryota > Metazoa > Arthropoda > Insecta > Mantodea > Mantidae > Tenodera > Tenodera sinensis. The sequence continues at coordinate 14,049,887 of CM060968.1, read as the reverse complement.
ATTTTGTGTTGAATCAAAACTGTTCAAAATCTGTACATGATATGCTAAAACTATTATTTTCAAAATCAGAGCATCCAAATTGACCATTATGATGTAAAATATTCCGTGCCGCAGAATCTTCACAGGCCGGTCTTGTCAGAAAATCGATTTATAACCTCAAATAAAGCTCACTTTATTTTAACATTAACAATTATAACAAGAGAATATCGAAATACATTAATTCTTGGGTTTCAGTTAGCAGTGCTGAGAAAGTGGAAGTATACCAATCGAAATGAATATATTTTAGGTTAGTTTTTATAGAATTACAGATTTGTCCATTAAACCAAAGACCTTAATTACTTTAAAATAATTATTTTTCCTTCCTGCCAACATTGTATGTGTTTGTTGGGCAATTAGAGTTTATAAAATAATTAAAATGTTTTAATATTTTAGTTTTCGACGTGCATGGAATATTTTGAATATTGAGGTATTTTCTCATTGTGAATAAATTGAATAATGAATTCCCTGAAATCTATAAAATAGATCGTGCTGGAACTTTGCCACAGAAGAGTGTACATGTCATAAACTACCACACTAAGTATTAATTTGATAGGTGTAAAAATATAGAACATTTCAGATTTCAGTACCAGGTCCTTTTAATTACCAATGACATAGTTACCCAAGTACAGTATAGTGAGTTTTTTATACCCAGGGTTTGTAAGTCTGTCACTTGGGTGCACACCAAGACACCAAAAAGACAAAGGAAATAAGCGATTTGAAAGCAAGAATAGTTAAAAGCAATTTTGACTTGGTCCCCTGTTTTATGCCACCATTAGTGGCAGTTTTGTTTATCTTAAAGTTTATGAGAGCGTTCTTTCGAACTTAAATTACTTTTCGTCTCACGGCTTGGTCCAGTAAATTGACGTCATTAGTTGGAAGTCTTGGGGGAAAATGAGCACTAAAGAGCAACAAAGCTATAAAATGCACCATAATGTAATGATGCATTAACGGAAACTGTTGGGAAAGTATGTGGTGAAGATATCTGAGTGGAATTTATACTTCCTCATTCATTGCCAAGGTTCGTCTGGGTGCGTGTGTGTGTGCGTGTGTGTGTGTGTGTGTGTGTGTGTGTGTGTGTATGTGTGTGTGTGAGAGAGAGTGTGTGTGTGTCTGTGTCTGTCAGTGGACAGCATAGCTCAAAAACGAAAAGTCGGTTAAAAAGTTAAGTTCGTATTTAAGTTTAATGTCTTACAAGGATGTGACACGAAGATTTTGAAAAAAAATTGCTCCATCCTAACTTCCCTTTACGTGGAAAGCTTTTCGAAAACTTTGATTTTCTTGAAAATGGCACTAACGGTTTTAATTAAGACGCCATTTGTTTGAGATATTTTTTATGACAAATGAGATGTACCTATATTTTGAATTCAGGATGCATTTTGAATAACTGGTAAACCGTAAGAGATAAACCAAATATTACTATACAAACATGTAGATCTTGCTAAAACACAATTTATATCCAAATCTTTTTTGTAGAGTGAACCATTTCGTAGATATTCCTTATTGTGTGTGTGAGTTTCGGAAAACTTAAAACTTTCATGAAATGCAACATCGTTATTCATTTTTATATGCTAGCCCTGCAAACAGAACCCAATTTTAAAGGTTTTAAAGATTTGGCTATCGTTTAAAGCAGGGGAAGACAGGTATCGCTGCTGTGACGTCAGTTCACTCAGCTCATATGCTCCCGTCAAAGGTCAGTTGAACGTGTGACGTCACAGTGGGAAAGAGGAAATCAGTGCCGGACATCGCAATTTTAATGCTGACTGTTTCAATTACGGAATAGTCACAAATTATAAATAATTACATATATAGTGTCAATTCTAGTTTATGTGAACAGTCATATTTAACGCAAATAGAACAGGAAATATAACTATTTTGCCTGAGCTAGAGGAGAGCTGTACAGAACAATTAGCTGGACATTTTCCGACATTTGCCGTTTCGCTTTTCTTTAACTAGTTTGTCAATGTTAGGGCGTAATGTACACCACATTTCTAACCGAAGACTGCATGTTAGATTGTGATCTGACAATATGCTTCGGGATTTTGACTTAGAAACGTTCATAACAGAAAAGAATTGTTCGCACACATACGTGGAACCTAACATACATAATACTCGTGCAACAAGGGCATACACCCTTAGAAATCTGTTTTGAGGAACATTCTTATAAAAATCAGCCAAGTCTTCCTTGTGTTTATATTTGTCCTTCAGCAAATCGTCGCACTGTAAATTTATCAATTCAATTTGCAACCTGCTAGAAACATTAACATCCAATGAATACGGGGTCACAAAGATCTGAAACGCATTTGACAATGTTTCTACATCTTGAAGCCTGGTCTCAAACTAGTGTGAAACACGGGGAACTGAACACATGCGCCGCTGATCTAGGCAGCACAGCAATACACTGCTCTCGCCTGACGTCACACGAACGTACAAGCTGGCTCTTCGTTTAAATACGTCACACGGTTCGAAGTTGTCTTCTTCCCCTGGTTTAAAGCCTAGTGTACTCCCATATTCCCCTTGTAGTTACAAGGAAATAAGCAATAAGATAATTTGTACAAATGTTTATCTCAACTAACACGAAGAAGATATAGGAATAAGAGTTTGTAAGAAAGATTAACACGAGTAGAGAAAGTCATGTGAGTGCAACACATCAGATTTTTTAAATCTCCAAATTCTTGTAAAGCTTTATTCTGTGAATGTGAAAGCTTCTGAAATTTGTGGAACTATGTTACCAGCTTGTTATAGGCCAATAATCTGGTCACGTGTAGCTTCTGATGTGTGTGAAACAAGCAATACTTTCCTTTCACGCCGACGTGTCATTGGTTATTAACTAGCATGTAGCATGAATATTGTTATCATTGGAGAGGAGTAAAGAGGGTGCAAAAAGGGGACGCTACGAAGGCCTCGTTAAACAATCATGATACCCTTACATTTTACTAAATCCACTTTCTGTACTTATAAGTAAATATGTCATAAAGTCATTCTACAAATGTTTACCGCGATTAACATGAAGTAGATGGAACTAGTGTTTGTCGGAGTAGTTTGTGTAAGGGTTCATAGAGTGCAGTGATATACGATCGGGTCCTGTTTCTTGTGATGCGTGTATAGTTACGGACTAGAGTTTCATGGGTGCTTACTTTCCACATGCAAGTACAAATTACATTACAGGAGAAGGAAGGGGACGGTAGGGCGTATCAAAGTTGTGATCAAGCGGTGCTGAAAATAACCTTAATGTGGCACTTCTCAGGCCCCTCGTAACATCACAATAATTATCATGGCTTCCCTCCAGTCACTCTCCCCAGCGCCATCATTCTCGCGTCGTCGTTCGACCAGAGCGGACGTGATTTGCTTCTCACTGGTGGAAAAGACGGTATCCAGAAAGCTGACTCGCCGGAGCAGGAGATCCCGTGCCGACTTGGTGGAGTGTTGTGGTGTGCGTCGGTGGATTGCACGCTTCAATCTACGGACTAATACATTATATTAGTCACAGCACAATTTTGGTGGAGTTCCTAAAGGGGCTTGGCAAGCAAGCTTTGGAACTCACCAGGCTAGCTTCCCGGAGTGGCATAGAAAGCTACTCAGGTATTTCCCATTTCTTTCTACTCTTTTGCTTTATTCTTTCTTTCCTTGACAGACTTTCAGACTGACGACTTACGTGACAGCGGGCTCACAAGATCCTAGCCAAGGGTTGACGGCTTTGTGCCTGAAACCTCGAGCCGAAATGGCTCGCAAAGGCGCCGCCTTAGAGGAGGTGCGGTCCTCTGTGAGCAGCCGGAGGGCAACCGCGCTTACTGCCGATGATGGACAATTACCTTCGACATCATCTTCATACAGATCCTTATCACCCGAAGCAGTGGAGCCAAATAGGAAGCGCTCCAAGACCGATACGCAAAAGCGTAAGTGCTCTACTCCACGCCACATACCCATGGCAGAACTAGAGAGCCTGGGTTCAGACAATCCCTTACCTGAATCTGACTCCGAGTCCGATATGGAGCTGGGGGAGTTTACGGTTGTGGAAAACCGTAAACGGGGAAAACAGACGCCATCACCAAATATGATGCAACATGCACAGGATGTTGCATCATCCAATATGATGCAACACCCTCAGAATGTTGCATCATCCCAAGCCAAGAAGGGGCCAAGAATTCCGCCAATCATTGCGGACGTATTCCCTAACCATGTTAGGGTAATGCGTACACTGGCCAAACACCTCAAGTATACTTTTGAGGCAAAAAGGAAGCCTAAGAGCGTCCATATCCTTACCCACAGTTTGGGTGATTTGGAAACCGCCAAGTTGGTGTTACGAGAAATGAACATCACGTTCTACTCGTACTCACCACAACGTCCACACATTGAGCGCCGAGTCATCAGAGGCTTAGACTCAGAGTGCACCCCTGATGAAATCAAAACTGCACTTAAAGAAGAACATGGCATAACTGTCAATTCAGTGGCACAGTTGAAGAGAACCGTTAATACCGAGGGGGGTATTAACAAAGTTCCTATGCCACTATTCTTGGTAGTACTTGACAAAGTACTTAACCAAGAAGTACAACCAATTGACACAGTAAGGAAACTAATTTTCACTGTAGTCAAAGTGGAAAGGTATTATGGCAGAGAGGGACCTGTGCAATGTTACCGATGCATGGGGTACAATCACTCCAGCATGATGTGTGAGCGAAAGCTTACATGTCTGCGGTGTGCAGGGAACCACTTGCTAGAGAACTGCCCTAAACCTAGGGAAGAGTGCAAGTGCGCTAATTGTGATGGTACACACGTAAGTGTGTACAAAGGATGCTCCACAAGGAAAAAGATTATAGAGAGCCGCCGAAAGAACCGCCCCGATGACCAAGTGGTTCGCCCAGGTGTGTCCTTTTCCAATGCCTTAAATAAGGCAGAGTTCACTCTGCGTCGAGTGGAACAAGAGGCTGCTACACCAAAGAGCGATTCCCCATCAAATTCTGTGCCACCACCTCCAGGTCCTATAGAAAAGGCAATAGTGCCTAAACCCCCTGCACCAAAACCACGCAGGAAGAGGAGGAACAGAAAACCTAGGCAGAGCAAATCTTCTGCCCCCAATGTAACTTCGGAGCCACAAGCTCCTGTAATAACTACAGACGCACCTGTAGAGGCAGAGCCTATATCCAAGGTTAGGGATATTCCCCCTACCCCTATCCCACCAATGCCTAACACGGCAACATCCTCCTCCACACTAGCGACTATTTCGCAAAGTGACCTGGAGGAATTTAGCTCTTTATCCTCATGGTTTGGGGATTTAATAAACAAGGCGTTACCTGCTCTGAGAAACTGTAAGATGCAGTTGAACAACCCCAACCTGACCCCCATGCAGAAGCATTCCATCTTGCTTCAGACACTGGAACAGCTCTACCCCAACTCCGCTCAATAATGGCTGGAAGACATGTCCGGAGACCATTTAGAGCTGCGATTTGGAACGCAAACGGACTACGGAGTCATTACCCTAATATTTCTAATTTTGTACAGTATTTCGGAATTGACATTCTGATGGTCTGTGAAACTCATTTGGATGCTGCCACCAACTTCTCCCTCCCTAATTACGTCACCCATCGGTCTGATAGGGTTGGCCGACAAGGGGGAGGTACAGCCATCTTTGTTAAGAACCATATTACCCATAAGCCTTTCCCTCTTCCACCACTTCAGCATGTAGAAGCCTGTGCTATTAGGCTATCTTTAGGTGGTCTAGATACATTGCTGATAGTGGCATATGACCCCCCTGATCACCGCTTCTATGAAGCAGATTACACGGCTTTATTAAACCTCCACCCTGTGGTCTGCATTGCAGGTGACCTAAATGCAAAACATGCCAACTGGCATAGTCGTGCCACCAATGCGAAGGGGCGAGGACTATTCCGCCTTATAAGCGGTAACCCAAGCCTCATAGCTCATGGACCGAGAGAGCCCACTTTTCATCCTGCCCGAGGGAGACCGGACGTGCTGGATATTATGGTCACTAAAAACTTTAGATTCCATATAGACCTGACGACAGTCAATGAACTGGATTCTGACCACGATCCTGTGTTAATCGACACCAATGTTAATATGTCAGCATTGGTAACTCCTGATTGGTCGTATGAGGTAGACTGGGATGCAGCCGTCCTTGAACTGAACCAATCAGTGGATCCCAGACCGCATATAAATTCTATCGAGTCGTTAGAATTAGCGGCAAATGCATTCTCCCGACAAATATCAAATGTGATACGAGGGCATACTTACCGCATTCCTTGTAATACTTCTAACCCCACAACCATCCCAAACGAACTCCGACTGTTGCTGAGAGCTAAGTCAACAGTTCGGAAGCTTTGGCAGCGTTTCCGCCATCCCAGATTGCAGGCAATTTATCTGCGATTTAAGACCCTGGCTAGACGCCTCTTACGTGCACATCGCAAAGAGGCCTGGGAAAACACCATGAGGAACGTAAACCTCTCTGAAAAGAAGCCCTGGCGGATAATTAAATCCCTGAGAAGGGACAAAACGCTATATCAGCATCCTATACATGGCACTCGCGGGAGATTATCTTTCGAACCGCAAGAGAAAGCCACTGACTTCGCGGACTATTTAGAGTCCCAATTTGAGCCCCGAGAGGACATAGAAGACGAGGACTTTTCAGAACTAGTTGAGGCAACGGTGGATTACCTCTATGAGGATCCTCCACCACCTCACGAGGCGACTCGCATACCAATTGTCACACCAAGGCAAGTTTCCTCGCAAATTAGGTGTCTCAAACCCAACAAATCCCCTGGATATGATGGTGTTACGACACATATGTTACAACACCTGCCTCGCAAAGCCATTATCCACTTGACGAGAATTTACAATGCTTGCCTGTATCTCCGACACTTCCCTACTGCTTGGAAGGAAGCGAGGATGATTTGCATATTGAAACCAGGCAAGGATCCCAAGTTTCCATCAAGTTACCGTTCTATAAGTCTACTCCCAATAATTTCAAAAATTTTTGAAAAACTTCTACTGTCCCGTCTAACTCCTCTATTTGAGGAAAGGAGGCTCATTCCGGATCATCAGTTCGGATTCCGTCAAGGCCATTCCACTACCTTACAGCTCCTGCGTCTTGTTGAGAAGGCTGCCCTGGGTTTCCAGGAAAACTTCAAAACTGTCGCAGTACTTCTGGATGTGGATAAGGCCTTTGCAACAACATGGCACCAGGGCCTACTGTACAAACTTAGAGATGCAAATCTCCCCTCCCCCTACCTGACCCTCATAGCCAGTTTCCTCCGTGACCGCACTTTCAGGGTGCGAGTGGAGGGCAGGTTATCAACTATCAGACCAATAGCGGCCGGAGTACCGGAAGGTAGTGTTCTATCGCCACTGCTCTTTGTCGCATACATGTCTGACTTCCCCGTTGAACCCAGCACTGTTACGTGCCAATATGCCGATGACGTCCTCATACTGGCCCGTAACAAAAATCTACGTTACTGCCTTCCCCCATTGCAAAGACACCTAGATGCCATTGAGAGTTGGAGTGAAAAATGGAGAATGGGAATCAGTCCACAGAAAAGCTCTGCTTTTGTGTTAGGCAAAATTCATTCCTGGAGACCAGAAAGGGACCTGACACTTGGTCAGAGGAGAATCCCTTGGGTCAACACAGCCAAGTACCTTGGTGTACAACTAGACCGAGGACTTACCTTCACCAAACATGTCACAGCTAAAGCTGCCCAAGGTCACGGAGCTCTGGGAAAGCTCTATCCCATCTTTAGGTCAACTATGCCTACACGACTTAAACTACGCATTTATCGTGCGATCATCCCTCCCCTGATCCTGTATGGATGCGAGGCATGGGGATTCGTGGCTCAAACCACCATCCGCAGACTGCAAGTCGTGCAGAACAGGGCCCTTAGGATGATCTACGATACTGACCGTAGATTTTCTTCCCATATTCTCCACACTCATTCTGGCATTCCATATATTGTGGATGTTGTGCGAGATAGAGCCCGCTCTATGTATGCGAAACTTACACCACACCCTAACCAGCTGGTGAATACCCTGGGACAATATGATCCCCATCTTCCCAGGAGGCGCAAAAGCTATCGTTTACCCAAGGATGTCTTGGGCTAATTAGCTTCACTGCTTCCTCATTTCACCAAACATTCCAATGCATTCGGTTTCTCGCTAAATTGACACTGCTTGACTTGCTGGTTAGACAAGCTGACCTTTGCTAAGTGAGCAGAGGGGCATGGGTGCCCCAGGATGGGTAGACATTCTAACTGGCACTCATATCCCTAGTCTATAGCAAGAGAGAGTAACCAATCATCACCATTGGCTGACACTGACAAAAATAGCTTGTAAAATGACTACATCTTTCATACCTCACGGGTAAATCCATACTAAATGGATAGGTACCGTGGGCATATATCCCGCTCGGGTAAACCCGAGCGACCTGATTTGGCTCTTGGCTCTTGGCTCTTGGACTCTCCCCAGCAACAGTGTGGTATAAAAAATCACATTACTTTATTCTTGTACTAACCTTTTTTACAAACTCTTATTCCTATATCTTCTTCGTGTTAGTTGAGATAAACATTTGTACAAATTATCTTATTGCTTATTTCCTTGTAGGTACAAGGGGAATATTAGAATACAGTAGGTTTTATGCGATAGTCAAATGTTTTAAAGCTTTGAGATCCCATTCTCTTTGCACACTTAACATATAAAAAAATGAACAACGATGATCCATTTCACGAAAGTTCTAAGTTTTCAGAAACTCGCACACATAACAAGGAATATCTCCGAAATGGTTCACTCTACAAGAAAATTTATTCAGACATAAATTGTGTATTTCAGCAAGATCTACATTTTCTGTATAGTATGATTTAGTCTATCTCAAACGGTTTACCAGTTATGCAAAAGTCGTCCACAGTAAATAGGACTTCATGAGAAGATTCAAAATATACATTTCATTTGTTATAAAAATGGCTCAAACATATGACATTTTAATCAAAATTTTCGAAAAATGTTCCATGTAAAGGGTAGTTTAGGGTGGAACCATTTTTTTCAAAATCGCCGTATCGCATCCTTGAAAGATATTAAACATTGATTGATGCTGTCCACAGGGTGACGCACACACTGTAGTAGAGAAAGTAAACATATTAATGAGGAATAGCTCGGAAATGGTTAAGTGACTAAAAAAGAAAGAAACGAAGAAAAAGGACAAAGAGAGCATCTGTGTATTAACGAGCTGTTTACCATCTATCCAAAGTAATTCAGAAGAGAACTTCAGAGCCTTTTGTCACAAAGATATACATTCCATTATGCAATTCTCGAAAAAGTTGCATAAAAGGGGCGAGAGATTTTCGGGAAAACTTAGACCAAATATATCCGGTGAAATCTGAACATCTAATTTTTGTATGGAATACCATACTTATCTTACTCAGAGAATCTAAAAGGTCCTCACTGTGTTTACATAGAAGCAGGACCTATGTCGCTATAATTAAACAGTACTTAGATAGGCTTATTCGTAGGTAACACTGGTCGACAAGATTTTTTTCACAAGAAATCTGAATAGTGAATCTAGTGCATTTTTTCATCCTGAATTCAGATATGTAGTCAGAATTTTCCCATCAGGCATAGTTTTTCTGTGAAAGCTACTTTTCAAAATATGATTTTAGCGTTTTCTTTGACCTGTCATAGGAACCTTTACCTCATATGTAGCTATTTTACTCAAGCCGTATTTATTGAAATTATTTGTAATATCACGCTGAAGCACCACAAAACAAGACTGTGCAGGTTCATTCATGTTTAGACATGCTCAGACCTGTCTGGCATTGTGATGTGTCAGTATTGAGCTGACTGTGACATTGTTCACTAGTGAAATATTTCCTTCCTTTCTGTTTAGAAGTGTATTGTGTATGTTGTGCATGTTGCATTTCAGTGCTTAATGTTTTCATCATGCCAAGAAAGTGTGTAAATCATGCAGATAATTTCTGCTATATTTGTGGTGAGCTGACCTTCAGAGGCGAAATATGACCCCACTTGTAAAGAACTGTTATCATCTTTACTTTGGCTGTCAAGTTGGTGATTTTGATAAGAGCTGGGCCCCAAATACATGCTGTTCGTGTGTTAGACTGCTGACTGGGTGGAAAAATGGTACACATCATATGCCATTTGCAATTCCCATGATTTGGAGGGAACCGAAGGATCATTCAACTGACTGTTATTTTTGTTTGACAAATATTAAAGGAATCACATCTAAAACAAAATATACAGTTAAGTATCCGAATTTGCAATCTGCATTGAGACCTGTCTTACACAGTGAAGAGTTCCCCGTACCAGTATATGTAGATACAACCTTAAGTGATAACTCTGATTCTGACCTAACTGAAACTCAAAATGATTCAGATGAAAATAAAAATGATCTTACATATGAAGCCAGTAGCTGTTCATCAGAACCATACTTTCCCAATCAGCAAGACCTTAATGACCTGATTCGGGATTTAAATCTGTCTAAACTGCAAGCTGAAGTTTTAACTTCCAGACTCAAAGGGTGGAATTTACTCCAAAAAGATGTAAGAATAAGTAGTTATCGTAGCCGCCATAGTGTTTTCAAAGAATACTTCTCTGAAGAATATGGTGTTGTGTTTTGTAATAATATTTGCTCACTTATGGAAACTCTTGGGCATCAACACCGACCAGATGAGTGGCGATTGTTCATAGACTCCTCTAAAGTAAGTTTGAAGGCTGTGCTGCTACATATTGGCAATGAACTTCCATCAATACCAGTAGCGCATGCCGCTATGAAAGAGACATATCAAAATATGAAACTAATTTTAGAGAAAATACAATATGGAAAATATGAATGGAATATCTGTGGTGATTTAAAGGTCATTGCTTTATTGCTTGGTTTGCAACTTGGGTTCACCAAATTTTGCTGTTTTTTGTGCGAGTGGGACAGCAGAGATAAGAAGTCTCACTACGTTAGAAAGTCATGGCCGAAACGTGAATCTCTTCTCCCTGGCCAGAAAAATGTGGCATGTGTCCCTTTAGTGAATCCTGAAAAAAATATTTTTACCTCCATTGCATATTAAGTTAGGAGTTATGAAAAATTTCGTCAAAGCTATGGATAAACTTTCTGATGGATTCTTGTACTTGAAATCGAAATTCCCCAAAGTCAGTGATGCTAAATTGAAAGAAGGAGTTTTTATAGGACCACAAATCCGATCATTAATGGCTGATGAACATTTCGAGGGACTGTTAAATCCACTGGAGAGAGCAGCCTGGCAGGCTTTCAAAAGTTTATGTTGCAATTTTCTTGGAAACCATAAAGCAGAAAACTATCGTGACATAGTGGCTGATCTTCTGCATTCTTATAAAGTTATGGGATGCAACATGTCTTTAAAAATTCACTTCTTGGACTCTCACTTGGACTTCTTCCCCGAAAACCTTGGAGCTGTCAGCGATGAACACGGTGAGCGTTTTCATCAGCAAATTTCTACGATAGAGAAGAGGTACCAAGGCAAGTGGAGTTCCAATATGCTGGCTGACTACTGTTGGACTAAAATGAGAGACTTCCAGATGCAAAATATACCCGAAAATCACTATCTACCACTGTCTAGGTAAGTCAGAATCAGTAGTTATAATTTTGAGTTAGATAGCTAGTTACGGATTTTTTAGAATATTATAAAAATTCAAATGAATATCACACAAAACTCCTGCCCGATGCGGACAAACTGTAATTATATTTGAATTCAGCACGAAAAATACTTTTAGAATCTGTTATTTTAATTCTTGTGAAAGAGAAAAAGTTAATTTTTGTAGACCAGTGTAATCAGACATTTAATTAATTACCAGAACATAGAGTTTACTTTTGGGCATAGAAAAAACCAAACTGTGACATTCATTGAACAAATAAACTAGGATGTAAGAGACATAACTGTATAAAACCCTGCTGCAAAGAACATAAAACAGGGTTTGCTTAATCTGAGATCAAACGTTTCAGAAACCAACGTAATGCTTACCTGAGATGACAAGGATAGTAGTTTCTCATTGTATACGATCATCGGACACAATAGACCAACATCTGCCAATTCGAAGGCAGCGTGCAAAATTACCTGAAAATATAGTTAATAATTGAAAAATAAGTTATTTTAACTTTACTATTTTTCTACACAAATGACATAATTTTTATACAAAATGGTTCAGAAATACTTTTACAAACATTTTACGAAAGTTTTAAGCTATCCGAAACTCACACAAATAACGAGGATTATCTCAGAAAAGGTTCACTCTACAAGAAAATTTATTCAGACATAAACTGAGTGGTTTAGCAAGATCTACACTTTTAGAGTAACATTTTGTCTATCTCTTATGGTTTACGAGTTATTCAAAAGTTATCAAGAGTAAACAGGACTACATGGGCTATAGCCACAAAATTCAAAATATACATTTTGTTTGTCATATAAATATCTTAAACATATGACATTTTAATCAAAATCGTTAGGGACATTTTCAAGAAAATCAAACATTTTCGAAACATTTTCCATGTAAAGGGTAGTTTAGGGTGGGGCTATTTTCTTAATCTTTGTGTCGCTTCCTTGAAGGAGATTAAACTTCAATACCAATTTTGGTTTTTAACCGACTTTTCGTTTTTGAGTTATGCTGTCCACAAACTGGTAGACACACACAGACCTCTGTCTAAAATGCGTTTTTTTTTTTTTTTTTTTTTTTTTTTTTTTAATTCAGGGGATGACAAAACATATTGCCGGTGAAATGCCGACATCGAATTTTTGGGTGGAATACAATACTTCATCTACTTACCAGTAGAGAAAGTAAAATAGGATGTACAATTTTATTTTCCATGTTCTGTAGAGACGTTGTACTGTTAACGATTAACGATTGTAAGCTAAACAGCCCGGGCGTGTTGTAAACATGCCCAAATAATACTTTTCATATTCATTCAGTTTCGTGCAAGTAGCGCCGCTGATTTAGGCAGCATAGTAATACACCGCTCTCGCCTGACGTCACACGAACGTACAAGCTGGCTCTTCGTTTAAATACGTCACACGACCCGAAGTTGTTTGTGTGTTGCGCTCTCGAATGGTTAATATTAGTCAGTGGCGTTAGAAACTCATAGCCGAAAGTTCGAAATTTGAACTTTCATAGGTTTCTTATGTTGTTACTTGTTTTGAGACATCTCCATATATTTTGAACATATTTGGACTTCACGAACGCGCGCGCGTGCGCGTGTGTGTGTGTGTGTTGTATTCTGTCATGTCTATTAATAATGATGACTGCAGTCAGAGAGCTAGATGACTTTTTCTTATATTTCGGGCGCGGTGCTGGATCGTTGTTAATTTTTTCTGCTGAATGATTCACATTGTATCATTTTTTGTGTTTTATTTCTTTTTATTGTAGTTTAGCGCACAGATATAACACTGAATCACAATTTGTGTGCCAAAATGTTCTATTATTTATCGTTACACTTGATATAACTCAATTTCGCATTGCAGTTTTTGATTATTTAACAAGTGAAGTCAGAACCTTAATGCCTCTGTTTTGCCTGTTGTAATGTTCGAGGGCTTAGGAACCAAGCTTCTTAATGTATGGCCGAAACAGTTCCGTACACACCGTTAGTTTTCACTTTATAATGGAACTGTGTTGGATTGTGACGCCTATGGACAGTATCGGGGCTTGAAGTTGCGACACTTTGCAACAAACACATAGAAGTTCATTTACAGAGTTGCAGGTATTCGTCAGTCAAGTGGCGTGTCGGATGAAATATCTGGAGCGGAACTTGATGCCATCTTTTGTTTTCGGTGACAATGGCTGGGCCAGGAAGCTTTCAAAAGAAACTTTTCAAGGGTTAAAACTGTTGTTTTTTATCATTGTCTCCCTCAGTCACAGCAATAAACCCATTCGCTCCCATTCCCGCTAAAACTTTCCGGCGCTGCAAGAATGAAGAGTGGTATTTAAACGTGCCTTGTTTTCCTAGCTATACAGGGTGTTCACAAAATGAGTGAAGATTTTAGACTCAAATATATTTTTACTTTCTCTACTACAAATAGTAAGTAGAAGTCGTCTTGTATTCCACCCAAAAATTCGATGTCCAGATTTCCCGGAAATATGTTTTGAGGCCCTCTGAATCCAAAAGGAAAAAAAAGTATTTTAGAAAAATGGGTGTCTACCAGTCTGCGGTCAGCATAACCCATAAATCAAACCCCAAAGTTGATATTTAAGTTTAATATATTTTAAGGACGCGACACAAAGATTTTGAAAAAATTCTTCCACCCTAAACTACCCTTTACAAGGAAATGTTTTTCCAAAACCTTGATTTTATCGCAAATGGCTAACAATTTTGAATAAAATGCCATATGTTTAAGATATTTTTAGAAAAAATCTGATGTATTGCACTCACATGACTTTCTCTATTCTTGTACTAACCATTCTTCCAAACTCTTATTCCTATATCTTCTTCGTGTTAAGATAAACATTTGTACAACATATCTTATCGCTTATCTCCTTGTAGGTACAAGAGGAATATGGGAATACAGTAGGCTTTAGGCGATAGTCAAATCTTTTAAAGCTTAGGGATTCTATTGTCTTTGCACACTTAACATATAAAAAATGAACGACGATCCATTTCACGAAAGTTCTAAGTTTTCCGAAACTCACACACATAACAAGGAATATCTCCGAAATGGTTCACCCTACAAGAACATTTATTCAGACATAAATTGTGTATTTTAGCAAGATCTACATTTTTGTATAGTATGATTTGGTCTATCTCTAACGGTTTACCAGTTATGCAAAAGTCGTCCAGAGTAAATACGACTACAGGGGCTATAGCCAGAAAATTCAAGATATATATTTCATTTGCCATAAAAATATCTCAAACATATGACATTTTAATCAAAATCGTTAGAGCCATTTTCAAGAAAATAAAAATTTTCGAAAAATGTTCTATGTAAAGCGTAGTTTAGGGTGGGGCTATTTTCTTCAAAATCTTGATCTCATATCCTTGAAAGACATTAAAATTAAATACCAACTTTGGTTTTTAACCGACTTTTCGTTTTTGAGTTATGCTGTCCACAGACTGACACACAGACACACACACGGACGTTTTTCTAAAAATGCTTTTTTTTTTATTCAGGGGGCCTCAAAGCATATATTTCCGGTGAAATCTCGACATCGTTTTTTGGATGGAATACAATACTTCCCCTACTTACCAGTAGAGAAAGTAAAAATGAAAGGTATATTTTAAATATTCTGGGTACAGGTCATATAGTCTTGTTTACTCTGGATAAACCGTAAGAGATAGATCTTATCTTACTATACAAAAAAGTTAAGGTGTAGATCTCAATAAATCAAGCAAATTACGTCCTTTTTTTTTTTTTTTTTTTTTTTTTTTTTTTGTTTTTTTTTGTTTAGATACTTGGTTTTCTCAAATGGAGCATATTATAGCGACGAGCTTTAAAAGATTTGACTAACAGTTGAGCGTGAGGTACTTCCGTTGTATCTACAAGGAAATATGTGACAAGATCAGTTCTACAATTGTTTATTAAATTGAAGTAGACAGAAGAATTAGCATTTGTAAGGATTGGTTGCACAAAGTGAGTAGAAAAAGTCATATGAGTGCAACATATCAGATTTATTTTAACTTGAATTAACTGTCTCTACTTCCGTAGTAAATCTTCATCCATCCTACTTCTCAGTCGATAAAATCGTCGATGTGTTTAGTTATTAGTTCGCATTTCTTACAACAGATGTTGGTAATATAGCAATACACGGAATTGTCAACAGATGTCACCAAAATGATAATTTAAGTGGAAATGCCTACTCTGTGCAGAGCGGGTTGTAAGCCGATTCAGGTTTATTCAGAAATGCGGCAGTTTCCTCCTTCCCTTCCCTTCCCATAAGAAGAACGTCACAGCAATGTGCTAATGTAATTTTGAAGGGAAAAATAATAAATGGAGTGGTTTTCATGTTTCACCGTCACCAATAACCGATAACCTGTTACTGTGCTTTTTGTCTGGCGCCTCTCTTATGGAGTTAACCTGGTTAAGGCCCATAACCGAGTTATTCACTGCCATCGATAATTTACTAGTCGACAACTCTGTTAACAGAGAGCGCTTCTCTCAAAACCGAAAGCAGCTTTGTAGTAAGAAAATATGAAAGGGAATTTTATGACTGGATTGAGAACATAAATACCAACCTTCAGGGGTCTAAATATGGTTCTAAGGCAATCAAAAAGTTTGTCTAAAACTCCAAATTATGTACTAGAAGTTGTAGCACCCCGTTAAGTCCTAGATTTTTACTAGGGCAGTTCGTAAAGTAAGCTCCCGTGTTTTATAGAAGGTCTGAGTGGCCTACTAAAAATTATTTATTATTATCCCAAGGTCGTGGGTTCAAATTCGACCCAGAAAAACGGTTATTAAGTGTGCTTAAAAAATCAGAACAAGTTCCGTGTGTCTATCTGTCTGTGCCTGTCTGTGTCTGTCTGTCTCTCTGTCCACCAGTCTGTGGACAGCATAACTCAAAATCGTAAATTCAGTTAAAAACCAAAGTTGGTACTTAAGTTTAATATATTTCAAAGATGCGACACGAACATTTGAAGAAAATTCCTGCACCTGAAACTACCCTTCAGGTACGATCTTTTAAAAATTTTGATTTCCTAACGATTTTAATTAAAGTGCCACATTTTTGTGATATTTTTATGCCAAACGAAATGTATATTTTGAATTTTTTGTCTAAAGCCCATGTAGTCCTGTTTATTTCGGGTGACATTTGCCTAACTGGTAGATAGACCAAATCTTACTATACAAAAACGCGCAATACATGTCCAAATACATTGTTTTTAGAGTGCACTATTTCGGAGATATTCCTTGTTATTTGCGTGAGTTTTGGAGAACTTATACTTCTGTGAAATGGAACATCGTTATTCATCTTTTATATGTTAACCGTGCAAAGAGATTGGAATTTGAAAGCTTAAAAAGATTGAACTATCGTACAAAGCCTACTGTATTCTAATATTCCCCTTGTACCTACAAGGAAATAAGCAATAAGATGTCTGCTAATGCTTATCTCAACTAACAGGAAGAGTAGAGAAAGTCATGTGAGTGTAACACATCAGATTTGTTTGTTGTTTATAATATGGATGTACGCCATACACTTGACTGATCTGAATACTGTTGAATCGTTCCTTGGTGTCAAAAAATCAAATCACAGACTATATTTTACAGTCGGCGGAGCCAGGGTTTGTTGTAAATATTTTGGACCGACACCGTGAACATCACACTAAAACAATAGCAATTGAAATTGCGTCATTTTGCGCGTAAGGCATGCTGGGAGTCGTTGAGTGTTTCAATGTTCGCTCGAAATTCGATGAGCTATGCCTATTCGGACCTTACTTTACGAGTTGCCTTCGTATATTTCCTACTATGCATAGTAAGCAAGGGAAGTATTACTTTCCAACCAAAACGTTAATATAATTTGCTCCTTATTAGATACTTGTATTGTATTTATATATTTCAGTGATAAGGAATGCGTCTACCAACACAAACTTCCTCACTTCTTCGCTCTGTAGCACGTGACTTGGGCCGAGCTTAACCGAGTCGCCACGAACTAAATACGAACTTGCTCGTACAACAACCACAAACATTTGCTTGGTAGTTCAAATGTGCT
Source organism: Tenodera sinensis (assembly GCA_030765045.1). Classification (NCBI taxonomy): domain Eukaryota; kingdom Metazoa; phylum Arthropoda; class Insecta; order Mantodea; family Mantidae; genus Tenodera; species Tenodera sinensis. The sequence goes on along the minus strand of CM060968.1, from coordinate 14,032,190 downwards.
GAAGTTTTAAACGATGCTCTGAAGCATGGAAATGTTCGCGATTAAGGACCTGCTCAGAATATTTTCTCAAGATGGTGGACGACCTCTAACTACCCGCATTTGTTAATTCCTTCCAAAGCTCTTAATTACAAAATAATTGCGAGCTTTCCTATTAGATATTTTCTCTGGCGTATTAATAAATTTCCGCTACTTGCGCGCGTTATACATAAGGCAAAGGCATAATTAATTTTTTCCGTAATGTTTACAATTCTCGAGCAATGAGCAGTAGAAGGAAAACGTGCACATTACTCGGATAATTTAATTGGTTAGATAAACAGCAAACACTGAAGGAGACTAAAACAGTGTCTAGGGGGGAGGGGGGGTTACTGTTATATAGTTGAGGGTTTTTATTTTTTTGAAGTTGGTAGATATTATAGGTTCGGATATGTTTTTCATAACCGTTTCGGCCACCTGAAACACTTTTTTTAACCTCATTACCTTTACCTCATAACTTAGGGTAATCTAAATAGAAAATTTAAATAAAAATCTGATATGTTACACTCACATGATTTTCTCTACTCTTGTACTAACTATTCCTACAAGCTCTTATTGCTGTATCTTCTTCATGACAGTCGAGATAAACATTTGCAGAAATGATTTTTCTTATTTCCTTATAGGTACAAGGGGAATAGGGAATGGAGTAGACTTTGTCCGATAGTCAAATCTTATAAATCTTTGAGATTCCGCTTTCTTTCCACACTTAACATATAAAAAAATTGAACAGCGATGTTGCATTTCACGCAAGTTTTTTAAGTTTTCCGAAACTCACACACATAATAAGGAATATCTACGAAATTTTTCAGCTTACAAGAAAATTTACTTGGACATAAATAGTGTATTTTTGCATGGTCTACATTTTTTGTATAGTATGATTTGATCTATCTCTAACGGTTTATCAGTTATGCAAAAGTCGTCCAGAGTAAATACGACTACAGGGGCTATAGCCAGAAAATTCAAGATATACATTTGATTTGTCATAAAAATGTCTCAAACATATGACATTTTAATCAAAATCATTAGAGCCATTTTCAAGTAAATCAAAATTTTCGAAAAATGTTCCATGTAAAGGGTAGTTTAGTGTGGGGCTATTTTCTTCAAAATCTTCGTGTCGCATCCTTGAAAGACATTAAACTTAAATACCAACTTTGGTTTTTGGTTTTTCTTTTTTGAGTTATGCTGTTCACGGAGCTTTTTCTAAAAGAGGTTTTTGGGTTCAGGAGACCCTAAAGCATATATTTCCGACATAGAATTTTTGGGTGGAATACAATACTTCCTCTACTTACTATACGTAGTAAAGAAAGTAAGAAAGAATGTTTATAAACAGGTAGGAATGGAATACAATATGCAGGCGGGGGAGACATTAGAAACCCGAGAGTGAGAGAGAAGCACAAACTTGTTTCGGAGATTAACGAAAGCGGATAGGGAAGCGATGCTAAATGCCTCGAGCTCTGTGCATCTGGTTATAACTGTAAAAGTTGGGAGATTTGCATTTCATCGCTAGCTAGCGTTTCTTGTGGTGTCTTCGGTTTCGACTTGACTGCTGCTGCTGCTGCTGCGGCGGCGGCGGATGATTGCACCCCACGGCAAAGGAAGGATCTTCATCTTTTAACGATACCGCGATTATCGGCAAGCAGACAACAATATCTCTGGAAAGAAACAGGGATACGCAGAATAACGTACAGGCTTCCTCTTGCACACAACTGCCTTTGGGATGTGGTGCCTTTTTTCTTTTTTAATTTGACACGAGAGAAAATAAAAACTTTTTTCTAAGGAATGATTTCGACTCGAACGGAAATTCTGTACTTAAGTCAAAGATTGCACGTAAAAACTACTTTTAGTATTGCTTACTGTTCTACTGCTATATATTCAAGGTATTAAGTACAGATACGTGTACTGGTAATTTACAACACTCTAATGAACAATATCTCATTAATTTGCATACTTATAATTTTACTTATTAACCTTCCATTGGTCGCTTGGGGTCTGAGAGACCCATATATTAATTTAAAAGTTAACCAACTGTGTCTAACACACCGGAAGGTTAAATTGATATCTAAGTAGGACACTACATTAAGATTTTCGAGAAAATCCCACACTTCAAGGTATTTTTTATTCAAAATCGTTACAGCTATTGTTTGGAATATCAAAAATAATAAATTGGTCCACGTAGAAGTATATGTTTAAGATACTTGCATGGCAAGTAAACTGGGTACATCTAATTTTCTAAGCGTAGCCTCTAAAATGCTCTTCATTCGGTATTACCTTTGCAGAGAGAGAGAGAGAGAGAGAGAGAGAGAGAGAGAGAGAGAGAGAGAGAGAGAGAGAGAGAGAGACAGACAGAGAGAGAGAGAGGAATTCTGAGTCATTGCACAGCGATTCGCTTTTTAAAAGTTTTTGTTATAATTATGTCTTATTTCAATGTTAAACTAATTTTTCAAATAATTATTTCTTGCCTAGATGGCAATCGGTGAGGAAAACGGAACGTTTCTTTCTGCAAAATCTGATGTGTTGCACTCATATGACTTTCTCTACCCTTGTACTAACCATTCTTAAAAGCTCTTATTCCTATATCTTCTTCATGTTAGTTGAGATAAACATTTGTACAAATTATCTTATTGCTTATTTCCTTGTAGGTACAAGGGGAATATTGGAATATAGTAGGCTTTGTACGATAGTCAAATCTTTTAAAGCTTTGAGATCCAGTTCTCTTTGCACACTTAACATATACAAAAATGAACAACGATGATCCATCTCACGAAAGTTGTTTTCCGAAACTCGCACACATAACAAGGAATATCTCCGAAATAGTTCAGCCTACAAGAAAATTTATTGAGACATAAATTGTGTATTTTAGCAAGATCTACATGTTTTGTATAGTATGATTTGGCCTATCTCTAACGGTTTACCAGTTATGCAAAAGTCGTCCAGAGTAAACACGACTACATGGGCTATAGGTAGAAAATTCAAGATATATATTTTAATTTGCCATAAAAATATCTCAAACATATGACATTTTAATCAAAATCATTGGAAAATTTTTCGACAATTTTGATTTTCTTGAAAATGGTTCTGTGTAAACGGTAGTTTAGGGTGGAGCAATTTTCTTCAAAATCTTCGTGTCGCATCTTTGAAAGACCTTAAACTTAAATACCAACTTTGGTTTTTAACCGAGTTTTCGTTTTTGAGTTATGCTGTCCACAGATTGACACACACAGGGACGTTTTTCTAATAATGTAATACTATTCAGCGATCTGTGCCACAAAACTATAGAAGGTATGTGCAAGTAATTTAAACCAAACACATAATTTCCCCAACAGATACATTTAAGTAAGGAAGAGACGTGAGAACCTGGAGATGACCGAACACGTGAAGTGAATCAGGTTCAAGGTCGAGTGTGCGACTGTAGATGTCGATAGTTGTGAATTACTACGAGAGATTGGTGGCCAGTAGAATGTGAGAGTGACATGTGCCACTTCTAGGCACTACTTTCTCTCATAATTTGTTATTCTGGGAATCATATATCCTTTCTCACACCTACTTACCAATTCACTTAATTTGACTGGACTTCTTGGACCATTGTTTCAACTGAAACGTACACTTATGCTGCTCTTACGTTCCATTCTACTGTAATAAACTTGGACCAGGGAAAATAAAACAATGTTGACAAAATTCACACACATAACGAGGAATATCTCCGAAATGGTCCACACTACAAAACAAAAAAAAAAAAAAAAAAAAAAAAAAAAAAAAAAAAATATGTGGACATAAATTGTGCATTTTAACAAGATGTACATTTTTACTTTCTCTACTGGTAAGTAGGAGAAGTATTTTATTATTTGTCCGAGTTTCGGAAAACTTTCGTCAAATGGAACATCGTTAATTTTTTTACATGTTCTCAAAGAGAACAGAATCTCAAAGCTTTAAAAAATTTGACTATCGCTCAAAACCTACTGTATTCTAATACTCCCCTTGTATCTACAAGGAAATAAGCAATAAGATAATTTGTACAAATGTTTATCTTAACTAACACGAAGAAGCTATAGGAATAAGAGTTTGTAAGAATGGTTAGTAGAAGAGAAAGTCATACGAGTGCAAAGCATCAGATTTTTCTAAAAATGCTTTTTTTTATTTTTTTATTCGGAGGGCCTCAAAACATATATTCCCGGTACTACTGCACGTAACAGAGAAGGTGAAAAGTAAAACACAAACAAAAGTAATAATTGAAATCTATTAACCGTTATGTAAATCTTCTATCATTTCATGGAATCTCTCAACTTTATTTAATTGCTGTTTGTGCACCGCCCTTAATCATTCAGTATATGTTTGTTCAACACTTATATTTCAGAAGGTACTGTTTAATTAATAAAATGTTTATTTAAAGCTACAGCATGTTAGCTGTAGAAAGTTCAAGTAATTAAATGTAAATTGATTGCTTAATGTCATGTAGATTTACTCATAACGACTTTGAACAGTTCTCACTTTCACTTTATAATGTGATCTGGTTCAAATTCACCTTGTCACTTCCTTTTCTTGCTGATATAACAGTGTAATGGAATACGGGCCAAATTGCCTCTAGCATCCGCTTCACTCGCCGGGGGGTCGAACATAGGACCTCTATGACATTTTCGGTGCCAGATATTAAACTCACTCACTGGCAAGCACGCTGGAATCTTCCAGAAGTTCTAGAATACTCAAGAGGCGGGGAGAATAGAAACTTCTAGTAACAGTGAGTAAACAGGGTTACATGGGTTATAGCCAGAAAATTCAAGATATACATTTTATTTGTCACAAAAATATCTCAAACATACGGTATTTTAATCAAAATCGTTAGAGCGATTTTCAAGAAAATAAGCGTGGAGGCATTTTATTAAAAACTTTAGTGTCAAATCCTTGATAGATAATGAACTTGAATACTAACTTCGGTTCTTAAGTGAAATTTCGTTTTTGAGTTATGTTGTCCACAGACAAACACACACACACACACTAACACAGAGTTGTTGTTGTAGTGTTTAACGCCTGCTTTTACTACTACGGCACCGCAGGCGGTGACACTGATGATACATGAAGATGGAGCACCGGTGGAATGAGATGGCGGGGGAAACCGGAGTACCCGGAGAAAACCCGCCCTGACGCCGCTTCCTCCACCACGAATACCACATGCGGGTCCCTGGGATCGAACCCGGGCCGCCTAGGTGGTAGGCGAGCGCGCTAACCGCTCGGCCACGGCACCGCCACACACACACGCACACGCACACGCACACGCACACACACACACACACACACACACAAACATACACACACAGACATACTCACAGACCTTTTTCTAAAATTGCATTTTGGGATTCACGGAACCTATAAATATATATTTCCGGTGAAGTCTCGACATCGAATTTTTGGGTGGAATACAATACTTGCTCTACTTACCAGGAGAAAAAGTAAAAAATGTGATGCACAAGCGAGGATTCCGGAGTGAACAAATGCAGGAGTAAAGCGGTTCTTCTCCTGTTGCAGTTCCGCTATAAGACTGTTGCTTTTGGTGTAAAAGTGGTGTTAGTAACCGGAAGCCCACCTCCTCCTACACACGTGTGAAAGTGTGGTTTCTCTTCTCGCAGACAAGACAGTGTGAGCTGTCGTCAACTGTTTCACGTGGGCGATGTACCCTAGGGTCAACCACACGGACGTACGTACCTCTCTTTGTTTATGACCTTTAAAATTGTTAGAGCCATTAGCAAGAAAATAAAAATTTTCGAAAAATTTTCCATGTATAGGGTAGTTTAGGGTGGGGCTATTTTCTTCGAAATCTTCGTGTTGCATCCCTGAAAGACATTAAACGTAAATACCAACTTAGGTTTTTAACCGACTTTTCGTTTTTGACTTACGCTGTCCTTAAGCGCGCGCGCACACACACACACACACACACACACACACACACACACACACACACACACACACATGCATATGGACCTTTTTCTAAAAATGCTTTTTTTGGGGGGGGGGATTTGGGTGCCGAATAAATAAACGGCGCAATTGCCTATATATTTCAGTGACATGAAACGGGGAGTTTTAAATAGATTAGAAAATGTATATCATGTATTAAATATTAGAATAACGAATACATAGAGCTCAGAGAATTAAAGTATCATTATCCATGATAACGTATCTACTTGTATGAAAATTGGTTGGAAAATTGCAGTAATTGCGTTACACAACAGGTATAAAATTGTTCTTGGAGTAAAAATGATGGCTATCAAGATTGCACACAACAGAAAATCACGTAGAGTTCGGGTCAGAAGTTGTTAAAGTACAAATTCACCGCAACAATCACTGTTATTGCCAGAGAAGCAAATTTTAAAAGTGTGCGCCTATCATTAGGCATCTTGGTTTGAACTGGACAGGAAGTGTAAGATGAAGTGCACAGCAGAGACCTAAATAATTCCCACCCTTCCTTCTTTCTCACGGTCGTGGAATTCTGCAATGCAAGTAGTTTCATATTTTGTGGCTCACAACATGGAAACTTCAAAAGTGCAAAAGAGTTGGATTTTGGTTTCAAATATTTTAGGTCTTTAAATTGTGAAGAGAATGTCTCGTATAATTGCTTCAAAAGTTCGTTGTATTTTTCGAGTAGAAATTCGTTTATCGTGAGCAAGAAAATGATATAAAACTACAACTATCAGTTTTAAAAATCAAAAACTTATCATCTTCATCTCGAAAACAAGAATATTCGTCGTAGCATTGACTTGTAGGTACTACTACTCCGCGCCATCCGCCTCTGACTAGCAGGTCTGCTTCTGTTTTCCTTGGTTAGTGGTAAATTATTTATTCCAATTATTTATCATTTCTTAATAAAATTATTGATTTTGCCTGTCAGTTCCTGTATTAACCGTATAGTAAAACACAGATTGAAAGCCGTAAGTTAAGGTAAGAAATTAACTTGTGCTGAAGACATAACGTGCATTTCCTACCTCACGGAGAGCAGTTGCACAAGAGGAAGGAAGTAAGGGCACTGCTGGGAATTTAGTAGTCCCTCTTGAAACGCGAGTTCCAGGATTTGAAATCCCAATCCATTAGAGAAGCATCTCAGCCCGCACACCGGAAACACAAAAGCACGTTGACAACTTCCGGCACTACGCACGTACTAGAGATTTCAAGAACCATTGGCAGCGGTCGGTCGGTCGGTCGTTCGGGAGAGTGAATGTAGATGTGATTCTGACATTCCTCCGTCCGTCCGTTCGTTCGTTCGTTCGTCTTCCACATCAGGATTTATCTATACATGCACTTCTTTATAAAGCTAGACATCCATCTGGTGTGTTACCTCACGTGACTTTCTCTACCCTTGTACTAACTATTCTTACACACTCTTATTCCTATATCTTCCTCGTGTTATTTGAGATAAACATGTGTACATATTCCCCTTGCACCTATAAGGAGGGAATACGGTGCACTTACACGCTAATACTATTCTCTTTGCATGTCCAACAGATGTAAAAATGAATAACGACCTACCATTTGAGAAAAGTAGTAGAGCAAAATTCAGACAAATAACAAGGAATATTTCCAAAATGGTTCACTCCAGAAAGAAAATATAATTGGTATAAATTAGTACTAAGATTTCGTCTATCCAATGCATTTTATCGTTTATGCAAAGGACATCAGAGGACATGTCCAGAAAATTCAAGATATAAATTTCAATTGTGATATGAATATCTTAAATATATGGTATTTTAATCAAAACTACTAGAGGTATATTTGAGAAAATCAAAATTTTCGAAAAATGTTCCATTTAAGGGTAGTCTAGGGGGGGGGGGATTTCTTGAAAAACTTCGTGCAGCGTCCTTGGGAGATACTAAACTTAAACACCAAATTTTGTATTTAACTGACTTTTCGTTTTTGAGCTATGCTGTTCCTTTGCACCTTCTAAACACTTTTTTATGAATTCAGGGAGTTGCAGAGAAAGTAAAGTTGGTTTAGAAATTTAAATATGAAATTCGCCAACGGCCATACCATGCTAAAAACACTGGTTGGTTCGATCACCAAGGTTAAGCGGCATTGGGCGTGGTCAGTACTTGGATGGGTGACTGCTTGGGAGCACCACAGGCCGTTGGTACAAACTTTATCTACCGCTCGCCTAGGTCTTCACTCTGTCTGGTGCATAGGTTCCTGTGCTCCCCGACAGGTGTGTGACCCTTACGCAAGGGGAGGGTAATCAGGTAAAGTAAGAAAGAAACATGAAATTCTCTGTGAGGAAATCAAATTGCAATGCTAAGTGTGTATGTTCCTTATCCGTGGGAGGAGTAAATCCTAAGTGCAGTGTAGATTATTTGCAACTGCTGTTTTATTTGTGAAATATCTCTTGAGATTAACTGGATCACTTGAAACTTTGTGCATTCCTACTGACATTAAACCCATTTGCTTTACGATATAAATTTAAACGTTGATAGGTGTGAATTGAAATCTCAATTAGGAACAGAATTAAAGTTTGTGACAAGATCAAGAGAAGCACAGAGATTGCTTAGTGTATTTCGGGAATATGAAAATTAAGAATGCAAAGTAATATGTTGAAGGAAAGATGTTCAATGTGTAGTGCTGATAACAGATGGCAGCACTAACCAGATACTTCTTGGTTTTGTGATTTTGACCATTTTTACAGAAATACCTTGACTTGATTTGCAGGAATTGGTAAAGTATAAATAAAAAGCTGACAAGGACAAACAGTTCAAAAACCAATCAGAACTAAGAAATAGGAACTTTTTTATAGAATGGAAATAAATGGAAGTGGTCAATGAATAGCACAAGAGGAGAATGAAACCTCTACAGTTCTCTTTGAAAAATAGCGCCAATAAAGGCAGACAGCGGCTAAAGTTGTGCGCCCCCATCTTCCGTAGTAAACAGTTGCGACTAAAGTCAAAACTTATACTATATAGGTCATTTATTCTCTCGGTGGTCCTGTATGCATGTGTGGCCTGGGCTAATGCCTCCAAAACTGCCCTCAAACAACTCCAAAACCTCTCCCTCAGAAAAATCCTCTCTACTCCACTCCTCACCACTACCCAAACTCTTCACCTCGAAACTCATATCCCGTTCATCCCGGAGGCAATAGACAAAAGAGCAATGGCGGCATGGACGCGCATTAGGAACCACGAAAATGACGTGATCGCTAACATCGGCAAAGGCGAGCCGAAGCACCGCAAACATACTAGGATAAAAATGTTCTAGAAGCGGCTTGGCTCGCCGACTAATGCGCGTCCACGCAACCTCGTCCCTAAGCCACATACATGTTCCGGCAGAGGCCCTCGCCTCGAAAAATATTCAGGAGCTGCCACCGCGGGACAGTGTACATAGTGTAAATAGTGTAGTGCGCTGGGACGCATATTTCTGGTGTGCCCAGTGAAGATGTGTGTGTATGTGTGTACGAGTGTGTGTGTGGGTGAATGCATGCGTGTATGTGTCTGTATATAATTTGTAAATATGTACATATGTATATATAACCCAAAGACGAAACAGACAAAAGACAAAAGAAAACTATTCTTCGTGACCTACAGATGGTCACCGTATGGGTTTTTTGTAGACACCGAAAAAGTGTATATATAAACAAAGCCAAATGTAAAAGAATGTTAAATATAGCCTGTAAGCCGGGCCCATTGTACCGGCACCAGTCCAACACTTTTCTAATAAATAACTTGAACTTGAACTTGAAAGTAGTTAAATTATCATCACGTGGTCATTCTTTTGTTTATCTTCTGTAAAAAATATGTTATTTTTTAATATTGAAAATAAAATGAGGTTTATTTGAGATTATACACTCCTGTACTGTTATAACAAGAGAAGATCGAAATACATGTCACTCCTGTTTTTTCCCTCAGTTGGCAGCACTACTGAAATTAATATATTTTGCGCTATTGTTGTATAATTTAATATTTATTCAATCCTAGCATTAAAGGGCTCATTATGACCTCATAAATCGTGAGAAATTACCCTATTTATGGCACTATTGTCAGAAAACGAATGACGTAATTACTTTGGCAACAAGACAACAGTGACATCATAGCCAAGCAACATAATTTGCTCCAATGTCCGTGTAAGAAAACCTGAGATCGTTAGTCTCGCAAACTAACACATTGTTTGTTTCTCCATTCACAAAGTTTTTCATATTCACATCCTTTTCTGGAATTAATAAACTCTCACCACTCGTGTATTACAGTTGACATTTTGAACAAAGTCAAGAAATATTTTCAATAATTTTATCATTACTTTCATTTTGCTCTATAGGTTTTGAAACAAATAAAACAATATCTGCTTATCAACTATATTAGGTCATACATCTCTGATCTCTGATACATTATAATGTTATATTTAGCTAATGTTACGTATTTTAATGCTAAAATTGCATAAAACGTATGTAACTAGTGTATAATGTTTTCATTGTGACAGTCGTAAAAATTAGCGAAATGCACACTCTTGTAAAAATCTGACGTGTCGCACTCACATGAGATTCTCTATTCTTGTACTAACCATTCGTACAAATTATCTTATTGTTTATTTCCTTGTAGGTACAAGGGGAATATTAGAATACAGTAGGCTTTGTGCGATAGTCAAATGTTTTGAAGCTTTGAGATTCCGTTCTCTTTACACACTGAACATATACTTCTATCGAATGAAACATCGTTATTGATTTTTATTGGTTCTCCAAAGCTCATAAAAATAACAAGGAATATCTCCGAAATGGTTCACTCTACAAAAAATTGATTTAGACGTAAATTGTGTGTTTTTTCTAGAGTAGGATTTGGTCTATCTCTTGCGGTTTACCAGTTATGGAAAATAGGACTACATGAGGTATAGGCATAAAATTCAAGATATACATTTTATTTGTCATAAAAATATGTCAAACATATGTCAAAATCGTTAGAGCCATTTTCAGGAAAGTCAAAATTTTTGAACCCTTTTCCATTTCAAGGGTAGTTTAGGGTGGAGCAATTTGTTGGAAATGTTTGTGAAATAGTGGAGATGAATATAGTTAATTGGACGGTGTGACACGCTCTGCTTGGTTAGGTCATAGGTCTGTTGGTATTACTTGCTGATTGGCATGTGGGAACTGACTTAGCTAATGTGTGGAAGTTGTTGTCGGACCCGTTCGTTACTTGAAGCGAAAGTTAAGCTCCACTTGCACTTCCCTAATACACAAAGATGACTTTCACTGAAGCGTTCTGTTTCCGCAACGTTTAGCTGCTTCAGGTAAGTTTGGTATTTCCCATAATGCATGCGGGGGTGTAAGTAACTGGGCTTTCCACCGCCTGAGGGCAGCACCATCAATTACATAAACATAGCGCTCACTTCCTCTATTCTCATTTCAACCCGGATGATGCTTTTATTGAATTTACTTTCTCTACTGGTAAGTAGGGGAAGTATTGTATTCCACCCAAAAATTCGATGTCGAAATTTCACCGGAAATATGTTTTGAGGCCCCCTGAATCCAAAAAAAGCATTTTTAGAAAAAGGTCCGTGTGTGTGTCTGTCAGTCTGTGGACAGCATAACTCAAAAATGAAAAGTAGGTTAAAGACCAAAGTAAGTATTTAAGTTTAGTGTCTTTCAAGGATGCGACACGAAGATTTTGAAGAAAATAGCCCAGCCCTACACTACCCTTTACATGGAAGATTTTTCGAAAATTTTGATTTTCTTGAAAATGGTTCTAACGATTTTGATTAAAATGTCATATGTTGGAGATATTGTGATGACAAATGAAATGTATATCTTGAATTTTCTGGCTGTAGCCCTTGTAGTCGTATTTACTTTAGACGACTTTTGCATAACTGGTAAACCGTTAGAGCAGGGGTGTCAAACAGCACTCACCAGGCGTGAAAAATTTTCCCCTATTTTCCCTCCCTCCGTGATGATCAAATCGGAAAACGGGAAAAACAAAGCGAAAACCGGTTCTACGAGCGCGTGCTACTGCAGTTAAGGAGGGGTAGACCCCTCTCTTCACACCCTCGGAGTGATGTTTGACATCCCTGCGTTAGAGATAGACCAAATCATACTACACGAAAAATGTAGATCTTGCTAAAATACACAATTTATGTCTCAATAAATTTTCTTGTAGGGTGAACCATTTCGGAGATATTCCTTGCTATGTGTGTGAGTTTCGGAAAACTTAGAACTTTCGTGAAATGGATCATCGTTCATTTTTTTATATGTTAAGTGTGCAAAGACAACAGAATCTCAAACATTTGTCTATCGCACAAAGCCTATACTGTATTCTAATATTCCCCTTGTACCTACAAGGAAATAAGCAATAAGATAATTTGTACAAATGTGTATCTCAACTATCAAGAAAGGAGATATAGGAATAAGAGTTTGTAAGAATGGTTAGTACAAGAGTAGAGAAAGTCATGTGAGTGCAACACATCAGATTTTTTTTTTAATTATTATTATTCAGAGGGCCTCAAAACATATATTTCCGTTGAAATCATACCTATTAATATTTAAATATTAATATTTAAAGTGACTATATTTTTTAATTTACACATGAGTTGTTAAGGACAATTAATTATGATTAGAATTACTTCCTTCATTAATTCCATTTTAAGTGATTTATTTACTTAACCTATAATTTTTTACCAGTAATGTAGTAAGTAGGTGAAATATATTTTTATTGCGTTATTGTCAAAACTGTCTTCTAATAGTCATCCAAGAAGCAGAAAATTCAGCTTTTATAATATAACGTAAGGACAGTTACTATTTATTAAAATTCAAGGGTGTCCGACGAGGGGTTGGCAAGATACTGAGTCTCAGGCAATGGATGGCGTCATTTCTAATACTATCCCGAAGAAAATATATAAAATAGCAACTTAAAATCATCAAGGTATAAATCCCACTTTCCTATCTTTGCGACCTGTGTTGGGCGCATGCGCTAAGAAACTGTGAGTCACGCTTTATCGACAATGGTGTTAACTCTAATAGGGTTTTTATTAGATTTCTTAGGCTTGTACATTAGATCACACACCCTTTACAGTTACAAACCTTGGACAGAATAGGAAATAACCTTGGCTAAAGAGAAATTTCCACTCTCCATCATGGAATTGAACATGGGAAAAATTATATCTAGGTTATCCAGAAATATTGCAACATTGCTTCAGACTTCTATGGAAAGCATCCATAATTGAATATTCCTTGGCATGAAGAGATGTTGTTGCGGATACGACAAAAATTACAGTTAGTGTTGGAAAGGTTAGGTGTGAAAGTAAATGTTGAAAATGGATGTAAAATTAAAGGTTAATGTGTTAATTTGCGTTGAGTGAGGTAACATGAATATAAAAATAAGGAAATAAATGACAAATTAATAAGAATACAATATACATTGTTGTACTTCCTGAGTTAAAAGTGATTTAACGAAAAAACTGTGTGTGTGTGAATACCATAGGTCAAAAACAGAAAAGTAAACAAAATTACAATATGTTCGAGATATTTGCATGACAGATTAAACACTTTTTTTCTGAGAACATCTACTGAAGTGTTTTTCAAACTCAACGACTTGTTCATTAACTGCCAAAAATCCTAAGGAATATACATTTTATTTTAGCAAGATTTTGTCTATTTTACAACTCAGTACAGAACTCAAGCTAAATCATATTTTCTGGAGTTACTAATTTTTTAAATATTTCTTGATACCAGTTGGAATCTTCCAATACTTATGACTTTCCATTAGACAAAATTATTATTTTTTTAAACCGTAAGGGATAGTCAAATCTTTTGAATCTGGTCACTCTCTTATGACTTTGAAATTCCGTTCTCTTTGTGTGGCCAGGATATGAAAAAATGAATAGCGACTTCCCATTTGAAGTATGGGTTTTGAAAAACTGAAACAAATAACATGGAATATCTCCGAAATGGTTCACTTTACACTAAAAGACAATATCTAGAAATGTAACATGTCAGATTTTTCGTATATTTAAGGGTAGGAAACCTAACTGGTGTTTCAAACCAGGTGCTCCAAGTTAGGAGGTGGTGTGTCGATCCCAAGAGAGGTGACGTTCTTGTTCAACGAGGAGGGAGTGGAGTATGATAAAGCCCACCCGCCCGGTGGTCTGTGTGGTCCCGGAGCCAGCCGAATTACAAAGTAATTTGCCAGTTTGTGTTTTCTCGTAATGGCGGCGTCTGTAACGTAATTGGTCTCTGGGCCAATGTCGCCCACAGCAGTCGGAGAGAAAGTTGCCTGCCTGCCTACCTACCTTTCTCCATAATTTCACGATCGCTAATGTCAAGGTGTGTGCGTTTTACACACTCACGATGCTTTACATTCTGTCTTTTTCCAACATTTCTCCTGCATATGTACCGTCGGTCCTTTTCCTTTATTAATTATTTAATCAATAACAGACTCACTTCCAGGAATAATGTCTCAGCGATTGCATTAAAATATTGTCAATAACTTGACCACATTTTTACTTTCTCTGTTTGGGTAGAACGCCATGCTTTACTATACGTTCAATATCTAAATTTTAGCAGAAACAGTAATTTTGAGATTCCCTGAATTAACGTCTGTGTTTGTGACTCTCTGTATGTCAGTCTGTACACAGCATAACTCAAAAACGAAAAGTTGGTTAAAACCAAAGTTGGTATTTAATGTCTTTCAAGGATGCGACACGAAGATTTTGAAGAAAATAGCCCCACTCTAAACTACCCTTTACATGGAAAATTTTTTGAAAATTTCGATTTTCTTGAAAATGGCTCTAACGATTTTGATTAAAATGCCACATGTTTGAGATATTTTGATGACAAATGAAATGTATATCTTGAATTTTCTGGCTATAGCTCCTGTAGTCGTATTTACTCTGGACGACTTTTGCATAACTGGTAAACCGTTAGAGATAGACCAAATCATACTATACAAAAAACGTAGATCTTTCTAAAATACACAATTTGTGCCCGAATAAATTTTTTTGTAGGGTGAACCATTTCGGGGATATTCCTTGTTATTTGTGTGAGATTTGGGAAACTTAAAACATCGTTGTTAATTTTTTATATGTTAAGTGTGCAAAGAGAACGGAATCTCAAAGCTTTAAAACATTTGACTACTCTATTCCCATATTTCCCTTGTGCCTACAAGGAAATGAACAATAAGATAATTTGTACAAATGTTTATCTCAACTAATACAAAGAAAAAATAGGAATGACTTTGTAAGAATGGTTAGTAGAAGAGTAGAGAAAGTCATGTGAGTGCAACACATCAGATTTTTGTATAGTAAGATATGGTTTATTTCTTACGGTTTACCAGTTATGCAAGTCATACAGAGTAAACAGGACTACATCAAAATCGTTAGCCATTTTTGAAATAAAAAATTATGTATAGGTTAGTTCAGAGGGGTGGAATTTTCTTCAAAATGTCAAATTTAAATAGCAACTTTGGTTTTCAACCTACTTTAGCTGTCCACAGACACACCAACGCAGACCTTTTTCTAAAACTACCTTTTTGGATATATATTTCCGGTGAAACATCGACATCGAATTTTGAATAAAATATGTTACTCTTACTAATCGTAGTAGGGAAAGTAAGAGGAGATTTAGTAACTCGTAAACGTTCTGTGGAATTGAATAAAACTTAATTCCCAACCCCATCATAGTGTAATATACAGATGTGTGTGTGTGTGTGTGTGTGTGTGTGTGTGTGTGTGTGTGTGTGTGTGTGTGTGTGTGTGTGTGTGTGTGTGTGTGTGTGTGTGTGTGTGGTGGCGACAGTACTTAATTTTGATAAGGGCGAGAGTAACGTTGTCCCAAAGGATTACTTGTAGAATAGGTTTCCATTAGCAGGGGGTAGTGCAGTGGAATAAGTAGCGCGAACAAAACCCCCGCTTGCTCGCGGCGAAAACGGATTTTGTGTTTCCTCCAGGCTACAAGATGCCAACCAACGGGATCTGTCTGTCTGAATGTCCTAAACCACGCCGCTTAGCCCCTCTTCTCTCCGCCGTGCTGGAGGAATAATCCGTCCTCTGCTTCTGGAATAAAGACACCCTCTAATGTTTTCATTTCGTAACGACCAAGTCGAACAAACATTAGCAATGCAGTATGAAGAATTACTATGTTGAAAGGGTAAAAATCTGATGACTTTCTCTACTCTTGTACTAACCATACTGCACTCTGAGTATGTGCATAAGTTAAACGTGATTTGAAAATATTTATATTCACAATTTAACCCGCTAGAACATGTTCTTTTTAATTAATTAAATCATTGTTGCTCTGTGTGTCAATCTGTCAGTCTGTCAGGCTGTGGACAGCATAACTCAAAAACGAAAAGTCGGTTAAAAACCAAAGTTGGTATTTAAGTTTAATGTCCTTCAAGGGTGCGACACGAAGAATTTGAAGAAAATAGCCCCACCCTAAACTACCCTTTACATGCAAAATTTTTCGAAAATTTTTATTTTCTTGAAAATGGCTCTAACGATTTTGATTAAAATGTCATATGTTTGAGATATTTTGATGACAAATGAAATGTATATCTTGAATTTTCTGGCTATAGCCCATGTAGTCGTATTTACTCTGGACGAGTTTTGCATAACTGGTAAATCGTTAGAGATAGACCAAATCATACTCCACAAAAAATGTAGATCTTGCTAAAATACATAATTTATGTCTCAATAAATTTTCTTGTACGGTGAACCATTTCGGAGATATTCCTTGTTATGTGTGTGAGTTTCGGAAAACTTAGAACTTTCGTGAAAAGGATCATCGTTGCTCATTTTTCTATATGTTAAGTGGGCAAAGGCAACAGGATCCCAAAGCTTTAAAACATTTGACTATCGCTCAAAGCCTACGGTATTCTAATATTCCCCTTGTACCTACAAGGAAATAAGCAATAAGTTATACAAATGTTTATCTTAACACGGAAAAGATATAGGAATAAGAGTTTGTATGAATGGTTAGTACAAGAGTAGAGAAAGTCATGTGAGTGCAACACATCAGATTTTTGGATTAAAAGTGGTCGTTTTCTCATAAACTATCAAAGACAGCTCAATCCAATTTTGAGATTATAGGCATTCCCCTATTATGAGAAAAGAAATTTCTAGAAACATTTAAGCTCTATGGACCTCGGAATCATTTGAGCATTATTTCACCCAATTCGTTCGTCACAAAAAAGAAAGAAAAGGAACGAAGATATTAGCTGAAAATTCCTGCAGAATCGGTGAGTTTAGAGGTCAGAAAAAAAAAAAAAAGAATGACGACTCTCCAGTTGAGAAAAGTATAAGTATTGAAAAACTAAAAGCAATAACTAGAAATACCTTGGAAATGGTTAACTCTACGACAAATATTTTCTACATTTGTTGTGTGATAAAATCTTCAACTAAAAACTACAACCTTTAAAATCTCAGCTGTGGATATGAACACAAGAGATGAGATGAGATCCTAATTCTGAGTTGAATATGCTCACAGTATGTACACAGCGGCGAGGATGTAGAAGTCTAGAGTGGCTCATTTGGGTGCTTCGAGGACGTGCGCTAATGTGGCTAAGAGCACTCAAAGAGAGCCTCTAAATTAGGTGCTGCCAAGGCAGTTTACATTTATATGGACTGCCCGGTTGTTGATGGATGCAATCCGTGGGATTGTGTGTCGTCATTAGGGCGATGAAAGGGAACAGGACAGCATCGTTTATCCTCTAGATGCCTGGTATCGATCCCAGAACAACGCCCTTCAACACTGTCACCATGCGCCCTAGGCGCTAACACAATATAACCATTCAGCAAATTGTCTTCTCTCGAAATCCGATTTGTGGCAACCACAAGGCTCCTTTCCCTGACCACTATAGCTGCAAATTACTCGCAATTATTTGTATTTTATCTAATGAGACAATTCTCTAAATATCAATATTTAAACATAACCTTTTATCTTTCTTTCTAAGTTTCCAACGATTATCTGTAAACAACTTATGGTGGATATTTCTTGTTAAAGTTTTTTAGGAGACACTAATTTTTTTAAGGAAAACGGGTAGAACAAGATGACAAAAATCTGATGTGTTGCACTCACATGACTTTCTCTACTCTTGTACTAACCATTCTTATAAAGTCTTATTCCTATATCTTCTTCGTGTTAGTTGAGATAAACATTTGTACAAATTATCTTATTGCTTATTTGCTTGTAGGTACAAGGGCAATATTACAATACAGTAGACTTTGTGTGTTAGTCAAATGTTTTAAAGCTTTAAGATTCCGTTCTCTTTGCACACTTAACATATAACAAATGAACAACGATGTTCCATTTAACGAAAGTTTCAAGTTTTCCGAAACTCACACACAGAACAAGGAATATCTCCGAAATGGTTCACTTTGCAAGAAAATTGACATAAATTGTGTATTTTAGCAAAATCTACATTTTCTGTATTAGTATGATTTGGTCAATATGTAACGGTTTACCACTTATGCAAAAGTCATCCAGAGTAAACAGGACTACACAGGCTATAGCTGGAACATTCAAAATATACAATTCATTTCTCATAAGAGTATCTTAAAATTATGTCATTTTAATCAAAATCGTTTGACTCAAATTTTCCATATAAATGGTAGTTTAGGTTGGAGCAATTTTGTTCATAATTTCCGTGTTGCATCCTTGAAAGATATTATACTTAAATATGAACTTTGGTTTTTAACCGACTTTTCGTTTTTGAGTTAGCCTGACATACCGACACATACGCGCGCGCATCTTTTTCTAAAAATGCTTCTTTTTGGATTCAGGGGACCTCAAATCTCGACATCGAACTTTAGGGTGGAATAATACTTCCTCTACCTTACATACGTAGTAGAGAACGACCAAAGTCCAGTTCAGTTACCCTTCTCACTTTATTTTCCCCCAAATATTTGCACAAATACCAGTTCTCTTATACTGACGTTTAGTCGTTCGTGATATTACAGCGCACAGCTGTTTTCTTTTTGTAACTTTGACTCACTCCTTTCTGTGTCTGACATACACTAAAACTAAAAATTTACTGAAGTAAGCCCTCGTTACCTCGCCTCCTTATCTAGCGAGGAAGTGCTTTCTCGGGCGTCATCTTTTCTGGAAGCTCTACAATTGCGCCAGATGCCGGACACTTTGCTCGCGTGAGTGAAGTGGAGCAGCTTCACCTTGAGCGCCTTTGTTTGCTCACCGGCAATGTTAGTGGTGTGAGGTAGCTTGACCCGGAGCGTTCTTTATTCTGCGCCGTGACAATATCTATTATACTACCTTCACGAGAGTCCCTTTCTAAACTGTTCCAGCTACTAACGAGCTCTGTGATAAATTTAGGGAATCAGTTAATTGTTTAATGCGCCATGGCCGGGGGGGGGGGGGGGGGAGGGAATGAGACATCCCTCTATGGAGTGACACATTTTCCACGGAACTGTTATTTACATATAGTTCAATGAACAAGATACATTTATTGTTCCTATAATTAAATACGTTTCGTGTGATAAGGACCTGACCTGGAAAAGGCCATTACCATATCAGCTTCTCCATTTCCATGAATTATTTAGCATGTAATCATTACATGTAAATTTGCGAAATACACTTTCGATTTTTCCACGTCATGTTTGAAGCTAGTTAAACATTCAAGTAACGAAAGAAGCTGTCAGCTAGGGGCGTTGCCAGCACGTCATCTGTTCGTGGGAAAAGATGCCATCTCAACATTCCTACACCCACTACACTTGGCTGTGCCATCGACCTCGTTTCCAACACCCTTCTCAACCAACTGTCAGTCTGTGGACAGCATAACTCAAAATCAAAAACTCCGTTAAAAACCATAGTTGGTATTTAAATTTAATGTATTTCAAGGATGCGCCACGAAGATTTTTAAAAAAATTGCTCCACCCTAAATTACCCTTTACATGGAAAATTTTTCCAAAATTTTTATTTTCTTAAAAATAGCTCTCACGATTTTGATTAAAATGTCATATGTTTGAGATATTTTTATGAAAAATGAAATGTATATCTTGAATTTTCTGGCTATAGCCCCTGTAGTCGCATTTACTTTGGACGCCTTTTGCATAACTGGTAAACCGTTAGAGATAGACAAAATCTTACTATACAAACAATGTAGATCTTGCTAAAACACAATTTATATCAGAATAAATTTTCTTGTAGGGTGAACCATTTCGGAGATATTCCTTGTTATGTGTGAGAGTTTCGGAAAACTTAGAACTTTCGTGAAAAGGATCATCGTTGTTCATTTTTTTTATGTTAAGTGTGCAAAAAAGAACGGAATCTCAAAGCTTTAAAATATTTGACTATCGCACAAAGTCTACTGTATTCTAATATTTCCCTTGTACCTACAAGGAAATAAGTAATAAGATAATTTGTACAAATGTTTATCTCAACTAACACGAAGAAGATACAGGAATAACACTTTGTAAGAATGGTTAGTATAAGAGTAGAGAAAGTCATGTGAGTGCAACACATCAGATTTTTAAATACTTGTACTAATTCCAATTTAAAAACGTAATAATTAACAAATTCATATGTTTTAGCTTCGTAACACATTGTGACACTGTATTTCGGTGCATCGAAATGATGACAGACATTTCGACAATTAGTTTTTAATTATTGTAACAATTGAATTATAGATGCGTGCTGGTAAAAGTTAGTTCAAACCGCAGTGGTGCTGCGGGTTTGCCTGTTAAATATGAATAATAGCTGACACAACGGTTCTGAATTTGTAACGACACCCACCAGCGGTGTTTTCATACATTTCAATATTTTCGATAATTCGAACCACTCGTTCTCTCTTCAGGTGCTTTAGTCTTTGAAAAACATTCACAGCAAGAAAAAAAGCGTATTTCGAGAGCTAAATTGGAAGTGTCAGTTGTTTACGAAGTTCTTGTACTGCTTTCTAAAAGGAAATTGCTTTCTAATAATTTATTTGTATAAATTACCTACGAAGTAAACACATTACGGTGTTTCACAAGACTGGTTTCACATTTTAGAAAAGTCTGACGTGTTGCACTCACATGACTTTCCCTACTCTTGTACTAATCGTTCTTAAAAACTCTTATTCCTATATCTTCTTCATGTTAGTTGAGATAAACGTTTAAAGAAATTATCTTATTGTTTATTTCCTTGTAGGTACAAAGGGAATACGGAAAAACCTGAACGATGTACCACTTGACAGAAGTATGTTCTCCAAAACTCGCACAAATATCTGTGAAATGGTTCACTCTACAAAAAATGTATTCAGATATAAATTGTGTGTTTTAGCAAGATCTACATTTTTTGTATATTAAGAATTGGTCCATCTCTTACGGTTTAGCAGTTATGCGAAAGTCATTCAGAGTAAATAGGACTATAGGGGCTATAACCAGAAAATTCATAATATACATTTCATTTTTCATAAAAATATCTCAAACATATGACATTTTAATCAAATTCGTTAGAGCCATTTTCAAGAAAATCAAAATTTTCTAAAAATTGTCCATGTAAAGGGTAGTTTAGGGTGGAAGAATTTTCTTCAAAATCTTGGTGTCGGATCCTTGAAAGACATTCAGCATAAATACGAGCTTTGGTTTTTAAGCTACTTTTCGTTTTATAGTTATGCTGTCCACAGACGTGACACACACACACACACACACACACAGAGGTTTTTCTAAAAATGCTTTTTACTTTCTCTACTGGTAAGTCCACCCAAAAATTCGTTGTCGAGATTTCAACGGAAATATGTTTTGAGACCCCTGAATCCAAAAAAAGCATTTTTATAAAAAGGTCTGTCTCTCTCTCTCTGTGTGTGTGTGTGGTGTGTGTGGTGTGTGGTGTGTGTGTGTGTGTGTGTGTGGTGTGTGGTGTGTGTGTGTGTGTGTGGTGTGTGTGTGTGGTGTGTGTGTGTGTGGTGTGTGGTGTGTCTGTGTGTGTGTGGTGTGTGTGTGTGGTGTGTGTGGTGTGTGTGTGGTGTGTGTGTGTGTCTGTGTGTGTGTGTGTGTGTGGTGTGTGGTGTGTCTGTGTGTGTGGTGTGTGTGTGTGGTGTGTGTGTGTGGTGTGTGGTGTGTCTGTGTGTGTGGTGTGTGTGTGTGTGGTGTGTGTGTGTGGTGTGTGGTGTGTGTGTGTGTGTGTGTGTGTGTGGTGTGTCTGTGTGTGTGGTGTGTGTGTCTGTGTGTGTGTGTGTGTGGTGTGTGTGTGTGGTGTGTCTGTGTGTGTGGTGTGTGTGTGGTGTGTGTGGTGTGTGTGTGGTGTGTGGTGTGTGTGTGTGTGGTGTGTGTGTGGTGTGTGTGTGTGGTGTGTGTGTGTGGTGTGTGTGTGTGTGTGTGTGTGTGTGTGGTGTGTCTGTGTGTGTGGTGTGTGTGTGTGTGTGTGGTGTGTGTGTGTGGTGTGTGTGGTGTGTGTGTGGTGTGTGTGTGTGGTGTGTGGTGTGTGTGTGGTGTGTGTGGTGTGTGGTGTGTGGTGTGTGTGTGTGTGTGTGTGTGTGTGTGTGTGTGTGTGTGTGTGTGTGTTGTAAACAACTCGGGGATTTTTTTCAGCGGATATTGAGCTGGATTAGATCTCGAATTTGCAAACATATGTGTCATTGTCGAAGAGTTTGAGGGCAGATGAATTAGTAAACATATTTGTTTGGTATTGACTTTAATGCATTAGCTAGTTGATAAGAGCACCGTGGAAAGAGCAAACTATAGTGTGCGTGTGTGTGCGCGCGCGCGTGTGTATGTGTGTGCGCGCGCGCCGAGGGAATGAACAGTTAATGTAAATATTGAAAATCGCTGACTGGACCTAGAAGGCTTCCCTGCGGGACACATGCCTCCAGGTATCGACAGTCGAGCGAGCGAGTGGAAGTTTCCATCCAATAAATAGTTCCTCATGTAACCTGCGGAATGCATTTATAATTTTCCGATTAATCTCTCATTCCAGCTCATGTAGAATTCTCTTCAAGGCACTTCGTTATTTTACAGATAAATAAATCTGAATATCCACCTCAATGCATGAACTTTCGAATGTTCATTTATAAATTAGAAAATAGTAGCGGCCAAGTTGTTAGTCGAGGCCTAAAGATTTAATCTGTTTTAATTATATCTGTAAGAAGAGTGTAAAATACATTTATCTAAGTTTACTAACTAGGGCATTCAAAAAGTAAGTTACACATGGTGTCCAGGCTATAGTGTGTGAGGTTTAAGTTTAAACATGGAGAGTAGAGAGAGAGAGAGAGAGAGAGAGCACTATATACCATAAGGTAGCTGGTAATCGTTAACTGCGTAATCCCAAACGAGTTACCATTGAAAGTTACTATTTAAATCCTGAATTGCAAAGATTTTCCTCGTTTTCCAACATCTGTTAGTAGCAATATAAAAGCCAGCAAAATAAGGAAGCTAAATGTCATTAGCACACACCAGTTCCTAGGCTTGTCAGGTAGCAGTAGAATGGTCATGTTGCAAGTTAAACCTCACACAATTTAAGACCATCACGGAACAAGAGTGCCGCTTTGTCAGAATGCAGACATGTGGTACGATTCTTGTGGAGAAGGTGTCATAACTGCACAGAAATTCACCGAGAAATCCTACTCTATACCTACAAAACCAAATTCATTGCTGCGTCTGGTCATAGTGAAATTAAGCAGACACATTGTTCTCCTGCACGACAATGCAACACCCCATATGGCGCGCCTAACACAAGCTTTACTTCAATACTTTCGACGAGAGGTACCTGTGCCACTTTGCAGTATAGTGCAATAAAAGTTACCTGGGCCGTCATAATCATGTGTAACTTACTTTTTGAATTCCCCTCGTATTATTAAAATGTATCCCCAATAAATACCTTGGATATGTCTGAACTATTTTTTCAACGGAGAGTTAACTTGTTTTCTCCTTTTCTGTATGAGTCATACCTGAAACGGAAGAAGAATAATGTTATAACAGTAATTCTTCACAGAAGCAAATCTCAGAAATTTTTTGATTCGTTAGATGCTATTGTGTTCTTATAAATTTTCTTTAATTTTTCTCAAGTTGCTTATGAATTTTTTCGTATTAAGCTATACGTGTTTAGCGAATTTCTCATGTTGTGAATAATAAGAAAGTCTAATACCAAAATGTTAAAGAGTTTATAGTTTTCTAGAAAAAAATAATTTTATGAAAAAAAATTTATCATCACCTGACTGAATTATTATTGATTGAAGGTTCTTGATTGATGGCTATATTCATAGAAAATTGAATAAATGACAACTTTTTCATTTGACGTATTTCCATAGATTAAACGGTTTTTTGTGTAAATTAAATTTAAAATAAGCCACAATTTGTTGTCTTTTTGCTGCAATAAGTTGTGGGTTTTTGAAACCTAAATAATTCCCACCCTTCTTTCTCATAACATTTTACGGTCGTGGAATTCTGCAATGCAAGTAGTTTCATATTTTGTAGCTCACTACATGGAAACTTTAAAAGTGCAAAATAATTGGGTTTTGGTTTCAAGTATTTTCAGGTCTTCAAATTGTGAAAAAAATGTGTCGTACAATTGTTTCAAAAGATTGTTGTATTGTTCCAGGAGAATGACATTTATCGTGAATACGGAACGTAAGCAAGGGAAATGGAATAAATCTGCAACTACCAATCAAACACTTAACTTTATTGTCTTCATCTCAAAAACAAAAATATTCGTCCTCCCATTGAATTGTATGCACCAGTACTCCGCACCATCCGCCTGTGATAAGCAGGTCTGGTTCTCGTTGCCTTGGAATAACATGGTAGGGGAAGCGAGCGTGTGCTACATTGTTGAACAATCCTGGTCTAAACACACAAGGCTGAAACACTTGCGTTGTATCGTCCGTTCAGTTCTCTAAGATGAAATGTTGTAATCCTTTCTGTTTGTTCTTCCCATGTTGTGGGATAGACTCGACTGTGGAGCAAGGTGAAGGTCAAACCCGGTACCTCACGTGGAAAATGCTGGAGAAAGGAGTGACCGACCATGACACGGCGCGTGCTCAGCGAACCTGACCCAGTAACAGCCAAGCTGGTGAAAGTGTCTTCAACTCATACAAATGAATAGCACAATAGCAATTGAAAGTAGTGAAAACAAGCCGGCCTTTTTGGCAGCGCTCAACCTTCCATCTTAGAACGCTTCTACGTATGTTTTGTTTTGAAACTCCACGTAAACACTATATCTTAGCAATTTAATGAAAGAGATAATATAGATAAAGAAGGTAAATTGCATTCAACCTAAAAGTTCCATATCCAGATGTAATGCACGCTTTAAGGAGACACTCTGGTACCAAATGGATTTTCTTCCCTAATTAACCAATTTAGATTAAATTGTACCTTCCATAATATACCGTTGGTATAAGTTTCACTGCTCTATATTAAATAACTTTGAAACTAAACATTCTTTATTATGTTTTTTGGAAAGAATTGAATAGTAATATAAGGTATACCTTTTGCAGTTTAAAATTAAATTAGAGGCCTTAAATTTGGTATGCTAGTTTTTCTATGCCTATGCAGTAAAGCTGTGCATTATTTTCCCAAAATATAAATATTTATTAGAAATATGAATTTTCTTCTATTTAGAATAGAATAAAAAGACATATTACTAAGGATCAAAAAACCAATGCACAGTTTTCTTTAGCAAGTTACATTCTATATATCCTCAAAAATTTAACTTTATTCATCAATATTTACTGCTAAAAAGCTTACCCCAAAGCACAAAAACTGTTATTTCTACTGTAAGTAGAAGGAAGTATTATTCCACCGAAACATTCGATGTCGAGATTTCACCGGAAATATATGTTTTCAGACCCCCTGATCCCAAAAAAGCTCTGTGTGTGTCAGTCTGTGAGCAGCATAACTCCAAAAGGAAAAATAGGATAAAAACCAAAGTTCATATTTAAGTTTGTCTTTCAGGGATGCGACACGAAGATTTTGAAGAAAATAGCCCCACCCTAATCTACTCTTTACGGGGAAAATGTTGATTTTCTTGAAAATGGCTCCAACGATTTTGATTAAAATGCCATATATTTGAGATATCTTTATGACAAATGAAATGTATATCTTGAATTTTCTGGCTATAGCCCCTGTAGTCGTATTTACTCTGGACGACTTTTGCATAACTGGTAAACCGTAAGAGATAGACCAAATCATACTATACAAGAAATGTAGATCTTGCTAAAATACACAATACACAATTTTTCTGTAGGGTGAACCATTTCGGAGATATACCTTGTTATTTGTGTGAGCTTTGGAAAACTTAAAACTTTCGTGAAATGGAACATCGTTGTTCATTTTTTATATGTTAAATATGCAAAGAGAACGGAATCTCAAAGCTTTAAAAGATTTGACTATCGCTGAAAGTCTACTGTATGGTAATATTCCCCTTGTACCTACAACGAAATAAACAAAATAATTTGTACAAATGTTTATCTTAACACGAAGAAGATATAGGAATAAGAGTTTGTAAGAATGGTTTGTAGAGAAAACTGGATAGTTATCATCATCATCATCATCATCATCATCATCATCATCATCATCATTATTATTATTATTATTATTATTATTATTATTATTATTATTATTATTATTATTACATTAAGACTATTAAATCAAGCGGTGTCAGTGGGTCTTTTTAATTGACTACGTTTATCCTCAATTACCGGACACCAATGGTGTAATATTCCTTGGCTGCTCTGCGACAATGCAGATAGTGGCATTGTAGTGAATAGTACGGTATTGTGCTTATAATTGCTTATACATTGTATACTAATTGTTTATTTTGTACGCCGTAATTAGAGTTTGATTCAACATCGTAAACAAATAAGCAAATATGGGCGATAGCGAGCGTTGATAAACTCCAATATTTAAACCTGTTGTTGTAAACTGTTTAATTTGTTTTTGTAGTAGTGGTAGTTCCTCGTTTATGCACTGCAGGCAACCTATGTATCGACGTACGTATACCTACCAAGATTTAAGACGGGAACTGCAGTTGTATTTTATCTATCGTGTAGATAAAGTATTGCATTTTACATTCTTATTCTGCTTGAAGGTTTTGGACTTCTCAATCTGTCCCGGCTCCAATTTGTTCTGCATATCTTTTCTTCGGTCTTGCTCGGTTTCTTGTGCCTTTGGATTTATAATTTATGGCTATTTTAGGATTTCTGTTTTTATTAATCCTGAACACCTTTTCCCCCATTGATTTCTATTCTTACCAACCTCAACACAACGTTGTCAACTTAGTACACGTGTGAAAAAGCTGCTTGGAAAATTCGTTGAATTCTTTTAAGTGATTAATTATTTCAAAACCCTGTGTGATATCCCGAAGTTATATCAGAAATTAGTTACTCTGTGCATCTTACAAGTAACAAACTGTTATCTTCGTACATTATTGTGGAATAACGCATCCAAGTTTGAACAAAAGCAATTTATTTTTTCGATATTGATCTAAGAACAAAAGGTCATAGACTTTTTTGTTTGTAATGCTTGTATGAAGCAGATATTAGAAGGAATGTAGTGACTTCCCGTCCACCCTGTATGTTGACATAAACCTTAGCCGAGCTAGAAGAGCTACTGCGCAAGCGTCAGACAGAATGTCGAGTTACACAAGATATCCGTGATTTTAGTGGCTGAGCACACTATTGCAACACCCCTAATTGCACACTTTGTGACAGACAAGCAACAAAAGGCCCTCTTGATGGATTTCTCTGGGAAACTTTGTGGTACAATTTGCTAGTGGTCTCATCAGCTGTTTACACTCACTTTCACTCGACGTTACCCACCTACCTACCTTCCTATCGATTGCACTAACTCCGATCGGCACCCTCGAGGACCAGCTGTTGTAGAGGTCGTAAAAATCCGTTAGCAGGCGCCCATTATCTGGGGCCCACAGGTGTTTACTATGACACATGGCACCCCAGACACCGCCTGGTGCTCTTTTAACTGCGTAAACAAATGTACGTTTTGTGCCCACTAGAGACAACCAGCGCTCCTTTAGTTTCCATTTTACACGGCGCACAGTGATTTAGCCAGTGCCTTTATTGTTTGGCTCCTAAAAGTCAACAATTTTCTACTCGTAAAGCTAAGCACGGCTAAGAGATAAAATAGCGAATAATGACCTTCCATATGAGAAAAAATTAAGTATTGCAAAACTCATGCAAATGCCAAGGAATATTTTGAGATACACATTTTTACTTTCTCTACTGGTAAGTAGCGGAAATATTGTATTCCACCCAAAAATTCGTTGTCGAGATTTCACCGAAAATAAGTTTTGAGGTCCCCTGAATCCAACATAAGGAGTGTGTGTGTGTGGGTGTGTGTTTGTGTGTGTGTGTTTCAATAACACTCTTTATTGAAATTAGGCAGCATGCCCCATTACAAAGTAATATTACATGCATTAATTTCACTCAATTGTTTTGTCCTTTGCTTGATCACTTTAATATTCCACAGTTTTAGTAATTGTTACTGATGTTTGGTAAACTCGTATCTTCTCTTTTTTCACTGTATAGTTCATTTCTCATAGTTCTAGTGCGATGCAGAATTCTTTGAAAGCCTTCAAATGCTTTGTTGCTAATTGATGTGTAGTGACTGGCCAGCTGCCTCCATTCTTCTTAATATCTTCTTTCAGCTTTATTCGTTGTTGTGTGCGTGCGTGCGTGTGTGTGTGTGTTGACAGTATAACTCAAAAACGAAAAGTAGTTAAATACCAACTTTGGTTTTTAAACTTGTGTCTTTCAGGGATGCGACACGAAGATTTTCAAGGAAATTCTTCCACCCTAAGGTACCTTTTACACGGAATATTATTCGACCATTTTTATTTTCTCAAAAATGGCTCTAACGATTTTGATTAAAATGCCACACATTTAAGACATTTCTGAATGACATTTGTAAATCATAAAAGGTAAACAAAATCTTATTGCACAAAAAATGTAAATCTGATTAAAGCAAACAATTTAAGTGACAACATTTTTTCCATGTAGTTAATCATTTTTCAGATTTTGATTTAAATTTTCAAATAGTATACGTTTCTCAAATAGAAAATCGTATTTATTTACATTTTATCTCTTGACCATAATGAAGTGTGTTGGCTTATTGCCATTGTAGCTATTAGGATATACATAATGAAGTCATCTCTTTAAGAATAATTTGCAAAGAGTAAACAGTCATGTGACTGCAACACAGCAGGATTATAAATGTTGAGTTGTAAGCTATGCGTATTCTTTAGTTACGTTCGGCCAGACCCAAGAATATTTGAGGTTATGGTTTGGAAACATAGCTATGCGTTGTGTTGTTGACATGCAGTGAAAAGAGAGAGAGAGAGTGAATTAACTGCGTTGCACGGAACCTTGAATGTAGGTACTAAATGGAGCATTACAAAGAAAGCATACACGTCACATGCAATGTGTTACAACACGGAGCAGCTTGACGTAAATATTCTTTGGTAAAATTAATAACGTTATAAACAAATGAAAGACACTCGAAACTTGAGTCAGTTTTTGCAAAAGGAACTTGCAACAGTTTTTAGTTTCTAATTTGTTCTTACTTTAGAATTTCCACATATTAAAATAACTAAATAATATAACCATAGCTCATTCCAGGGTACCAACACGTTAGACAAGGATAGAACATAGACACATTTTCCGATGCAGGTCAAATATAAAAAATCTGATGTGTTGCACTCACATGACTTTCTCTACTCCTGTATTAATCATTCTTACAAACTCTTATTCCTATATCTTCATGTTAGTTGAGATAAACATTTGTACAAATTATCTTATTGCTTATTTCCTTGTAGGTACAAGGGGAATATTAGAATACAGTAGACTTTGAGCGATAGTCAAATCTTTTAAATCTTTGAGATCCCGTTCTCTTTGTACTTTTAACATATAAAAATTAACTACGATGTTCTATTTCACGAAAGTTTTTAAGTTTTCCGAAACTCACACACATAACGAGGAATATCTCCGAAATAGTTCACCCTACAAGAAAATTTATTGATACATAAATTGTGTATTTTAGCAAGATCTACATTTTCGGTACACTATGATTTGCTCTATCTCTTACGGTTTACCAGTTACGCAAAAGTCGTCCAGAGTAAATACGACTACAGGGGCTATAGCCAGAAAATTCAAGATATACATTTCATTTGTCATAAAAATATCTCAAATGTGTGACATTTTAATCAAAATCGTTAGAGCCATTTTCAAGAAAATCAAAATTTTCGATTAATTTTCCATGTAAAGGTCAGTTTAGGGTGGAGGAATTTTGTTCAAACTCTTCGTATCGTATCCTTGAAAGACATTGAGCTTAAATACCAACTGTGGGTTTTAACCGATGCACGCACAGGGACCTTCTAAAAATGATTTTAGTCAGGGGCCTCAACAACAGGTGTTGTTGCGAGTAAGCAAACGTATCATATCGCTTACTCCGAATATTTAAACACTGAACCATTTCTAGGCATTGCAGCCAACGTCACAATGTCAAAACTTTTCGCCCACTCTACACATTAACTTCGTGGAAAAAGATAAAATAGTTGGAGAAAAGATATTTCTGCTCTGATAATGGCAGGATAATGCCGAGTATTATCATTTTAACCTTCGGTTTAAAACACTTATCTGTACAAACATATATTGCCACACTAACTTGTATTTGTAGATAAATGTATCGTTTAAAATTGTCTGCCCAGAAAGCAAACTAAGAAAGGAAGTTACGTAGTGATCTGTGTTTCAAGGAGGAACCGTTTTTGTAAGGTTATCGGGGAACGGAAGAATCAGAAAAATGAATTTCAGATAAAGGTTCGTGTACTAATTTGAGTGTTGCAAATACTAACACAAAATTAATAGGCCTAATATAAAATTGCATTTTTAGTTTCTCTACTGGTAAGTAGGGGAAGTATTGTATTGCACCCAAAAATTCCAAGTCGAGATTTCACCGGAAATGTATGTTTTGAGAGCCCCTGAAACAAAAAAAAAAAAAAATCTTTTTAGAAAAAGGTCCGTGTGTGTGTGTTTGTGTCTGTGGACAGCATAAGTCAAAAACGAAAAGTCGGTTATAAACCAAATTTAGTTCTTAACTTTAATGTATTTCAAGGATGCGACACGAAGATTTTTAAAAAAATAAACCCACCCTAAACTGAGCTTTACAAGGAAAATTTTTCGAAAATTTTAATTTTCTTTAACATAGCTCTAACGATTTTGATTAAAATGCCGCATGTTTTAAGATATTTGTATGACAAATGAAATGTATATCTTGAATTTTCTGGCTATAGCCCTTATAGTCGTGTTTACTCTGGACGACTTTTGCATAACTGGTAAATCGTTAGAGATAGACCAAATCTTACTATACAAAAAATGTAGATTTTACTAAACTACAGAATTTATGTTGGAATAAATTTTCTTGTAGGGTGAACCATTTCGGAGATATTCCTTGTTATGTGTGTGAGTTTCGGAAAACTTTTGTGAAATGGAACATCGTTGTTCATTTTTTTATATGTTAAGTGTACAAAGAGAACGGAATCTCAAAGCTTTAAAATATTTGACTATCGCACAAAGCCTACTGTATTCTAATATTCCCCTTGTACCTAAAAGGAAATAAGCAATAAGATAATTTGTACAAATGTTTATCTCAACTAACACGAAGAAGATATAGGAATAAGAGTTTGTAAGAATGGTTAATACAAGAGTAGAGAAAGTCATGTGAGTACAACATGTTCGATTTTTTGGTATATGAAGGTGACAACTTGTCTTGTAATCGCCGTTTTGACAGACTCAGAACACCCCCTTTATTGTGTTAGTTTACCTTCATTACACGTGTGGGCCCCTCCAGAGCCATCCGACCGAGGAATGTGCAGTTGGGGATGTGGTCCATTTAATTCTTTTATACTGCCCCCAACCCTGAGGGTAAGTTGCTGCAGCAATGCTTTTCACATGTTAAAACTGGAGAGAGAGAGAGAGAGAGAGAGAGAGAGAGAGAGAGAGAGAGAGAGGCAGCAAGGCTGGTATTGATTCCAGATAACGGATTTAACTGTAATGTGCAACTTCGACAGCAGCACTGGGCTTGTAGTACAAACAGATGCCAGCCAGATGCAATTATAGGGTTTGTGTCTTCACTTACTTTACTTCTAACTTGTAGAATCACTTTGATGTCGTAACTATCAAGACAGCTGCAAACACAACCACTGTTTCCACCACTTTAAAATAGAACTTATCTCATAGTTTAGTTCATTAATTTCTCTATAAGAATTGAGGGGGTGACAATCCAAAGAGTACTGTGGCAAAACTGTGACGGCTTTCTCTACTCTTGTACTAACCATTCTTACAAACTCTTATTCCTATATCTTCTTCGTGTTAGTTGAGATAAACATTTGCAGAAATTATCTTATTGCTTATTTCCTTGTTGTAGACTTTGTACGATAGTCAAACCTTTTAAAGCTTTGAGATTCCGTTCTCTTTGCACGTTTAACATATAAAAAATGAACTACGATGATCTATTTCACCTGTTCTTAAGTTTTCCCAAACTCACACACACAACGAGGAATATCTTCGAAATGGTTCACCCTACAAGAAAATTTATTGAGACATAAATTGTATATTTTAGCAATATCTACATTTTTTGTACAGTAAGATTTGGTCTATCTCTAACGGTTTACCAGTTATGCAAAAGTCGTCCAGAGTAAATACGACTACAGGGGCTATAGCCAGAAAATTCAAGATGTAGATTTCATTTGTCATAAAAATATCTCAAACATATGACATTTTAATCAAAATCGTTAAAGCCATTTTCAAGAAATTTGAAATTTTCAAAAAATCTTCCATGTAAAGGGTAGTTTAGGTTGTGGCTATTTTCCTCAAAATCTTCGTGTCGCATCCTTGAAAGAAATTCAACTTAAATGCCTACTTTGGTTTTTAACGGATTTTTCGTTTTTGAGTTATGCTGTCCACAGACTGACAGACACACATACACAAAGTCGGACCTTTTCGGGGCTTTCAAAACATATATTTGCAGTGAAATCTCGACATCAAATACAATACTTCCTCTACTTACCAGTAGAGAAAGTAAAAATGAAGGTATGTGTTTCTCTGTTGTTTAACCATATCTCTTACAGCGTTGCAAGCGATCGCCAGAATCGATTTTCATAATTTCTAATGACCATCAGGTGTGGCAAACCTGCCATTTCATCAATTATTTAAGTATGTAACTGCGCCGATTATTGTCAAGTTTATAACACAATGGGGAAGCTTTAAAAATGAACTACTCACTCACAACGGAAATGTATCATATTCATCTGAACTACTACTTGAGTCGTGTACTTTGGAATTTAGTTCAAAAACACATTCTATTTTGAGTGAACTATTTCGGTGATATTCCTTGTTATTTGGTTTAATCTTGACGACTTTAAGTTAGTGTTATCCAAACCCTCACTTTTGACTAGGTTATGTGAAGTATCACCAAGGTCCAATCTGGTTCGGAGTCAATTGTAAAAGCTGTAGGTCCTCTCATTTCATCGCTATTCTCATTATAATCCTAGCACTGGAGGTAATAGACTCAGCTATCTATGTGCTTCCATTCCAGAAATGGATCCAGTTATCTTGGTGGAATGAGGTTCTCTCAAAGGTCGATTGGACCATACAGGGCGCATTGAAAACAACATAATTATAGATGATACTTTAGCTTTGTCTTTGGAACAGTGGCTTGTCAGTAATATTCGCTCGTTTATGTATATCTCGTAAACATAATCTCATTCTCTCTCATCCATAATTTCAGCTGAGAACAGAACCCCGTATTTATGAATTTGGAGTCCAGCATGCTAATCACTGGACCACACTAACACCATTTATTTGCATGTCTTGTATGCAAATGGTAAGGTTCGTTAAGGGACTCCCACCATCCCCACAACGCACCCCCGCACTTGAAAATGCCAAACTAAAATTTCATTAAATTTCATTTATTAGTTTAATTGTTCCATATTTTATATCCCACCTTTAACTTCAATATTCGTATCGGTGGTCTTTCCTTTGGAATATATTACGTACTTACGGCTAATGACCAGAGAAAATTGCCCACTCCCCAGTCAGGAATCGAGCAGGGGACCCCTGCCACAGTAGGCAACTCCCGTACCCACTGAGCTTTGAAATTTCTATTATTGTCTTATCTGTGGTGTACATAAGATGTCAAATTTCAGTAAACTATATTTTAAGTATTCTGATTACTGATTTTTAACCGCAGCTTTGAAACATTCAAATTATAGCTATACAGGGAAGTCATTAAGTTTAACATCTTTCAAGGATGCGACACGAATATTTTGAAGAAACTTCCTCCACCCTAAACTACTCTTTACATGGAAAATTTTTCGAAAATTTTTATTTTCTCGAACATAGCTCTAACGATTTTGAATAAAATGTCATATGTTTGACATATTTTTATGACAAATGAAATGTATATTTTGAATTGTCTGGTTATAGCGTATGTAGTTCTGTTTACTCTGGATGACTTTTGCATAACAGGTAAACCGTAAGATATAGACCAAATCTTGCTATACAAAAATGTACATCTTAATAAAACAATTTTTGTCCAACTAAATTTTTGTAGAGTGATCCATGTTATTCCTTCGACTTTCGTCTAATGGATTATCGTTATTCATCGTCATTGGCTGTTTTATAGGTTAGCCGTGCAAAGAGAACGGAATTTGAAAGTTTTAAAAGATTTGACTATCGCACAAAGCCTACTGTATTCTAATATTCCCCTTGTATCTATAAGGAAATAATCAATAATATAATTGGTAAAAATGTTTGTCTCAACTAACACGAAAAAGATGTAGGAATAAGAGTTTGTAAGAATGGTTAGTACAAGAGTAGAGAAAGTCATGTGAGTTAACAATCAGACTTTTTGTAAATTCGTCTCTATTTCTGACTTTTGCCTTATTTACATTATCTTTTCAACGATTCGTCGCTGATGACCTAAAATGCACATCATTATGGACTATTAGCATTTAAATATGAAGAAAGTTTTCTAACCTAAAAAGAAGCAAGCGAGTTTTTTTATATATTTCTGGATAATTTATATAATTTCTTGGTATAAATTTGATGCATTGTGGAAATTTGTTTTTCACAGATGTGCATCATTGAATATAAAGTTCATTGAAGAAGGAATATCAAACGGAAAACCTTTCACCAGCAGCTTGCATCGCAGGGTTTGGCGTCCGGTACTTTGGGTTTGAAAGCGACCTCTATGAACATCTCTCCGGTCGCCTCCGATCAGGCAAGAGCAGCAACATTACAAAATGTAAGTTTGAAGTATTATTTTCATAATTACCAGATGTGTTAATTGTGATTGAATGTTATACAGGAACAGGGTCTCTGGGTTTTCAGAACGGAGGTTTGTCTCAGGTCAGATGGTAAGGGACGCATAACTGATCACGAGGGGGAGGGGGGGGGGGGGGCGGAGCGCTGACCACCAACGGTTTCACCATTCAGATTATGTGTAGAAACTATCAAGAAAGATTATTATGGTAGAAGCTTTTGACCCTCCACTTATAAGAATAAGAAACCCACCACATCCCTCACAGTACCTATCGCAAGGGGTAGTTCGGTATAGCTCATAGGGTGACCTAATTCCTGGTTTCTCTTGAGCTGGTTAATTTTCTGCAAATGTCTTCTGAAGTGTTCGTGTGTGTGTGTCTGTGGACAGCATAACTCAAAAACGAAAAGTCGGTTAAAAACCAAAGTTGGTATTTAAGTATAACGTCTTCCAAGGATGTGACACGAAGATATTGAAGAAAATCACTTCCTCCTAAACTACCCTTTAC
Organism: Tenodera sinensis; assembly: GCA_030765045.1. Classification (NCBI taxonomy): domain Eukaryota; kingdom Metazoa; phylum Arthropoda; class Insecta; order Mantodea; family Mantidae; genus Tenodera; species Tenodera sinensis. The sequence continues at coordinate 13,996,462 of CM060968.1, read as the reverse complement.
ATGGAATTTTTTTTCGAAAATTTCGATTTTCCTCAAAATGGCTCTAACAATTTTCATTAAAATGCCACATGTTTGAGATATCTTCATGACAAATGAAATGTATATCTTGAATTTTCTGGCTATAGCCCCTGTAGTAGTATTTACTCTGGACGACTTTTGCATAACTGGTAAACCGTTAGAGATAGACCAAATCACACTATACAAAAATGTAGATCTTGCTAAAATACACAATTTATGTCAGAATAAATTTTCTTGTAGGGTGAACCATTTCGGAGATATTCCTCATTATGTGTGTGAGTTTCGGAAAACTTAAAAACTTATGTGAACTGGATCATCGTAGTTCATTTTTTATATGTTAAGTGTGCAAAGAGAACGGAATCTCAAAGCTTTAAAAGATTTGACTATCGCTCAAAGTCTACAACAAGGAAATAAGCAATAAGATAATTTGTACAAATGTTTATCTCAACTAACATGAAGAAGATATAGGAATTAGAGTTTGTAAGAATGATTAGTGCAAGAGTAGAGGAAGTCATGTGAGTGTAACACATCAGATTTTTTTTTAATTGCAGCTAATCTCTGAATTTAGTGTTTGTTTAATAACAAGGTAGTGCCCCATTAATTATTTGTAGCTACCACGGGAATATTTGGCAAGTTGCATACCTTCGGGTGCGACCGCCGGGTTTGTAATCCCTTTGTCCTCGGGGTGCAGTCATTAGCGGGTCCGGGGAGTGGGAATTGAATTGAATTCTATATTTTAGGTATAATCTAGAATAACTGACTCACATAATAGTTATTTCATAACTTTAGGATTATTAATGCAATAAGTTATATGAACTGTCCATGTATCAGGTCTGTGACAGTTTTCCTTAGCATTTTTCAACCTTTTAACTGTTCCTTATACGTCAGCACTGGTCCAATTTTAACGCAAAGAAAGCATGCTTTATTAATTTATGTTTCCATTTAATTATGTATAAGTGAGGGAGGTGCAGTTCGTATTCGGAAATCGTGGGTTCGAGTCCTGGCTTTCTTTATGCTTGGATTTTGTTTTAAGATTGCTATCGTATACTGGAACAGAAGTTTGTATCCTGGAACTAATGTAATTATAAAAATCTGATGTGTTGCACTCACACGACTTTCTCTACTCTTGTACCAACCATTCTTACAAACTCTTATTCCTATATCTTCTTCATGTTAGTTGAGATAAACATTTGTACAAATTATCTTATCGCTTATTTCCTTGTAGGTACAAGGGGAATATTAGAATACAGTAGGCTTTCTGCGATAGTCAAATGTTTGAGATTCTGTTGTCTTTGCACTCTTAACATACGTATAAAAAATGAACAACGATGATCCATTTCACGAAAGTTCTAAGTTTTCCGAAACTCACACACATAACAAGGAATATCTCCGAAATGGTTCACCCTACAAGAAAATTTATTGAGACATAAATTGTGTATTTTAGCAAATCTACATTTTTTGTATCGTATAATTTGGTCTATCTCTAACGGTTTACCAGTTATGCAAAAGTCGTCCACAGTAAATACGACTACAGGGGCTATAGCCAGAAAATTCAAGATATACACTTCATTGTCATAAAAATATCTTAAACATATGACATTTTAATCAAAATCGTTAGAGCCACTTTCAAGAAAATCAAAAATTTCGAAAAATGTTCCATGTAAAGGGTAGTTTAGAGTGGGGCTATTTTCTTGAAAATCTTTGTGTCGCATCCTTGAAAGACGTTAAACTTAAATACCAACTTTGATTTTCAACCGACTTTTCGTTTTTGAGCTATGCTGTCCACAGACTGACAGACACACACACGGACCTTCTTCTAAAAATGATTTTTTTTTTTTTTTTGCATTTAGGGGGTCTCAAAACATATATTTCCGGTGAAATCTCGACATCAGAAACAAATCTGTCAAGGAAATCTGAGCTGCAATATAAAGGTTTTGAGATACAGTGAGAAATAAGACTGTTAGTATAAACGTTTTGTTCATGTTGAGGGAATGCGGTATTCCTTTCTGTTATTATTCGATAATGGTTAAGAAGACTGGCGAATATCTGTTGATGACATTCCAATTTAACGGGAGCGAAGACAGCGCGAATTAAACTGGCGGAGCGCTGTAAGCATAGTGGAGTGGTGAACAATCCGTTTTATAAATGCCAATTGCTTGCTGATAGCGAAAGTAATTATTATCATCATCACTACCCATGTGACTGTCTGTCAGTAGAAAGCAAATGTGCTCATTGGCAGCGCAGTCCAGAGTTCGAGAGAAAGGATTGGACCACTTTCTCCATGCGACCCACAAAATGTAGTGAAAACTCGCTGTAGGACCTCACGCCCACAACACTGTGCTCTATGGACGTCCTCTTCCCATTGTTACACTCACATGACTTTCTCTACTCTTGTACTAACCATTCTTACAAACTCTTATTCCTATATCTTCTTCGTGTTAGTTGAGATGAACATTTGTACAAATTATCTTATTGCTTATTTCCTTGTAGGTACAAGGGAAATATTAGAATCGCTTTGAGCGATAGTCAAATCTTTTCATATATAAATTGTGTATTTTAGATCTACATTTTTTGTACAGTAATATTTTGTCTATCTCTTACGGTTTACGAGTTATTCAAAAGTCATCCAGAGTAAACAGTACTACATAGGTTATAACCTGGAAATTCAAAATTTACATTTCATTTGTTATTAAAATATCTCAAACATATGACATTTTAATCAAAATCCTTAGAGAGATTTTCAAGAACATAAAAATTTTCCGTGTAAAGGGTAGCTTAGAGTGGGGCTATTTTCTTCAAAATCTTCGTGTCGCATCCTTGAAAGACATTAAACTTAACCAAACTTAACTTGTTATTTTCATGTTAGTACCTGGGTGACCGAGCTTCGCTCGGCGATTTTCGCCTGTTTTTGTGATTTTTTTTTTTTTTTTTTTTTTTTTGTAATACGTTGCATTTATATTTTAATCGTAGAAAATTATATGAATTGTATGTTGAACGGCAAACAGGGGATATATGAATGTGCTACGTAAAAGAAAAGCGAGTTGAAAGTCATTTGAAAGTAATATATTGTGTAGTAAAACTGTTATCATAAAAACTTTCTTCAAGGAAAAATACATATACCTGCCGAATTTCGCGGTGATATGAATTGTGTAAAGAAAAGTGAGTAGAGAAAGATGTGAATTTGTTACCTAAAAGTAAGTAGAGAAACCAATGTAAATGTAATATGCGCATTTCTATTTGATACATACAGAAAATTGTATTACTTAATTTATAAAAATGTTTTTTTGGTGTAAAATCACGTTTTTTATGGAAAATTGTTTATAGAAGAGTGAGTAGAGAAAGCGATGTGAATGTGTTACCTAAAAGTAAGTAGAGAAACCACTGTGAATGTAATATGCAGCATCTCTACTTCAAACATACAGAAAGTTGTATGATTTCTTTGTGAAAGAGTGAGTAGAGAAACCACTGTGAATTGTGTTACTTAAAAGTGAGAAGAGAAAACAGTATGAATGTAGCAGTATTTCTATTTCAAACACAGAACATGGTATGACTTATTCTAAAAGCGGAGATAAAAATGTTCTTTGGTGTAAAATCAGATTTTTTATGAAAATTGTTTATAGAGGAGTGGGTAGAGAAAGAGATGTGAATGTGTTACCCAAAAGTGAGTGAAAAAAAACTATTTTCTTGTTTAACGACGCTGTCAATTGCCAGGATCACATCAGCGTCGCCGGTGTGCCGGAATTTTGTCCCGCAGGAGTTCTTTTACATGCCAGTAAATCTACTGACATGGAGCTGTCGTTTTTAAGCACACTTAAAAACCATCGGCCTGGGCCGGGTTTGAACCCGCGACCTTGGGATCAGTAGGCCAGCGTCTAACCAACTGAGCCACCCAGACCGACAAAAAAAAAAGTGAGTGGCGTAAACACTGTGAAAGTAATATGCATGTATACAAAAATTTAACCAAATCTTTAGAGCCGTTTATGAAATATCGGGAATATATATACAAGAATTGCTGTGTGGGAGCGGGAATAAAAAATGTTATTTTTTACGTAAAATCGCGTTTTTTCGGGAATCACACCTATATAGATGAACTTAAAAAGTAAAACCTTATCTGAATACAAAATTTGATGGAAATAGTTAGAGCCGTTTCCAAGTTGCTTGGAATAAATAAATATATATCCAAGAATTGCTCGTTTAAATATATAAGATATTGGCATTTAAGAGTAAAACAAAGATATTAGTAGCTATTTATATCATAAATGTGCAAATGTATTTCAGCATTATAGTTTTTTCTTTTTTCAAAAATTACAATCCATGTAATTGGAGTCTAGTGTAACTCCGTCGTCATCCATGTGTCTGTTTATTTTACGTGGGCCCTCCCCATCCTTTCTCCAATTACATTGTATTGTATTAAACTCAGGACGTTCTAGTTTGAATGACCGTTTAGTCTTTTATAATCATGTATATTAGAATTACTTTCTATGACACGGATGCATAAACTTGTTCAGAAATTAGAAGAAAAAATTAGCGAAATAATTAATGCAATAGATGGTTAACTGCAGGTGCCATTGCATAAACTTCAGGTTATGTAAACTGCAATGAAGACTGAGAAAAGAAGACGATCGTTATTCTTTTTCTTACACCACAAGTAAATGATATTGGTACGTCTGCAAACTTAGAATAAATTTAAAAGTTCTGTAATAATGTTCATTCATGATGAATTTTCACCATGTCATGATAGGCAACCGTTCACAGCGAAAAGTAGTAGCGATTGTTGATCTTCTTGCACCACAACTAAATACTGTTGTAGCTATGTTGTGAAATAGCGATTATCGGCAGCTCTAGCACTTAAAGAGCTCGCTTCGACATACCCACTTAGCAGTCAACTGCAAAGAAACTTAACCTTATTATTTTTGTTAATCACGGCAACGACGTTTGGCATTATTACAGAAACGGCGGTGGTTATTTTTAGACAGAAATTTAGTAATCACAATTTCGTGTGATAGGATTGAATTTAATTCTTCAAGCTTCGAAACTCACTTTAACTATTTTGTCTTTTATTCATACTGTAAGTGTTTCTTCAAACATTTTTCTTCATCAGACTCTGTGCCCTTGGTTATCATTGTGAGTCAGAATTTACGAGCCTTTACGCAATTTGAAAACACTGGGAAGGAAGGATATAAAGATGAGCTTTTCTGTAGATTTTACTGCTCCAGGGTTACTTCTTATTCATTCCATTTCCATGCAAAGTTGGCGTGAATCCATATATCGGAAATCCTCACGTTTACCTATGCATACCTCTGAAGACCTGTGTTATTACTGGCTCAGCTAGTAGCAGAAGAAAATTCAATATCGTGATTTGAACGGAAATGTTTTCAAACTAACTCAATAAAAAAGCATATAAAAACATATCATTTGACGACCACGGTATATACAAGTTGTCATTTGACTTTAGCAATCGTAATTTTTTATAATACCAATTATATAAAGTTTATCTTTACCGATAACCATAAAGGGTTATTAAAGTGCATACGGATATTAGTGAAGTTCAAAGTTAGAGGTCGTCGCATCTCGTCGTGAATAACAAACAAAATCAGACATTAAATATGGTTAAAAGTGAATAATTAGTCTTTTTTTGGTTACACCTACGCACACCCTGAGATTAGAACCTTGCTCAAACGATAGCTTGCCAGGCAATAATCTTTATTCTTACAGTACCAAACTTGGTATTTAAGTTCAGCACCTGCCGAGGGTGGACACGAAGCTTTTGCAAGAAAATCTCCCAACACAGACTACCATTTACATTGACAACGTTCATTTTCTCAAAAATGACTAATAATTTTGATTAAAATACCACATATTTAAGATATTTTTATGACAAACGTAATGTATACACGTATAAAGTGCGCCTTCCGCCAGAGTTACACGTAAACGACCGGCAAGTCATAAGTACCGAACACTAACTACACTAGGGTTATCTAGGCAATAAAGCACTTTTCTTGGGTGGCATTAAGATTTAATTACATATCTGTGAATTTGCACAGTTTCTGAAAGTTGTCCAACAATGTTACCAGCTTGCCTTAGACCAATAATCTGGCCACCTGTAGGTTCTGTTGTATACAACATGCTGTGAATCAAACAATAGTTGAGTTTGCAGAATAAGATTTACTTAGAGACTAGCAAAAATCAATACTTTCCTTTCACGCCGACGTGTCATTGATTATAACTAACATGCAGCATGAACAGTGGTGTGATTTGAGAGGGGTGACGATTTACTAAGCGTCCAGAAAAAAATCAATACTTTCCTTTCAGGCCGGCGTGTCATTAGTGATAACTATGTCCAGCCAGCAGTACGAATAGTGCTGTCATTGGAGACAGGTAAAGACAGCGAAAGAAGAAGACCTCGTTAAACAATCATAATATTCCTGAATCTTACTAAAGTCGTTTTCTGTACCTACAAGGAAATAAGCAATAAGATAATTTGTACAAATGTTTATCCCTATTAATATTACGTAAATATAGGAATAAGAGTTTGTAAGAATGGTTAGTACAAGAGTAGAGAAGGTCATGTGAGTGCGATGTGCATGTAATAAGACAGGAGTAGGGATGCGGGAGTAGGGCGACATTGATGGACACCGTGTGACGCAGGAGAAATCCCCAGGAGGCTGGGCATATCACGGCATCCATCAGAGTTAGGGAAAATCCTCAAGATCCCTCGCGCCATGAGCCTGCCGATTAGCAGACACTAGCTGCCTCTAACGATGGCGCTCTTCCTCAGCAGAAAACGCTCCAAGTCTCTTGTATGAAAATGCATCATTAATTTAAGCTAAAACCAGTCGTTATAAACAAGCAACTAGAGAAATCTTCGACAGAAACATTTTAAAACTTATAAATGCGCTGCAAATTTCCACTTTCATAGTCCTTCTTCCTTTAAAAATAACTTCAAACTCTAAAATGCATTAAGGGGAGACAATTGGAAAGCTGTCAAAAATGACAATTATAGTTCTTGTACTGGACACGAAAGAATTCGATATCGAAATTGTATCAGATATACAGGATGGAAGGGACGTCATTAAATCAACTTAAACCAGTGATATATCTGGGTATTTGGAACACGTTTGTATCTTACGTTTTTGTCTCTGACCATTTCCTATGGAGATATTTTAGTTTTGTAGAAAACCAGCTGGCAACACTGCAGATTGTGTGGGTGTCACAACATAAGCACCGTAGCATTGCGTCTTGAGAACATAAACAAAAACCCTGTCGTGTTCTTCAATGTTTACTGTGAGAGTGTAGGCCAATCAGAAGCGTTAGCTCCCAAAGCATCACACCACCCTGCAAGCGATCAACCTGTTTGTATCCAGAAACCGGTTACGTTCCCTGACTAACCTCAACGCCACGTTGTCGAGTTACTTCACGTCTGAAAGAGCTGCTCGAAGTTATTGCCTCACTCCACCTGCCATCCCTTCCCTTCACTATTGTTCTGTACCGACACGCCTCAATCACTAACGAGTATGGCTGTTTCATGAAGAGTGGTAGAGAGAATTTGTTGTAAGTAATAAAAGCAGGAAAGTTTGCTTTTTAATATGCGAATTTGAATTTGCAGATATAACGTTTTCAATATTAAACAGCACTTCAATCACTACCTCTCCTCTCGGGCCCATGCCTGTGTTAATCTTATGATAATTTAATAAAAATCTAATGTGTTGCACTCACATGACTTTCTCTACTTCTTACAGACTCTTATTCCTATATCTTCTTTTTTTGTTAGTTAAGATAAACATTTGTACAAATTACCTTATTGTTGAATTCCTTGTAGGTACAAGGGGAATATTAGAATTCAATAGGCTTTGTGCGATAGTCAGATCTTTTAAAGCTTTGAGATTCCGTTCTCTTTGTACGCTTAACATATAAAAAAATGAACAACGGTGTTCCATTTCACGAAAGTTTTAACTTTTCCGAAACTCGCACATATAACAAGGAATATCTCCGAAACGGTTCAACTTACAAGAAAATTTATTGACACATAAATCGTGTATTTTAGGAAGATCTACATTTTTTGTGTGGTATGATTTGGTCTATCTCTAACGGTTTACCAGTTATGCAAAAGTCGTCCAGAGTAAGTACGACTACAGGGGCTATAGCCAGAAAATTCAAGATATACATTTCATTTGTCATAAAGATATCTCAAATATATGGCATTTTAATCAAAATCGTTGGAGCCATTTTCAAGAAAATCAAAATTTTCGTAAAATCTTCCATGTGAAGGGTAGTTTAGGGTGTGGCTATTTTCTTCAAAATCTTCGTGTGGCATCCTTGAAAGACATTAAACTTAAATACCAACTTTGGTTTTTAACCGACTTTTCGTTTTTGAGTTATGCTGTCCACTGACAGACTGACAGACTCACACAGACACACACACGGACCTTTTACTATAAATGCTTTTTTTTTTTTTTTTTTTTTTTTTTTTGGATTCAGGGGTCCTCAAAACATATATTTCCGGTGAAAGCTCGACATCGAATTTTTGGTACAATACAATACTTCCCCTACTTACCAGTAGAGAAAGTAAACATTGTTAGCTATTTTTGAGAGAATCAAATTTTGAAAAATAATTCGACGTTAGGGGTTTATTGGTTTACGTTTGAATGGGGAGGATGTTTTCAGTGCTCTGTCGCATCGTTGGGAGATGTTAAACTTAAATACCAAATTTGGTATTTAATCGACTTTTATATTACGCTGTTCACACGCACGCGCGCAGGCGCACCGGAACACACGCATAGATGTGTTATGGAATCTTTGGGTGGAATACAATACTTTCTCTGCTTTAAGCACATCAGTAGAGAGAGTAAATGGTATTTTAGTAGTAGCCTACGTGAAATGGTCTTTATTAAAACAGGAAAATTTTTTAAAATGTTTCATAACGAAGTACTGACTGACAGCCTTGCCTCAAAGCTGACCTTGATTTACTTTGAGAAGCTGCTATTCCTTTCATTCCGGCCTTGTCGATGGAAAGTAAACATTTCTAGAAATTAGGACACGCCTCAGTTACGCTTCTAATTACACTAGTTCTCGAACCAATGTAAGTTTTCCTTTCAGTTTGAGAGTGAATCCCTGGAAAAACAGAGCCAATTAACCCATGCTTCTTATAGTGGCAAGGGAAGGGTCCACATTTTCACCTTCTTTGTGACTGAACCAGCGGCGCTCAACCATACTTCTCTTTTTAGAAAATTTCTTTCCATGAAATTCTTGATTAACAAATCTTTCAGTTTGGTTGGATCCTCTCGAGCTTTTAACCACATTTACTTCAAAACTATTTCATCTTGTTACAAAGAAAATGAAAGTGACATTAACACCACATTCTACGCTGACGACCACGTAATAAGTTGAGAAAATCCAATTTTTCTGCTGAATTTGGTTGCTTTTGCGCTCTTTTTGGCCCATACTTTGTTCGAATACTGCTGAAAATATAAGCAGATAAGCGTTTCCTTAATCAAATATTTAGCTTAGCTTACGCTTGCCACGATATATTGCTGGTATAAGTTTCATTGCTTTAGATGTAATAGTTTTATAATTAAAAAATTATGGTCTTTTAGAAAGAAGAGAATAGTAATAAAAGTAGACTTTTCGCAGTTTAGAAATAAAATAAAAGTCTGATATTTGGCATGCTAGTTTTTCTACCTCTATGCAACGAAATTGTGCATTTAGTTTCCAAAATCTGAATAGTTATCAAACATACGATATTTTTCTATTTAGAACAGAATAAAAGTAAATATTGGTCATAATTACTGATGTATCAGTATAATCAACAAACCAATGCACAGTTTTCTTTAACAAGTTATATTGTGCATGTCCTGAAAATTTCAGGTTTATCCATTAATATTTACTCCAAAAAAGTTTACCCCAAAGTACAAAAACTGTTATATGGAGGAAAAAAACACAGAATACCTTGAAATTGACATTAATAAATTCTTCCTTACACTCACTAATTACAGTCAACAAGAACGTAATCTGAAGATAGTTATGAGTCTTCAGGAGAAGAAAGTGATGAATCGGTTTCAATATTGTGAGCGCTGGAGTGTGGTGCAAAACTATGCTTTTAGGGTATTTCACACAGCCAGAAACATATAAACAATGGCTCTAGTATGTATTATTTATTGTTGCTGTTCGTTTCTTAGTATTTCAATGTCCAAGATTTGGTTTGCAAATGTCAGCAAGGGCAAAAATGTTAAACATATCACGACTATATTAGTGATTTTAATATAGGGATATTCAGAGATTAAAATCTCCATTGTTAAGCTCGTAAAACTAAGTTCATTGTTGCTACTATTATTGTACACAATTGGATAATGTTTACCTGCTGAAGAATGCATTCTCTTTCTTCTAAAAGTTTAGCTTAGTTTTTCTTTATCATTTTTCCACTCTACACTTTTCCCATTATATTTGTTAAAAGCGCACAAGCTCTACTCTTGTACTAACCATTCTTACAAACTCTTATTCCTGTATCTTCTTCGTGTTAGTTGAGATAAACATTTGTACAAATTATCTTATTGCTTATTTCCTTGTAGGTACAAGGGGAATATTATAATACAGTAGGCTTTGTGCGAGTCAAATATTTTAAAGCTTTGAGATCCCGTTCTCTTTGCACGCTTGACGTATAAAAAAATTAATAACGAAGTTCCACTTCACAAAAGGTTTAATTTTCCGAAACTCACACACATAACCAGGAATATCTCCGAAATGGTTCACTCTACAAGAAAATTTATTTCGACATAAATTGTGTATTTTAGTAAGATTTACATTTTTTGTGTGGTATGATTTGCTTTATCTCTAATGGTTTACCAGTTATGCAAACTAACCTTGTTATTTTTGGATTGAGGGGGCCTCAAAACATATATTTACAGTGAAATCTCAACATTAAATTTTTGGGTGCAATACAATACTTCGTCTACTTACTATTCGTAGCAGAGAAAGTAAAACGAAATGTCGGTTAAAAACCAAAGTTGGTATCTAAGTTCTAAGAGAGATTTGGACACGTCACGTTAACATTAAATTGTGGCCAACTCATTTGAATTAAGGCAGAAATGCACTACATCATTGTTCACATAGTGTTTGCGTGACAGTTAAATAATAAATTATTTATAGCCATAGCTGAAGAAGCCAGATGTCTCGAAATATTTGACAGAAACTGTTCTTTATAGCAATAATTGTATTGGAGATGTTTGTATATGTAGAATACAGCAACTAATTCGTATAATAGTTTGTCTTGATACACGCACAACTTCCTGAGATTGCCTCGCCGGGTGCGCATGCGTGAAAGCTACAAATTGACTCATCTTGTTCCGGTGCTAGTTGTGGCACCTATCCATGAATATTGTACTTCAGTCATTTGAATAAACCAAAAATACGCCAAAGAAAAAGTTGTCGTTTATCCAATTTTCTATTAATATAGCCATACATCAAGAACCTTCAATCAATAATAATTCAGCCAGGAGATGATAATTTTTCTTGATAGAAATATTTTTTTTCTAGAAAACAAACTTTTCAATATTTTGGTATAAGACTTTCTTGTTATTCACAACAGGAGAAATTCGCTGTTAAAGTCTGACGGATCATTTCACTTTCACCCTGTATAAATTAGAAAACATATTCGAATATTCCAAATTGTTTGACCAAACCTTTTGTATCCAATGAAATTACACACAAAAGAAACAGTGCCTGCCATACTATGATGCATTATGGTACAAAACAAATGACAGTTCACGTACCAAGCGTGAGAAATAAACATGGCGGACGCAAATATTAACTTAGCGATTACTATGATAAGTACAGGTTATGTATATATTGGGTGTACTGCAAAACGAAAACCTGGGACACTATCGCAATTTTCTAAAAATTGACGAATACTTCTTCGTCAAACTTTACATCCTGACGAAGGCAAATTACACACCAGGCCACAAAATACCATCTATTACAGCGCCAAAGAGATAAGCAACAATTGTAATAGTTTTAATCTTATGGACAGATTTCAACTCATTTTATAAAAATCTGATGTGTTGCACTCACATAGCCTTCACCATTCTTACAAACTCCACGTGGGGGCAGCGTCTTCAATGTAATACTTTTTCCGCCATAACACTTTTACAAACCACAATTAGAACAGCGTGGTTTTCCGTCTCTCCGGCTGTCAGGAAAGGAGAGTGATGTCCCTTATCACCAGGGAGACCCAAGTGAAAATTCTGAATCCCAGATGTTTACTTTCTGTACCGGAAATATATGTTTTGAGACCCCTGAATCCAAAAACAGCATTTTCAACCGATGTCACATGACCTCCATACACATGTGCAATGATGACTTATTGGAATTAACTAGAAGCTTCTGGACCCTTTCTTTGGATTTACCGGCATCATTGTTTATGGTCACAAACCCACAGTTTCCCTCTCTCGTCCGTATATTGTTGAACGAGCCAAAGTCACAATATATTTTGAATTTTCTGCCTATAGACCATGTGGTCCTGCTTACTCTTCATGACCTTTGCATAACTGGTAAACCGTAAGAGATAGGCAAAATCCTGCACATTAGATCAACAACAAAAACATATTTCACACAGTCGTCAGTTATGATATTAAAAATAATGATCTATATTCCTTCCACTGGTGTTTTTATCTATGTACCACATCAAAGGGCTACTGAGGTTGCCAATCTACGTATGAACGTAGGGTCTGTTTACATGAATTTACATATTACAGGAAATTGTAATAGTTTCAGCAGCAACAACTGATGGCGAGATACCAACACACAATGTAGGTCACTTTTTATTAATAATTGACCAGCAATCCCAGATAAGGGAGAAATAATATTGTTAGTATGGGCTGCTAATCGACAAATTTGCATAGCATCGAAAAAATACTTACAGAGATAATAAGGGACACTATTTCAAACATCTGGTGCAGATAAAAACCAAATTTAGGGCAAAGTTTGTTTTAAATTGAACAGGAGAACAAAATTTCTAGCTCCTAGTTACAAAAAATCTGATGTGTTACACTCACATGACTTTCTCTATTCTTTCACTAACCGTTCTTACAAACTCTTATTCCTATATCTTCTTCGTGTTAGTTGAGATAAACATTTGTACAAATTGTTACTAATTTTCTTGTAGGTACAAGGGAAATGGGGAATACAGCAGGCATTATGCAATACTTAAATCTTTTGGAGTTGTTCGCTATATAAAGACTTTGAAACTCCATTCTACTTGCGTGGTCAAGGGATAAAAAGGTCTCTCAGATGGTGCACTCCACAATAAAAAAGTAAAAATAAATATACAGGGTGTGTTGTAAAGACACACGATAGAAGTGAAGCCGTTACAGGGAAACATTTTAATTATTCATCAATCACTGTGGAAAAACGTTTTCCCTCACGCCACGCCCTTGTACTTTCTGTGCCTTAGTTAGGCATATTCATAATAAAAGTATATATTTTAATGAAGAAAATATGTTATAAACAACGGGAACAGTAAGACATACTTGAAATTTGTTGGTTATACACACTTGTTGCTCTGTTGACAGTCAACTCAATGATCGCCACGCCGCCTGAACGCAGTACGCGGACAACGAGAATCAAAGAAAGCGAGCAGAACCTATGTATTTCCTCTATTTCTTACGGTTTACCAGTTATGCAAAGGTCATCTAAAGTAAACAGGACTACATAGGCTATAGCCAGAAAATTCAAGATACAACATTTCATTTGTCATAAAAATCTCAAACATGTGGCATTTTAATCAAAATGGTTAGTCATTTTCGAAAATTTTTCCAAGTAAAAATTAGTTTAAGATGGAGGAATTTTCTTCATGTCGCATCCTTGAAAGACATTAAACTTAAATACCAACTTTGGTTTTTAACCAACTTTTCCTTTTTGGCTTACGCTGTCTACAGACTGACAGACACACACAGGGACCTTTTTCTAAACATTCTTATTTTGGATTTATGGGGCCTCAAAACATATAATACCGGTGAAATCTAGACATCGAATTTTGGTGGAATTCAACACTTCCTCTACTTACTATACGTAGCAGACAAACTAAAATTATGCAGCTTTGTTTACTAAAAAGTTTTAATAACGGCATGTAATTGAAAACTGCTTCCAAAAATAGCTTTGGTCATCAGTATGACGTAGATATGCACCAAACCATGCTGGTTATCGAAGTGTTGCAAAGCTTCTGTGCATTCCAAGCAAACTCTTGAGCCAACACTGCAGTCGAAATATCTGTCGCCTCAAAACCATATGAATCTTAATATAATTACGAAACATTACGTAATTATGTAATGAATAATAATTATAAACTCAAGGATTTTGTAAAAATTGTCTTTAATTCACTTTATAAAAAACCTTGTTCTAAAAAGGTTCTATTTCTGGATTGAAATATATAGTTCTAAAAGAAGCCACATTGCTAAATTCCAATGTTATCAGAATTTCGTTATTAGGGCAACATTAACGTTATTATTTATGATTCTTTAACATACATTGACGTGACTGATGAGATAGCGTGGCAAGTTAACCTCAAAATCACAGTGATTTCTACCAACATAAAATTTATTGACTTTGATTGTTCAGAGAGCGAAAATTTACACAGGATAACTGCGTTATATAAGGGAAACCATAAAGAAGCTATTATAAATTAGTGATATTGCAAATTAATAATATAAAGAAAGCTATGCAAAAGTTATGCTCAAACTAATTAGGTACAAAGAGCATAAGTGGAAGGTCTGTGGCGGTTTGCATTGTTATTGGGGTGCAGCCAGGTTACACAAAATACGGGTATTTTCCTTGCAGGTGTGATAGTCTGATGTGTTGCACTCACATGACTTTCTCTACACTTGTACTAACCATTCTTACAAACTCTTATTCCTATATCTTCTTCGTGTTAGTTGAGATAAACATTTGTACAAATTATCTTATTGCTTATTTCCTTGTAGCTACACGGGGAATATGGGAATACATTAGGCTTTGTGCGATAGTCAAATATTTTAAAGCTTTGAGATTCCGTTCTCTTTGCACACTTAATATATAAAAAAATGAACAACGATGTTCCATTTGCCAAAAGTTTGTTCTACAACACACACACACACGCACACACACACACACACACACACACACACACACACACACACACACACACACACACACACATATATATATATATATATATATATATATATATATATATATATATATATATATATATAACAAGCAATATGTCCGAAATGGTTCACTCTACAAAAAATTATTCGGATATAAATTGTGTAAGTACAGAAAGTACTGTATTCCACCCAAAAATTCGATGTCGAGATTTCACTGGAAATATATGTTTTGAGACCCTCTGAAAAAAAAAAAGAAAAAAAAAACATTTTTAGAAAAAGATCCGTGCGTGTGCGTGCGTGCGTGCGTGTGCGTGTGTCATTCTGTGGGCAGCATAAGTAAAAAACGAACAGTCGGTTAAAAACCAAAGATAGTATTTAAGTTTAACATCTTTCAAGGATGCGACACAAAGATTTTCAACAAAATAGCTCCACCCTAACTTACCCTTTACATGGAAAATTTTTCGAAAATTTTGATTTTCTAGAAAATGGCTCTAACGATTTTGATAAAAATGCCATATGTTTAAGATATTTGTATGACGAATCAAATGTATATCTTCAATTTCCTGGCTATAGCCTATGTAGTCCTGTTTACTCTGGATAACTTTTGAATAACTCGTAAACCCTAAGAGATAGACAAAATCTTACTGTACAAAAAATTTAGATCTCTCTAAAGCACATAATTTGTATCTTAATGAATTTTTTGTAGAGTGAACCATTTCGGAGATATTCCTTTTTGTGTGTCTGAGTTTAGGAAAACAAAACTTTTATTCATTTACTGACCTACACTGACCCTTAATAAATACTATACATTAGGCCTTCATCCAAAGAACAGGGTTTTTGGTCAATTTCTGAGTCGTAATGATGAGGTTGTCATATAAGGAATACGTGAATCATCTGGAGGAAATTAGGGACTGTAGTTTAAAAAGAAAATGTTAAAAACCAGTTTTCTCCGCCGCGATGATGAATGCTATCGAAATGGACAGTTTGTGAAAACGCGGTGTTGCTGTCCACAACAGGTGGAAGATTTTACTTTCCCGTACACGTAGCAGCGTGGAGAAAGTGTGCGCCCGTCCGCTTTAGAAAGGCATTCTTTCTTTCATATGTTTAGCACGTTGGGATGATGATAACATATGCACGGACACTTGGGAATATCTAGAGGATAATTAGTCTCCGAAATTGTCTTTCATTTATTATGGTTCTTCACCCACATTAATGTTTTGCTCTGCAGAACACTTGACTCCTTTGAGCCAGTGCTTATGGTTACAACTTACGTCTTTTTGTGTATTTAGCGTAATAAATCTGTAAAATTTGACTAAAATTATGAGCAAATGCTTATGTTTGCTTTAGCTTCTGTAAAATTTGACCAGAATTATGAGCAAATGCTTATGGTTGCTTTAGCTTCTGTAAAATTTGACCAAAAGTATGAGCAAATGCTTATGTTTGCTTTAGCTTCTGTAAAATTTGACCAAAATTATGAGCAAATGCTTATGGTTACCTTAACCTACGTGTTTCTGTGTATTTACTGTAATATATCCGTAAAATTTAACCAATATTTTGAGAAACAAAAAAAAAAATCTGATGTGTTGCACTCACATGACTTTCCCTACTCTTGTACTAACCATTCTCACAAACTTACTGCTATATCTTTTTCGTGTTAGATGAGATAAACATTTGTACAAATTATGGTATTACTTATTTCTTTGTAGGTACAAGGGGAATATTAGAAAATCGTTAGAGCCATTTTCAAGAAAATAAAATTTTTCGATGTAAAGGGTAGTTTAGGGTGGGGCTATTTTCTTCAAAATCGTTGTGTCGCATCCTTGAAAGATGTTAAACTTGAATACTAACTTTGGTTTTTAACCGACTGTTCGTTTTGAGTTATGCTGTTCAGACGCGCGCACACGCACGCATGCACGCACACACACACACACACACACACACACACACACACACACACACACACACATTTCTCTAAAAATACTTTCTCTGAATTTTGGTGCCCTCAAAACACATTTCCGGTGAAATCTTGATATCGGATTTTTTGATGCAATACGATACTTCCCTTAGTAGAGAATTAGAAATCTTGTTTCCTCCCAAACGTTTTTTCCAGCATTTTTTCTGTGCTCAAAATGTTACAGAAAATGGGCTTTTTGGTTAATTTGTTTCAGAATATTTGTCTAGTCTCTAAGATAGCTTGCAGAAGATTGTCACCTTTTTAAAATAGCGTTTAAATCTTCAGAAATAAATTATTGGCATTTCAAAAATCAGTACTTTTGAGTGTATAAAAAGCAATAATTATTCTACATTAATTGGGAGTTGATGTAAGTACCCTTGACATGATAGATCTTTTAGTAAATATCGATATGCGTGAATTTTCGATATAAAACCTCTTAGCATTTCTTCTAGCTTGCTGGTTATTTTCCATTCCAATTTTATGTAAATATTTCGTTGTAAATGATTCTTTTTAAGTATAGATGTACCTAAAAAGCAATTTATATGTCTGCAGGTATCTCTGTCTGCAAAAAGGATTACCAAAAAATCAGAAATAGGATAAATATCGCATTAATTTTTGTACTTGAGCCAGAGTTTTTTTAAGCTGAAGATTTTGCAGGAAATATCTCTTGTCCCAGGAACATTATTGGTCCTTTTTGACAAGTTGGGTTGAATGTGATTGATCAAAAAACACATTTTTTTTTATTCTCGATATCGAAGCTTCATATAAAATATTTTTGTAGAATTTAATACGTTGTCTAGTATAAGTACCTAGAGAAAATAATATAATTAATTCACAGGGTATTACAATTTAAGTGAAGATCTCATTTGCTACGTTTCCATGGAGTCGAATCCCATTCTAAATACGAATCCATGTTTGCATTTTGAATTCAATCCGGAATGAGATCGATTTGGATACGCAAGACTCAAACATGAATAATACAAGCTTTTATGTTGGTCACTTAGTCCACCCTTGACGGATTGAAATCGATTTGAATCCTGATTCAAATCGATTTGAATGCGGTAAGTGTTCCATGCAACAACCTTCGATCCGATCTCACTTTTAAGAAGATCGGATTCAAAGCTTCAGCTTGATCCGAAATTCGATATTCAATCCGGAATGAGGATTGTAATTCATTGCACACAAACCACACATCGCGTGTGCACTTTAAGGCTTTCACTTTCTCTACCGCGTATAGTAAGTAGGGGAAGTATTGTACTGAGCTCAAAATTTCAATGTCGATATTTCACCGGAAATATATTTTGAAACCCCCTGAATCCAGAAAAAGCATTTTTAGGAAAAGGTGCTAGTGTCTGTCAGTCTGTGGACAGCATAACACAAAAACGAAACGTAGGTTAAAAACCAAAGTTGGTATTTAAGTTTAATGTGTTACAAAGATGCGACACGAATATTTTGAAGAAAATAGCCCTATCCTAAACTACCCTTTACGTGGGAAAATTTTTTGAAAATTTTGATTTTCTTGAAAATGGCTCTAACGATTTTGATTAAAATATCATATGTTTGAGATATTTTGATGACAAATGAAATGTGTATCTTGAATTTTCTGGCTATAGCCCCTGTAGTCATATTTACTCTGGACGACTTTTGCATAACTGGTAACCCGTTTGAGATAGACCAAATTATACTGCACAAAAAATGTAGATCTTACTAAAATACACAATTTATGTCTCAATAAATTTTCTTGTAGGGTGAACCATATCTGAGATATTCATTATTATGTGTGTGAGTTACGGAAAACTTAAAGCTTTCCTGAAATGGGTCATTGTTCATTTTTTTATATGTCAAGTGTGCAAAGAGAACGGAATCTCCAAGCTTTAAAATATTTGACTATCGCACAAAGCCTACTGTATTCCAATGTTCCCCTTGCACTTACTAACACGAAGAAGATACAGGAATAGGAGTTTGTAAGAATGGTTAGTACAAGAGTAGCGATTGATTGTTACCTGTTTGTGCGCTGTCCATGTAGGGCGAGGAAGACCATGATGGCGGTGAAAGAGCCTATCACATTGTCACTACCACACCATCACACACAGAACCTGGTTCCCATGTTCTGGGAGCGCAGACACTTGCACACTTCCACAGCCTGCAAGAGAAAACCAAGAAAGCTTTCTCCTGAACGCCTTCTCCCTCCACCTCCTCCTACTCCTACCTCTGGAACCGCTTCCTGTGGATTCCTCACTAAAAAAATAATCACGAGAAAGATAAACGACCTTGCGTAACTCTCAACTGCTCCTGCGAAAGCATCACTTCTATTTGTTTTTCCTTTGTTTTTACACCTTGAGTAACAAGTGTCAAAAAATGCAGCTAGGACCGTCTAGTCATGATGCTTTCAGTGAGTAAACCTTTGTCTTTCAGACACCCCTTCGGTCCATTTGCGTTGAAGCGTTGCCAAAACCTCTCTCACACATTTAAAAATCTGACGTGTTGCACTCACATGACTTTCTATACTCTTGTACTAACCATTCTTACAAACTCTTATTCCTGTATCTTCTTCGTCTTAGTTGAGATAAACATTTGTACAGATTATCTTATTGCTTATTTCCTTGTAGTTACAAGGGGAATATGGAACTACGAAATGGTTCCCTCTACAAAAAAAATTTATTTCCACAAAAATTGTATTTTAGTAAGATCTACAGTTTTTGAAGAGTAAGATTTTGTCTATCTCTTACGGCTTACCAGTTATGCAAAAGCCATCCAGAGTAAATAGGAGTACATGGGCTATAGCCAGATAATTAATTATATGCATTTCATATCGTAAAAAATATCTAAACATATACCTTCTTCTCTTCTTATGTAATTACCCTCCCGTTATGAAGCACTTACATCCCGAGGACTTACAAGCCAGTGTCTAGAGTCAGACGTCTGTCGGGGAACACAGGAACCTATGTACCAGACAGAGTGAACACCTGCAAGTATGAGAGTGAGGACTTACAAGCCAGTGTCTAGGGTCAGACGTCTGTCGGGGAGCACAGAAACCTATGTACCAGACAGAGTGAACACCTGCAAGTATAAGAGTGAGGACTTACAAGTCAGTGTCTAGGGTCAGACGTCTGTCGGGGAACACAGGAACCTATGTACCAGACAGAGTGAACACCTGCAAGTACGAGAGTGAGGACTTACAAGCCAGTGTCTAGAGTCAGACGTCTGTCAGGGAACACAGGAACCTATGTACCAGACAGAGTGAACCCCTGCAAGTATGAGAGTGAGGACTTACAAGCCAATGTCTAGAGTCAGACGTCTGTCAGGGAACACAGGAACCTATGTACCAGACAGAGTGAAGACCTGCAAGTATGAGAGTGAGCACTTACAAGCCAGTGTCTAGAGTCAGACGTCTGTCAGGGAACACAGGAACCTATGTACCAGACAGAGTGAACACCTGCAAGTATGAGAGTGAGGACTTACAAGCCAGTGTCTAGGGTCAGACGTCTGTCAGGGAACACAGGAACCTATGTACCAGACAGAGTGAACACCTGCAAGTATAAGAGTGAGGACTTACAAGCCAGTGTCTAGAGTCAGACGTCTGTCGGGGAACACAGGAACCTATGTACCAGACAGAGTGAACACCTGCAAGTATGAGAGTGAGGACTTACAAGTCAGTGTCTAGAGTCAGACGTCTGTCGGGGAACACAGGAACCTATGTACCAGACAGAGTGAACACCTGCAAGTATAAGAGTGAGGACTTACAAGCCAGTGTCTAGAGTCAGACGTCTGTCGGGGAACACAGGAACCTATGTACCAGACAGAGTGAACACCTGCAAGTATGAGAGTGAGGACTTACAAGTCAGTGTCTAGAGTCAGACGTCTGTCGGGGAACACAGGAACCTATGTACCAGACAGAGTGAACACCTGCAAGTATAAGAGTGAGGACTTACAAGCCAGTGTCTAGAGTCAGACGTCTGTCGGGGAACACAGGAACCTATGTACCAGACAGAGTGAACACCTGCAAGTATGAGAGTGAGGACTTACAAGTCAGTGTCTAGAGTCAGACGTCTGTCGGGGAACACAGGAACCTATGTACCAGAGTGAACACCTGCAAGTATGAGAGTGAGGACTTACAAGCCAGTGTCTAGAGTCAGACGTCTGTCAGGGAACACAGGAACCTATGTACCAGACAGAGTGAACACCTGCAAGTATGAGAGTGAGAACTTACAAGCCAGTGTCTAGAGTCAGACGTCTGTCAGGGAACACAGGAACCTATGTACCAGACAGAGTGAACACCTGCAAGTATGAGAGTGAGGACTTACAAGCCAGTGTCTAGAGTCAGACGTCTGTCGGGGAACACAGGAACCTATGTACTAGACAGAGTGAACACCTGCAAGTATGGGAGTGAGGACTTACAAGCCAGTGTCTAGAGTCAGACGTCTGTCGGGGAACACAGGAACCTAGGTACCAGACATAGTGAACAGCTGCAAGTATAAGAGTGAGGGTTTTAATCCACTTTTCGTTTTTGAGTTATACAATTCACCTACACACAGGGACCTTTTACAAAAAGTCTTTTTTTTTAATTCTTGGGGCTTCGAAACATATATTCGGTCCGAAAGTTCGATGTCGATATTTCATGGAAAATATGTTTAGAGAAAGTAAAAATTAAAGTAAAGTTTCCAAATCACTTCATTCACAGTAAATCCTATATTTGTTGAGTAAATTACACATTATCTTTGACACTCACTGTTAAACGTCAGTTATCCAGCGTTGAAATCTCCTGGCAACTGCCGCACTTGACAAAACACTATAAACCTTGAACTTGGACACGCTGTAAGGTTTCGTGGTTAGCGGTTCCTGTGTAAAAAAAAACATCTGGCCCTATTTTTTTTTCCGCTTCCTTTGTTCACGGATCATAAAATTTGATCAGCTGTTTCACACTGTGACGTTGCAATGACGTAGCAGACTGGACTGATTTTGCTCGTTCTCTACAGAATATTCGCACGAGCATGTTAATTGCATTTATGCCCAAGTTTTAAACCACGACTTTTAAACGTGTATAAATGTCTTCAATATTTATGTAGCCTTGTCTCTTTGGAGGAATCTGAAAAGTATTAAGAGTGAAAGACTTAATTATAATTCTCAGAACAATAAAAATTTACAATGCTTTTTTTATAGAGCGAATTATTTCGAGGATATTGTTCGTTTTTTATCTAAATTTTAAACTACACTTTTCTCACCAAAGTTAAAAACTTTCTTCCAAAAAGTCGTATATTATGAAGCCATAGAAATATATAATGCTCTCTTTATTCTTCAAGGGCTTCTGTGGCTAATTTTGAACTCGCTGAACGCAGTCTGTGGACAACATAACTCAAAAACGAAAAGTCGGTTAAAATCCATAGTCGATATTGAAGTCAACGTCTTTCAAGGATGCAAAACAAACATTTACAAGGAAATCCCTGCACTCCAAACTATCCTCTACAGGTAATGATTTTCGAAACCTCTGATTTTCCTAATTATGTCTAACATTTTGACTCAAATATATGTTTAAGACGTTATTAAAATTAAATTTGTATCATGAATTTTCTGGCGATAGCCCCTGTAGTTCTCTTTAGTCTGGATGGCTTTTGTTTAACTGGTAAACCGTAAGATATAGACTAGATCTTAATATACACAAAATGTAGACCTTGCTAAAATAGAAATTATTTATGTCTCAATAATTTTCTTGTGGGGTGAACCATTTCGGAGATATTCCTTGTTATGTGTGTGACTTTCGGAAAACTTAAAACTTTTGTGAAATAGAACATCGTGGTTCATTTTTTATGTTGTGCGCAAA
This sequence comes from Tenodera sinensis, assembly GCA_030765045.1. Taxonomy (NCBI): domain Eukaryota; kingdom Metazoa; phylum Arthropoda; class Insecta; order Mantodea; family Mantidae; genus Tenodera; species Tenodera sinensis. The sequence goes on along the minus strand of CM060968.1, from coordinate 13,973,538 downwards.
GAGAACGGGATTTCAAAGCTTTAGAAGATTTGACTATCGCACAAAGTCTACTGTATTCTAATATTCTCCTTGTACCTACAAATAAGCAATAAGATAATTTGTACAAATGTTTATCTCAACTAACACGAAGATATAGGAATAAGAGTTTGTAAGAATGGTTAGTAAAAGAGGAGAGAAAGTCATGTGAGTGCAACACATCAGATTTTTTAGTTGCTCACTGGGGATAGTGGTTCATTAGGTAAACATGGAACCATTTATTCCCTTTAACCAGTGTTTACAATGGTGTAACCAGTAGGTATTTCAGTAGGCAGCACTTCAGCTGGTGATGCTGCAGTGAACGCCGGGAATTCCCATTGCTCATGCATCACAACATACAGCACTTTCTCCGGCTGGCCGAGGTGATATAAACAATGGGAGATCCGCGCTGCGCCGCGCATGCGCACACGCCACACTACTGACCCACTTCCGGCGAGAGAGGAGAAACATGGGGAAAGTGAGTGAGTGACCTACATTGTTGCCTCGACTGTACCGTCCAAGGACAGGGGGCTGAAGAAAGTAAAAGGATTTATATACCTGATGAAAGGGGTTGGGGGGTTGATGGAATGTACTCCATGCTGCGGCCTGTCTAGCTTGCATTGTGCTTTAGTCTCTTTCTTCTCACGTGGTATTGTTGAAACGGATGATAGTGCAAAAACCTGATGTGTTGCACTCACATGACTTTCTCTACTCTTGTACTAACCATTCTTACAAACTCTTGTTCCTATATCTTCTTCGTGTTAGTTGAGATAAACATTTGTACAAATTATCTTATTGCTTATTTCCTTTTAGATACAAGGGGAATATGGGAATTCAGTAGACTCGGTGCGATAGTCAAAGCTTTTAAAGCTTTGAGATTCCCTTCTCTTTGCACACATAACAAATAAAGAAATGAACAACGATGATCCATTTCATGAAAGTTTTGTTTTACGAAACTCACACAAATAACAAGAAATATCCCCGAAATGGTTCACCCTACAAGAATATTTATTCAGACATAACTTGTGTATTTTAGCAAGATCTACATTTTTTGTATAGTATGATTTGGTCTATCTCTAACGGTTTACCAGTTATGCAAAAGTCGTCCAGAATAAATACGACTATAGGGGCAATAACCAGAAAATTCAAAATATACATTTCATTTGTCATAGAAATATCTTAAACATAGGACATTTTAATCAAAATCCTTAAAGCCATTTTGAAAAAAATAAACATTTTCAAAAATTTTTCCATGTAAAGGGAGTTTAGGGTGAGGCTATTTTCTTCAAAATCTTCCTGTCGTATTCTTGAAAGACGTTAAATTTAAATACCAACTTTTCGTTTTTGAGTTCTGCTGTCCACACACACACACACACACACACACACACACACAACACACACACAGGGAAAGTTTTTCTAAAAATGCTTTTGTTGGATTCAGGGGACCCTAAAGCATATTTCCGGCGAAATGTCGACATCGAATGTAAGAAGAGAGGTCCTTAGGATAAATGAAAGTAAATGACCTTTGTTCAGGAAGTTGTACCACAAGAGAATAACTGACCATAGGAATGTCTTCAATGGCTTCTGCAGGAAGAAAGCGCTGCCAATAATTGAATAGAAATATTATTCTAAGGGCGAAGTTCGCGTTACAGTGCCTTATTTGGAATACGAGTGGTAGTGTAACTTATTTATGACATAACTTTGGTAGTAATTATGGGAAATCACATACTCTGAGCAGCTATTTCGGACGTGAAGTAACTGGGCAACGTGTGTTGAGGTTAGTTAAGGATCTGAACCGGCTTCTGCATGTAAACAGGTCGGTCGTTTGCAGCGTCGTGTATTGTTTTGGGAGCTAACGATATATGATTTGCCTACACTCCCACACGTTTGCAGCGTCGTGTATTGTTTTGGGAGCTAACGATATATGATTTGCCTACACTCGCACAGTAAACATGCTTTCGCTTTTTCCTCTCTTTTTCTAGTCCTAAAGTTGGTTGTAATGGCATCCACGCCTCCTTTGACTTGAGTTAAATGTATTGCAAATAAGAGAAATTTGTACAGTACTGATTTAGAATATCTGTAATACAACACTGGTCCTATTCGCCTATACTTTTTTCTTGCATTCAGCCCAAACAAGGCATTTTTCATATTGCCTGAGAAAATTGAGTTGTTATCCTTTGCATGGAAATAATACTTGGACATCTGAGATCGCTCTTAAGCATATGCATGACTGAAAAATTAAAATACTGAACTAATAATAATATTATGTTGTTAAATTTATACCGTATATGTAAGACAATGTACAAATGTTCGAGCCTAAATTTTATAAATATTGGCATAAAATTTTAGAAACTATTATCTACTTTCTCTACTGGTAAGTAGGGAAGTATTGTGTTCCACCCAAGAATTCGATGTCGAGATTTCACCAGAAATATGTTTTGAGACCCCCTGAATTAAAAAAAAAAAGCATTTTTTAGAAAAAGGTCCGTGTGTGTGTGTCTGTGTGTGTTTTCTCTACTCACTTTTAAGTAACACTTTCACATGTCCTTCTCTGCTCATTCTTCTACAATATAATCTACAGGGGGATATCTCTATGTATGTATTTAAGCGTTAATTTCGGAAACGATAATCGCAAAATTCGGCAAATATATGTAGTTTTTCATGGAGAAGCTTTTTATGCTATCCATTTTACTATATAATATATTACTTTTACATGGATTGCTCTGTTCGCTTTTTTTTTACGTAACACATATCGCCCTTCAACGCACAATTTGTACAATTTTCTGTGGTTGAAATATAAATGCAACATATTACCTCTAAATAAGCACCTCTCCACAAAATCACGATTTTACAAAAAAAGAAGAACAACGCCGAGCTAAGTTCGGTTGCCAATACTTAAACCTAATGTCTCCTGACACACAATTACCAAAAATCATGATGAAAGTAAAGAATTTCTTAGAAGGCGATATTGACGAGCATGACGAGTTATACAATGGTGGGGTAGTTGGAATTTAATTAGAGGCGAATTCCTCACTTCACACAGTAGGGTGTCCATCTGACAGACGCCTCCCTCCCTCGTGTAATTACGTTTTTTTGTGAACCCCAGCTATTCAAGTCTTGTTACAATCGATATTTAACAACATTTCTCTTCCAGTGGTTATTCATAACTGGCGGATTGGCCACGCTTCTGTTTCCCAATACATTCCGAGGTTTTCCCAACACTAAAACTACCTCTACGCACTTTAATAATACGTAACTAATAGCAAAAAATGCATTCACGTTCTCTACCCTTGTACTAACCATTCTTACAAACTCTTATTCCTATATCTTCTTCGTGTTAGTTGAGATAAACATTTGTACAAATTATCTTATTGCTTATTTCCTTGTAGGTACAAGGGGAATATTAGAATATAGTAGGTTTTGTGCGATAGTCAAATATTTTAAAGCTTTGAGATTCCGTTCTCTTTGCACACTTAACATATAAAAAATGAACACCAATGTTCCATTGCAGGAAAGTTTTAAGTTTTCCAAAACGCACACACTTAACAAGGAATATCTCCGAAATGGTTCACCCTACAAGAAAATTTATTCAGACATAAATTGTGTATTTTAACAAGATCTACATTTTTTGTAGAGCATGATTTGGTCTATCTCTAACGGTTTATCAGTTATGCAAAAGTCGTCCACAGTAAATACGACTACAGGGGCTATACGCAGAAAATTCAAGATATACATTTCATTTGTCATAAAAATATCTTAAACATATGACATTTTAATCAAAATCGTTAGAGCCATTTTCAAGCAAATAAAAATTTTCGAAAAATTTTCCATGTAAAGGATAGTTTAGGGTGGGGCTATTTTCTTCAAAATCTTCGTGTCGTATGCTTGAAAGACATTAAACTTAAATACCAAGCCTGGCTTTTAACCGACTTTTCGTTTTTGAGTTATGCTCTCCACAGACTGACAGACACAAAGATTATTATTTTCATTTCTGCTTCTCAAAGAACTTGTTACTCCGAGTGTTTTGTAATCATCGCATTCTTTACGCGTTTCGCTGTTAATCGATATTCGCATGCACGAGATGGTGAAGACGTTTACATTGATTACATAATAAGATACCTGAAGAGGGAACAGGAAGTGTGATGCGGACCACCCACCCGGAAACATGCAAATGTGGTTAGCTTCACGTAAGGAGGAAGAGGTGCATCATGTTACGATGTAATAATCCTTTAATTCTATCCGTAACTTCCTAAAAGTGCCTGTGTCGAAACCTTAATGGATGTTCACGATTCGATATATCTGCAAGAAAGAGTAGAAAGTGGTGAAATACGAGCCTCGCCTTTGTCCCCTTGCATGTCGTGATTAACCTCAACCTCGCTGCAGCACGCAAACTCTGCATTTTAGGAAAAACACCATTCTCACATACGCAGCATAACACTACAATCTTATTCTTACAAACTCTTATTCCTATATCTTCTTCATGCCAGTCCAGATAAGCTTTTGAAGAAATTATTTTATTGCTTATTTCCTTGTAGGTACAAGGAGAATAATAAAATACAGTAGGCATTGTGCGATAGTCAAATCTTTTAAAGCTTTGAGATTCCGTTCTCTTTGTACAATTAACATACAAAAAGATGAACAACGACGTTATATTTCACGAAAGTTTTGAAGTTTTCCGAAAGTCACACATATATCTAACAAGGCATATCTCCGAAATGGTTCATCCTACAGGAAAATTTACTCAGACATAAATTGTGTGTTTTAGCGAGACCTACAGTTTTTGTGGAGTAAAATTTTGTCTATCTCTAACGGTTTACCAGTTATTCAAAAGTAGTCCAGAGTAAATACGGCTACAGGAGCTATAGCCAGAAAATCCAAGATATACATTTCATTTGTCATAAAAATATCTCGAACATATGTCATTTTAATGAAAATTGTTAGTCATTTTTAAGAAAATCAATAATTTATATAGTTTTCCATGTAAAGGATAGTTTAAGTGGAGCAATTATCTTCAAAATCTTCGTGTCGCATCCTTGAAAGAGATTATACTTAAACACTAACTTTGGTTTTTCAGTTTTGCTTTTACTCTGGACGACTTTTGCATAACTGGTAAACCGTTAGAGATAGACCAAATCATACTATACAAAAAATGTAGATCTTGCTAAAATACATAATTTATGTCTCAATAAATTTTCTTGTAGGGTGCACCATTTCGGAGATATTCCTTGTTATGTGTGTGAGTTTCGGAACACTTAAAAATTTCGTTAAATAGGTCATCGTTCTTTTTTATATAAGTGTACAAAGACAACAAAATCTCAAAGAAAATAAGCAATAAGATAAAAATGTTTATCTGAACTAACATGAAGAAGATATAGTAATAGTTCGTACAAGAGTAGAGAAAGTCATGTGAGTGCAACACATCAGATTTTGTAATATTTTATAGGGCATCAAAATCCTAGTCGTACTAATTATGAATGGGTATAGCCATCTCCCTCAACTGGAAGAGAAGGGAGGTAACGTGACCCCATTGAAAGTGATGGAGACTGATATCAGAAGAAACTAGAAATGCCCCTACAGACAGTCGGTAATTCGACGTCTGTGTGTTCTGTAGAAGGAAACATATTGTTACTTGCTGTTAAACAGTGGTGCAGCAATTACAGGGGACTGCATCTGCAAGCAAGCCGTTCTGACAGAGAATTTTTCAAGTTGAAAAGAGACTCAAGAAGAAGAAGAAGAAGAAGAAGAAGAAGAAGTAACGAAGTGGAGTACAGAGACATCGTTAGACTCGCCAGATTTTAATGAGCTGAGTCTAATAAGGAAAAGAATATAAGCTCTCCAAGAGGAGATTCGCCTTGACATGCCTGCCTTTTCTTGTTTGTTTTCTTTTCCAAAACTTATCTTCTTTTAAACTCGCAACTCTGACCTACAAAGTAAAAACATACTCGAGAAAAAGACTGGCAATGAAAACCAGCTGCAACGCTCGAGAATATAAACACACAAGGCACTATCTATCTAACAAAAAGAAATGCTAGAACAATCCGCTGCTCTGCTTCCGTTGTTTTATTCCTTCTCTCAGTTTATTTGCTTTTACTTTATCACTCTTCCCTTTCACACCACTCCTCCCCTTCCCTTTCACCCCTGCACTCATTCTCTCCTTCTCCATTGCACCCTCCCAAACGTCCCCTTTCTCTCTCCCTCCTTCCCGACACCCTCTGTCTCTTTCACATCCTCTTCAACTTTCTTTCACTATGACATTCTTGCTCATTTCACACTCTTCCCTTTTCCACTATGCTATTATTCCTTGTTACATCTCCCTCTCTCAAGCACAGGCATGGGCACGAGAGGAGAGATAGCGATTGAACTTGCCTTATCCACGCCACATTCTCTTGCCGAGTGACTAAGCTTGTTTGAATACAACACGTTAGGCAAATTACATAATCTTGAAGTTTATAACTTTCGTTTATCTTATGTATGCGCGTGTGTAGTGTTTAACGCCAGCTATTACTACATACGGCACCGCAGGCGGTTTCACTGATGATGGAATGAACCTGAGCCATTTTCGTGAAAATCAAAAATTTCGATAATTTTGTCGTGCAAAGCGTAGTTTAGGATGAAGGAATTTGCGTTAAAATCTTCGCCTCATTTACCAACTTTTGTTCTTAACCGGCTTTTCGTTTTTGAGTTGCGCTGTCCACAGACTGACAGTACTTTTCGTAATTACTATACTAGTAGAGAAAGTAAAAAGAATCATTTATGATGAAAGGGAATGAACAGTGCGTCATTAGTTCTTGATAACTGTTCCATTACTGTGTGTGAATCATCATTTGTATTTTAATGAACACATTCAGCAACATAATTCAACTTTTTGTGCTAATACAATACATACATAGTTATTATTGGCTTTGTTACGGAATATATGTATGCGTCACTTTCGTAAAGAGTTTGCTCCATTTGTTTATAATTAATTGTAGTTTCCGATTAAATGAACTTAAATTTTAACTTTCCTCTATTGGACTATTATACATATTTTAACAATTCAATAATTATTATACAGTTAACTGCCGATTTTGCAGCTCATGCCTTCTGTTTCCACGGGGAATTGAAATCTATTTGAGTCCAATCCCATTCCATATTGAATTAAATACGGAATGAGATCGATTTGATTCCAGTCCCATTCTCGATACAATTAGCGTTTCCATGTTGAATTCAATCCAGAATGAGATCGATTTGAGTACAATCCCGTTCTCAATACAATATCGATTTGAATCCGGAATGAGACCGATTTAAACCCAATTCCACTCTTAATACTATCCGCGTTTACAAGTTGGACTCAATCCGGACTCAGATCGATTTGGTTACGCAACATTGAAGCATAAATATTTCAAGCTCTTATGCTGGTCACTTCGTTTTTATAGGTTCACTAACGTAAATCGTTTTGTGTGTTTGAGAAATTATAGAAACAATAACAGTAACTTTGTAATTGTATTTTATTACACCACTTTCACTAAGAAAACAACATGACAAGGTGCACCCTGTTACGAGAACAGTAGAAGATAGGATGTTCAACGGTTTCAAATCGATTCGAATTCGGTAAATGTTTCCATGCAACAAAATTTGGATCCGATCCCACTTCTAGGAGAATCGTATTCAAAGATTCAGTTCTCTCTAAATCCACTTTTAAATGCAGTATTCTTGTGGAATAAGAACTCAAATCTCCATGGAAATTTAATGTCTAAAGTATTCATTCCACTGTAGTAAAGTAAATAAATTGACTTTTTGATAGATATTCTATAACTGCTATGGTTTTCAGCGGCCCATTCTGGCGTAAAAAACTCGTTACCCTCTTTATCAAGCTTAAAGTCCGTTTAGTACCCTAATTCTACGACACGGGACAGTTCACATGAATATAATTTGACAGTCTGACTCACTCTCACTCTACTTGAGAATTTACCAGTTAGATCACACGTATTATCATATTACTTGTGATAATAGAAGGAGCTAGGCTAGGTCACTATTATACAGGACAAGCAGCTATATATGAAATAGTCCATATAAATATAATTCGACAGTCTGACTCACTCTCATTCTACTTGAGAATTTATCAGTTAGATCACACGTATTATCATATTACTTGTGATAATAGAAGGAGCTAGGCTAGGTCACTATTATACAGGACAAGCAGCTATATATGAAATAGTCCATATAAATATAATTCGACAGTCTGACTCACTCTCATTCTACTTGAGAATTTATCAGTTAGATCACACGTATTATCATATTACTTGTGATAATAGAAGGAGCTAGGCTAGGTCACTATTATACAGGACAAGCAGCTATATATGAAATAGTCCATATAAATATAATTCGACAGTCTGACTCACTCTCACTCTACTTGAGAATTTATCAGTTAGATCACACGTATTATCATATTACTTGTGATAATAGAAGGAGCTAGGCTAGGTCACTATTATACAGGAAAGCAGCTATATATGAAATAGTCCATATAAATATAATTCGACAGTCTGACTCACTCTCACTCTACTTGAGAATTTATCAGTTAGATCACACGTATTATCATATTAGTTGTGATAATAGAAGGAGCTAGGCTAGGTCACTATTATACAGGACAAGCAGCTATATATGAAATAGTCCATATAAATATAATTCGACAGTCTGACTCACTCTCACTCTACTTGAGAATTTATCAGTTAGATCACACGTATTATCATATTACTTGTGACAATAGAAGGAGCTAGGCTAGGTCACTATTATACAGGAAAGCAGCTATATATGAAATAGTCCATATAAATATAATTCGACAGTCTGACTCACTCTCATTATACTTGAGAATTTATCAGTTAGATCACACGTATTATCATATTGCTTGTGATAATAGAAGGAGCTAGGCTAGGTCACTATTATACAGGACAAGCAGCTATATATGAAATAGTCCATATAAATATAATTCGACAGTCTGACTCACTCTCACTCTACTTGAGAATTTATCAGTTAGATCACACGTATTATCATATTACTTGTGATAATAGAAGGAGCTAGGCTAGGTCACTATTATACAGGACAAGCAGCTATATATGAAATAGTCCATATAAATATAATTCGACAGTCTGACTCGCTCTCACTCTACTTGAGAATTTATCAGTTAGATCACACGTATTATCATATTACTTGTGATAATAGAAGCAGCTAGGCTAGGTCACTATTATACAGGAAAGCAGCTATATATGAAATAGTCCATATAAATATAATTCGACAGTCTGACTCACTCTCATTCTACTTGAGAATTTATCAGTTAGATCACACGTATTATCATATTGCTTGTGATAATAGAAGGAGCTAGGCTAGGTCACTATTATACAGGACAAGCAGCTATATATGAAATAGTCCATATAAATATAATTCGACAGTCTGACTCACTCTCACTCTACTTGAGAATTTATCAGTTAGATCACACGTATTATCATATCACTTGTGATAATAGAAGGAGCTAGACTAGGTCACTATTATACAGGACAAGCAGCTATATATGAAATAGTCCATATAAATATAATTCGACAGTCTGACTGACTCTCACTCTACTTGAGAATTTATCAGTTAGATCACACGTATTATCATATTACTTGTGATAATAGAAGGAGCTAGGCTAGGTCACTATTATACAGGACAAGCAGCTATATATGAAATAGTCCATATAAATATAATTCGACAGTCTGACTCACTCCCACTCTACTTGAGAATTTATCAGTTAGATCACACGTATTATCATATTACTTGTGATAATAGAAGGAGCTAGGCTAGGTCACTATTATACAGGACAAGCAGCTATATATGAAATAGTCCATATAAATATAATTCGACAGTCTGACTCACTCTCACTCTACTTGAGAATTTATCAGTTAGATCACACGTATTATCATATCACTTGTGATAATAGAAGGAGCTAGACTAGGTCACTATTATACAGGACAAGCAGCTATATATGAAATAGTCCATATAAATATAATTCGACAGTCTGACTCACTCTCACTCTACTCGAGAATTTATCAGTTAGATCACACGTATTATCATATTACTTGTGATAATAGAAGGAGGTAGACTAGGTCACTATTATACAGGACAAGCAGCTATATATGAAATAGTCCATATAAATATAATTCGACAGTCTGACTCACTCTCACTCTACTTGAGAATTTATCAGTTAGATCACACGTATTATCATATTACTTGTGATAATAGAAGGAGCTAGGCTAGGTCACTATTATACAGGACAAGCAGCTATATATGAAATAGTCCATATAAATATAATTCGACAGTCTGACTCACTCTCATTCTACTTGAGAATTTATCAGTTAGATCACACGTATTATCATATTGCTTGTGATAATAGAAGGAGCTAGGCTAGGTCACTATTATACAGGACAAGCAGCTATATATGAAATAGTCCATATAAATATAATTCGACAGTCTGACTCACTCTCACTCTACTTGAGAATTTATCAGTTAGATCACACGTATTATCATATCACTTGTGATAATAGAAGGAGCTAGACTAGGTCACTATTATACAGGACAAGCAGCTATATATGAAATAGTCCATATAAATATAATTCGACAGTCTGACTCACTCTCACTCTACTTGAGAATTTATCAGTTAGATCACACGTATTATCATATTACTTGTGATAATAGAAGGAGCTAGGCTAGGTCACTATTATACAGGACAAGCAGCTATATATGAAATAGTCCATATAAATATAATTCGACAGTCTGACTCACTCCCACTCTACTTGAGAATTTATCAGTTAGATCACACGTATTATCATATTACTTGTGATAATAGAAGGAGCTAGGCTAGGTCACTATTATACAGGACAAGCAGCTATATATGAAATAGTCCATATAAATATAATTCGACAGTCTGACTCACTCTCACTCTACTTGAGAATTTATCAGTTAGATCACACGTATTATCATATCACTTGTGATAATAGAAGGAGCTAGACTAGGTCACTATTATACAGGACAAGCAGCTATATATGAAATAGTCCATATAAATATAATTCGACAGTCTGACTCACTCTCACTCTACTCGAGAATTTATCAGTTAGATCACACGTATTATCTTATTACTTGTGATAATAGAAGGAGGTAGACTAGGTCACTATTATACAGGACAAGCAGCTATATATGAAATAGTCCATATAAATATAATTCGACAGTCTGACTCACTCTCACTCTACTTGAGAATTTATCAGTTAGATCACACGTATTATCATATTACTTGTGATAATAGAAGGAGCTAGGCTAGGTCACTATTATACAGGACAAGCAGCTATATATGAAATAGTCCATATAAATATAATTCGACAGTCTGACTCACTCCCACTCTACTTGAGAATTTATCAGTTAGATCACACGTATTATCATATTACTTGTGATAATAGAAGGAGCTAGGCTAGGTCACTATTATACAGGACAAGCAGCTATATATGAAATAGTCCATATAAATATAATTCGACAGTCTGACTCACTCCCACTCTACTTGAGAATTTATCAGTTAGATCACACGTATTATCATATTACTTGTGATAATAGAAGGAGCTAGGCTAGGTCACTATTATACCGGACAAGCAGCTATATATGAAATAGTCCATATAAATATAATTCGACAGTCTGACTCACTCTCACTCTACTTGAGAATTTATCAGTTAGATCACACGTATTATCATATCACTTGTGATAATAGAAGGAGCTAGACTAGGTCACTATTATACAGGACAAGCAGCTATATATGAAATAGTCCATATAAATATAATTCGACAGTCTGACTCACTCTCACTCTACTCGAGAATTTATCAGTTAGATCACACGTATTATCATATTACTTGTGATAATAGAAGGAGGTAGACTAGGTCACTATTATACAGGACAAGCAGCTATATATGAAATAGTCCATATAAATATAATTCGACAGTCTGACTCACTCTCACTCTACTTGAGAATTTATCAGTTAGATCACACGTATTATCATATTACTTGTGATAATAGAAGGAGCTAGGCTAGGTCACTATTATACAGGACAAGCAGCTATATATGAAATAGTCCATATAAATATAATTCGACAGTCTGACTCACTCCCACTCTACTTGAGAATTTATCAGTTAGATCACACGTATTATCATATTACTTGTGATAATAGAAGGAGCTAGGCTAGGTCACTATTATACAGGACAAGCAGCTATATATGAAATAGTCCATATAAATATAATTCGACAGTCTGACTCACTCTCACTCTACTTGAGAATTTATCAGTTAGATCACACGTATTATCATATCACTTGTGATAATAGAAGGAGCTAGACTAGGTCACTATTATACAGGACAAGCAGCTATATATGAAATAGTCCATATAAATATAATTCGACAGTCTGACTCACTCTCACTCTACTTGAGAATTTATCAGTTAGATCACACGTATTATCATATCACTTGTGATAATAGAAGGAGCTAGACTAGGTGACTATTATACAGGACAAGCAGCTATATATGAAATAGTCCATATAAATATAATTCGACAGTCTGACTCGCTCTCACTCTACTTGAGAATTTATCAGTTAGATCACACGTATTATCATATTACTTGTGATAATAGAAGGAGCTAGACTAGGTCACTATTATACAGGACAAGCAGCTATATATGAAATAGTCCATATAAATATAATTCAACAGTCTGACTCACTCCCACTCTACTTGAGAATTTATCAGTTAGATCACACGTATTATCATATTACTTGTGATAATAGAAGGAGCTAGGCTAGGTCACTATTATACAGGACAAGCAGCTATATATGAAATAGTCCATATAAATATAATTCGACAGTCTGACTCACTCTCACTCTACTCGAGAATTTATCAGTTAGATCACACGTATTATCATATTACTTGTGATAATAGAAGGAGGTAGACTAGGTCACTATTATACAGGACAAGCAGCTATATATGAAATAGTCCATATAAATATAATTCGACAGTCTGACTCACTCTCACTCTACTTGAGAATTTATCAGTTAGATCACACGTATTATCATACTGCTTGTGATAATAGAAGGAGCTAGGCTAGGTCACTATTATACAGGACAAGCAGCTATATATGAAATAGTCCATATAAATATAATTCGACAGTCTGACTCACTCTCACTCTACTTGAGAATTTATCAGTTAGATCACACGTATTATCATATTACTTGTGATAATAGAAGGAGCTAGACTAGGTCACTATTATACAGGACAAGCAGCTATATATGAAATAGTCCATATAAATATAATTCGACAGTCTGACTCACTCTCACTCTACTTGAGAATTTATCAGTTAGATCACACGTATTATCATATTACTTGTGATAATAGAAGGAGCTAGGCTAGGTCACTATTATACAGGACAAGCAGCTATATATGAAATAGTCCATATAAATATAATTCGACAGTCTGACTCACTCTCACTCTACTTGAGAATTTATCAGTTAGATCACACGTATTATCATATTACTTGTGATAATAGAAGGAGCTAGACTAGGTCACTATTATACAGGACAAGCAGCTATATATGAAATAGTCCATATAAATATAATTCGACAGTCTGACTCACTCTCACTCTACTTGGGAATTTATCAGTTAGATCACACGTATTGTCATATTACTTATGATAATAGAAGGAACATATCGGTTTTCTTTCCTTATAATTTAGACATGGAATGTAAGCCCTGCCAGAGAAAGTAACAATAGAATATGATCGTTTAGAACGGTAGTCATTAAATAAATTTTGAGGTAAGCAACTAAGCAGTTACGAGTTGAAAGTTAAAGTAATTCATGGTTTATTTACCCTCAAAACGTTGCTGTTTATAGAGAAGCTATAATCATTACGGACTTGATTTATTTAAATAGTGGTATTTGGTGTAATGCCAGGCTGGTTTGTGCCCAAGCGTGACAATGCAGCAAATAGAAAAGGTGTGTGTGTTAAATTTAAAAAGCGTAACCAGTGTAAAGTATTTCACTTGCTCATTGGCAGTGAAACAGTCATGCCAACTTAAGTATGTGCAGAGACAATGGTTTTACAAGTCGTAAAACTGACGAGCTATACATTAAAACAATACAAGACAAAGAAACAATTAGCGGGCTAGGGATATCGGGTTTAAAAATTAACCTAAAAAATCTGATGCATTATATCCACGTAACTTTCCCTACACTATTGTACTTATATATTATTATTACATAGATGGTTCAAACTAATCTAACGAAATCTTATTACTTTCTCTAATCTTGTAGAGCTATATATAGACAGATAGGCAGATAAGCAGATAGACTGATAGAGGGATAGATACTTGTAGATAGACAGGTAGATAGGCGAATAGGCAGACTGATAGAAAGATAGGCAGATAGATTGACAGCTAGGTGGACAGGCAGACACACAGATACACGGATAGCAAGACAAACTTCGCCTACCATGGGGAACCACGAAAAACCCGAAGGTAACTGTGGCCTCTGCAGGGGATCGAATGCGAGACGCACAGGTTACCGCGCTTGGTAATCAAACTTCTAGAGTTACGTCTTAAAAAGTTATTCAGAAGGCAATTGGAAATTTTTAATTCCATTGACAGGGTCAATAATCTGGAACATGTTTCACAATTCATACGTCTACAGGCTGACGAATCACATGTGAACCAACACATTTTTCATGAAGTGCGGAACAGTTGACGCGAGAGTGGCGTTTTGGAAATGAAACTCGGGGAACTGCCCCTGCTGCTTATCGAAATATTTAGTCCTCTGCGCAAGATTTATAAACCCCTGCTTCCCGCCTAATAATTGGAAAAACAAAAAACAAAAATTAATCTCGGAGATCAACAATATAGAAGAGGTCTATCCCGCACACGTGTTTGACCTTCGGGACACACGTCCGGGATTACTTTCACTTTTTTCAGTTTTATCTCACAATGTATCCAAAACTACCTGAAATACTCGGCGTGGTACTTGGTTTGATGATTTATCACTACAACATTTAGACTTAGGTTGCACTTGTCCAATAGCCTTGTGTTTCTTTGTTACTAGCTGAAATACCCGACGTTGTCCGTGGTTTGATGATTTATCACTACAACATTTAGACTTAGGTTGTACTTGTCCAATAGTCTTGTGTTTCTTTGTTACTAGGTGAAATACCCGGCGTTGTCCGTGGTTTGATGATTTATCACTACAACATTTAGACTTAGGTTGCACTTGTCCAACAGCCTGGTGTTTCTTTGTTACTAGGTGAAATACCCGACGTTGTCGCAATTTCACTTAAAAGTAGAGTACCTTTAACATATATTACATACTTTAGGATGTATTGTAATTTATTATTGCACGAATGCTTCCGCGGGATTGATTTTTGTCACTTCTAACCTCACATTTCGATATTCCGCGTAACCGTTATAACACGAGGCTGAAGCATGATCCCAACAACCGCGTTATTTCGGGATTCTACTACTAGGTTTGGCACTTGGCCGGATTTTCGTTTTAAGTTACGCTCTTCACGGATGCTGGCAGACAGAAACGCGTGCAGATCCTTTTATAATATTGCATTTTCTTCAGCAGCCATCCAAACATGCACTTCCTGTGATATGTGGATACCAAATGCTTGGCTTAAAAGCAATACCTACTCCTTTATCTACTATATATGACTAGTACAGAGAGAAATAAGGCAATAGAGAAATATTCCTGGAAAGTAAAAGATGAAAAAGCACTAGGACGGTATATTGGAAAAGTTGGAAAAAGCCGACCGACTCATGAAAACTGTTATGATCACGTGCGTGAAAACGGAAACGTGAAAGTGACGGGATGGGTGCTCTTATTACCCGCCTTATGCTGCCATCTACAGGTTGAAACACAAACAATCCAAAGAGTGATAAACGACAATATGTTGGAGCCTACGGTAAATTCAGCTTTGTAGTCCCTCGCCTATAATTCAAAGAAAATCCGTTCGGTGATAAGTACCAGACCTTACAAAGAGCGAGAGAACTT